>ML685811.1:33850-105713 GCA_007922175.1 Pelusios castaneus
CAAGGCAAGGGAGGAGTAGGGTGGCTGGGAGGAACATGGGGTGCAGGATGGAGCAGAAGTGGCAAAGCAGCATGGGGAGCACTATGGTGGGACTCCCACTATTTCCCTTACCTGCTCCCCCTGCCCCAGCTCAGATCCACTTCCCCACCCCTGCACCTCACTGCCTGTCAATCCCTTCCCTCCCCAACCCCTCACCTCACCAGTCCAATCCCCTTCTTCCAGTCCCAGCCTCCTTCCCTCTTCCTGGTCCCCATCACCTTCCTCCCCACCCAGCCTCCTTCCCCAGTTCTTGGCACCTCACTGCCTGCCGATCACTTTTCCCTTGCCAGCCCCTGACCTCTCCCCTCTCAGCTGCACACCTCCTCTGGTCCCGAACAACTTCACTGCTCCCAGCTCCTTTCCTCTCTGGTTCCACATGTCCCTGTCCTTATCTTCCCCCTTCCCAGTCCCCTTCTCCTGCTGCCCCTGCACCTGGCTGTCTGGATCACTTTACCCCTCCTAGCTCTGCACCTCTCCTGATCCCAACCAGCTTCTCCTCTCCCCTCCTGGTGCCACACGTCCACGATTGACTTTCTCCCTTTCCAATCCCCTCTTCTCCTGGCTCTGCACCTCCCCAGTCTTGATCAGCTTTTCCTCTCCCCACCCAGCCTCCTTCCCCCATCCTGGCTGGGCACCTCATTGCCTGCCGATCACCTTCCCCTTTCCAGCCCGTCCCCGCCTGGCTGCACACCTCCCCGGTCCTGATCATCTGCTCTGGTCCCAGCCCCTTTCCCCTCCAGCTCTGCATGTCCCCTGATCTGGTCACCTTCCCAGCCCTCTTCCCCACCCCTCCCAGCTCCACCCCTCCCCTCTTCCCCTGCCGGCCCGCACCTGGCATTGCTGGCGCTGGGCATGTGCCCCGAGTCTGGCGGGGATCTGGGGCCCAACCGCTGCCTGCCCAATCGGGCTCCCGCCGGGGCCCGGGATCCAGGGCCTGCCTGCTGCCGATGCCGGCACATTTAAAAATGCCCCAGGGCACCAGCTTCCAGACAGCCCCGCGGGCAAGATAAGAGCCCTTGGTGGGCCAGAGTCCGGCCCACGGGCCATAGGTTGGACAAGCCTGCTCTACAGCAAGCCCATTGTGAGCTTGGGGCACACCATGCAGTTACTATTCCTTCTCCGCTTCAGATGATCAGCAGAGCTCGACTGCTACATGGGAGGGAAAGGAAAAGAGAGCTGCTTTCACTCTCTCATTGCTGGCTTCCTTTCTTAATGGTGGGATCCCTGGAAACAGCACGACAGGAGCTTGCCTGACAGCGCTCCAAGCAAAGGGTATCTCCTCTCCCCTACCCAGCCAGCCAGCCAGCCTAGTCCAGGAGAGGGGTGCGAATCAACAAATGTTTATGGCTACTTCAATGAGAGCATCTGATAATTGGAGCACTTTTATTTAGGTGCTAAAAATTGACTAAGAAGCCTCACTTTAGAAACTCAGGTTTGAAAATGTCAGCCTCTGTTGCTCAGTCCCCCACCTATAAAAACCAGAGAGCTCACTCTCTTCGTGCAGGGATGTTGTGAGCATTACTTCATTTTTTAGTGTACCTGATAAGTGGAGATGATACTGTGATAAGCACCACAGAAAAGCTATACATAAAAAGTACAGGAACCCAGGGAAAGCAGGTCCCATTGCAGCCATGCTGTAGGGAGTTTCCCTTTAACTATCACAATTGAGAACATTTAACAGAATACTAACACAAAAGCTGCCATCTTCCTATTGTCATACCTGCTATCAAGAGCAGCTTCTCCAGATCCTTTATGAGGTGAACTTGGAAAACAGCACCAAGCCCTGGGATGTGCGTTAAGGAATTTTTCAACACATTCAGGGCATAGAGACCTTCCTCTGTTCCCACAAGTACTACCTATAAAGACAAAACCATAATAGTCAGCAATGCATAAAAAGAACGCAAGAACTCTCCAAGACTTAATTTCACTCAAGTATAACATCAGCCGATGGAAGATAGAGGCCAAAGACCAGCTACAAAAGGAAATGTAATTCCTATTTACAAGTCTGATACACATCCTCCACTCACGCAAGGTATACAGTGACCAATTTGAGTGTAGTGCACTGATGTCATCACCTGGTCACTAAAGGGCATTGTGCAATTTATATCCAGACGGTCTTCCCCCTCAAGCTTCAAGAGTGAGTTTCCAAGCAGCTTCTGTAAGCCACAAAAAGAAAATACCATGCAATTAACTAGAGAAACAAGTCAAACATTCACTATTTAGCACTGACTCGCAACTTGCATCTTCCTTATCTTCTGATCCAGAACTAACATGCATAATCCTGTCTCCAAACTTAGTGCACATGATTGCCTCCAGATGTGTGCTATAGAGGTTGGAACTAACAATAAACATGCTACTATCTGAACTGCAACTGCCTGCTCATGTTCAGCATTTCAGAAGTGGAAAAGTAGAGTTCTTCTGCAACATGAAATTTGTGTCGAAGCTACGGAGATAGTATCTGAAAAGGGTTAATTGGTTGCCACATAGCGAGGCACAGCTATTATGAAAGTGGGGAAAGAAGCATAAAGGAAGCTCTAAGACTGTCTCAGCAGTCTATTAATAATACAGAAGTTAGCAGAAGATTCATATACTTGTTTATTACAGAATGGCATGAGATCCCTTCAAGATATACATACACCCCAACATTTACTCAAACAGGGAACATTTGAGAATTTATAGAATTTAAGAATTCCTGGTGCATCTCAGCACCCACAAAGTGGTTAGGAAAACTAAAACTTTTCCAAAACAGAGACTGCCAAACAGTATAATATTTGGGGAGGAAGTCAAGACAGTTCTAATTAATATCCTGGACTAATCCTGCAAGTCTCATTTCCATTGTCTCTGTAGCCAGCATTTGAATACGAGATGCCAAAAAGCACAATCTCTTTAGAGCAGGAAGAGTTATAGTGACTAAAAGGGCTGTTCTAAGTGAAACAGCAGAGAGACCACTTGACTTGCCATTTTCGTCAGCAACAAACAACTAACAAATCAAAAGGGATGGGAAAAAATTAGTCTTTTTCTGAGATTTGCTATTTTCAGATCTCAAACAGGGTGTGTTACTGTCAGGCAGCAATCTCACAATAAACCATGGCTCACAGCATTCCTACTGCATGACAATGACAGAAATAATATTAATTGAACTTCATTTCAAACTCTGCATGTCAGACACCAAGAAAGAAAATTTCAAAGTAATTCTCTCCAAGAGTATTTTATTATTCTATAATCTATTTGTACTTACAGCATCGGCCTCCGCTTTCTCCCTGGAAACTCTGCCTCCAGCCACTATTGACTCCAAAGCAGTGACCCAGCGTTGCTTATCAGGGAAAGTAGGAGCTAGTAAGTAGAGTGTCCGGCCAGGCCAGCATGTGGTGTGTGGATGAGACTCCACTTTTAGGGTATATGGCACATCTAACGTGTTGCAGAGAGAGAACAAAATTGGGATTAGTACTTGGAACAATTTCACTTGCCTTAAATTACCATCTTTCTGGTTTGTCAGAGAGAACGTTATTGTAACAGAATGTTTACTGCTACAACTTATGCTATCAGTAAAGATGGGCTTTCCATTCCAGGTGCTGCAGACTAGCTATTAGAGCTAAAAAAAAAAAACCTAAATAGCATTAGGCGTATGGTGTTCATCTTACTACCTGCTAAGTAAACATTAACTATCACTCTTTGTTCAAAGAGAAAAGTGTCAAAAATAACAGAGAAGTTCCTTTTAGAAAAAGAAATTCCATGACTGAAGTGATCCCTGGTAGTTTTTCCTGCACTGTTACACAGATTGCATTTTCCAAAAGCAACTCCCTAAATAATCTCTTCCATGTCTGTAACACTGGTTTATGCTACAAAAGAGAAGACGGTTCCCCTTTCTAGCGCTTGTTCAATCTGTTTTAGGAAACAACAGTATTCCTACTTTTGATAGCTGAACACTGTACTCTACAATATTGTAATTATAATATATTATCTTTAAATCAGCTCAATTTCAAATATATTCAATCAGTATAAAAGAGTATTACTTCTCCTTAGAGAATAATGATTCCATATGCCTTATTATTTCTAGTTACTGGTTTAGTATTAGAACACAGCCAAGACATGCACTTTGAAAAATTCAGATTGGCAGAGGGCATTGAAAGTGGAAGTTTACATGAACCATGTTTAAAAGTGCTTTATAATAACTTTATAAAGCCACTCTCAGGTTTACCTCTATTTGAATGAAAGAGTACCTCATTCACAGTTCAACCATCGGGAGAGAAGCAATCAACTTTGTGGGTCCAACGCTAGATGTCTGAACTATTCACAAGGCATACCTAATTGAAATAGAGGTAACCTCAGAAAGATTTATGATGTTACAGAAGAGCAGTTTAAAAGGTTAGCTGCAGAATGAGATTTATTCTACCACAGTTAATTGCAGGTGGATGCCAAGCCATACTCAGCCATCAGTTGAAATCTATTCTGTGTCACCTGCACTGATTCTCACCTGTCTTTGCTGTATTTGTAAGTTCAGTAGCTCCTACAGCTCCATGAACAGTTACATCTCCATCAGGAAGGCATAGCTCAAACTCCTCTACAGGCCGCTGTCCAGCTTTGGAGAGAAGTGGGAGAAACATGAAGAATGAATGAGAACAAGACACAAAGATACAAGAAAGTTGTGAGAAAATAAACTGGAAGAAGAAGTGGGTAGCACACTAGATTTTTCATAGCTAGAACACAAGGTTACTTATCATATTTAAAGAATGCAAGGTTAAAAAAATCCTAAAGGGGATGAGGGCTGGGGACAGGGGGAAACAATTCTGCCTTATTACAGACATGTAAGTTCAGAGCGATTCAGCAACAGCTAGTGCTAACATATTCATTAGACACCTTGATTCAATGAACAATGTCAGAAAATAGAAAAGACAAGTCTTGTTTGTTGGAAGTGTGAAGTTACCTTCTCTTGCTTCAGCATCATAAATGAGCACTTTAGTTCCCTCCAGAACAATGAATTTCCTGTCCCAGCCCTGCTGTCCACGCTTATTATTCCTGAAAAGACAGCAAGCACAAATTGGGCATCAGAGTTTCCATCAAGATTCTGAATTAGAGTGGCGAGCAAATCCCAGAAGGATAAATTTCACTGGTGACACAAGATTACAATGGCAAATATCAGAGAGAATTCCAAGCAGTTGCCTCACAATTTGGGATAATTTATGGCCCAGCCCCATAGGTGCCACCAACTGCTCTGGCACAAAGACTCACGTTTATACCTTGGCACCTTCATCCATCCTTCCAGGCGTAAACTGCTGCTTGGTTCCTTCAGTTGCAGGCCTGGAGAGTTCATTTTGTCCCGGCAGAAGGCTTCAGAAAAGTGTGTGGCATATTCTGTAGGCAGTCCACATGTGGCTGGCAAGCATGTCGAGCACTTTGGGTGACACATCACCTGGCATTCTGACAGAGAATAAAACTTATAAAGACATACACAAGAAAACATGGCCCAACCTGTCACCTAGAGAGAACCTTCATGTTTTCAAATGTGAAGTAAGTCTTTCAGGTCTTCATAACTGGATGCTATAAATCTTTGTTTTCAGGGAGAAAGACCTGGAAGGTAAAGTCTCTGATGATGCAGAATATGTTATCAAATACTCTCATGGAGTGAGAAAGAACTCGTAGTGATTTCTCCAGTTCTTACAGGCAGTGCTGGTCCAGAAAGAAAAACCACGCTCCCCCTGGGGAGTTCTTGGTAATCATTCTCTGTCCCAATTCCCAGCTGTTTTTAGCAAGGAAATATGCAGGAAATAACCATGTGGTAAGTTGGAGAGGGGATGAGTCACCTGCATTCCCAAATAGAGGGAATAGGGAATGCAGTCAAGGTTGCTGGTGGAGAAGCTAATCTCTTCATTGAACAAAGACATGGGAATCTATTCTGAAGGACTGGAAGCGTTAACCCTCCATTCTAGCTTTCAGTTGCCTTCTGTTCACATACATGCTCTGCTCTTACCAAGGCATTTAGATGCTTGACGTCCAAAGTGCACAGTATCCAGACACACTGCACATTTTGTTGCCCTCATATTTAGCCCCACATTGAAACGGTGAGGGATATTGTGATGCATTCGTTCTTTCAGACGCCGACTGAACTCTGGAAGGGGGAAAAACGTCAAAGGGATAGACAAAAGATATGACACGATCCAATGCCTGTAGGTTGAAGCTAAACAATCTCAGAAATTGGTGGATAAATAGTGTAATTTTTTTTTTTTTTAAACAATGAGGGTAATTAAGCATTGGAACAACTTACCAAGGTCAAAGGTAGATTTTGCATCATTCACAGTTTTTAAATCAAGATTGGATTTTTTTTTTTAAGAGATAGGAATTATTTTCGGAAAGTTCTATGCCTGTGTAATACAGGTGGTCAGACTAGATGATCACAAAGGTCCTTTCTGACTTTGAAATGTATGATACTTCAAAAAAATAACCTTCCAGGAAGTTTCAGCACATTAAGCTAAGCATACACAGTAAAGGCAGATATAAAAAACTGACTGTAAGCTGTTATTGAAAATCAGCTGTTAAGATAAAGCATTTCTCTAATTTACTTTCATTCTCTGAATCTTAACCTATGGTTACATTTTAATAGCTACCTTGTATAGTATATATGGAACAAGAAATGACTGCAGACCTGAAAGAGCTAAGACTTGAATGCAGTAAGGTTATTAGTCTTGACTTAACTTCACTGGGCTGCCAACAAACAAGCCTTTCACCAAAGCTCCTCTCACTCCACCTATGCTAGATACTGAGCATGCTTCTCCATACCACAGAGAATGGTTTCCCCAACTTTCAATACTGACCAATGAGTACATCTTAGAACTTGCCCATATATTTAATCTAAAGTGGACGTCTAGTCTCTTCCCTCCCTACCCATGCCCATCTCTTACCCACCATTGAGGACATCTTTCCTGATATCTATGTAACCCATACTTAAACATGGTGGTTCTCTGTCCACCTGCAGTGGCTTATGAGTTTCTGAATGTCCTGCAACCATTGGGCTAATAGACCAGGGTCTTTCAGCTCAGGATTCTGATTTTAGATTCTAAGGTCTTCAGTTCAATCGCCATTGTCATGACCCACCCAGGGACCATCCAGACACCTAGTACCGATTCTTATACACAAGTAAGCATAGCCCCATAATCTTCAGTTGTGTCCTTCTTGCTGATGAGTCTCACCCCATATTGTTAACAGCATACATCTCTTCCCTCATTCCTTAGTAACAAGGATCCGACTTCTCCTTTTAGCCAGCACCCACCCTTTCCGTGCACACTTCATGTCTCCCCCTCTTGCCTATTGCCATTCCTTTCCTTTTATAGAGTATTCTCTGCTCAGCCCGAGCTTAGACACACCTCCCCCCATGCCAGCTGCTAGAGAGCTGTGGCAGCAGGCAGCAGTGAGGGCACTTTGAAGTACCGCTGCTAAAACTGACTGGGACAGCCGCTTTTCTGCAGCAGTTGGGGCTGCCTTTTAGGCAGTTTTCTTTGGGTGGCAGGGGCCACTTTAAAATTTACCTGCTGCAGAAAGGGAATTGGTAGCGGGGGAACCTCGGTGTATAGCACATGGCTGGGAACCCTCCCGACTGTGTTGCAACACTGAAGAGATTGAGAACTCCTGATTTAGAGCGTGCTCTGTGAAAAACTGGATTTTAATCCATTACCAAAAAAGCCCCCAAGTGGACAGAAAGCCTTCAATTGAAATTGTGTAAAATAAGTGGTGGTGAAATTTAATTCAAAGTAGAGATTTAAAGAACACAAGCAAGAGGGGATGATCTAAGTCTTCTATTACAACAGGAGTTTTACTAAAATTAATCCCTCACAAAAAGGCAAAAGAATCCATTTCCCTCATTCAAACTAGGCTCCAATTCCTTTCACACTAGTTTCCAAGTCTGCTATCTGGAGCTCACCAATACCTGTGCACATGCCATTACACACACCTGCCTGAAAAGAGAAAAGATAGTTTTGAAAAAGGGAATGAATATTCTGAAAGGAATACAAAACGTCATACTCCCTGAGACTTACCCTCTGGTGTGGAGGACTCCTTTCTGCGACTTGAAGGTGGAGCAAGCAGGCTGATGGGAGTGGGCTGATGCTCTGGGGAACGAACTATGGCAGACATGATGATCTGCTGTCTGGCTGTGGCGGGAGTGGATGGATGAGGGTGGTCTGTTATTTTCCGATGGGCAGCTAACGGAGACAAATACAACTTGTTAACTCCTCCAACATGGGGCTAATTCCCAGCAGTGGTTCAATGTAACCATTCAAGGCTTACAACCTGCAGAGAACGTGTAGCCCTAATGCATCTTCAAAGCAGCGGACAAAGTAGGAATTAGTAATTTTACTGTTAGAGACGCACACTTTAAGGCAAGTTTGGGAGTCAAAAAGTCTCTCTTCTCCAGATTCAACTTTTCTGGTAACCCATACCTTCTTCTCGAGCAGATCTGAGTTCAATGCGTGTTTTCTGTAGCGCCTCTTCCAGCTCAGCAGAACGAGCCTTCTCCTTCTCCAGTGCCACTTTCAGCTCATTGTACTGCAGGGGAACCTGTGTGGGTAAAGAAGGGTCCTCTTTCCGCCGACTAAACAGGCCCTAGCAACAGAAACACACAGACAACTCCTAACTCCTAGTAAGAAATGATTTAAACTAGGCAAAGGGAAACTAGCTAGCTGAAGGCCAGAGGGCCTACTGGCAATTTTGATGTGCAAAAAATGGATTTTTAATTGGAGCTGGAGAGAAAAACGTTGAGAACTTTGTTATTTTAATTTAAAAAGCAATGTATATTGCCTGTGTAATATCACCAATATCTTGTATTTTCTATAGCACCTAACAGATGATCTCAATGTGTTTTAACAACGGCGAATTGAGCCTCAACAGCCCTAAAACAGCTCAACATTAAATCCACTTAACAAGCTGGGAATAGGAGTCCTGACTACCAATCCTATGCTTGACCAACCCTTCCTGATACTAAGAGATTCATATATACTTACCATTTTTAGAATTTGTCTGCACATTTGCATTAAGAAAGTGGGGAAAATTTATATTTCCCCAGCTGTTGAAGAGATGTAATTACTGGAGTGCAACTTGACTCATTAAGCAAACAGAAATTCTGGAAGGCCACAAGGAGGACATATGGCCTGATAAAGCTTTGTTTAGTCATTTATAATGTTCCTTAAACTGGGATGTGTTTACGTTATGCGGTAAGGATAAAAACAGACAAAATTTTTAATATGCAGTGAATAACTAAACCACGAAGACTTCAGTCATTTCACTCCATGGCTAGTTTCCTGAATCCCGCCTCCCAACCCTTTATAACCCACCTTTTTCTTTTTGGCTGGCTGGTCCATTTTTGCTTGCAGGAAGTCGATGAGTTTGGTTTGCTGAGAAATAGTGCCCTCCATTTTCACCTTTTCATGGGAATACAGAACCTGTGAACCACAGGAATAATTACAATTAACCTCAGCAACAGAGAAACAGAGTCTGAATGATCGGGGCTGAGATAGTATGGAGGACCAAGCTGGAAGTCAAAACACTCAAGCTGAGCTGTCTTTATCTAGTAAAAGGAACTGTCTCACATCGACAGGTCAGGTATTGAAAAACCTCACATTTGATATCTAACACTATATACCTTTTGCTTCCCCCCTCCTTAACTCACCTGAATGTTTTCCAATTGGTACTCCAGGTCACTCCTTTCAGTCTTCAAAAGATCTGCTCGATCCAGAGCTTCTTGCAGGCCTTGAGTCAAGCGGAAGATGTGGTTTTTTTGTAGATCCATTTGCTGCTGCAGCTTTGCCTGCTATTAGTGGGAAAACAGAGGCCAACGTTTTTTAAGCAAACTATGAAATGTTAATATTTCTTGCAGCATAAGCATCTTCCTAGAACTTAAAACTAAACATCCATTTACTTTTATAGCTCAAACACAGACACACAAATAAATAAACAAAGCAGTAATTTGCTTTGTTTAGTTTTTTGAAAAACCTGCATCTGCTAACTAGACTAGTGAGAGAGACAGCAACATCAAGTATTTTTGGACACTGGTTTTCCAGGCCTTTCACACAGACACTAAAAGCTATGCCAGCATTTCCCAGTAAGAAAGACCTTTCACAGAAATAAGGGCAAACATCTGTATCTTTGGCAGGCCTGTGAAATTAAATTAATTACATATGTTCAGGTCTCTGTGGCGGAAGGAACTAGGTGTGAATCACCTGTGCTGCCCTTACTCTGGCACCTTAAAGACTCCAAGCAATTTTTCTTCACAGCCACCCAAATCATGGGCCACCAAAACTCCTAGGCTATGACCAAAAAGACTTTAATTGCAATCAGTGAAGAATCAGCATCTCAGATACCCAGCAACATTAAGGAAAGAGTGTAGCCATTTGGATCTTTGGCATTAACTCTGAATTTTCTGGCTTCATTTAAACCTAGTATAACTATTTTTGTGATTTCAGATTGTGGATCCTGCCATTGAAATTTTTAGAACAGGAAATCCCATCACAGAGTAATCCTTACCTCTTCCAGAAGCCTCTGTTTGAGCTCACGTTCTGTCTCAAGCTTCTGTTGTAAACTACGTGCATTCATCTCCAGCATTGCATGCTTCTTCTCCAAGTCATTCAGCTAGGCAGTTTGGACAGACATATATAAATATGTAATATATATACATAACATAACATATATAATAACATAATATATATAGCCAGAGATGGGAACAGATCTAAAGATCCAAATCCATCAACATAAAAGGCTAGAATGAAAACGATCATCTACTGCTTTTTCAAAAAACCAGAAAATGTTTGTTACTCAAATGTGGAGGTCACATAAGTGGGAGAATTCATTAACACCCACGGTGTCAGAATTTGCCCTTTGCGTTAGATTTAACTGATGGGAAAACTAAGCTCTTGGCCTTCAATACTGCAGCCTCTAAAAGAGAGGCCTCATTTTTTTTAAAAAAAAAATGTATCCCCTACAACTGAAAAAGACCATTTAACTCCAAACTATTTTTCTGTTATGAACACCTATAGAAAGACTGAGTTGACACATTTTTCTTCAGTGAATGTAAAGATTAAGGTAAAAAGATACTGACCTTGTCAGAAAGACTCTCAGCTTTGAGTTTCTGCTCCTTCAGTGCTTGCTGGAGAGCAAGAATCTCCGCCTTGTGTTCTTTAACAGCCAGTTCTACCACCTGGCGGGATTCAGTAATGCGTTGATCTGCTCGCACTCTATATTTAAAATGGAAGAAGTTACCTGAGGATTTTCTCTCTGGGACTGACCTCTTCCTAGGGTGCCAAAACACTGACTGACACTTTCAGAGGTTTGCCTCAAAATTGACATTTATATAGCCAATCGGCTTACTGTGATGCTTCCACATTACACAATCCTGTTCTCTCCCCCTGCTGAAGTTACTGCTTGGGAATTCAAAGTCACCAGAACAAGGAACTATAAAATACAGTTACTAACCTTCTGTAACTGCCATTCTTTGAGATGTGTTGCTCACGTCCACTCCAATTAGGTGCGCACGTGCGTCATGCACAACTGCCGGAAGATTTTTCCCCTAGCAACCCCAGAGGGTCGGCGACAGAGCCTCCTGGAGTCACACTGCCATGGCGCTCCGTATAAGGGCCCACGGACCCTCCCCTCACCAGTTCCATCTTGCCGAGGATCCAACAGAGGGGTAGGTGGGAGGGTTTGGAGTGGATGTGAGCAACACATCTTGAAGAACAACAGTGACAGACGCTTAGTAACCGTCTTTTCTCTTCGAGTGATTGCTCACGTCGACTCCAGTTAGGTGATTCCCAAGCACTTACCGGTGGTGGGGTTGGAGATCATCAGGTTATAGACCTCAGTACTGCCCTGCTGCCTGCAGCGTCCTCAACCGCATGTCGAGTTATCGCATAATGGACTGCTAACGTGTGGATAGAGGACCAAGTTGCCGCTTTGCAAATGTCCTGAATTGGGACGCACACGCCGCAAATGCAATTGATGTGGCCTGGGCCCTTGTTGAACGAGCTGTAACATCTGGGACTGGTTTTCCCGCTAGGTTGTAACAAGTTTTATTACAGGATGTAATCCAAGATGAGATTATCTGTGATGAGATGGAGAGACCTCTCATCCTTTCAGCTACAGCCACGAACAATTGTGGGGACTTTCGGAAAGTCTTTGTCCTGTCAGTGTAAAAGGCCACGATCCTTTTTACATTGAGGGAATGTAGCTTCCTCTCCCGGTCCATTGAGTGTGGTTTTGGGTAGAAAACTGGTAAAAAGATGTCCTGAGCTGTGTGGAAGTGAGAAACCACCTTTGGTAAAAACGCTGGATGCGGGTGAAGGTGTACTTTATCATTAAAGATGATGGTATATGGTGGTTCAGTTGTGAACACTCTCAGCTCTGATACCCTCCTCACCGAGGTGATTGCCATGAGAAAGGCCGCTTCCACGAAAGGTACAAGACTGAGCAGGTGGCCAACAGTGGCTTGGTGAGAGCTGGGAGAAGCAGGTTCAAGTCCCACTGTGGTATCAGCTTAGGGGCTTGCACCTTGTAAAGACCCTGGAATCTGCTGATAGTCCGAACGGGATAGTATATCAGTCATCAGGTCTGACCATTCTTCACTGGTCTCTTGGACCTCGATGCTCAGATTGCGGGCCACCCTCCAGAGAAGGTCCTGGTGTGCCTCATTGTCCTCCGTTGAGGGGGCTGGAGTGGTACCTGCCACAGCCTCATCCGGAGATGAGGAGGACTCCCCCTCAGGTGCTCGAGATCCCCTAACTCAGAGGCAGGGATCTCCATCAGCGTCGATGGGACGGGTTTCTCATCCGCGCATCAGTGTCGATCTTGGTGCCGGGTCCTGCCCTTTCGGCTGTGGCACTGTATCCTCTATGAGGTCCCTGACCGCCTCAAAAGTCTCCAATGTGGAGGGAGACTAGACAAGCTCGATGTCCTCCTCTGAATCCCCAAGCGGGGGGGGCCTCAGTGGTCGGACCCGACGATCCATTTCCCGGGGCTGGTGTCGATGGTGGAGGCGATTTTGGTGCCGGTAGTTCTTGGTGCCGAGATTCTTTACTGTCCTTTTTGGCTGGGTCCTTTGATGGCACCAGGGCACTTCTCGCCGATGCCATGCTTGTAGCCAGTTCCAAGATGCTGGGGAAAGGTCTAAGTGCTGCTTCCATCAGTAGAAATTTTAGCCTCTGGGACCTCTCTTTCGTAGTCCTTGGCCGAAAAGACTTGCAGATTTTGCACTTCTCTTTTAAATGAGACTTGCCCAAGCACTTCAAACAAGTAGAATGCGGATCACTTTTGGGCAGGGCTTCTTACAAACTTAAAGCCTGGGGACTGAGGCATGCTCTGGGGCCCCGGCTAACAAGGTAACCCCATAAAGTGGAAACTACTCTATACTAATCCTAACGCTAACTAATACTACTAACTAATCAACTAACTGAAGTATAATAAAAACTGGAGCTGCTCGGGTAAGTCTCCGTGAACAAGAGAGACGAGAAGACTGACTAGCCGTCACGGGCGGTAAGAAGGAACTGGGGAGGGGAGGATTGGTGGGCCCTTATAAGGAGTGCCATGGCGGCATGTCTCCAGGGGGCTCTGTCGCCAAACCTCTGGGGTCGCTAGGGGAAAAATCTTCTGGCAGCTGTGCACGACGTGCGTGCGCACACCTAACTGGAGTCAATGTGAGCAATCACTTGAAAAAGAATCAAAGACAAGATTACCATATATGATCGTACAGTGCAGCGTTTGACAGACAGCTTGCAATTTATGGTTAGAAACACTGAATTCAGTGCCCTCGCAAAAGAATTAAAGGCAACAGGTATCATTGGCGAGTCATATGCATCAGTTTAAAAAGCCACATTGCAGATTTTCCTCATATGAATGTATGTTGAGTGCAGCCTCATGCCTCACATTCTATATGTACACACAACTATATTCCACAGAGCACATTTATATAAAGGTAAATGAAGAGAAAACCAATACCGGCTCTGTTTCTCTGTATCCAACATTCTCTGCAACTCTCGCACCCGACATTCAAACTGGGACTTCTCATCCCCTAGAACACTTCTCCACGCTTCCCACTGCCGTTCCTTCTCTAGCAGTTCATCATTCAGGGCCTCCAAGTCCATCACCTGCTCTTCCAGCATTGTGCATGTTGTCTTCAAGGCCTCCATTGTCTAAAAGTCAATTGTCCCATTAATTCTTACTTTCCACATCAAAATGCACTTTTCAAGATACAGCTCTCACCATTTCAATTACAATACATGTACATTCACACCACCGACTGTTAAGACACGACATTTATGTCAAGGCCTGTATCTTTATGCATTTAATTGTGGTTACCTTTAATGTCAGTGATACCTCATGACAGTGTCAGCCACAAGCAAGTATGAAGAACCAGGAAGCACCATTCTCTGGCAGTGTTGCAGTGAGCACAAAGGGAGATGCCAAAGATCTCAGTGTATTCCTACACTCCCTCTCAGAGTGGTCATTTGGGGGTCGGGGGGTTGCTATAGAAGTTATAAACACCCTCTATTGTTTTTTCAAATTAGGAAAAAGAATTTCTAGCCAGTCAGAATCTTGTATTTGAAGAAGTGTCCTAAGAGATTTTAAACAGAACTTCTGAACTCTCACTTGTTTTTGACTGGTGAGCTGCATCTCCCTCTCAGTGATCTCTCGACGAAGGTGGTCAACCTCACTTCGCAGCTGTACTATCTCATCGCCGGCCCCCGAGGCCTCGTCAAGCTGCTTTGACAGGAAGAAATTCTGATTGTTCAGCTCTGCATTGTCCTCACTCAGCTGGTTCAGCTGTTCTTCCAAGTCTGTAATCACCTAAAAAGAGCAAAAGAAGTCAGGTTACACGTCAGTGACTAGATTTCTGTGAAAGGGTGCTCTCCACTCCTACGGCCTCTCCTTGCCAAGCAAATAGATAGATCTTGGCATTTTTTGTCCAATTCAAACAGGAGCTCAATTGTAATTGCAGATGTTATGAATTGGCATGAGCTTAACATGGGCAATCTTTTCTTGCATCTTATAGAAAGCAGCTTGAGATACTTTCATTCTGATTTACCCTACAAGGTATAAATATGTTGCAATGCAATTTATTATTAATTTGGTGGCACATTCTAGTGGTCACAATGTCAGGTTGTGAGCCAAGAGTTCTGTTTCTGTTTCCAGGTCTTCCACTGGCTTGCTATGCCCCCTACGCAAGGCACCATCATTTCACCTTGATACCTCAGTTTCCCCATCTCCAAAATGCGGATAATACTACTTACAGAGGTTTTGTAAAATGTAATCTTCAAGATCATTAGATGGGAGGGGCTATATGTGATACTATTTGGAAAGCTGCTGCCTATAAACTATTTAATTTACTGTAACTAAAATTATAAATAGCCAGGAAAAGTTGTAACTTATGAAGGAACAGGTACTATCAAGACAAGAGAGTTATGGATGGCAATGTGAGGAATACAAGGAGAGAAAACGCTTGGCAGTACCACAAATTATAGTAGAAAATTCAGTACCGCCACCAGGAAAAGCAATGAGGACAAAGCCTCGCCTTTATGAAGCAGGATTCTCATTTATTAAAGTAGAGTGGACTCCACTGTGCAAGCTTTGGCTCCTAAGGCTCCCAAAGTTTTAACAAATATTAATAAAAATAAAATAGTAATAAAAAAAACCCTATGGAAAACTAAAGGAGAGATCAGTAGGAAAAAAATCTGCAGCTCCCTGCATTACAAGACCAATACAATGGGGAGGCAACAGGGGTGGAGGGACCACGCTGGGAGGGAGGTGCCCTTATACACCTAATCTGAAAATACCTTCAGAGCAAGAACATCATTTACCAGAGTTTGTGTTAAAATGCCCCAAACAGGTTCAATAGGCATGTCAGCACATATGTTAAATGCTACTGTATGCGAGGGTAATAAAATGCTTTATTAAAAGAAAAAATTAAAATCCCAGAACATTAGCTGGCTACATGTTTAGACTGAGGTGTCCTGGTTTCCTAGGCAATAGTCAAATCTCAGTATCTGAAGCAGTAGTATATACAGCTCCTTTCAACCTTTCTGGAGGGGACTACAGCCATTTTTTTTTATTTTTATTGCTCTAAAGTAGTGGTTTTCAAACATAGGATTGGGACCCAGTACGAGTACCTAGCACCCAGTATTTCTGCTGCCAACCAAAGACTGGAATGTATTGCTCAACCATGGAATTGTTGGGTTGGGGGCAAAAATGATTTTTTTCAACTGGGTTCCGAGAAGAAGAGTGAAAACCACGGCTCTAAAGCAGAGGTGTCCAACCTTTTGGGGTGAGGGGCCACCTTGCAATTCTTTTCTCACTCAGGGGGTGCAGGGAGGAAATTTTGGATAGAAAAGACATAAAAATTGAAAACGATCAAAATATAAAGTTTATTAATAAGATGATCAATTTCTATGCCTTATCTACCCCAAATTTCCTCACCGCTCCCCAAGTGAGAAAAGAATCGTCTTATCTATCCATGGTGGGAGGGGCAGGGTGGCAGGAGAGCATGGCAGGGCAATAGAGGGCAGGAAGGCCGCCTGGGGTGTTAAGGATCACTGGGGAGAAGTCGAGAGGCAGGGGAAGGATACATGGTAGGGGAGCTTGGTAGGGCAGAAGTGCAGTGAAGTGGCAGGGGAGGACTGCTGCCAGGTGTTGGGAGCCCACTACTCTTCCCCCCCTTCTGCAGCCCCACTGGTTCCCCAGGTTGCAGTCCAAAGGCCTCGATGTCCTGCTGGACCCCCAGGCCAACCTGCTCCCCACCCCATTGTTTTTGCAGCCTCTGCTGCTCCCGGATCCCTGAAGTCCCCGGCCACCCCTTGGGCCATGCCGCACCTCCCGCTGCCGCCCCAGCCCCCTGCACTCTCCTCTGGCCCCCCTGGATCTCTGCAGCCCCTGCCGGCTCCCTCCCAGACCGCCTTGGGCCTCACTGCCCCCCTTCACTGCTGCCAAAGACCCCCGCTGCCCCTGCTCCCGCCAGACTCCCGCAGCCTCTGCCAGCCCCCTAGATCCCCTCAGGCCTCACCAGGCAGCCCCTGCATAGCCTCTTTGGGCCACCACCCCCCGACCCTGGCTGGATCCCCTGCTACTGCCCCAGCCCCTCCAGTGCCATCCCCCCTCCAGTGCCCCAGGCCCCCCAGCCCCTGGCCGGACCCACCACTGCCTCCCTGGACCCGCCCCTCTTCCTCCCCGCATTGCCCCCGAACCGTGACCAGATTCTGTCCTGCAGGCCGTAGGTTGGACAACCCAGGTCTAAAGCATACTCCTCGCAGCCTTTCACCATGCCTCTTCTAGATCTAAACCAACAGTATTTGCTTTTTAAACTGTTGGCAAAAAAGAGTAATTGAAACTACTCCCTACAGGGTGAAGGGGGGCTCTGTCAACCATTTGTTTAGGGCCAACTCCTAAGGTGATTCATACTTGAAACTCAGCATCACTGACTTATATTTTCAATAGCCAGGTTGTTACTGAACAATCCTAATGCTCTATTGAAATTAAACATTTTGTCCTGGTATCACTTATACATCACATAAATTAATATAAGAACCTTGATTGTACTATGAGGTAGTGAGTAGTGGATGAGAGACAGCCACACAGAGAGGTGGGAGCCAGTTTTGAAGGAGATATCTAGACTGGAAAGCAGGAAGACGGTTATTATGTATGGCGACACTAGAGGTACAGTTGAACAAAAAAAGGAGATCCAAGCCCATAAAATTTCTAAGCTCCACTGGAGTCTTGTAACTAAGGAAATTCTTGAGGTGATTGTAAAATTAAAGAAATTCCCAGGCAAAAAACTGTGTTACACTGAAGTTAAATTTGTAAACAGCAATTAAGAGAATAGCTCTTAACAATACATAGTAGTGTCCTTTAAAAAACCAAATGCAATAGAAAACTTCAAAATTCAAAAAATTAACATTTAGCCATTTCAGTAAGTAATACTAGAAAACATGGAAATGCACTTCCCGACACCAGGTAAACTTATCTGTGCCACTCTATCACCCACAGAACATTTGAAAGCAAGAGAGCAGTTCTATCCTTGAACAATATACATCACCACATTTGTAACCCTGAAAATTAATACGTGATTTAACTGGACCATGTTAATCCTGTTGAGAAACTGGCTGGACACTACTGTAGAATTTAAACTGAACGCTTCATTGTCTTCACATTGCAACAATGAACTACACCTACCTTAATAGCATAGAGTAACCAGAAAATGACATTCTTCTTGGTAAATGACCAAAGTCAGAACCATTTCTCCCCAGAACATACAGAGTTTCAAATATAAAGTGCTGTAATACCATGAGATTTCACATAGACTTGTAGCTGCCATATCTGGGCCTATCATTTTTTCCTAAATCAGATAAAAAATTTGATAGCTTAAATGTCAGGGGCTCAGGGTAGCAGTGATTAGATTTACATATCTGACAGCAGCAGTACAAAACTCAAGCCACATTTTCCACAGTTCCACACTACAGTCCAAGTATGCCACAGAAGCATATTTAGGAGATTCTTATTGCAAACTTCTTATCCTCATCAAGATGTCTCAGCTATTCACAGAAGCTCCAAACAGGTGTGGAGAGAGGAGACTGGGATGCAGGAAGAAAGAATTAAGATTTTTTGGATGACCTCAACAGCACATAAGAACAGCTACTGTTTGGAGGTAATACAGATACATTTTAAGTGCAGTCATAACTTGGAATTTCCAGACTAATGTGGTTTTCCCCTTAAAACTCAACTCTACTCATCTTTCTCCTAACCGTCACCTCACATCCTGCCAAATCCTAGATTAAAGGGGTAGGAAAACGTAAGGCAGGCACCAGGATCACACCCCAACGCAAACAAACAGACATAGCTTTGGAGCTGCATCTCCCACCCCCACCGCCACCCGATAAGGCTGCCCCAGTAGGGAAGACAGAAGTGCCAGGGGTCTTACAGCACAGAACAGTAGAATGTGATAGACCTGAATCCTAGCAAGTGATTTCAGTTGCGGGGGAGCACTGCTGCCACCTCCCTCCTCTTTCGCTAACTGTCTCTGCTATGACGGAAGCTGTTTGCCTCACCTTCTGGAGAGTATGTGGGGGTGGGACATGGCTACAAGTCTGAAGCACCACATTAAGCTGGTTTGGTTTGGTTGGGGGGTGAGGGAAAGAGAACTCGTGCTTGATAATTCCCCTCTTTGCACTATTTGTACAGATTGATCTTGTGCTCATCCAATCCCCAGCAGCTGGGCTGCTCCCCACACCGTGAACCTCATCCTCAGTGGATGGTGTCCAAGAAGGAGCCTTCTCCTTCAGAGCAGCAGCTACCAGATGCCCTAAAAAGTCCTCTGAACATATATTTTACAGAGATCCAACATGGCTATAACTGACCCTTACCATAATGGTCTATAAAATGAGAGTCGGCTTACAACACACCCAAGCAACTGACAGGTCTTTTTATGCATTTAACTCAGTCACACTAGCGTTTTTGCCTGGGCATTAGCCTCATGTTACAGTCTATCAACGTTTGATCGGCATGGTTTCCTTGCTATGGAACGAATGTTATATAGCACCAAAGGAGGTAGTTGGCATTTTTTCAGACATGGTTCCGCAAACTTTGAAGCAAGTATATAACTTTACTTGTGTAGTCCCACTGAAATCAGTTCAGAATCATGACCGCTGACTGAAGTCAACAGGACTACATGTGTAAACTACACAAGTAAAGTTATGCGTGTACCTAAAGGGTTTGCAGGATTGATGTCTCAGAGTCCAATCTTATTAACACTTGTTCACATGGGATTGCACGATCAAGCCCTAATACAATTAAAGATAACAATAGGAGGGAATGACAAAAGAGTGTAAATACTATTTTGGAGGGAGAAAGATGGATCTGGTTTTACTAGACTATTCTCTAAATAAATAGAGAAATTGCATCCAATTAATATATCAAGAGCTTCCATTATCCTTGCCAAAGTAATAAATAAATAAGAGCTTGTAATTGCAAGAGCCTGAACGTTCAGATGTTGATTCATTTGAAGAATGTACAGCATTTCATGAATGTCACTAATTTATTTATGGATCTAATTTTTTCTAAGTTTTCATAGATATGTTTACTGATATCGATGTTTATGGAAATGCTTACATTACTGCTTGGGCCAAACTAACTGATTTTGTTGTCCAAAATGATTAGATCCATCAGTAATCCATAATTAAGAGCAAGGTGGCAAAAATACAAAACTTCTTTATTTAGTGAAATGCATTCTATTAGTAGAATCCTTCTAACTGTCTTGAAAATATTTGTTATGGAATATTATTTCAAAAGTCAAGTGGGACACCAGAATTATACATTTTTGATATAGTGATTCTTTGAAAGCACAGAATTGAACTTTTTCTCAGCAGACTTCCTAGATAAAATAATATTGGGGGGGGGGGCCCCCGGGGGGGGGGGGGAGAGTATTATTTCACGATTGTGAGACCAGGAGAGCAATGACTAAGGTTTTTTTTGTTACTGACAGGAATAGAAAGAGATATACTGCAGTGAATGGATTAACTCAAGCCTGAATCTATCAGAAAAGAACTGAATATGAAGCCCACGATCAAAGCAGTGGGACTTCCAGGAGGCACAAAAGGCTGGTAATACAGTCACACAAAAACCATTCTCTATGCACGAATCCCAAAGGGCAGTTAAAGAACACAATCAGAAGAGACTGTCAGTAACGTGACATGGTTGAAGGGACATGAGTGGGCTGAGGGCATAAATAAACCCGAAGATGATTAGAAACGGGAGCTTGCAATGTTTCCTGAAGCCCAAACCTCTAAAAAGCTAAACAACTAGGAGATATCAAAGAAAATAGATTGTAAAGATCTCTACCTAACATTCTGTACGGCAACTTCTCTTTCTATATTATCAAAATCATTCAGTGTTTAGTAATGTATTTTCTATACAATTCATTTTATTTTCATCCTTCAATTGTTTTGGACTTGTAAATAATGTAAAATAAATACAATGTCCATAATAAAATTTGATAGCACAGAGCTTCAAAGAAGTTCACTCATGATGTCCATCTGGAAGAAATGTTATCAAAAGAACATCCCTTCTGAGTAGAGCCACTAACCTTATTAGGCTGGATAAAAAGGAAAGTGTTTGAATTATAATCCTGATGGGTCTTGTTTTAAGTTCAGCACAAATTCTGAACTACTCTGGCACAACCCTGGATTTGTTTGGGTTTGAAGCATCTGAGGAAGAAGCATGGCCCAGCATGGGCCGATGAATGGGCAATACAAGAATGTGCAGCGCCTGCCTCAGTTCTTATGAAGAGAAGAGTGTAGGCTGTTAGACATCTTATGACATATGAAATGAGAGTTTATGCCGATGGTCTATTGAGAAAAGTCTTGAGAATTATACTTTTTATTCTCTTGGATTGCATACTGAGGGTGGGGTTGGAATTTCTCATTCATTCATTATTCATTCAGTTGTTTAATTTCTTATTGATGAGGATCGGCTGCTGCATGACCCATCCTTCTGAAGAACCTAAAATGTACGTTACCCTGGCGAATCTTTTAATGTGGCATTTCCAGAGCTCACACCATTCTTAAAACCAAATGACATGTTTGGCATCTCCTTGTGCCAGTTCTCACAGTTGGAGATGGTTGCCCATTTTTACAAAAAGTCAGAGATTACCCAAATAATGAGTTTTGACTTCTGTAAAATAGCATACTGTGTAAAAAAGAGAATTTATGGAAATATCTACCGACAATGTGATCTTTGAAGCTGGCCAAACTCAATCACATGCATCAGTTACTTCCTCAGAAGGCTGCTATTCTGTGCTCATGGTAAGACAAGAGAACAAAAGGAATATCTAATATACTGAAGTCGAAAAAGCAACTATGGGAATAAGCACTGATAGATAAATATACACAAGAGAACCCACTAGCTTCTTGATGGAGAGGACAGAAGGAACAGATAGTCTGAGCTCCTTTCAGAAAGAAGTTAAGCCACATTATATTAAGTCTAGGCCTTACTTAATTACCCATTTCTTCAAATCACTAAACTGGGAGCAGAATAGAAAAAATTTCCTGGCTCCGAGAAACAAGGTCCATAGATTTGGAATGTAAAAAAATAAAATCACCCCAAAGGATGTTCTTGAAAGAAGTAATTTTCTGTGTATCTATCTCGGGTTTTCCTACAGCACCTATGACTATGTAATCAAAGCATGGTGGAAAATTAACTTTGTGGAGAGGCCATTGAGGATGGGGGTGGGGGAGAAACGACATCTGTGACAGAGGTAATGAAGCAATTAGATCCAGCTACTGTATGAAGGATTAGAAAGATTGGAGAGATCTGCATCCAATTCTTACACAGTGTTTGACGCTTCTAGAATTTGTGCGTCATTGAAAGATAGCTGTCGTCATGGTCTGCACAGCACCGTAAAAAAATAGGCAAGAAGAGTGCAGATCTGGGAGAACATCTAATGATAGAAAACACACAATCTAGGACCTCCGTCCTGTGTGAATGAAATGAATGAAAAACCATATCAAAAGATCTCAAGTAACAGAATGTGAAAGTTAAGAACCTAAATGAGTTCTCTTTGAAGAAGAGACTATGTAATAATAATAATAATAATAATGTGTTATTCAGAATCACAGGACTTCTTTTCCCTTCAGACAGAGTTAAAGCCTTCCTTAAAACCAAAAGTGGCAAGATAGCATAAGAACATAAGAACATAAGAAAGGCCGTACTGGGTCAGACCAGAGGTCCATCTAGCCCAGTATCTGTCTACCGACAGTGGCCAGTGCCCAGGTGCCCCAGAGGGAGTGAACCTAACAGGCAATGATCAAGTGATCACTCTCCTGCCATCCGTCTCCATCCTCTGATAAACAGAGGCTAGGGACACCATTCTTAACCCCTTTCTGGCTAATAGCCAATTATGGACTTAGCCACCATGAACTTATCCAGTTCCCTTTTAAATATTGTTATAGTCCCAGCCTTCACAACCTCCTCAGGTAAGGAGTTCCACAAGTTGACTGTGCGTTGTGTGAAGAACTTCCTTTTATTTGTTTTGAACCTGCTACCTATCAGTTTCATTTGGTGACCCCTGGTTCTTGTATTATGGGAGTATTTAAACAACTTTTCCTTGTCCACTTTTTCCACATCAGTCATAATTTTATATACTTCTATCATGTCCCCCCTCAGTCTCCTCTTTTCCAAGCTGAAGAGGCCCAGCCTTTTCAATCGTTCCTCATACGAGGCACTCTCCAAACCCCTAATCATTTTAGTTGCCCTTTTCTGAACCTTTTCTAGTGCTAGAATATTTTTTTTGAGATGAGGAGACCACATCTGTACACAGTATTCGAGATGTGGGCGTACCATGGATTTATATAAGGGCAATAATACATTTGCAGTCTTATTTTCTATCCCCTTTTTAATGATCCCTAACATCCTGTTTGCTTTTTTGACTGCCTCCGCACACTGTACGGACATCTTCAGAGAACTATCCACAATGACTCCAAGATCTTTTTCTTGACTCGTTGTAGCCAAATTAGCCCCCATCATATTATAGGTATAGTTGGGGTTATTTTTTCCAATGTGCATTACTTTACACTTATCCACATTAAATTTCATTTGCCATTTGGATGCCCAATCACTTAGTTTTGTGAGATCTTTTTGAAGTTCTTCACAATCTGCTTTGGTCTTGACTATCTTGAGTAGTTTAGTATCGTCTGCAAACTTAGCTACCTCACTATTTACCCCTTTCTCCAGATCATTTATGAATAAATTGAATAGGACTGGTCCTAGGACCGACCCTTGGGGAACACCACTAGCTACCCTTTTCCAATCTGAGAATTTACCATTTACTCCTACCCTTTGTTCCCTGTCTTTTAACCAGTTCTCAATCCATGAAAGGACCTTCCCTTTTATCCCATGACAACTTAACTTACATAACAGCCTTTGGTGAGGGACCTTGTCAAATGCTTTCTGGAAATCTAAGTACACTATAGCACCTTCACTCTGTCCTAGATCTACAACGTAGCTCAATATTTGGAAAGGTAAATCTTTATCCCATATAATTTTTGCAGCTACTACACCATTCTTACTAGCTGCACTGCAATGAGATATTTGAATTGACTTCCTTCTCCAAAAAGATGAAGGACAGTGTCAATTTTAAATCAGAATAAAACCTCTAAAATGAGGTTTATCTGAGGCCTGCAAGAAATCAAATCCAATCAGACTAACTCCTGCTAACTCCTTGAAGCCAGAAGCTCATGTCCAGAGCCATTGTCATCAAGGAGTAAATGAGTTTGTTTCCTTCCTTATCCTTAATTTCAAAATAATTCAATGATCTGTATTTAATACTCACTGTGCAGCTATTACGAAGGGCTTCAAATTTACGCTGGATTTCATCTCTATGTGCCTAAAGGAGGTAAGAAGTTAATTATCAATTTTTCATACATTAGAATTAGAATCCAACAGCTGTTGCTACATAAACTGCAGAACAATCTACCAGCAAGCAAAGTTTGGGAGACAGATGTTGCAGGCTATGAAAGCACTCTGTAGTGGCAAAGAGCTGATTAAATCACATCCTACTTAATCAAAGCACACTCATGCTCCCGATCCTGAGCTACTTTAGCAAAATGTACAAACTTACAAACTGGATTATGCAAAACTTTCCATTTTAAGTGGTCTCCAGAAGGTAAGTCACCATTTAATGTTAAGTTTTACCTTCTTCACTTTTAAGATTATTTGAGTTGCTTGTTTTCACTTCCACATCTGGAATAATGTAATATGTTTTTAATATTACATATATTTTAATGTTTGCAAAGATAAGTCTACAATGAAGCACTATGTAAGCTTCCACAAACTGCTCTGCCAATCTACTTAATCCTACCCTGAGAACTTTTTTCAGTCCTATGCCTCTCCCAAACAGTGATGAACACTGAAAAATTATTTCTTTGGAAGACGGAATCCAAAGCATTAAAAGGTGCAAGCCGCTTTTAGAGAATGAAATAATGCATGCATCATTTTACTTCCTTATTAACAAGCAAAGAATGATAAAGCAAAATTCATGTTTCAGCCTCATGGCCTCTCTCAAGATTCACTCAGTCTGTCAAACTGATTAAATTTGTGACTAATGTCATACACAAACTCGGGCCTTAACAGATGAAAGGCTAGTGCACCTTTTTTGAGTCAAGATATTTTCCTTACAGCCAAGAGACTCAACAGGAAAAGTTGTTCTGCAGAAGTCCAATGGGATGACTAAAAAGCTATCTTATCAGAACAGGCAGTGCAAAAAAAGACCCTCAAATCAAAAAATATCCCAACCCATTAAACTGGACTAAAGTGACATGGAGGTGCCAGATTGAATCTTCTGAGAGCTGGTAAGAAAAGCACTACCATTTCACCAGAACAGGTGTGGTAATCGCTGCATAAGCAAGCATAGATCTCACACATGCATCTGTTTCATTAGTGTGGTAGGAAGGAATATCAAGCACGTCATCATTCTGTTGGCAATGCAGCTAATAACTCTGCCAAGTTTTCAAATTTCAATGGAACCAACTCAGTTTTGGCCAAAATCAACTGCTTTGTATTTGAGACGGACTGCTGCCATACCCTGTTCAATCACTGTAAGTCACTCACAGTGCTGTTGCATTTTCCTAACAGGTAACACCCAGTATGTACCATTTAAAACAATTCTGAGGGAATTACGCAACCCTCCCGCCCATCCCTGGGATATCCAACAGCGTTGCCATGCACACGCACCAGTCTGCAGCTGAGCCCCCATCCCATCCGAATAGAAAAGGCAGAAATAAGGTCGCAAATGAGATTCCTTTTATCAGATTCCACTGGGACAATGGACTATCTATTTCCAGTACTCTCAAATAACTGGATTTGAAGGTCCTTGAAGACTGATACTTGGATGAATGATAGCAGGCAGCTCAAGCAGGAGGCCAGTTACTTCTTTGCCTCCCACAGCATTAGGAAGCTTTGCAAAGGAAACATTTAAAATCCAAGAGTTTAAAATCATCATCTTGTATTCAAAGTAGCAACCAGCAGCACATAATTAATTCAGAGTTCTGTTCACTGGGCAGGGAAAATATCTCCCCCTCCCCACCACCACCACTGAATTTTATGTCATTCACACACCTCACAAGAGACGGCAAGATCTAACAGTAACAATTCTTTATGGAACAGCCTTTGGAATAAAATTAGAGATGGAACAACAGTATTTGGCTGATTTTTAAAAAAACGATAGAGTTGGCCAGCATATCTTAAAAAGATATCAAAATATTTGTTATCCCATCCCTTTTGAAACAGCAGTACTTTCAAAGATTATACATGAATTAAAAAAAGGCAGAAAATCAAAGTCCTACAGTAGCAATAATTTAGCATGGAGCTTTCAGTTTATCAACTAAGAGCCAATCAGTATTGGCACAAGTAGACAACAAAGAACAGCAAGCATATGTGTATTTTGACAAAGAACTGCAACATTTTAGCCATCCCTGTGACTTCAATACAAGGCACATTACTTATGTTGCATTGCAAAATTTCAAACTTACAGAATTTAACCTCAAAGCTTTATTATGAAGTGTGCATCAACATTCTGTCAGGCTGAAGGTACAGATCACAGTACCAACCCAGAAGTATAGGACTCACCGTGAGAGCCTGAATCTCCTCCTCTGCCTCAGCTGTAGTCTCCTCTAGTTCAGTTTTAGCCTCTCGGAGTTGATTCTCTAGAGCTGATCGTGCAGCCTGAAGCCCTGAAATCTGCGATTCTCTTTCCTGGAGGGTCAGCTGCAATTCTGTTAACTGTCGTTTCAAGTCCAGCTTTTGTTCTTCATGCTCTAAGCTAACCTGGAGAAAAACAGCAGCAGCTGAATATGACTTTCCAAAAAGGAAATGGAGAGTACAGCTGTTATATTTGTTCACGTCAAACAAGTGGCCTGCCCTAGAACTGCACTCTGGGATTGCCCAGCAACACTACATTCTAATGTCAGATTTGGATGGCTTGGTTAAAAATCAGATGCGAGGGTAAATATCCCCAGTCTGCATCTTCATCAATCGCTTGAAAACATTCATTTGGTTTGAAAAGATTCAAAAGTAAAACTAGATGGCATTCTGAAATGAAAACTAGGATAGAAAAGTAACGTCAGCTATGTTGTAAATCTATATCAAATGTTAATATAAATAATTGACAATATGAAAGTTAAAAGTATAATGGTACGATTATCTTCCATAACTGCAATTTAATGTACTGAATTTGAGGCTCTATAGGAAGGAACCATCAATATTAATCTTTCTATACTCTTCAATTATTTTCATATTTAATCATCTCTTCAGATTCCTGTTATAGATTGTTCCATCTTCTGAACTGATGCAATATCATGGCAGATCCATTTACCTGGGCAGAGTAGAGAAAATAATTTAAAGAAAAAGTTTCAATTTAGCTTCCTGCAGCTGGTTCCCTGGAATGCCCTCCTCCAAGGATTCCCCCTTTGGGGCAAAGATCACTTTCAGGTTAACATACTTTCTCTAAAGAGCCTGACTCCTAATGATATTGCAAGTGGATCTCTCTCAATGACACTGCAGATGTTTGAAAGAGAGGCCTGCCAGAAGACCTTGCACTGATGTTTAGCAGCTTCTGGCTACATAGAGTAACAACATTGGACATGCAAACCTCTTAGCAAGAGGAAAGTTCTCTGTCTTCACTGAGAATTAGAGGAGGGACAGCGAGAAAGGAGATTAACCAGGGGACATGAGGTGGATCCAACCTATTTCTTCCTGTCTTTTTTTTTTTTTTTTTTTTTTGAGAATATAAAAACTTGATTCTTCAAGTTTGCAAATGACTAGAAATGAATCAGACACTCTATTCAGCAAAGTATGCATATTGCAGCCATTGCCATTCTATCTGGGCACTATTAAAGGATGCTATACAAAAGGATATAAATAAATTTGGTTGAAAGAAACCAAACTGATCTAGATATGCCGATTCAACCGATACTGAGAAACAAAAACCCAGAATAGTACGTTTCAGCAGATAGTATGTTTCTACTGTTACAGAAAATGGAGCAACAACTGGATCATTTAGTTCAAGTGCAGTGCTCAAAACTAAAACAATTACTTAATTTTAATGTTTATTCTAATACTTAGAATGGGAAACACCAATCCGTAAAGGATTAAATTTTCACCTCTCGCAGTCTAGTCTCTAATTCCAACAGACGGTTTTTGTCAGTATGGTCCTGATGACTGATCTTCTCCAATTGTTCTTCTAGTTTTCGGTTCTGGGCCTCTAACTTCCCAGCCTGTGTTTCCAAGTAGAACTTCTGCTGTCTGAGTTCTGAGATCATCTCCTCTTGGGCTTTCCTGGTAGGAAAAAACATAATAAGAAATAAGACATAACCAAGATATATTTAGATCATGTTGTTTCACTGGCATAAAATGAAAGTTTCCTGGTAAGCAGAATGTGGTCACACCCAAATTCCAAAGGGGTAGCCATGTTAGTATATTGTAGAAAGACAACAGAGTCCTGTGGCACTTTTAAAGACTAAGATTTGTTTCTACACAGATCCTCATATTGGTGATCAAACCAAGCATGGGCATCAAGTAGCTCAGATTTCATTGTTCTACAGGTTGTGCATCTGTTTGGATATGGAAAAAGGTGATCAAACCTCAGTAACCTACAAGACTGCCTAATCTATAACTCATTCTAAGGTCCAGAGGGGAAGCCATATCAGTCTAGTTAAGCAAAACAAACCAGGAGTCTTGCGGCACTTTTAAAGACTGTCAAATTTATTTATCACATAAGTGGGATTTTCTCCCACGGAAGCCCATGAGATAAATACATTTGTTAGTTTTTAAAAGTGCTGCAAGACTCATTCTAAGCTGTCACCCTTTCCCTTGTCATTTGTTTCCTCACTTGAAAAAAAATGGATCAATGAACCCTGGGAGCAGTAACTTCCACATATTAGAGTTCCATATTAAAGATTAGAGCAACTGCAACTGGGTTCATTGCATACAAATCAGTTCAGGACCTGGAAATCTCAGCACATTTACAATGTGGACAACACTTGAGCAAACATTTGCCCTGACTGAAACCCTCATGTATGCACCTCACAATTACTTATGCTCCCATAAAATTCATAAGCTGGTAACGTCTGCTATAGGCAGCGATCTATTTTTACCATAAGGACTTGAAAATTACATACCCTAATTGTAAACGGGCAGAAAAGCTGTTTCTGAATTAGTGGTAGTTTCCTATATTCATTTTGTAATACATCCACTGAAGTACTTCACAGAGCTGACAAATATTAATGAACTCCTATGCAGAAAAACACGGTAAGGGAGTTATCACCTTTTTCTCAGAGAAACTACATGAGTAGGCCAGGATCACACAGCACAGCTAGAAATAGAACCAAAGTCTTCTGAGTCACAGCCCTGTGCTTCACAAACAAAATCACCCTCCTCCCCCCCCCCCCCTTCTTTAACCTCCCTCAACTGATTATTGGCAGCCCGAATTGCCAGATAGCCTGGGAAACAGTAGAATGAGAAATAAATTCCTCTTCAGAACCACATAATCGTTAGCTTTTTCACTGATGGAACAAAACTAGTTGGATTCCACAGCTCCTTGAAGGCTCTAATTTGCTAACTCTCCATATCCATGAGGCTCAGTTTTGCAATAGCTTTTGTGGATTCAAATATGGTTCAATTACAGATTAATAAACCTTTCCACAAGTCAGAGTAATGTAGTAGTATTTGCTATTTGTATCTAAAAAACCTGCAGTCTCTGCGCAAAGAGAACTCACTTCTCTTAATGACTAACATGACTCACTCCAAATTTGCTGCACCATTACTGACTTGTCAAATGAATTTGTTTGCCATTCCCTGCCAACATGTGAATATTTAACCTAAGTTACAACGGGAAAAAAATTTTTTTTAGACATATTTCTTCCTTTGCCTCTTAACTACAGTCTGGTGTCCTGCTTCCAGAGGATACATCTAGGCCAGCTAGATGTGCTTTCAGTAGTAGTCCATCAAAAACATTTATGCAATCTCTTTGCAAAACTGCATTATTTATTTTATTATTAAATTACAAAGGTGCCCATCCTGGCAGCATATATCCAGCAGTCTATCATATGGATTTGATAGCCATAATTGTCCAAAAATGTAAGTTTCTCCCCCTCTGATACACTACAAATGCCTCCATTTTTCATAGCTACAGACTAAAGAAGAAATCATTACAGCATGGTGAAAATGTAATTTTGCTCAGTTATATGACAACCATGCGTTCCAACGTTAACGTTTCTAGTGGTGGAATATTCCTTTTTGATTCTAGTAAAAATTTCTTTAGTGAGCAGGGACAGCATTTCAAGAGAAGTGAAATCTGTTACTGCTCTGGGTTCAAGACCACTAACTGATGCTCGATCTTACGTACGCTCTCCCAGACAGGAGCTCACACAGGACTTCTGTATTCTTAAAATTAATCATAAATTATGGTTTTAGCAGCCTTAGCAAACTTGCTGGATAATTAACTGGAGTGCATATAACAAGAGCATAATCATCTGCACGAAGTAGCTCATATATAACAATCAGTTACTTTTGTGAAAAGTTTCACTCTGCTCAGATTAAAGAGCTTGACAGAAGTTTGAAATTTAATAAAAATTCCTGGCTTTGCATCTCTTTTGGTACAACCAATCACTGCTAAAAGAAGAGTTTGAAGCGATTGTATGCCAAAACTCATCCTTGCCTGACTTCACTTGATTTTACAAATGGATCTAACCAACTGCTTGTTGTCCACAGATATGCTACCCAGCATTCCACGGTGCAGCTGATGATCTCCACAAATTTCTTCAGACAGTCAAATTTTGATAAACTGAATACCTCACTGCTAGGCACCATTCAAATTCTATTTTTGTCTACTTAAAGGATATTAAGTAGCTCATGCTCTTTCCTACACATGAAGTAGAATCTCATGTGACATAGAACATAACCTTAAAAGAGCTTAAAACCACTTAGAAAAAATAAGGGAAAACCATTATCTTCATGGGACAATAAGGCATAAGTTAAAATCTCATCCACAATCTGGTTCTGAGATGGAATCAAAGAGTTGAGACAATTGCAGCAAGAGTCCAGGATACTAAAATTTTAAAAAATAAGGATTTACATCTATGACAGCTGCTGATGCTGCAGTGACTGAAAAGGATTGTAGGTCTCAACCAAATACTCTGAGGGAGCTGCCTTGGAGGACAAAGTAGGGTCCCTAAAAGTCTAACTGAGCACTAGACTGGCCACTGATGAGAAAATCTGAAGAGAAACTGAAGTTTAAAATCATATAGTATCATTGTGGCTGATATGGTACTCAAATACTTTCAGGAACAGAAGCAATCTGGATTAAAGAATCATTTCAGCCCTGGAGTTAGAGCCCTCTACTGTTCCTTTAAACCAAAACAGACAGAGAACACCAATACTTCATATTTTATAATCAACATTTAAAAAACTGTGCAGTACCTGAGGTTCTTTTAGATGTGTTTCGCTGTGGGTACTCCACTTCAGGTGTTGGTGCACTTCTGTGCCTGTAATTGGAGCATTTCAGGCAGTGTCTATCCAGGTTTCGCTTGTGCTGTCCCAGTCTCAAGATGCCACTGGTGCCTCATCCACGGCACATGACCCGACCCTTTAAATTCTCCCTTTATCGTAGAATCCGTTAATTGAACTCCACAGTAGACTGGAGGAAGATGGGTAGTAGATGACCCATAGGGACACCCATCTCAAAGAAACTCAGTTACTGCAGTGAATGAGAAACCTTTCCTTCTTCTTCAAGTGGTGTCCCCGTGGGTGCTCCACTTCAGGTGACTGTAGAGCAGTGCTCTTCTTTGGAGTTGTTTGGATAAATGTCAATAACACTGTCATACCAAGTAATGGATCTAATCAGTGGCATAGGGTTTCATAAAGGTATGTTCCAAAGCCTAAGATCTACAAGTAGTATGTTGTTCCGAAAAGCTACAGATGATGCTATTGATCTAGTAGAGTGGGTCCTGATCCCTACTGAGGTTTGCAGGTTCTTGTGTTGGTAAAAGAAGTGAATGCACTCTGAGATCCATTTTAATAGTCATGTGTGGAAATGATAGACCCTTTGTATCATTCCATGATGGACACAAAGAGCTTTCAAAGGTTTTCTGAAAGATTTAGTTCCATCAAGGAAGAACACCATTGCATGCCTGATGTTGAGAGTATGTAATAAACATCTTGTGCGTTCCTGTGAGACTTCAGGAAGAATGCAACGAGATGGATAGGTTGGTTTACATGGAATGAAGATGATATTTTGGGTACAAATTATGGGAGAGGTCTCAGTGTGACCTTATCCTTAAAGAACATGGTATATAATGTGTGTGCCATGAGAGTATCTAGCATGCTCACAAGAAGTGTTAATATAATGGCCACCAGGAGTGCTACATTCATTAATAAGTGTGCCAGAGAACACATAAGCAAGGGTTCAAATAGAGACCCAGTAAGGCATTGTAATGCTAGATTCAGATCCCATGATGGTGTGGATGTGTCTACTTCAGGATAAAAGTTGTACACACCTGAAAGGAAGTCAATGGATGTGTAAACAGTGATGTGCCATCCATCTTATGATGAAAGGTGATAATGGCTGCTAGATGAACCTTGACTGAACTCATTGAGTTTCCAGATTTGTTTAGTTCTAGGATGTAGTCCAGTACCAAGGGAAGAGGTGCAGAGGCTGCAATTGTGTGTTTGTGCTGAAACCACATGAAGAATTTTCCCCATTTTTAAAGTAAGTCTTTTTCATGGCTGAGTGCATATTGCTTAGTAGTAATGTTTTTCCCCTGCTCCAAGCAGGCTAATTTGTCGTGATGGAACTATGTAGGAGTCAGGGCTACAGGTGAAGTCTCTCCAGGTTCGGGTGATGCATCTGTCTAGCGTCCTGTGATAAGAGGTCCTTCCAGAGTGGGAGAAAGTGTGGTGTGCACACCACCATCCATAGCAGGCTGAAGTATTTAGTCTGTCAGGGCGATGTGGGAGCACTATTATGTACCATCCTCAATATCTTTGGTATAGGTCATATTGAAGAGGTGCCTCCCATTTGAGGAGGAAGGCATTTATTGGTAGCAACACTCTGGCTTTCAGAGAATCTAAGTGGGCACCAATGAAGTCCAACTATTGAATGAGTTTCAAGGTCAATTTTTGTATGCGTCTTTAATCCCAAGTTTTGGAAAAGCACTATTGTCCTATGAGTAATCATGACAGCTTTTGTGTGAACCATCTAGATATAGAAATACAGTCATCTACATACAGGAACAATAGACAACAGAGTCTCTTTCTACAATAGACTAACACGGCTACCCCTTTGGAAAGGAACAATAGAGATAGTCATCTAGATATGGGAATATTACCACCACTTGCTACTGTGAGAAATGTGGAGAAAACTTGTGGGTGCTATACAAAGGCCAAAGGGGAGTACCTTGTATTAGTAATGGTCCGTTCCCAGAGTAAATCTGAGAAATCTCCTGTGAGCGGGGTGAATTGTTATGCAGAAGTAAACGTCTTGTAGATCAAGAGCTAAAAACCAGCCCCGCTGTTACAGTGGTGGTGTTATTGTTGCCAATGTGATCATTTTGAATCTATGGACTCTTACAATTTGTTGAGGTTCCTGAGATCTAAGATGGACCTCCATCCTCCATTTTTCTCATGGGTTAAGAAGTAGAAGGGGTAAAAATCCTTCCCCTGTGTTTTAAAGGAACTTGTTCCACTTGTTTTATATGTAACAGGTGATTTCCCTCTCGTTGTGCTTGTGAGAAGGATCCCGAAAGAGGGACAGGAGCAGGGGATTGGCTAAGGAGGAAAGGCAAATGGGATAGATTAGCCCAAATGTATAATCTCTAGGACTCATTCGTTCATCACAACTGATGCCTGCACCTGATGGAAAGGATGTAAGCAGTGACCAAAGTGAGTGTTGGTCAGTGTTGTTAGCGCTGTTGAGAAGGGAGCCTGTTCTGATCTTCAACTAATTCTCCAAAATTGTTGCTTCGCAGATGACTATTGCAAAGTTGAGGTTTGTGGTAAAGGTAGTTGTCATCTTTGAGGTCTCTGCTTCTATCTTTGTGGCTTATACTGCTGTTGCTGTTTGCTATATTAATTGTATGTGGATTGGTATGGCTGATACCTGTGTTGCTTTCTCTTTGTTGAAGGCAGGTAGATTCCAAGTGTTTGGATTGTCATCCATGATTATTTCATAGTATGGAGGACCTCCTCCCTATTTGCAGCAAATAATTTTTCCCTGTCAAAGAGAGAATCCTCCACCATGGATTGACACTCCTTTGACAGGCTTGAGGAGCAAAGCCGAGATGCTCTGCACAGAACAACTACAGTAGCTATTGATCTTGTAGCTATGTTGGCCACATGTAGAGATGCCTGGAGAGAGGTTCTGGCCACCAGAAGTCTTTCATTAACAAGGGATCTGAATTGTTTTCTCTTATCCACTGGAATATCATTAATAAATTCCAATGTCTTGGTGTAATTTTTGTGGTCATATTTTGCCAGCAATGCCACGCAGTTAGCTACTCAGAACTGCAAGGCTGCAGAAAAATATACCTTGCAACTGAAGAGATCAGTCTCTTCCACGCTTTGTCCTTGGATGTGGACCCTATATGGGGGTTCTTTCCCATGCTGGTTCACCACTTCCAATACAAGAGAGTTTGTTGGAGGGTGGGTAATAAGGAAATCCATTCCCTTAGAGGGGACATTTTTTTTGTCAGCCCTCTTGTGTGTAGGTTGCTGTGGATCACCCGATGTTCTTGGCAGGTTCCATCAATGTGTTGTTGATGGGTAGCACAATTTTTAGGTAGCAGACATTTGGAGGATCTCCAAAAGTTTATGTTTTGTTTCACAGACCTCTAGACTCTCAGCCATCCTTTTGAATAACTCATGAAATTGCTTGAAATCATCTACCATTGAGGGAGGTGAGGGCATTTTGGCCTCGCTGGAGAAGATGAGGAGTTGTAAGCAGGTGATGCGGTTTTGTGATTATACACTCTCATTCCTTTCTTTGCTTGTTTCAGGTGTTGGTTTGAAGCAGGAGTGACTGTGATAGCAATCTTATGTCCCTGTAGGAGATCTGCTATAATGCCTTGTATAGACAGATCAAGGATCCCACTGGGGCCACTGCTTTTGGAAATGAATGGATGGGCCCATCCAGGGGTGTCCAAACTACAGTTATATGTCCTGTCTGGAACGGAGACCTTGATCTTATGGGTCCAGAGGTTGGCAATGATCTAACAGATGATGAGTAGTGGGAGGAGAAGACACCCTCATCTTCCTCATCCTTATTGAAGGATGGAGGGGCTATCGGCAACATAAATTATTCTAGTGCTGTGTGTACCAGGGAACCATTGGTGTGGAACAGAGGTGACTGTAGTGTTGAGTATATTCATATATCCTGCTAGAGAAAATAGTATGTCATAGACTTCAGTGCCACGCTTTTAGATGGTGCCACAGATTTCGGCAATGGTAGCACTGTTGTCCATGCAGAGGACATGTTGGCGCAAGTAGGGATGGTATAGCCTGTTATTGGGGTCTTGGTGCCATTTGCTCCAGTGGTGTCGATGGTGTTGTAGTGTAGGAGGTAGGTTTAATTTTGACTCTTAACTCTGCACGGGAGCGCTAGGTTTCAGCAGGTGCAACTGAGTAAGGGTTGCCAGAGTACTCTGGTGCCTTATCTTCAAAGCGTCTGACGAAGTGCGGTTTTCTCTCATGAAAGCTCATGCAGTAAATAAATTTGTTAGTCTTTAAAAGTGCCACAGGACTCCTTGTTTGTGTTGCCTTATAGGTACTTAGCCATGGTGCAGTCGGTATGAAAGGTGACCTTGCCAGCAAATGTTTCTTTTTGGCTAGCTCTCTCTGAGGTGAGATTGCAAATAATTTCCTTGATGATTTTCTTGAGGAATGAGCTTTTATGGACTTAGAGGCAGAGGTTTCCGGGGATCTTTGTCTGGAATGAGTCTGCTGGGGACCGTCTGAAGCTGGGAGCAACAACTTTTTCAATAATACGAGTTTGAACCAAAGGTTCCTGACTTGAGCTTTCAATTTGCTGCAGTGAGTGCACTTTGGGGGGTATGCGTGGCTCACCAAGGCATCGGACACATTCTAAGTGTCCAGCCAATGTCAGTATGATGTCCCCGCAGGACATGCTGCGTTTGAATCCTGAGTATCTAAATATTAACTAAAACTTATATTAATTATTAAAACTTTATCTTAACACTAGAACTAGCTAAAGATTTGGGCCAACTAGGGGCTCCGTCTCAGGCTGAGGACAGCTGAGAAGGAACTGAGAGGGTCAGGTCACAGGTGCAGGACAAAGCACCAATACGGCCATGAAACAGGACTAAGCATGCATGATCTGACCAGCATGGCTGCTGAAATTCTCTGATCAAAAGACACAGGGACGTACCAACACCTGAAGTGGAGCACCCACAGGGACATCACTCAAAGAAAAATATTGCCTTTTCCTAGATGTCTTGACAGTTGTTGGGGGCAGGATGGTAAGTTTGTGAAGAAAGGACATCTAGCATTTTCCTCTCCTCTTTGAGTGTCAAATAAATAAGACTGCGTTTCAATGAGTAAGGAATACTAATCTAAATACACACAACTGGAACAGTTATTGGAATTACTGCTTCTGAGGATGTGTGAGACACATTTAAAAATATTTTTTTATAAAATAGATCTATTTTTAAAAATTGCATGCAGTAAAAAAAGTGATACAATAACAGTTCTCACGAAATGATGCCAAACAAATGCAACAATACAGAACAATAAATCATAACAGCTGTGGTAGGAGAACAAAATATTGGGCAAACTATAGTTTCTAGTTAGAGAAAGAACATGCTTGGAGAACAGATCTTACTGAACTTGTAAATGCAAGAGTGCTGTAGCAGTTCCTATACTTACATGTTTCTCTGTGTAAAAAGGCTGCTATTTGCTGCCAGCTTATTAGCCTCAGACAATTCCACTATTCTCTGCTCCAGTGACCTAATCTTTGAATCCATGGCATTGATCATCTGAAACAGAGCAGTCTGCATTTGAGATCATGTGATGAAAGTTAGTGATTACAGCAAGGGGGCATTAAATAAAAAAAATCACAGAATCTTTGTTCACAAACAAGTTATTAGATTGAGTGGACAAACAAACAGGAGTGGTCATGTATGCAGATGTTACATCCATCTCTAACCGTTTTCTACTGTTTTCCAGATCAACAGCAAGTAGCATCCATGTCGATCATGCCAAGTAGTAACTTACTAGGCACTGGATGACTTTCTTGGAATGGACTTTTCTTGGAGACACCATGAAATAAAAGGACACCAAACTTAAAACAAACTCCTGCTCCAGAAGAGGCCTCCAGCAACAAACACAGAAACAACAGATCTTTATATTAGGCACATCTCTGGGTAAGAGACTTAAAACGGCTTCAATGTTTCAATTTCTGATGCAGTTACACCTACCGCCTTTTGTTCAGCCAGAATTTTGCATTTCTCATGCACTTCTTCTTCATGTCTTCGCAGCATATTCTCAAGCGCTTCCTTATCGGCAAGATCTTTCTTCATCTGGGCATCCAACACCTGAAGTAAGCAAAACAAATTTCCTCACTTCGAACCTGTTTCATTCACCAAAGGCAGTCAGAAAGAAAGCCATGAGGAAAGGATTATATTCAATGAAGGGGTTTGGCCACTTTCTAAGGAAAACTAAATGGGTTGATAGGAAATGTCAGGGACAGCAAGCTTTGAGAGGCGTGCTCAGCTATCTGAAAAGGCTGAGTTTAGTGAATAAGAGGACTCACTGGAAAGGCTATGAGTTGTTGCTTTTTTTAAACAGTCTTTCATAATTAGTATTCATGAACTGTGCCAGTTTGACATACATGGAAAATGAATTTCTCTGTCCACAGAGTAAGCATATCACAATAGAGTGGCGATATAAACTCCCTTCTATTACTTCACTAATGTGCCTCAACACTAATCTGTAGGAACCGCATACATCTGAGAGAGAGTAGTTCAGCCTCCTTGGCTACTTTAATCCTTTGTATCTCTGCTCAGGCATATAACAAGGGTGCCAAATAAGACTGCAACTTGTTCACTAGGAACTGGATTAAAACAACTCTTTTTAGCTGTTGCATAGATTCTTTTCTAAAAAATTAATATTATGCATACAAGCCCAGAGCTTTAGACGGTATATTTTAAAAAAATTAAAATAAATATGTAAAAGGTACTTATGAGCATTCATAATACCGCAAGTTGCAGTGACTACTGATCTCAACTCAAATCAGTGATCTAGCTGTGAAAGGAGCAGGACAGCTGGATTTGATGGACGACTGTTGTTGTGATTGTTAGACAAAGAGCCAATTCACACTGAGGGTATGTCTCCACTACAGAAACGTGTCGACATGCTGTCGACTTTCATTGTGGCTGACGCCCACACTGCTATCCTTGGGTTGGTGGAGTGCATCCTGACTAATTTACCAAAACCCACATAAACTTGCCCCATTTACAAACTTGGCTCTCACTTCCCTCTACCTCTCCTCCCGTTCTTTGCACTCTCTTATCCTTTCACTTTACCACTTCTTTGGTCTCCTAACATCCAACTCTTGGCTTCATGCTGGCCATCTCAGTCCCTTCTTTGCCTTGAAAAATATGCTTGTTCTATTCTTCCAAGCATCCTCCACTACTCTGTATTTTCCTTCAAGAAACTCCTTTATCATCATCATCATAGCCTCTCTCTTCCTAGACAGTTGTCTGAAGTCTTATGTTATTCAAATTAAGCTCTTTGGGCCAGTGAACACATCTTTACTTTTGTAATTTATAGTGCCATATAAATATAATAAATCATAATGATGAAGAGTGGGAAGAGATCACACTTTGGAAGGCACGGTGATCCTTAACTTCTGCTGAATGACAAACTGTAGGTTTTTAGATGAGTTCTGAAGTTACTACATAATCCTGTCTCTCTCTCTCTGGTTTTCTTAATTTAGATGGTGTTTATAATCACATTTTCAACTGTTTGTTGCAAATTTTAAGATAACCTAGAGAACAGAAAAAACTCAGAGTGGGTGGATCCCTGGACTCACTGGCTGATGTTACAGCTCCAAGGAGGTGGAATTTCAAAAGTGCTGTTATGATTGCTAAATTTAAAGCTTCCAGGATTTCTCATTGGAATACTCTTCAGGTCAAAGCAAGATCATCAGAAAGAATTAAGCTGTTCTGAAGGACTGATTTCCCACAAGCACTGAATAAGAATCACCTGTTCTAAGGGGTGATCAATTCACAGTTAAATGGATTCTTATAGTTCTCGCTTACAAAGCCCACATGGATAACTCAGACCGATACATCTGGTGAAGGGATGATGAGCACAGGTTAGAAAGGCAGAGTTATTCAAATTTAATTCTACTCTCAGAAGAAAGAAAGTAGCTGTTGGGGGTTTATCTAGAGCCCAATGCATATATAAAAGGGTACAAAGGCAGTGACAAGGGATATTTACTTTGATTTTTTCCTCACAGAACTGCTCTTTCTGTTTCAGTTGCAATTCTAGATGCTGTGCTGAGAGCTGAGCCTCACGATGCTTCTCCTCCAGTTCCTGAATACAGCAAAGATTTATGTCAAACATATATAGAATTTATAATACATTTACAGCACATGTACAAAACACTCATTCCCTCCGGTTTAAGGCTTTCTGATATGGATCTCAGCTGCACAAAGTACCATTATGAAAATACATATCACCAGCATTAAACCTGATATACATAACCAGTTGTCCTATTTTGATGCTAGGCAGTATAATTAAAAGGGTAAAGAAATGTTTTTAAAAAACACATTCCACTCCCATCAAGAGTTTCCTTAAGGAATTACAGTATTCTCCAAAATGGAGCCAGAATGGTTTGTGATAATAAGTAATTATGATCAGCTCCCAGGTGCGTGACAGGATTATGAAACCACAGGCAAAGAACCCAGTCACCCTGCAGTTAACTTTAAATTCCTTTGAATCAGATTGATTGCTGAAGGTTCCACATATATGCAGATATCTGATAAGGGAAAGATGTGCTAGAGTGGCTTGAATACAGGACAGGAAGCAAGTAACTCCTTGGAGTTTAGTTTCTTTTCTGATAATGTCCTGCCTTCTTTCTCTAACCCTGGGCAAATCCCATAGACCCTGATTCTTCACTATGGATCATGAAGGTAAACATCTACAACCGTGTAGTTCTCAGTGCAATGGTCCCTCAATTTCTATCCTTCAGATTCGCCATTTGGAGAGTGGGGATCATTCTTTCTGTCCTCCCTACATGCTTGTTGCCAGAATGGATATTTATAAATTGCTTCAAAGATTAAAAGTGCTGTAAAAAAACATTAGGTGGCAAAAAAAAAAAAAAAAATTATCCTCACAAAGGCGAAGGAATGTAAGTCACACAAAATACAGCCTTGAATAAGGTAAGCGGCCCTGTGTCTCACAAATAAATCAGTTTAGTAGGTGGGGGAATTTTTTTCTCTGAAATTGGTCTTGAAGGTGGAGCTACCACAGTCTCCTTTCCTGAGGCTTGCACTCAATAGTTAGGACTTCAGAGAACCTTATTCTCCTTCATGGCCAGGTCTGCTATTCTAACAGTTTCGGCAGCACAGGAGGCAGATTCAAACTCGTCAAGCCCTGCAAAGTGAATTGATTGCTACTTAGACAAGCTCCAGTTTTGTAATGCTTTCAGATCTCTTACCTGCCTTCCAGTCTACACAGCACAGGAAAATTCCCTGACAAGTGAGCACACATGCATTTTCTATTCTTTGATCTTTCTTCTTCTTACCTTAGGAAACAACTTTGCAAGGGCACAAAGTTTCCTTTGGTCCAGTCACAGCATCAGCCTGTCACCACATAGGCTACAAAAATGGAGAGAAAGCCTACCCAAAAAGAGTCATCTAGAAGGAGCCTGAAGCATTTAGTACCCTAAACTGCCACAGGAAAGGAGCATTATTGTTTTCTTCAGTTGTAAAATGTCTTCTAGTATCAAGAAGCCAATTTAGCTTTCACTGAGGTCCGCACAATTTAGGTCTTAACAGTGAATCACACAACCAGGTCAACAGCAGCTTCAGAATTACCACCACCAGGATACTCATGCTAAAGCAGAGTGGCCATCAAGTAGCCCTCTGCATATGGGCATAGAAATATAATCTCTTATTTCAGATAATTTCTCCAATAGTTCCTATTCAGCTACTCCCATCCAATTCCTGACTTTTGTTCACCATAACCACTTACAGCAGCAAAAGATAAATTACCCCCCCCTTTTTTTTTAATGACTCAGAACCTAGGGCATTTCCTTCCTGTGGCTCTCTTGATCTATATGCAGATCATCAGGCCACATCACGTACAACCAGAAGAGTTTACTCCTTTGGAGAAAGCCATCATCTGTTTCTTCTTAAAATTTACTACCTGGCTCCCTTCCACTATTCCCTCAAAACTAGAAGAGGCCATGCCTGTTCCTACATCTTCACCCATCTCTCCCAAGAAGTTCATCGGAGTACCTATAAAAATAATACCCAAAATGCCAACACCAGCTATCTCATGGGATTAAGGACTTTTCAGATAGAGGTAGGTATATCTGACTCAGCCCACCACCCCATACACTCTGCCACTGTGGCCGATATCACAGAAAAGGCCCCTCTTCATCACAGAGGAATGCCAACAGAATGAAAGCCCACATCTGACCTATCTTTAGACTTGCATTTTTTGCCAGTCATCTTCTCACAAGGAGAAATATAATGCATTTATGGGTAAAGAAAAGAATGGAGGGAAAAAAAGTCTCCCTGTCCTCAGAGGAATCCAGATCTCACCATTTTGTAGAGCAGAAAAACTCCAGACACCATAAAAAGAAAGCCCTTAACCCAAATCACCAAAAAACAACTTCTTTGCCCTCCAAAGAGGGCTAACTCTCCAAATCAGAACTGGAGGGACTTAACAAAGAGACCACTGAGACCCCAGACCTGTTTGTCTTAGTATTAGAAAAGGCATTATGATCCAATAATTCTATGTCTTAACAGGGACTCACACAATCAGCTCGGCAGCTGGAGAAACTACAGATCCAAAACGAGACCCCTGGAAGAGTGGAACAATATTTCTCCATTCCCTTCCACTTTTTCATGCAGAATGATCACAGTCAAACAAAAATGCCCAAATATATACAATAGACTCATGAAAGTCACAAAATATTAATGCTGTCTCTGAATACACGGCTGGCTGTGTACCCATCCAAACAGTGGTCTTTCATTTACCATGCTCTGATGCTGAAAGAAAGAACATTGGCTAGGGGCTTATTTTACCTTCTTTAGGGTGCTCAAGTGTTCTAACCCTGAAACTCAATTATGAAACAATTTCTCAATACAATTATGGATCACCTATCAACTTCAAGTAAGGTTATTTACACATTTCCATTGGATCTTCACAAAAGGCTCTTCTCACGTTCTTCTTCTTCGGTCAGGACTACTACAACCTATCTAAGAGCGTTTAACATATTAGTTGCCCTGGTAGCAGCCCCAAGAGAAACAGATTGAGAGGAATAAAGAGGGTCAATATTTCATCTAAGCTCCATTCAAGTTAAAAGCAGCCATCATCATCAAACATGTGATCCTTTTCCTGCAACATGTTTTAAATCAGCCCTCTGTCAGGGTAGTACTGCTATTATAAGCTCACAGCTGGAATGATGAACCCAGTAATTAAGGGGTGGATAAATATGTATTATCCTGTTCTCCCTTCTCCAAAAAGGAGTCAAAGGTTTGCTATTCCACCCCCCTTTGGGTGGGAAATAATTTTTAATATATCTTTTGTGTCTCCTTCCAGCACCATAGAAAGGTAATTTAATAAAAAATAGTTGATAAACTGAACTACCAGGAAAGATGTGCACAAAATATGGGGGTGAGGCAGATAGTGGGGGGGAGGGGGAAACGACAATAAAACCACTTTCCTGTGATTGACAGGATCTTACATCCTATGTTGCAGAACGATTTGAATGGGAGAACTCAGCAGAGAAACATACATTTATTTATCTGCCACATCACAAGAGACAATGGCTTCCTCCCACAAGGAGGTATAAATACAAGATGTACCCTATGTTTGGTTCCCTTTAAGTTAATCAAAAAGTCTTAACAGATCTAACAACAGGAGAAAAAAAGAAATTGCCAAGTATAGTGGGGAAGGTATGTGGGTGAAAATGGATCTCTGACAAATATTTTCAGAGAAAAACAGTGTTGGTTATTAATTTTGTTCTTCTGCAAACTGTAAGCATTTGGAATAGATGTGAACACAGGCTAAATTAAAGAGGAGTTCAAAGCTAAACATGAAAAATTGTTACACAACCCAGCACTGAACATTAAGAGGGTTAATCCTTTTTAAACATGAATTACATACTACTGAGTTAATACAGTTGAATTGTCAAATTTCTTACTGGGGCAACTGGGATTTTAAGAGAATCATTTTGTAAGAGATCATAGAATCATAGATGCTAGGAGTTAGTTTATAGCTAACATTGCAGACAGCAGAATTTGTGCACTGAAATTATTTCTAAATGAAATTTATACAATATCCAATTTTCTTATTCAACAACTCCCCCCACATCATATGTAGTTCTATGTCCTCTCTTCCCACTCCACTGTAGCATAGTCCTTTCCCTTTATCTTTCATTTTCTTCCTTGCTCACCAGAATTTTGTCTGCCATCTGTTGAATCTGCTGAGATTTAGTCTGAATATCTTCCTTTAATCGGTTTTCCCTGCGTTCCACAGTCTCCAATCTCTTCACTTGATTCTCCAGAGAATGGCGCCGCTCCTGCGGAGCAATTATGAACTGCCAGTGTTAATTATCAGACAGCAATGAGCAGGCACTAGCAAAAGTCAGCTGAAGACATGTGTATGTGGTCCACTTCTGCATTCATAATCATTCCCACTCCCAAAGACTTACCCTAGTCATATATTCCTGTAGAATCCAGATGGAAACCACCACCAAAAAAATCTCCTGGTAAATCTTCTTCAGAGAAATACATTTATAAAAGAATGAAAAAATGAACTATTTTCTAATCTCTCTCCTCTGACAAGCTGTTACAGGGATCACAGCCATTCAATGTTCTCCATGTAGGGTTTTCTAAGCTCAATAACATCCTATTGATTAGTCCAGGGTAGCCAGTAATTTTCTGCTCACCTCTGCTTCAAGCAATTTCTTCTTCATGCCTTCATTAGAGTCTTCCCGATTCTGCAATTTCTCCAACTCTTTCTCTGCTCTCTCCTTTGCTTGACGGATATTCTGAAGAAGTTCAGTTGCCTCAGAGCTCGCTTTCACAGCCTAAACCAAGGAGGCAGTGGGAAGGGGGGAGATAGGAAATGTTAGTACAGAGTCACACACACACACACACACACACACACACACACACACACACACAGTCTTCAAGGTAACACATGCAGGTACAGTCTGATGGTAACCTCAAATATTTAGCATCATGAATAAAAGCCTGACCTGGCAGCCTAGAATTAGCACAACACACAACTATGTGAAAGAACATCTCATTTAGTCTCCAGAGGGTTGTAATACTTTGTTCTAATTCTGGTGATTCTCTGGTGTAAAGCTGGCTGGTTAAAGTTTAGTGGCCTGCAATGCACAGGTGGTCAGACTAAATGATACAGTGGTCCCTTCTGGCTTTAAACTCTATGCATTCAAGTTCAAACCTCTACTCCATACTTCACTTCTGCTGTTTCAAATGCTGAAAAGAGCACGTGAGAAGGAGAATAACTAGGTCTGTCTTGCTGTATCAGAGTAGTAGATGCCATTAACAGAACTCAAGCTTAGTCCACAAAATTAGCAAAATCTCCTGAGACAGGATTCAACAGAGTATTTCTGTCAAAGTGCTCGGAGAACATTGTGTTGAGCCAGATCATTTCTTGGAAAGAATGAGATAGTAATAGTGAAGACTGGTGATCTTCTTGAAGGACTGAGATGAATGTAGCACCCTCATACTGTTGTGACTTCAATTTTCACCCTCCAGATTAATTATCCTTAAGGAAGCCCTCTCCATGGAGAGCCAAAATACCCAGCAGACTAGCTGGGGGGGGAATGGGATTGTGATGCTTCCAGACATATGAAGCGGCTAACACTCTCCTCTCCCCCAGAAGAACCACCATTAACAAGGTATTCGCTGGTATAGTGTTTTCCTCACATACAGCCCTTTTGAGTGCACTGGTATTTCAGTGCCCACTAAAATGACAGACCGAGAGCACCGATTACAGCAAGGTTGGAACTACGAATACTTCCTCCAGATGTTAATATATTTTGTTGTTCATCCTTCAGGTTCAGAGATGATCATGACATCACTGGTTGATTTGGTTTCTGTGGACATGCAAGTGACTGATCATGCCAATTTGAGCTTTGAATTATCTGGCACACTGAACCAGAGGTATCCTTATAGATTGCTTGATTAACAGTGGATATGGTCCTGTCACGAAATTTATGCTGTTTGCACTTCTGCTCTGCCTCAGCTCAGACTGTAGCTCCAGTATAGATGAGGCTTTGCCAGGTAGAATGATCATGAATGAGACCTTCCCAAAACCCAGGGTTAACCATGAAATGCCCCAAGGATAACTTGAGGGAGTCCTTGAAACATTTCTTCTGGTCTATCAGAGGCCTTCCCTTCTTTAGCTCGCTGCAAAAGATCTTGTATGGCAAATGGCTCATGTGACACAGCCCATCCATCTCATCTGTAATTTCTTCAACAGAATATGGATGGTTGGAATGCTAACCCACACGACAACTTCACTATCTGGAATCTTGGCTTTCCATTATATTCTCATCAGTTTCCTCAGACACTGCATGGGAAAGAGATTCAGCTTTGTAGCATGGCGTCTGTACACTGCAGGTTTTGCACGCACACATCAGAATTGACAATGCTACAGCTCTGCAGACCTTCAGTTTTGTTGACTGATGCTTCTATGTTCTCACATGTTTCCATACAGTTTGGCAAAGGCCACAGTTGCTTTGGCAATTCTAATGTTGATTTCATCATCGATGTGAACTGTGTATGACAGCATACTGCTGAGGCAGGTGAACTTGTTCACTGTTGGGAGAATGTGGACACTCCCTGTGACCGTAGGCTTTACGTACGGCTTTCCTGGTGCAGGCTGATACATCACTTCTGTCTTCTTGATGTTGATTGTGAAACCAAAGTGGTCACATGATGGAGAAATAATCAATATTCTGCTGCATGTTAAATACATAGACTCTAAGGTTAGAAAGGACCAATATGATCTTCTAGTCTGAACTCCTGCACAATGAAGGCCACAGAACTTCATCCCCACTCCTGCAATAAATCTCTAACCTATGACTGAGTTACTGAAGTCCTCAAATCATGGTTTAAAGACTAAGTACAGAGAATCCACCAGCAAGTGAGCCATACTCCATGCTGGAGAGGAAGGTGAAAAAGAGCCTTTGCCAATCTTCCCTGGGGGAAAATTTCTTCCTGACCTCATATATAGCAGTCAGTTAAACCCTGAGCACATAGGCGAGACTCACTAGCCAAACACCCAAGAAAGAATTCTCTATAATAACTCAGAACCCACCCCATCAACATCCCATCACATGCCACTGGAGTGTCTACCACCAGTGATCAAAGATCAGTCAATTGCCCAACTAGGTTGTCCCATCAGATCATCCTCTCCATAAATTTATCAAGCTCAGTTTTGAAGCCAGCTAAGTTTTTTACCCCCACTGGTCCCCTTTGAAAGCTATTCCAGAACTTCACTCCTCTGGTGGTTGAAATTAGACACAGGTTTCTAAGTCAAAAATTCATGATGGCCATTAGTTCTTATGTCCAACGGGGGCTAAACTTAAATAATTCCTCTTCCTCCCTGGTATTTATCCCTCCGATGCATTTTCACAGAGCAATCATATCTCCACTCAAACGTCTTTTGGTTAGGCTAAATAATCCAAGCTCTTTGAATCTCCTCTTGAAGCTGCATTCTCTCTCAGGGAGAAGCCCTTATTCAGTTTGTTGCACAAGGCAATTCATCAGAATTCTGGTGAGAATTTTGCCAGCTATTAACAAGATGTCGTCTCAAGAGTATTACAGGTTTCTCTGCTGCCTTTCCTCTTGTATACACTAGTGGATCGTGGATGCATCCTTGTACTCCTGGGCTTTAGTTCCTTGAGTTCACATTGGCTGGAAAAATTCAGTCAGTTGCAGAATCATGTGCAAGCCTCCGGCCTTGTAGACTTTAGCTGCTATAATATCTACTCCCAGTGCTTTGCCATTTGGCAGCAGGTCAATTGCTTTCACAGTTTCAGTCAGCATTAGGGGATCAGCAAAGAAGTATGCAGAGGTCAATCTGGAGCAGTCGATCAACTGCTTCCTCACTAATAAATGATTGTTTATCGAGGATGCTGTTAAAGTGTTTTGCTCATCTTTGCAGTATCTTTTCTTTGTCAGTGAGAAGCGTGGTACCATAAGCATTCAGTATTAGAGATATTTGTAATGATCATAGCTTGTAGATTGTCCTTAGAGCATCATAGAAGTTCTTCATTCCATTCCTATCTGCCTAGGACTGAATCTCATCTGCCTTGTTGCTCAGCCATGAGTTTTGCATCTAAGTTTGCATTGGACAGCCTTCTTGATGTTACTTAAGGCTGTCTTTTTAGATGTGGAAGTGCTATCTTCTAAACAGGCCTCAAAGATGATGTTTCTCATTCAATAGTCTCCGTCTGTCAGTACTGGTTTAATCAAACAAATCTTGATGTTTACATGTGATGGAACCAAGGGTACTGAATTGAGCCAGGTTCACTATTCACTGTCCAATATTCTGCACTTCTCATGGCCTTTGTCACTCCAGCATCCTGTCTTTCTCTTCCCCGATGAGAACAGTCAATGAGCTGCCAGTGCTTGGAACACAGATCTTGTTGCCATTTGACAAACAGAAGACTGCACTGGTGATGAAGAGATCATGTGTGGCGCATTTCCTTAGCAGGAGCCTGTTGCTGTTGCATTTCCCAAAGCCATTTTTTTCTGATGATGCCTAGCCATGTCTGGTAAGCTGCACCAGCTTTAGCACTGAAGTCGCACAAAGGATGATGAACTTGTCTGCCTTCAGCAGCTCTGCAATAAGAGATCCCAGGTCTTCGTAAAATTTGTCCTTAATCATAACCAGGTTGGTCATCATGGATGCATGGGTGCTGATGATAGTTGGACATCTTTTTCCAAAAGTGGGAATCTCATTAGCATGAGTCTATCATTCATACCCTTTGGAAAAGTCATAAGCTTGCTAACTAGCTGTGGTTTGATGGCAAACCCCAAACCAACTTCACACAGCAGGCATAGCCAGACTTGTCTTCTAGCCATCTTAATCCTGTCAAGAACCCCCATCATTCCACTGTCTGACCTACCAACAGAGTAGAGCTTGCTAATTGAGAAATGATTTTATGATTAATATCAAAGTACACTGGGAGAGTAAGCCAAGACCAAAATACATTTCACTAGAACTAGCAAGACATGAACCCAGCTCTCCAGAAATGAAAGGTTAGGATGGCATGTTATATGCTGTACGCCCATGCTGGCCTTTTAAAATAGAATTTCTATTCACTATTGCTATTCTGACTCAGCTTCATTTGTAAAAATAAACACTGTTGACACATTTCAAGAGCAGAAAACATATTGCGAATTCTGATTTCAGATACCAGCTCCCACCCCCACTTTCTCCCTTTGACATACCCTTTTGCTGTGACTAATTCTATTTTTGAGTATAAAACAGTAAACCTCTCCCCTGTATTAAGGTTTTGCTGGAAAGCGTTATGAAGATTTAATGTATAGATTATTCTTGTGAACAATTCACCAGCCCCACCCTAACTTTACCTTTGCCAGCTTCTCTTGAAGCTCCTGGATTTTGATCTGCTGCTCTGCATTGATCTACAGTTAAATGCAAGAGAGGGGAAAAAATGAATAGAAGAATCCTACACCAGGTCTACCATATTTGTGATACCATATTTTAGTCTCACTTCCCAGAATCTTGTTTCTGACCATAATTTCAACCTGCCAAATGACCCAATGCATTCCTTCTCCTAATTTCCTCTAGACCATTTGCCATGTTTGTCACTACATAAATCACTTTGACCAAGCATACGGAACTAAATACATTTATTTTTCAGAATAATCATATTTGTAATTTCCCATTCTTTATACATAATAATACATAAAGGTTTTTTTTTCTCTTTTAACCCAACTCCAGCACAGATTACACATAATAGCTTATCTTGGCATACCTAGTGTACAAATTCAGTTGACAACAGATTGACCAGGCCCAGCTTTAAATCAAATCATACAGAACAGTCAGTCACACAAAGAAAGAGGACGGAAGTCTGTCCATACCACTGACTATCTATAGATGTTCTGGGTTTCAGACAGTGATAACATACTTGGACAGAATCAGGAAGTAAATTCCACTAAGGAAGCATACCTTTTCCATCTTGGAATACAGCTCTCCTACTTCAGTTTTCCCATGGTCTTTAGCCTGTAATTTTAAAATATAATGTATAACTCTGAAGAAAAATGTTAGGACCTTGGACTTCACCCAGAATCATAACATCAGGTAATTTAAATGAACAGATTTATAGGGAATAAATGAAACTGCTCCAACTATACAAAATGGCTTCCAACTGTACAACCTGTAGCAAGTTTCCAAGGACTTATATGCAACTCATTTATAAATCCCAGGCAATACCTTTCCCAGAGAGCCTTCATTACCTTCTGTAGTTTGTTGTGACATTCAGTAGCTTTACGTTTGAATTCTTCAGCAGCCAATCGAGATTCTCTTAACTCCGATTCATAGAGATCACTACGTCTACGAGCTGAAATAAGATCCTCTTCTAACTGATTCATCATCAACCTCATCTCTTCCACCTGGGCTTGATACTCCTGTGGGAGGAAAGGGGATGTTACATTTTGGAAAGCACAAAGGAAAGACGTACAGTGGCAAACAGTATGATGGGATCTCCATGGAATAGGCAGAAAGCAGACAGTGTGTAAAGAGGATAAAAACATAAAATAAAAGGGTAAGAGCCAGGCAGAATATAATATCAATTCCCTTCTGGCTTGTGCCTTCCCTTACAAAAGGCCAACAGGGCATTTTCAAGCTGTCATGTCAAAGAAGTTTATCCCCAATGTGGACAAAAAAACCCCCTGGATATAAACTGGCCACCAGGAAGTTTTGACTTGAAATTAGGTTTCTATCCTTCAGAGAAGTGAAAAAAAATGGAATAGCCTTCCAACGGGAACAGTAGGGGCAGAAAAAAAAGAAAATAGGGATCAAGCTAGTTTCAAAACTGAGCTTGATAAATTCATGGAGGGGATGGTATAATGCAGCGGTTCTCAACCTTTGTACCATCGCGACACACCTGACAGATGATCTCCTGTGTGACACTACAGTCTGCGGTGGCCGTGGTGCTTGGGCTGGGAGCGGTTGAGAGACTGTGGTGCTCTGCAGCACTCCGGGACCTAGGTGAGGGAAGAGTCAAGCCAGTGCAGGCTGATGCCCTGGTGGTCTGGCTCAATGGGGCTGGGTTTAATTTTGTGGGGCAGGTGGTGGGCACCCCCTCTGCCCAGCATCTCTGGGTTGCAGTAAATCCCTTTACTCCTGTGGCCCTGGCTGCTGCCTGTGTTGTGAAGCAGGAGCAGGCTGTTGAGGGCGGCAGGAGCCCCAAGCTGGCTACAAGGTGAGCTGCAATTTTCCATGACACACCTCCCGGCTCTTTGCGACACACTTTTGTGTCCCGCTACAATAGTTGAGAACCGCTGGTATAATGGGACTGCCTAGTTTGACAATTGACTGATCTTTGGCTCCTACTGGTAGATATGTCGATGGGATGATTGATGAGATGAGTTCTGAGTTATTACAGAGAATTCTCTCTTGGCTGTTTGATAAGTCTTGCCCACATGCTCAGGGTTTCACTGATCACCATATTGGGCGTTGAAAGGAATTCTTCCCCAGTGCAGATTGGTAAAACCTCGGATGGGGGGGAGGGGTTGCATTCCTCTGTAGCACGGGGCATGACTAACTTGCTGGTGGATTCTCTGTATCATGATTTGAGGACTTCAATAACTTAGTCATAGGTTAGAAGTTTGTTGCAGAAGGAAGTGGGTGAGGTTCTGTGGCCAGTATGGTGCAGGAGGTTAGACTAGATGATCATATTGGTCCCTTCTGACCTTAGATAGACCACAAATATACTGGATGGCTCGAGAGCATGCGTGGGTTGCACACACACCCACCCCCAAGTTTGTTCTTAGGTACTTTAAGACAGTGGTTTTCAACCTTTTTTCTTCAGACCCAGTTGAAAAAGTCATTTATTGTCACAACCCAACAATGACATCTTTGAGGAATGCATTTCAGTCTTTCGGCAGCGGCGGCAAGGGGTGCCATGACCCTGTCCCTGAGAGCCTGGGACCCACTGGGTTCCGACTCTACGTTTGAAAACCACAGGTTTAAGGAACTCTTCTCTCCCATCACACACACACACACACCCCTTCCCTTCCACCAATATAAAACATATTTCTGACATCAAAAATTGGTAACATAGACGCATAGACTAAGCTCAGAAGGGACGAGTACAATCATCTAGCCTGACCTCCTGCAAAATGCAGGCCTCAAAACCTCACCCACCCACTCCAGCAATAGGCCACTAACCTATGACTGAGTTATTTACCTCCTTCAATCATGATTTAAGGACTTTAAGATACAGAGAATTCACCGGTAGGTGAGCCATGCCCTGTGCTACAGAGGAAGGTGAAAAACCCCCAGAGCCCAGGCCAATCAGCCCTAGGGGAAAATTCCTTCCCGACCCCAAATATGGCGATCAGTTAAACCATGAGCACGTGGGCAAGTCTCAACAGCCAGTTACCCAAGAAACAATTCTCTGTAATAACTCAGAACCCACCCCAACGACCCTCCCTTCTTAGGCCACTTGTATATCCACCATCCGTAGCCAAAGATCAGCCTATTTTGGAAATTGACTATCTGATCATACCATCCCCTCCATAAATTTATCAAGCTCAGTTTTGAAAGCAGTTATGGTTTTTGCCCCCACAACTCCCCTTGGAAGGCTAGTCCAGAACTTTACTCCTCTAATGGTTAGAAACCTGCGTCTAATTTCAAGCCTAAGTTTCCTGATGGACAGTTTATAACCATTAGTTCTGGTATCCACATTGGTGCTATACTCAAATAATTCCTCTCCCTCCCTGATATTAATCCCTCTGATGTATTTATAGAGAGCAATCATTTCCCCCCATGGCCTTCTTTTGGTTAGGCTAAACAAGCCAAGCTTCTTGAGTCTCCACTCATAGGGCAGGTTTTCCACTCCACAGACCATCCTTGGAGCCCTTCTCTGCACCTGTTCCAATTTGAATTCATCCCTTTTAAACATGGGGGACCAGAACTGCACACAATATTCCAGATGGGGTCTCACCAGTGCCTCGTACAGCGCCACTAACACCTCCCTGTTTCTACTTGAAATACCTCTCCTGATACATCCTAGAACTGCATTAGCTTTCTTCACAGCCACATCACACTGGTGGCTCATAGCCATCCTATGGTCAACCATTACTCCCAGATCCTTCTCCTCCTCAGGCCGTTCCAACTGATGCGTCCCCAACTTATAGGAGAAATGCTTGTTATTGGTCCCTAAATGCATGACCTTGCACTTCCCGTTATTAAATTTCATCCTATTCCTGATACTCCAGTTTGCAAGGTCATCCAGATCTTTCTGTATGGTAGCCTGATCCTTCTCTATATTGACAATACCTCCCAACTTGGTGTCATCCACAAACTTTATTAGCACATTCCCACTTTTTGTGCCAAGGTCAGTAACAAAAAGGTTAAATAAGATCAGTCCCAAGATCGATCCCTGAGGGACTCCACTGGTAACCTCCCTCCAGCTGGACAGTTCACTCTTCAGTATGACCCACTGTAGTCTCCCTTTTAACCAATTCCTTATCCACCTTACTATATTCGTATTAATCCCCATCTTCTGTCACTTACCTAATAACTCCCTATGTGGAACTGTATCAAATGCCTTGCTGAAATATAAGTAAATTAGGTCCACCACATTCCCTTTATCTAAAAAATCTGTTATCCTTTCAAAAAAGGAGATCAAGTTGGTCTGGCAGGATCTCCCTTTTGTAAAGCCATGTTGTATTTTATCACAGTTACTGTTATCCTCTACAGCCTTAAGTACTTTCTCCTTCAAAATTTTCTCCAAGACCTTGCATACTATCGAGGTCAAACTAACAGGCCTGTAGTTACCTGGATCGTTTTTATTCCCTTTCTTGAAAATAGGAACTACATTAGTGATTCTCCAGTCATACGGTGCAACCGAGTTTACAGATTCATTAAAAATATTTGCTAATGGGCTGGCAATTTCATAAGCCAGTTCCTTTAATATCCTCGGATGGAGATTGTCCGGGCCCCCTGATTTAGTCTCATTCAGCAGCTCAAGTTTGGCTTCTACCTCAGCTATGGCAATTTCCACTTTCATGACCTCGTTCCCATTAGCTACCCAAGCAGTGCAGTTCTACTGTCAGTTATTCCACTCCCAAGAAGTGCTTGTACCTGTTCTTTAATTTCCTGAAGTTTTCGGCTCTGCTCTCTGATATCATGAAGAAGCTGTAGTGCCTTGTCATCCTCCTGAGACACTTCCATCCGTGCCTGTTCCAGACTTCGCTTTAAGCTCTGCAGAAAGCAATATTTCAATGCATAGACCCTTTGCACACTACTCTATAAGAGATATCCTCAGATAAAGGAACAAAAGCTTCTCAAATAATGTGCAACATAAATTAAGACACCAACGAAGAAAACTTGCAAATTCACTGCTCTCGAACTTCAATTTTTCCAGCTAGATAAAAGCAGTACACTTACAATCTATCGCACATAAAACTTAGTTCAAACCCTGCTCTTGTAGACCAGGTTTGAAGTCAAAGAACACACAGTGAGTAAGACCTCTTAGTGACAATCAATCATCCATCCTTTAACAATATTTATTCACATCTCTAGGACTGGCATGCTACCATTACTAGGACTGGCCATTTTTCTACCTGCTGTTCAACTCCGTTAAGTCTTTTCTTCCTTTTTAAACTTTAAAAACAAAAAGGGCGGCACTATTGTTTCAGGGTTTAGGCAAAACATTTCCTTACAAATGTCAAGTTAAATGCCCGTCACCTACTTACTGTGCACATGATCTTTCATCCAGAAGGCTCCAAAACTTTTTAATGTTTCTTACACAACAGAAATTAGCATAGTCCAGATGGTACAATCCAATTTCAGATGCACCTCTTGCTGTGCATTATTGCATTGAAAAATCTCATTTAACCAAATAAATCAATGTTCCCCATTTCATTCAAATAAATGACATTATACTCTATAGGAAATGCTTCACGCACCACTGAAAAGCAACCACTGATGGAGTGATAACACTCGAGTCACTCTGTACCAGCATGCTACACAGACAGAGTTTTGGGTTTTGGCGGGAGAAGGGAAGGCAGGAGGACAGAAGGATACCAAATTCAGTTTAAAATATAGACATCATTTAGGCAGGCAAAGTGTAAACACCCTCATTGGAATTTTGCCAAGACTATAGGTCAGATATCCCTACTCCTCTGAAGAATGAGAAAGGATCTTAAAAGTCACGTATTTAGGGCCTCATTTTATATCCCATCCGAAAAACAGTACTTGTCACAGACACATTGCTAGGGAAATGGAGCAGTACGAACTCACAATCTTACATAACTGAGTCAACACCACTTTGCTGTCCTTTCAGGTTTTCCTTCAAGTATTGAGTAGGCCCCTACCTTGCTTTCATTCTAAAATCTGTCAAGATCAGAAACCAACCGTGGTACAGCAAGGCTACAAGACGAGAACCAGAGTATAGTTCACAGTAAGCAAAACAACAGCTGTAGCTCCCTTACTATTGAATGATGCCCTAAGCACTTAGTAGAAGGAATAAAGTTTGAATAAACCCATATCTAACAGGCCTTCAATATTCTGCAAACAATTTACTGCTCCGTTTTCAACAGACAACCATCACTTTTACACATTCACCTTCTCTTTACTGTATATGCACCACTGAGACCTTCATGGAACAAAAAGCTAGAGACCATCTGAAGTAGCACCTTCAGAGGGAAAAGGACTAGGATAACGGCTCACACTGCATTCTGTGATGTAGGTTGCCAGGTCCTGCTCCAGGAGGGATCGCTGGGTCTCAGAGGCTTTCAGCTCCACCTCCTTTTGGCTAAGTACAGCCTCCACCTCTGATACCCTCCGGTGCAACCGTGTCATTTCTTGCTCCATCTGCAACAAACATTAAAAGGTTAAAAGCATTTCAAAAGCTCTGGCAGTTGCTAATTTCAGCGCACCATATATGATGAATTTCAGTCTCTAAAAGACTCCTAGTTATAATTCTCCAGAGGCTATTTAAATTCCAATACCATTGTCTCTGCTCCTGGGAATGCACAGTTCTTCACAAGGACAGGTAGTAAGTCTAAGTCACCCCATTCATTCAAGCTGCTTGTTCATATTCAGTCAGTCATTCTTCGAACCCCAGTTAGCAAAGGAGCCACAATCATTTTTCACTTGATTTTGCAGAGATGGATCACTTTAGCTTTATCCCAAATCCATGTTGGACCAGTGGATGATTCCCCCCCTTCTGTTTGCAGGAATAAGTGTCAAATCCAGCACAAGGCAGAGAGACAAATAATTGCACTCTCATAAGAGTCTCAAAGAACACTTGAGATTTTATAGACTCCAAGGAGTTCTCTTTACTCAGAAACAGCAACTGTTAAAAGACGTTCACCGTAATCAATGAAGTGGCAACAGTTGCATGAGCAGAAGCTGAAGAACTAGAAAAAGAGACTTTGTATCACTCAGAACAGAACTGCTGCAACTTTGCAACAGATGAGGAGTAAATGCCACCTGCTGGAAGAAGCAGTCATCTGTGTCATGGTGAGAAAAGGGCTGTTTAAAATCCAGAGCCTCCTCTTGTTAAGTTTAACATATCTACAGCAAAGGCATGGCCTAAATTCATCTTCATCTGTAATGAATAGAAAGCCACTTCACTGAAGGAAAAGAATTTTGCCCACCACAGATCTGGACGATCAGCAGCATCTGATAGATCTCTTGGCATACATGGGTTGCAGATTCCTGGAGCAATGAGGGAGGCCACTGGCATAAATAAATACCTTGTGACACTTGTCCTGGGTATCCTGCAACTCTTTGCTCTTTAGAAGGAGTTTCTTTTCCATGGAGCTGATCTTAGCTGGAGAGTCCAAACCCAAGACAACAGATCTAAAAGAACAAAGTCAAATAATATATAAATACAGACAAAAGGGTACAGGACTCCACTTACTCAGCTTTGGTCCAATTATTGGGTATTTATCCTGGACTAAACAGGAAAGATGAGACAAACTTTATGGTATAACAGCTACAAGATTAGGTCAATCAACATTTTGGGTGATCAGCAGCAACTATGTCAGATTCTCTACTTGTTACAAGATTAGTATTTTCATTTACACATTATGTTTTAAGTCAAACAATAAGACCCAGAATGCATTTCTAGATGTTTCTTGCACATATCCACAGGTGTTACCAAGTAAAATGTCAAAGTGGTTCTGAGCACTCAAGAAGTTAAAGAATTTTCTGAAAATTCATTGCCTGTTGTATTTTGTTACTATTAAACATGTTGCAAAACCAAAAGACAGTACTAAAAAAGTAACTGAAAGCTCAACATGCCAAATGCTGAACCACAGTGAGCTAAAGTGCCTCCTAATGAATTTGTTCTCCACTATACAAGGAGTCTGTTGAAACGGTTTCAGTCCAACTCTATTACATCAACATGACCTGGTTAGTCACATTTCGGGATCTCAAAGCTCCACCTGTATGCTGTCCCACATAAGAAAAATCTACTTAACTGTAGCATTCACTGAAATTTGACTCCAGGAAACTGAAGATTTTTTTTTTTTTTTTTTTTTTAAGCATTCTCTCTGAAGGGGCTTATTGTCTCCCATAAAGTTAACTATTGGTGTTGGTTTTAAAACTGATTCTAGAAAAGCAATAGAAGTGACTAACTTGTGATCTGGAATATGTGTCTTTGCTCTGTAGTCAAACAAATAGTCAAAACATCTGATTTAAGTATATATCTCAAATTACAAAAAAAAATTAAAAAAATTAAATCATATTCAACAGAAACAATTCCCTGTAGCATAACATGATTCAAATTAGATAGTTAAGCAGTTAATGAGGGACCTAGTTTTAAGAGAATAAGCCTTGAGCTCATTTTAAAAGTACAATGAAGATGCTAATAAAAGAACATGCAATCTGCCCACACATTGCCTGCCTGCTTCTCCTGGCCGCCAGATATCCCCGTGGAGAGAAATGAGCTTCAGGCAGCCCTCTGCACATAGCTACACACCCACACAGAGCAGCACTGTCTCTTCTTATACCAAGGAAAGTTTGAGACTACCACCACCATTTTCTGAGAAAATGTACTCTCCAGTCCAAATATACACATGGGGCATTAGTCACATGTGAAAAGATATGGACTTTATAAAACTGTGCTGCAGCAGCATGTTTGAAACCACAGATCTGAAGGAGCACCACCTTCAAAAGCCCTTTGGAAATGCAATCCTGACATGAGCCTAAATAGAGCAGAGCCCACCACTCGCAAACTGCACAGAAATGTCTAATATAATGAATTCATTTTTTAAAATCCTATAAGAGAAACAAACCCATTAGGAAAATGAATCCTCCATATCAAATGACAAGATATAATGAGGACTTAGTAGAAGAATAAATTTTAAAAGTGAGTGCATTGGTTAAACAGCCCTTAAATCTGATAACCTGGTCTAATCAATCCTATCCCTCAGATTCTCATCTTTAAAAGTCAATTTATCACAACATCTTTATACTCCTCCAGGGAAAAAGCAGCCATCTGAGAAAAATACTTATTAAATCCCATCACAGACGGGCATACAAAACAAGGCTAAAAATGGATAGGTGAGAAAAAATTGTCCTATAAATAAAAATTAAAACCTCACATTAACTAAAAAAGATGCAAAGGAAGCTGCTTCCAAAAGTAATTCTTACAAATACAAAAATAACTGCAAATATGTAATAATTTTGACATGGTTTTTATATTAAAATATTAACTTTTGAGATCTGTTAATGCCATTTTTTTTAAATAATCACAATTCCATGGTATTAGTCATCACATTTTAGTTTTCTGCACATATCTCAGGCACTGCTCAGCAGATTCAAGGTAGCTCTGATAGAAAGGAGGACACTTGGGCCACTGGTTCATTTTGAGCTTCCTATTTCATCCTGGTGGGTGTTTTATTTTTTAAACAACATAATACTCTACACACCATTTTGCAATTCAAACTCTTTATCTGGAAAGCCAACTACACCATCTAGCTACACTGCAAAACAGAGAACACCATAGGACCCAAGGAGAAAGCACACCACATAACAATGGAGGAGGGGGGTGGATAGGGTGCATTACTACATTTAAATGACCACGAGCCAAAGTTTGGAATGTCCTCAACTGGCTGTGGAGGTTGCTGCTCCTCAGGTATGATGTTGTGTTTGGGAAGAAATAGATTGTGATCTTTCTCTCCCATCCAAAATAAAAAAAGATCCCTTAAAAATATATGTGCTAACTGTGGGAATTTTTTTCTTATTATGGAAATCAGTATATCTCAACCACATAGCATGTTGGGATTCTTATACTGTATTTGCATTAGGCAAACATACTTAAGAGTTTAGCAGTGTCCATTTCAGCTATTCTTCTTTTCACACAAATTATATTATCGTGTGCATCCTTATGTTTTTAAGCCTGAAGAAGAGAGAGTAATCAAGAAAAACGGGATGCTTACTAAGCTAATAGAAGCCTTATCACAGAGATCCAAACTGCCAAATAATCGTCTGACAAGATGTGAAATAAGTGCATTGTAATGTCATAGTTATGTATTCCCTCATTCAGAGTTATCTCAGAAATCAAACAGATTCAGTCTGACAGCAAAAGCTACTACGCAAATATATCACTCAAATGGTACCATCTCAGAATATTTAATTCATTTAACTATTAAACCAGGGGTCAACTTTTTCAGCACAACAGTGCCTGCAATTTCTTTTGAGGTGCGAAGAAATGATTAACAACAAAGGGAACTGACTCACAAATAAAAAACATGAATGAAGGGGGATGTAAAAAACTCAATTCAAATCTACAATAGCAAACGTTAATTACATTAGCTGAGCTAAACTATTTTCAAGAGAAAAACTACCTCCTTGAGTTATGTATTTAAATGCATTGGCTTAATGCTGGTTACCTACTAATTCATATAGAGTCTCCCAGAAGGACTGCAGGGAATGGTGCAAAAGGGCTCTCCAGTCCTAATCTTCCCAAGTAAGATTTACTGTAGAAAAAGCTAAGGAATAACCACAAGGGAATGAATGGCAAATTCATATCTCATCCTCTATCATACACTATATCTTTACATATGTTCCTGACTTTCTACTTCACTCTTTTATCCCAGTCTCATAAGCCTCTAGTTCACCTGTACATCTTTCTTCTCCTAGCTGCTGGCATCCTCTCTCCTAATCCTGGCTCCCTACAAATATCCACAGTCCCTTCCCAACCTAAGACTAAGGTTTTGTCATGGGTATTTTTAGTAAAAGTCACAGACTGAACACAGGCAATAAACAAACAAAACTAATAGAACATGGAAACCCGAGCTCTGCCACAAGTGGGGTTGACAGCCCAAGACCTGCCATGTGCAGGGCAGAAACTGAAGTAGTCACAGAGATCTGTTTAAAATGTTTTTAAAAAAATAATCACTGAATACATGACTAAATCCTTACTCATGCTCTATTCCCCAGCTTCATTCCCACCTCTACCCTTCCACTCCTCCAGGCTTTCCATTTTCCGCTCCCTCCTAACTGCCTGCTCCATCCTAAAAAACAAAAACCAAACCATGATATCATCCAAAAGTGAATACAGTGAACTGAAACAGCAGCACATTATTGGCATCTTTTCTCCCTCCACAAAGGCTGGAACAGTTAATCTGAAAACTACCGGCTGTAAGATTAAGCCTATCAATCCAAGGTAAATAAAAAAAAAAAAAAAAAAAAAGAGGAAGAAATCCTCAGCAATGAAGTCAGGGCTGAAGTACTGGTGAGAAATCTCAACCCCACTCCCAACCGTAAACTGCCGGGAAGCAGGGGCAGGTGCTGAAACATCTACCTGGACCAAACATAAGAACTCCTCATTTTGTACCAGCCTTGCCTCCAGCTAGTAAGGGTTTGATAAACTTGAAGAACCAGTCCTCTCACACTTCTCCAGAGGGTAAGAGTTGGGGTAAAAGAGAAGGAAGAGAGATCTACTCTACCTCCTCTTCCATCCTTTCTGGGGGATTCTTTTCACTCATGAATAAGGCAATTGCCTATCTGTGCTGTTGCTGCTCAAAGCTATGCCAAGCATGGCAACAATGTAAAAATAACATGATTCTTGAGTTTGACTATTTCCCACTAGATTCTGAATGGAATGTAGGACTAGAAGGTACCTCCGGGGTCATCAAGCCCAGTCCCTGCTACTGTATACTATCCCATTCATAAACTTATTATGCTCCATCTTAAAACTAGTTAAACTGTTTGCCTTCACTAATCCTATTGGAAAGGAGTGCCAGAATCTTTCTTCACTGATGTTTAGAAACCTTCTTCTCATTTTGAAGCCAAAATTTATCCATGGTGTAGAATCATAGAAATGGAAGGGACCTCACGAGGTCATCTAGTCCAACCCCCTGCTAAAAAGCAGGACCACTCCCACTAAATCACCCCAGCCAGAGTTTTGTCTAACCGGGCCTTAAAAATCCCCAAAGATGGAGATTCTACCACCTCCCTAGGTAACCCATTCCAATGCTTCACCACCCTCCTAGTGAGAAAGTTTTTCCTAATATCCAACCTTGACCTCCCCAGCTGTAATTTGAAACCATTGCTCCTTGTTCTGTCCTCTGTTACCCTCGAGAACAGCCTAGCTCCCTCCTCTTTGGAGCAACCCTTCAAGTAGTTGAAGGTTGCTATCAAATCTCCCCTCAGTCTTCTCTTCTGTAGACTAAATAAGCCTAGTTCCTTCAGTCTCTCCTCATAAGTCATGTGCCCCAGCCCCCTAATCATTTTTGTTGCCCTCCGCTGGACTCTTTCTAATTTGTCCACATCCTTTCGGTAGTGGGGAGCCCAAAACTGGACACAGTATTCCAGATGCGGCCTGACCAGTGTCGAATAGAGGGGAATTATCACATCCCTCGATCTGCTGGCAACACTCCTACTGATGCAGCCTAATATGCCATTGGCCTTTTTGGGAACAAGGGCACACTGTTGGCTCATATTCATCTTCCCGTCCACCATAACCCCCAGGTCCTTTTCTACAGCGCTGCTACTTAGCCCATTGGTCCCCTATGTGTTTATATACATTTGTTCTTGTGTCCTTTAGCTTACAAAGATCTATTCCCTTCCTGGTGTTTTCCTCCCAATGTATTTAGAGAGCAAACATACTGCATCTCGGCCTTCATTTTGCTAGTCTAAAAAAGCCATGCTCTTTTAGTTTCCTCTGGTCAGACAGACACCTTCAGGATCTCTATCAAGCATTCTTAAAACTATAATACCCACCCACGGAAGTGAAGAAACAAACTGACAGAGTCAGACAGGTATCCCAAAATCATGTACTACAGGAGAAGCCCAAGAAAGAAAACAACAGAACACCACCCTCATCACCTACAACCCCCAAGTCAGACCTCTACACCACATCATCAAGGATCTACAACCTACTCTACATGACGATCCCTCACTCTCTCAAGCCTTGGGAGACAGACCTCTCCTCACTTACAGACAGTCCCCCAACCTTAAACGGATACTCACCAGCAGCTACAGGTCAAACAAAAGAAACATTAAAGCAGGAACATATATCCCTGCAAGAAACCACGTTGCCAGCTTTGCCCCCATATCTACACTGAAGACACCATCACAAGACCAAATCAAGCCACCTACTCCATCAAGGGCTCATTCACCTGCTCGTCCACCGATGTGATTTGTGCCATCATGTGCCGGAAACGGCCCTCTACCTTACGCATCGGACAAACAGGACAGTCTTTGAGCAAAAGAATAAATGGACACAAATCTGACATCAGAAATGACAACATTGAAAGACCAATAGGGGAACACTTCAATCTCCCTGCTCACTCCATTGAGGACTTGTTAATAGCGGTGCACAAGCAAATGTATAACAAATTGCAGCTTCAAAGAGAAACTGCTGAATTAGAATTAATATGCAAATTCGACTCCTTTGCCTCAGGGTTAAACAGAGACAACAGATTTTTTTTTCTTATTACAACATGTGATTTGACCTCACTTTCCTCTTTATGCTGTACCCCAGTGATTGATTCCCAACCCCTATTTTGATTTGCTGTTACAGCCTGACCTGACCTGATCCTGTGTCATACACTTCCCTGCATTTCATTTCCTCCCACTCTGTTAGTTTCCCATCTTCAAAGCATCTGACGCAGTGGGATTTTCTCCCACAAAAGCTCATGCGATAAATAAATTTGTTAGTCTTTAAAAGTGCCCCAGGACTCCTTGTTTGTTTTGCTGACCTAGACCAACACAGCTACCCCTCTGAATCTGGTAAGATGGACTCTCCATTCCCCTATCCATCCAAACAGCCCTTCTATGCACCTGTTCTAGTTTGAATTCATCTGTCTCAAAACAGGAGTGACCAGATCTGTACATAATATTCGAGATAAGGTCTTAAAGTATTAATGCCATTGTACAGGATACTGCTATAGCTATTGGAAATATCTAATCTGATCCATCTCAGATGTAGTGAAAATAGAGACCTTGTTAATTATACTCTACTGTTGCTGTTGGGCAAAATTGTGTGCAGCAACAAAGGCATTGGAGCCATCAGTCTGCAGACACGGGAAACCAACTCTGCATCACTTAGCAACCAGAAGAATTATCATTCATTTTTAAATGAAATTTTCAGTTCTGTATTGATGAGTTAGGATCTGACACTCACTTCACACGAAGTTCCCCTCTAACTACTACCAAGTGCACAAGCGATTTTGTAAGCCTTATCTTCCATTGGTTGTTCTCAGTCACTGCCTCCTGTCTACAATTAGATTATTAAACTTCCTAGGGCAGTCAGTGAGTCTTATTGATTCAATAAAACACCTAGTATGCCCAGTGGACACTTTATAAAGAAGAAATCATCCTCATTCCCCAACCTGTCAGTCTCCCCCCCGATCGCTAGCCTAGACATCATATAATCGTGACTCACAACATGGGAAAGAGCAGTGATACCAAGAATGCCATCAAATTTGGCTCCACACTTCTCTCTAAGGCAGTGGTTTTCAAATTTTTTTTTCTTGGGACCCAGTTCAAAAAAATCATTTATGCCTGTTACCCAACAATGACATCTTTGAGCAATGAATTCCAGTCTTTTGGCGGCAGCCCAGCAGGGGTGCCACGACCCAGTGCCTGAGGGTCTGCAACCCAGTAGTGGGTCCCGACCTTAAGTTTGAAAACCGTTGCTCTAGGGCAACTCACCAACAGCAACTATCACAGCCAATATGACAGACATGAAACCTTGATTAAGTCATATTGTTGGTTTAAGTCACTGATGGGGACTAACTAGCAGCAATAAAAGAGAATGGTTGAAACTAAAAGATAGTATCTTAGCATGGTGAGTCACCAAGCCAGCTGAAGACACTGCATTTCCGAGAGGCCTTCTGGTACTGAAGTAATGATTCCTCAATTTGATGTGCTGCATTAATGCTTTCCTCATTAGCTCTAACAACAGAAATCAAGGACTCACCAGGTCAAAAGGTTTACACCAAGCCATTGACACTTTTCCTTTTCCTGTCTCAGTTCTCTCTGAAGTCTTAATTTCTTTCCAAATGAAGGCCAATTTTTATGGATTTCAGCTCCTCACCCCCTGAATTACCTCTGTGGGTCTTTGAGCCCATAACACATCCACAATACAGAGATGCAGTTTCAATGTTTAACTTGACCATACAGTACACACTGCCAGCTCAGTGAAGCGCTGTCTCAGGTTCACTGACCCATTAGCGCACACTCCTAGATTAGTATACCTCCACCTCTGTAGATCACAGATTCAGCCTCACATCCACCTCTAGCTTTGTGACATCCAGTCTCTGCACCTAACCGAACATACCTCTATTTCAGCCTTTGAACTCCATTGGATTTTCCTTCTTCCAGAGACCTGCATAAACAGAAATCAAACCACCCACTCCTTCCCAGGGAACAGCAAACACAACTAATCCAAAGTAACCAAATCACAATTTTAGCAATGTCAATATCAGAACCAGGCTTCTTATTTTCCACGCATAACCAGAAAACAATATTAAAGGTGCAAAACCACAGCAGCAACAGATAAAACTGTCAGCTTCCCTAAAGCAGAGCACAGGCCACTTAAAACCAGCTTTCCTCTTCCCCCCCTCCCCACTACAAACCCTGATTTTCTTCTATTGATACTATTCACTTAGACAGTAATTCCCACTTACTCTGATCTGAGGATCCCCAGTGCCTTGATGAAGGAAAACCCCACAAACGGCAAATCTTCACCCGAGAAGCCAGCTGGGTTCAACTGCCGTGGAGAGGATAAAACCCGCGAATTCTTCTCTGGTTCATCAAAATTTGAGGTGTCATCATCAGACCTGAGGGTAGGAACGAAGGGAGGAGGAGCTGGTAGGGGAAAAAAAAAAAGAAGAAAAGACAAATTTCAGCTACAGTTTGCTCTGCAATGGTCCCATTCATTCAGTGCTTGCAACAGCACTGCAGCTCCTGCTTTTAATCTTGCTAACACAAGCAGACTGAGCTGCTGCTCTCAAATCGTATTACAGCAACAAGAGATTAACCCTTCAGCTACCAACATGGCTGCCGCTCTGCAGGCAGAATGGTTATACTGGTATTTTGAATCAAGCCAAAGGCACCAGAAGAAGAAAGTGTTTGGTCTAATATTTACAGGTTATTAAGTCTTGATTTTTCTAGAAAAAACAAAGATGTCTCTAAGTCACCCAATTAGAGGGAGTAAACTACTTCAGGAGAATAGATTCCACTACCTTGCTAACCAGCAAAGGGCTAATTTCTGCCTATCACCACTACCAGGAGCCTCCCCCATCCAGATTCCTGCTTCCTGTTACCATCTATATCTTGGTCCAGGAAGATTTCAATATGCTGCAAACTACTAAACCCCAAAACCTCTTGGAGGAAGGAGAAAAAGAAATGAGGATTTATTTCTGCAGGACAGCTTACTAAGTAAAGATTTGGAACTCTTGACGGGACAATACTGCAGTCTGGCTTTGATACAATCAGCTTTGAATAGAGGTCTCAAATGACAGGAATTATAATCTATTTCTTACTCTAATTTTTAAACTGAAATATCTTAACCTGTTAATCAGTTGTTTGATTTCAGCCCATCCTCTAACATTTTCTGCAGTTTAATTAAACCAAAGAAACAAAATAATAAGTTCTTCTAAATGATGTGCACCCCCCCCCCCCCCCCGACCCCTGCTAGTTTAACTGCATGTGTGAAAAGAATGAATGTAAATGCTTGCTGTGCAATTCCCATCTCATAAAAACATGTTTCCCCCAGGATTTTTTAAATTTTATCATTCAGGTCCTCACTCCCTGCAAATCTACTAAGCTCTTTTTTGCTCTGTGAAGCGGACAGCTTCTAGCAGGCAACTAGAACATAGACCATTGTTACAAACTGATGCAAATGTAGTGTGCTAAAACCGTTACCATGGATCCAGTATAGATCTCCTGTAGCTGAAGGGCTGATGAGAATTGAAGAACCGGGAAAAAACATTACAGCCCCTGCAGTGCAGGCTCCCTGCTCCTCACTCTGTGCATGCTCTGAGTTTAACCCTACCTGCCTGCATTGGTGACAGATGCTGATGCTTATCTGACTGACACAAGGAGAATGAGTCACTGCTGGAGCTTGCTAGCTCCCCCTAGTTTGCCAAATCCTTTCAGAGCCCAATTCTTAACTCTTAATTTTCTACACAAATTTGTATATAATCTAACAACAGACCAGCATCAAACTACTGCCAGACCAACATTAATAGGCAAAAACCTGCCTGTTGCAATTTACTTATTTAAAAATACAATGCATGCTCTATTAGCGGCTCTCTAGGGAGCCATGCTGACACAGCTTCCAAACAGGGGAAAGGAAGGAAGTTGCACCAAGCAAGCAAGATGCTGCTCACACACCATAGTTTCAAGTGCATTGGAATAGGAGGAATGAAAAAATTCTAAGATTAAAATGTGCATTAATAAAGAAATCATATTACCTCTCAAACAATCTCCAGAGTATTCATATCTTCTTTATCAACATAAAATAAATAGGTTCTGATACTTTATTGATTTTAAAAAATTTCAAACATTTAATAAGATGGGAACTGTATTAGAGAATGTATTCTTTTAATGTGACACCCAATTATAGCTCTGGCATCTAATGCTCTCACTCATATAAACACAGCAACAGATTATAATACAACTTCATTAGGGTATAACATTTTTTATATACAAGTAGCATCCCAAAATACTTCCCAAACTTAAGAGTTAAAGCGTGGCAGTGGGAAAGACATGCAGACAATACATTTTATTTTCACCACTCAAAACTAAAACTCCTTTGGGCACCCTTTAAAGGGTTTATTTTTCCCCCCATCTAGGATTTAAAAAGAAAGTGGATTGATGAGACAGAGCAATATAGGAAGGAGAAGAGTATCTAGTTGATATGGTAAAATCTAGAATCCCTCTTGGAAGGGTAGCCAAAAACATACCTTAACAGAAAAGAAGGGTGTATAAAATAACTTTACATATGACCATACTGCAAGGGTAGGCAACCCTCGGCACGTGGGCCAACAGTGGCACACAAGCCCATTCGGACCGGCACCCAGCATCCTCTGTGGCACTACAGAAATTGCCACTCCAAGCAGCATCTTTCAGGGGCGGCTGCAGTGCGGAGGTCCCTGCCATGTCCATGCCCCAGGCATCCCATGTAAAGAAGCCGCCCAGAGTGGCTCCTCTCTGTGGTGTGCCGCCGCCAAAAGGAGTGACTGCTGGCAACTTCTTTCCATGGCGTGCCTGGGGATAGGGGTCCCCCGGCATGCTGCCGAGAGGAGCGACTCCAGGTGGCTTCTTTCCACGAGTGGGCTGTCGGCACCAGGTGAGGGTCAAAGAGGAGGGGCCGGCACAGGGGTCAGCAAAGGTTGCTGAACCCTGCCATACTGGATAACATTTAACAGATTTGTTCAAGTTAGAAATAAAGACAGAATAGAATCTCACCTTTCACCAGAAAGTAGTGGGAATCTACATAGAAGCCATCCTCAGGCAACTACGATTAAAGGTAAGAAACTTTCCTCTCACCACTAATGAATATTTTCTCAGACTACAGAGGTAGAGGGAGAGCTTATTTAAATATGCTTAATATCAGGACAGAGATAAAAGATAAACAGAACTCAGTGGAAGAACAGAGCAGCAAGGAAGAATAAGACATACCATGTGGTTGAAGAAAGCTAAGGATGGAAAGTAAAATGGACTTTTAGAAAAATACCACAACATTTGCTGCTGCAATTTCTTCCGACGTTTAATAAACTCTGCAGACAAGAAACACAGCGAAAGCTAGCTGAAAGGTAAGAAACCTGAATTTGCCCTTTGCTTTGAATCTCCTGAAGAGGCATTCATATGAGAAGAGCCATTACCAACCTTACACTGTTGAGAAGCTCTTCTTTATAACCTCACTACAATATTACTATCAAGAAACAAGGGCAAGGAAAAAAGTAACAGCCATTAAACAAAAGCAGCTCTGGCTGCAAGTGGATCAGAACGGCTGACAGTGACTGAAAAGTGGGAAAATAGATTTCTTCGGTGGTTCCAGACCACTTTGGATGAGAACAAACTCACAGGAGAAGGGCCACACTTGAAAAGAGATGATGTGTTAGATCGCTTTGCTCAGTTAGTTTTGCTAATTACTACAATTGTGAACAAGGAGTGTCCACAAGAAAATTTCTCATTAAATATAGTGTACACTACAAAAGACTTTGAGAATTTCTATTCTAATTTAGACAACAGAGTCTTGTGGCACTTTTAAAGACTTTCTACAATAGACTAACACGGCTACCCCTTTGGAATTATTCTAATTTAGTTTTTAATAACAAACTCCATTCCAATAACATCCCCTGAGAACCCTGACATAGGTTACTAAATTCAGAAGGCAAAAGTACCATGATTCACATATAACAAACAATCATATAGGAGGCAAAATGAGAGAAAGATGAAGAAACTACAAAACAAAAAGATGCAGGCAGACTGGAGGCAAGACTGCAGGAATACACTTGTATTTTATAGCACTCTTTACTTAAATGTTTACCTGTGAGGTTATAACATCCAGTATATTAACTCATCCTAGCCATAAAACAGAATAAAGAAATCATTTCTCAAAACATATCTCCTGCCATAATGCAGTTCTGCTTCTTTATTAATGATTACTTGATTCAAATACTTATTTTACTCGAAACCTCATGTTGCCAAGCACATATATTTAATGTAATATTGTTCTGCTTACTATTACGGATGTTATTCCAGTCAATTTTAGAGAAGAATGGATGGCAGCAAAGACCCTCATAATCTAGTCTTGCCTTTGGTTCACATAGCAGACTCTGGATCAGATCAAGTAATTCATTACTGACTGTCACATGTTCTGGGAACTTCAGGAACCTCTGCATTTGAAATAAAAAAATATTTCTTTCCTCAGCAGGAAAACAAAATCTGAATCTGTTAGGTTCTAATCTTCATTATCCTGAAATATGCCAAAAACTTTAAAGGTCAAAGATGGGAATGAAAGTATGTTGATAATGTATACTTTGTACCAATTTCACAGTGTACCAAAGAAGATCCTACCAATAGTACAGGACGATACATAAATCTTTCTTAATTGATGCACTGCATATACTTGCTTTTAGACAATTCTTATACTAATTAGTGTGATAGTTAAATGATGATCATACATTCAAGGAAAATATGGGAAATATTTGCAATACATAAAAATGACAAAAATAACAAGACATCTAGAAACTCCTTTTTCCAACTATAGAAATAATTAGTTTTTAGTCTAACTTTCTTTATCCTGAAATACAGAAGGGCCTACTTACCTGGAAGTTCATGATGTTATTGAAGGTTTTTGCTGAGGTCCCTTCAGTGAATGGGGATTTTCCATAAATCATTTCGTAAGCAATGATTCCCAAAGACCACCAGTCACAGACTGGGCCATATGAAGATTTGCCATCCCCATTCAACACAATTAGTACCTCTGGTGCCATATAATCTGGGGTGCCAATAGGCAGCCTGGCATTCACCTGAAAATGAAGACATTGCAAGTGAAGTTACAAGTCTTGCCCTCAATTATTTTCCTGGCACTAAAGTGAATTTTTCATCTTGCTTGTAAAAGAAGAGAGGCATCAGGTTTACCATCGCTGTTTAGAGATAAATTTATAAATAGGTGCTCTTCCAGAAGAAAAATCAGATCGAGGTAATTAATATAGAGTTACTTTCAGTGTTTGGAAAACTGAAAAAATAATAAATTCTGACAAAATTATTCAACCCCATGGAACAAGTTAACATAGAATAAAACAGCGAATTGTTTCTACAAGCCACATAACACTGAAGTTACCAAGACTTCTAATACTGCATTCTAAAGAATGTACCATGTGTCACTAACGTCTGATGTTTTAAGTGATATGCATGGGCCAGCGATGCAACTTTTACTGACATTAATGGGAGAATTATAGCCAAATTCTCATATAGAAGTGAAATTTAGGGATCAACATTTCTTAGCATAACTTCCCTGCCCTGCATTTCATCTATCATTCTCCCCTACCATTCAACTCTACATATGCCACAAACATAGTAAAATTTACTGGAGTCCTAGTCTCTCTGAACAGGTTCTTCAGGAATCAGAATTACAGTCATTTTTACACTGCTACTGACATAAAAAGGAAACAAAACAGCAGGGGAGAGCAATGCAGTAGCCAGGAGGTTGAAGAAATAGAAGACATGAAAAAGGAGGAAAGAATGAATGAATAAGGAAGTACAGAGGAACTGAGAAGGGAAAGATTTGAAAGATACAAAAATGCAGTATACAAGGGAAGATCACAAAAAAGAAAAGTTATACAAAGAGCCAAATAAACGAAACAAAAGCAGGCTCTAGTATAGAAATGCATATTCTATTTTAGAGATTCTAAATATATTGTAATTTCAAATTCCCACTTCTTAAAACACATGAAGTATTTCAAATTTAGAAACAGCCTACACAGTGCTAATCCTAAACAACTTTTTTTTCCACCTAGAAGCCTAGAATCTAGCCCAGAATACTGCAATGGGGCGTTTTAAAACTGGAATATCAAAAGAATTCAAGATATGCCACCATCACGCACATTTCAAATACATTTTAGCCCTGATTCAGCAAGATATACAAGTACATAAATATTTCCAATGAAATGCACTGGACTACACAAGTGCTTAAGTTCTGCACGTTTCCTGCTGAGTCAGGCTCTTCCTGCAGAAAGAGCCCTTAGATCCTTTCATGTGATTTGTATACTGGATTTCTGAAATGCAAGAATACAAATAGTACTGTCAACTCAAATGTTTCATCAGGAACTTCTGTGACACCAATGCAGGGTATCTTTTAGAGGAAAATGAATAGCTACAAAGATCTTTTTAATATATGTATTTACACTGCAACTGTTTAAACTAATCTGTTTACAGACCTACCTACAGCTGTGAAAGATACTTTGAAGATGAAAAGAGTTAAGTATTTTCACTAATACTCCACATTAGATGGGAAAGACAAAAGAATTAAGTATCAGCAGTCAAGAATGAACATGAAACTGATTTTCATATTGTGAGCAAGCTATACAAACAAGATCTAGACAAAGTTTATATACATTTTATTACCGTTTTGTTCACTGTGATTTTGGCAGCTGACCCGAAGTCCACAAGTTTAATGTGTCCTAGTCGGTCAATGAGAACATTCTCTGGCTTGATATCTCTGTAAGCACAACACAATCAATAATCTCTCTATATCAGTCAGCAGCTGTTCCCTGCTGCCTTTTTCTAGATCAGTGGTTTCCAAACAACAGGTTGGGATCTAGTACAGGGTAGCAGACCATCAGGTCCTGGGTCACAGTGCCTGCTGCCACCACCACCAAAAGACTGGATGCCTCACTCAAAGATGGAATTGTTGGGTCATGGGCAGAATGATGTTTTTTCAACTGGGTCCCAAGAAAAAGAGTTTGAAAATCACAGTTCTAGATAGCTTTCCTTCCTCCAGTAATACAGTCTGTCTCCTCAATTGCATGTTGTTCTTCATACCACCACAAGTGGATTCTTGGGGATCCAGACTTTCAATTGTACCGTCTGAAACCCAGGTTGTGATTAAAGCAACAGCTGCTGAGTTTCCCCACTGGATGCTGGAAGAACCAATAGCTGATAATAAAATGTACTTCTTCCAGCAGACAGAGTAGAGTAGAAAGGAGCTGGTATTGCACAGCCATTTCATGACATCAATGTACCTAACTTGGTTTTCAACCAAAATCATCAGAACCAACTTATTTTGTGGTTCTTTCAAATGCCATTCAAAGCCAGATAGTCTTCCAGCTATTAAAAGTCTGCATGCTGC
>ML685811.1:105813-116167 GCA_007922175.1 Pelusios castaneus
GGAATTAGAGAGCGGGAGGGCATCGCCCTGAGCCCCATGGTTATGTGAGCCCCATGCTGTCCTACTCCCAGCCAGGCAGTGCAGGGCCCGCACCACTGCCCTGCTGTGACAGGATGCTCCCCAAATCCAGTCTGGTGTGCTGCTATGACCACTTGAACCCCGCTCCTGAACCCCAATTCACCCCGCTCTGCTGGGTGACCGCTCACTCCTGAGTCAGTCCACACCAGCCACCAGCGTGTAATTGGTCCCAGGCAGTGGGTGTAAATCCACCAGCCACACAGGCGTTGGTCCCCAAGCGAGCACACCCAGCCCCAGACACTACCCTGGGAGCCGCTGCCCTACAGGGATTGGGACCCACTCCCAATCACCTTAGTCTCAAATCCGTCCACTTAAAGAAGTGGATTGTGCCCAGCCTCCCACATCCACACCCTCTAAAGGCCACACAGCTTTAGGTAAAACAAATACTAGTTTATTGATCAGAGTCTGATTTCAAGTGAGAACATGGCCAATCAAGGCAGAACCATGCTATAAATGAGTCAGGAGGAACCACTATCAAATAAAAGGTATAAACCGCATACTACTCTAACATCTCTACTTAAACTGACCTCAGAGTCCAAGATTATGCGCATGGTGTTCGGCTGTTTGATGTTTTACAGCCATTCTCTGCCTCTTCTCAGGCAGGGCCCCGATCTTGCTTGAAGTTGGTTGCAAGATGGTGTCTTCTCAGGCTGAAAGCCTGCAGCTTCTCCTCCATTCACAGTCTCTGTGTCTTTGTTTTAACCAACTGCTCATAACCCCTCCCCCCGCTGTCCTATTGTGAGATTCTCTTCACTTCTACCTGAGCCAGGGAGGGTATTAGCATTCCCTTTGACATGTAAATCTCCAGCCACTGTGCTAGAGAGAGTCCTGAGAGTCTGAACCCTGTAACATGCTTCACATCTGTACATACATGTTGCTGTAGGAAACATGGCCCCATGGCAACCATGTGGAACCCGTTCTGAGCATTCACAACGGAACCTGGTATAGCATAATTGGCATCAAATCCCACAATTACAGTGCAAAACTGAACAGAAAGATTATACAGGTCAGGCCCGAGGGCTGCACAGATGTGCGTCCCGTCACACCTGCTTCTTGCTACCTGCGGTGGCAAGCCAAAGGTAGAGGGGCAGGAGCGTGAAACCAGGCCTCTGGGGCAGCCCCCTCCGCCCCCAGGGTGGAGCAGCAAGCCAAGGGGTGGGGCAGGGAAGTAGAGCCCGGCCTCTGAGCCAGCACAACCCACCCCCGGAGGTGGATAGGCCAATTGGCGCTGGGCCCCACCCCCCTTAGGGACAGCCCTGATCCTTGGGGTGAGCATCAGGATATTTTCTGTGTATTAAAGAATTTCTCAGTCTGGGAATTCATTCTCTCTAATGGATCTGCCAAAGGGGAACTTTTCCATAATTACAGTCAGGAGTATAGCGAGCAGGAATGGCTTAAAATTGAATCAGTTTATTAAATACTGATGGGGTTGATATCAATTGTAGATTTATGTAATTATATCCTGGTAATCAGGGTGAAGGGCTCCTTAGAAATTCTTGTAACACCCTAAATCCACTCAAATACTCTAAAACACTATGTATATTAGCTTTATTTTTCCACAGCACTCACCTCATCTCAATCATCTTAAACAGTTCATATAGCTTATTTTATATGATGCCAAAAACATCCAAACTCAAGCGCTGTAAAATATCTTCATTTTTCAACAGTACAACACAATATAACAGCTTCCAACCTTAACTGTATCCATTCTTTCATATTGGTTTAAAAATGTACATTAAAGTTAAAGCCTTCAGCTACAACTGCAGCTGGGGTTTAATTCGTTTTCTAATATGTATTAGAACAAATGTGACATGAGAACTGGAATTCACTACTCCAATATTCATTCCAGAATTTTACTGATAAACTGGTAAGTGTATTTCCAAGAGATGCCCACCTACCGGTGTATATAGCCCATCTGATGGACACTGTGAATAGCCAAAACCAGCTCTGCTAAGTAAAACTGCACCATATTTTCCTCTAGTTGGTCTTCATATCGGTTTAAGAGTGACAGTAAGTCCCCTCCAGGCTGATACTCCATAACCTGCATGAAATGTTAGAGACATGGCTGTAATTCAGACATATAAAAAAAGACAACCCATAAACCCTTAAATACTACTTGGTCAGATAGTCAGGCTTGGAAAGACTATACTTTATCAGAAAATGTCGATAAACATCCATTTCACTGTACAGACACAAACTGATGAAAAAATATATATCCATCCATAACAAAAATTTAAAGATAGGCAAAGAAAGAAAAAGGTTGCTTCAGAAACTATTAGTATTTGGTTTAAGGCTAAAATTTTAACTTACAATGCTGACAATTTGTATTTTAATAATTAAAGAGCTTTAGTTTTTTTAATCAATATATATCACTAAATAATTGTCTGACACCTGCCCCATTATCTGACCCAGTATAATTTCCCCAACTGTGAAAATGTAAATTGATAAAAATCTGAAAACATGCTTAAGACCCTTAATTTTGCATGACTGTGAAAACTTAGATCTGTAGAAACAGAAAAAAATGTTTAAAAATAAGTCAATATTATCCATCGAAATTATAAAAAATAAAAATCAAATTCTGTCAAACCTATTTATAGTTTAGGAGAATTTTAAATTAATTATGCTTGATGTATGTAAACAAGCAAATTATAAAGGAATTTAATACTTATAGACTCATAGTCTCATAGACTTTAAGGACAGAAGGGACCAGTACGATCATCTAGTCTGACCTCCTGCAAAATGCAGGCCTCAAGACCTCACCCACCCACTCCAGCAATAGGCCACCAACCTATGACTAAGAGGGCTTGGAACTGAAGAAATATTTCAGAAGGAAAGGTACAACTTCCAGGCCCCGTAATGTTGTTTAATACAAGTATAGAAAAGTTCAACCCTAAACACCACAGAACAGAAAAAAAATCTAGACTTACCAAGTAGAGATTTTTTTTGTCCTGAAATGCACAGTGTAACTGTGGGATCCAGGTACCAGTACTCTGAGATAATATACTCCGTTCTTCCTCGAAAAATGACACCTAGAAATAGGACATGGATTACTTTAGATACTACTAATAAATAACAGAATGGATTAGCATTCCCAAATTCCAGCAGAACATCCATCATTGCCATAAGCTTATAACAGCACTTATTCAAAAACTACTTACAAACTGCCATCAGCTATTAGCCTGCTGTGCAGTCTGGGAAAGCCATTTCACCTTTCTGTACCTCTGTTTCCCCTCCCACCCTTCATTGCCTCATTTGTTTAGATTGGAAACTCTCCAGGGTAATGCCATCTCTTCCTACTTGTGTAATGTCTAGCATAATGAAATTCCAATTTCAATAGGCACCTTTAGGCACTTCCATAATAAAAATAGTAAATAGCACCAACACATTCCTTGAGGAAAAACAAAATCAGATAAGAAGAAACCATGCTAGCATAGTTAGGACCAAGCATCCCACAGTCAGTTCTGTAATAAATACATAGTGAAACATTAAGTTACAATGCTACCTTAAATGCAATTCATTCAGTAAGATTTCCTTCAGTCTAGTTAATCCCAAATCACCCAAAAACCATGAGATGGAATTTATTCAGAGTGCATAAAAATAAATGGCTTTTTAAAAAAAAATTAAAAAACAGATTTTTATTTAAATTAGGTTTTTTTCCCCTCAAAAAGAATTTTATCAAAAATTCATCTAAAGAGTTTTAATGAAGATACATTATAGCTCAAGGCTATCACATCAGGGAATAGGGATTATAAATTCTAATTCTAATGAGACAATATATTCATGTAATGTTTAAAAAACATTTTGTAAATGAGTTCCAATAGTTCATGGATTAGGGACCAATATTATGGGGTTCCAGAGGCTTCTGTATAGATTACTTATGTTAATCTTTCTATCTATCCACTTGGACTCAGTGTTAAGTCTACTCTAGAAGATACCACCAGAGATGCTTAGTTTTGCATTTCTTGCAGTTCTCAAACTGTGGATATGTCTCTTCAGAGAAAACATGTTAACAGCAAAAATGTTTTTAAATAAATAAATATAGAGAGATGAGAAATAACAGACCTCAGCCCTATTGTCCTTCTGCAAATTTGGGTACACATATTCAATCCCTTACCTCTCTCTAAAAGTGCAAAGTTTCAAAAAGTTTAATGAATAGAAGATTGTTGGGGGTGGAATAGATCTGGACAAGGAGAAGTCTGGAGATGAAGGGAGGGACAGGCAGCACAAACAAAAGTTAAAATGTTTGAGCAACATATTCCAGAAGCCTTGAGGTCTTTCTGAGTGTGTAGCCTTTGTTGATTTGAGATCTACCATACTATTCTCTCACTAGAAGGGAAAACCTATAATGGAAGCAAGCCATAAAAAAAGACCCAGATAGAGGAACTTCATTAAAATTTTCCCAATCTGTGGGTAAGACAGGCAGGCATGCAAAATGCAAACAGTGCAACAAAGAAATGCAAGGTCTGTTTTTAAGTAGAAAACCTTGATTAAATTGAGTCCTCCTGCCTAGTGATTTACTGTTGAACTATTAGTAGATAGACTTGCTCTTGCTAGCGTTAATTCTTTATTATATCATTTTACTCCAAGTTGGAACCATCTTTCCCATCAGAATTTTTAATCAAAGTCTAATAGATGAAAGAAAATGCCCTCCCAATGCCACCAGATCACCTTTTGTAGTTCTACTGACATGATTAAAAGAATATATAATGGATGAATGAACATACATGTTCTTGTGCCATCAAGGACTCCTTGCTCATCACTTTCATGGCAAAGACCTCACCAGTCACCTTCTCTCTGACCACCTGAACCTCGGCAAAATGACCACTTCCCACCAGACTTTTTACTTCAAAATCCTTCACGCTGGGCAGCAGTTCCCGTAATTCAGCTATAGTCTCTGAATCTGCACAAAATGCAAGTTATTTTACATGAGACGAGTGACATTTTGTCATGATTAGTTTTAGCAAAGTAAGATTTATTCCTTTAGTTCCAAGTCATGAAATAAGTATTAAATTCTTTTCTAATCTGGTTGTTTACCTACTTCAAGCATAATTAATTTAAAAAATATTGAAGGACAGTTATAGTTGGGGATTTTAGAGTAAGGAAGTTCAAAGATAGTTTACCCAGCTACCATAACTCAGCCCTTTTAATAGCATCACAGAACTCAGAAATGGCAACCTATTAGACTATCTTAACCATCCCCTACCAATACAAGATAAGTGTCTGATCCAAAGGGGTAGCTGTGTTAATCTAGTTCAGCAAAACAAACAAGGAATCCCGTGGCACTTTTAAAGACTAACAAATTTATTTATTGCATGAGCTTTCGTGGGAGAAAAATCCCACTTAGTTACATTAGGAATAATGGCCAATTGTTTGCATTTGGAAAGGAAGATAATGTCTGTCTGAATCTGTGCAAGTTGTTTCATGAAGTTGATCTATTTCTACTTCAAATGGCTGTATTCAGTGCATTTGCATGTTGACAAGATCCAAAGGGGAAGCCATGTTAATCTGGTTCAGCAAAACAAACAAGAGAGAACGAAAACTCATGCGACAAATAAACTTGTTACTCTTTAAAAGTGTGACAGGACTCCTTGTTTGTTTTGCTCTATACTGTGTTAGAGTACTTTGTCCAGTCATTTTAGAAGTCAAGCGGCAGGGTTTTCACCACTTACTCGCAATTTCCCTTGAGAAAGATACTATTCTACAGTCTAATAAAAATTACTCATGATTTCTTCTTGATATTCATCCTAAATTTTCTTTTGCTCAGTCTATCTCATTATTCCTTCTTATACTTCGTGGGATCATGATAATTAGGGCCCTATCAAATTCATGGTCCATTTTGATCAATTTCACAGACACGGGACTTTTAAAAAATCATCAGTTTCGCCATTTCAGCTATTTCATGGTATTATAACCATGGGTCTCCTGACTCAAAAGAGGGTTGTGGGATAGGGGACTGCAGTAGTGCCACTCTTAATTCTGCACTACTACTGAAGGAGGCGCTACCTTTAGAGCTGGGCAGCCAGAGAGCAGCAAGCAGGAGTGCTGTGGTTCCCCCCTCTCCACCCAGCCACTCCAAGACCGCTTGAGCTCCCACGTGCTGAGCCCAGAGCTAATGAGAAGTAGGGCTGGGCACAAGAGCACCAGAACCTTTGTAGAAATGAGGGAGGCACTAGAATCAGAGTAGGGTTTGGGCCACGTCACCCCACTTTTTAACTTAGGCACAGTTTGGGGACAGAGAGCAGTGCTGTCTCCCCCCCAAACTGCAAGCCTCAGACTGGCATGGAGAAATGCCAGCAAAGGCTGCAGGGCAACTGAAAATAATGATCATCCCCTTGCTGGGGACTCTTATCATGCACCAGACTCTGATTGCTAGTCCCATTCAGGTTGGGAAGGGATAGGACTTCCTCCTCTGTAGCGACTGCACCAAAGGCCAGGTCAGACTTACCTCCAGGAACCATCCCCAGTTGCAAGCAGCACCATGGCTGATGCCAGCACAGTGACGACTCCGCTCACAGCTGGGGAGCAATGGGAGCAGGACACAAGGTGGGGATAGGGAGCTTTCTGCAGACTGGGGGTTTTCCAGAGGTGGGTGTGACTTGGCCTCTGCAGAAGAGGAAGCCCCATCCTTTCCCAGCCCTAGAATGACTGCCAGCTGGTGCTTGGCACATGGTAGGAACCCCAACTGAGGCACCTCTAGCCCTGCCCTTCCCCGGCAGATTTCGTGGGGAACACTATTTCACAGTCCAGGACTTGTTTTTTCACAGCCAGGAATTTGGTAGGGCCCTAATGATAATCAATGCCCCTCTCTCCATTATTTTAATTCTCTTCAAATATTAGTCACACTCTCTCTCTTTACACACACACACACACACACCCCCCCAAACTGGAAGTAATCAGATGAAACTAGTACAGATAGTCTTACAAACTCTGTTTAACTGAATATCATGCAATTAGATCTTAGCAAAAATGCTAGTTGATTATAATGTACTTTTAGAATCTCAACATCTCACTAGTAAAATGGGTTTATTTTGACTGAAAAAAATTCTTAATATACCAACCCACCTGCTCACACACACAAAACACACACTCCATGCATAATACATGATATCAAAAATATTACACCAGGCTAAAATTTATCATTGTCTTTTTAAAATCAGTACTTTCAAGCCTTCAATCATTCTCATGTTCTCCAAATTATTTACGTCTTTCAGTGGTTTATACCCAGAACAATACTATATAGAGTAGTCCAAGGGGCTTAGAATTGAAATACTTCCTCAACCATAACTACAGCATTGTAACTACATAATCAGATTAGAAAGGATGCACTTTAAATCCTTCAGCTGACTCTGTGAAAGTGGACCTTTGCATGCATATAGAGCTCCAATAACTTCAGTGGAGCTCCACATAAAAGCAGAAATCTGCCCACTCAAAGTCAGTTACAGGATCAAATTTAAGACAGAAATACTCATGTTTTATGCATTTAAGTTTGTTATTTAAATGCCAGTATTTTTAAACACTGTCCATTAAATTAGTCTCAGAAAACTTACACTTTTTGACAAAGTTGCCTACAGGTTTAATTTTCATTAAAGCAGGATTGCTGCATTCTTCAAAAAGAACAAATAGGGAATCAAGGATGCCTTCCCGGGAGAGAAGAGACATCTGCTGTTGAGTCACAAAGGGTGGCTTCCCCTGAAAAAAGCAACAACAGATGGAGTCTCAGACAATAATGAAAAGCCTAAAATCAATAACATATGTATATGAACAGATTATATATTATCCATAACAAAAAAAACCCCAACCACTGTTTCAGAAATTAAACAAATAATATTTTAGAGGTTTGTTTTAAATACATCAAATCATTGTGTGCATCATTAATCACTATTACAAATGTTTTACTTTTTTCCTTGAAGAAAACTCTTGAAGGCAACTAACCAGCCAAATCACAGCATTTATACATTTTTTCTAGGTCCTCCTTTGAATGCTTCTGATTTAAGATGCCCTATTTTTATACTAGCCCAGGGATTTTGCCATTTATTTCAAGGATTTTATGCAATCACTGTACCGACTCTTACTTGAAGGAAATGCTGTCTGAATCTGAAACACTAATTGCAAAAGAGGTGCTCAAAATGCAGCTAGTCAGTCAAATGATGCTTATGGCCACCCTCATCTGCCAGAACAAATGAGAAGCCTGCAAAGACAGCAGGTCCTAGCATGCAAGGTTCCATCTTCATTCCAAGAGTCCACTCAGCGTCAGATCCATGAAAAGATGCTCAGTTGCAATCACTTACACTTTATGCAAATTAGATGCAAACCTTAAGCTTCTAGCAACATGCCACTCTCCCACCTCTCGTTCCCGCCAAAAAATAAATCAGGTGGGGAAAGCTTGACTCGCCATGCAATAAAAAACATTTTTTTATAGAATGAATGCAGATGCAAAAAAATGGATGCCTGTTTCCCTATACCTGAAAGAGCAGGTTCAGCCGAGAAGCACGGCTAGCTATGGGCTCCATAGACGCTGACTGCGTCGGATTACACATGCCATATTTAAACTTCAACATCTTCACAGTTTATCCCAGAAAAATACATCCTAAAAAGAAAGTTATAAGGGCTGTTAAGTGGAGATATTTTGTACACAAAATCTTTTTTAAAATCTCAGCTAGTTTAAGCCAAAATTTAGATTTCATAGAAACAAATATTAAAAACTCATTAGGGAGAAAAATTCCATGCAGTACCAGGGAACTTACAATTATTAATATATTTTATGTGAATAGCTGTGAGATACTATAGCTATGGTTAACAAACAAGGAGTCCTGTGGCACTTAAAAGACTAACAAATTTCTTTATCGCATGAGCTTTCATGGGAGAAAATCCCACTTCGTCAGACGCTTGAAGAGGGGGAACTATATATAGCTATGGAAAGCAATACAGAACCCCCCATAGAGCAGAGTGAATAATGTATTTTTCAATTAATATTTTCTTATTTTTAATACGTTAACATCTCCCACTATGTAAAAATGCCACACAAAGAAAAATGGTTCCAAAGGGGTAGCCGTGTTAGTCTATTGCAGAAAAACAACAGAGTCCTGTGGCACTTTTAAATCTGTTAGTCTTTAAAAGTGCCACAGGACTCTGTTGGTTTTTTTTTTTAAAGAAAAAAGTGTGACTAAAGCTTCAATCCTGCAAGCACTTATGTAACCTTACACACATGAATCAATCACATTGATCTTCATAAGACTACTGCCACACAGAATTACTGAGGGTATGTTTACACTACGGTGGCACAGCTACAGTCCCATAACGTACTTTTCTTACAAGACAGAAGGGGCTTTTCCATATACATAGTTAATCCACCGCCTCATGTAGATTAGATCAACCTAACTATGTCACACAGGGTGCAAAATTTTTCATTTGATGAAGCAGCTAGGTTGGTTTAATTTTTAAGAATAGACCACACCTCAGATGTATAGAGTGTTGCTGACTATCATTAGAAGAGAAATAAAAGTTATCATACAATAAAGTGTTGCCAAATGTACAAGATAAAGAAGTTGAGAAAAAAGAATCCCACTCAGCCACAGCTAATCTAAAAATTATTCATAACTATGGCTTCCTATACAAGTGGAATCTGTAAATTCTCATTGAGCCTTTAATCATGTGCAGGAAGATTTTGGAAGCCGCCTGGGAAAGTTACATCAGGCCTCAACAAATCAGCTTCCGGTTGCTGTGGTGACCAGTTTTAGTAGCCTGTTGCTGAGCTCCACTTTAGAAATGTAATGGAGAAGCTCCCTCTGGCAATCAAAAATAAAATTGCTGGCACCTAGCTGTGAGCCAATTTTGTCCACCCGAGTTACATGCACAAACCCCAGTAAAGACGGAAACTGTGGATCTCAATCTTGAGACAGCTAAGAAAGTCCCACCCCACAGCAGTGACAGAAGCAAGGAACCTTGTTAGCAGACCCTGATTTATAACCAGGCAGCAGGCCTGTTAGCTCATCTCGTGTCTTCAGAACACAGAGCAATTGGACCTAACAAGCAGAGTCCTCACAGAGCTGTCCCCACCAAGCCCTCTGCTCGCACTCTCCAGCAATGCCTCAACATGTGTTTGTGGGGAGCTGCCAACCCACCTGCCACAGGGGGGTCCAGGCCCCCAAGACGAGGGGAATAAGGTGGACTTAACCCCCTCCCTCAAAGGGAAGAGAGGGAAATTAAAGTGCCTGAGGGGCCTGACCCTCCCTGCAGGGAGAGTCCAGCTCCTTAACCAGATAGTCACAGGAGGAGC
>ML685811.1:117736-180523 GCA_007922175.1 Pelusios castaneus
CCAACATAGAGATGGTACCCATCTACCTCATTACTGTGTTACAGGTGACATTTTTGTAGCTCCCTTTGACCTCCCTAGATTAAGGTGTCTATATAAATACTGAATTCTGTCCTAAACAGAAAAAAATGCTCTATCATTTTTTTTATTAATTTTGTATAGTTCCTTTGGTGATTTACTTCCTTCCCTCACCCCCAGGAAACTTGAAAGGATACTGTCAAATATTTTAATTCCACATCTACATTCACTCAAGCTATTAGAAGGTGAAAGTTTTAAAATTCAATATACTTTCTGCCATTTGCACTGCTGATTTGTTTTTTGTATTTCACTCACCTCGAGCACTGACTGGCCAATTCTACTTTCCAGATCTCATGCATTATCATACTGTTGTGGGTTTTTGCATGTATAACCCTACAAAGTAATATTTAAAATCTCAGAAATCTGTTTTTATTGAAACTGTTGTAGACAGCTCTTGCATGCTATCATGAAAATTTTGTGTTTCAGAGAAAAAAATAAAAATAACTGACAGCCAATGCTGTTTTATTTAAAGGTACAATATGACAAATGTTACTTCAGGAAATTAATTATAGATGATATTCCTATAGCTATATGTTCCTGTATTTGTGTAAGCCTTGTGGCCAGAAGTTTCAGAGGGGAAAGAGCATTCTAGTTGCTCTGTAGGTGAAGAGGAAAAGTGCTTCCATAGTGCATAGGCTACCTATTCAGAGTTTCTCTAGTGCCATCTGGGAAGTTATCATCACTGCACGATGATGGATTTTTGGGGGGCAGTGAGCAGATGAGTATCTAGGGTGCCAGGTGTGGGGGCAGCCAAGTTCAGGGTGCTGATTTTGCTCTTAGCAACAAAAGGGAAACTAGAATGTTTGTAGCATCCAAATGTATTGTCATGGAGAGAGATAAATCACATTGTGCATCAGAGTCATGGAGTGGGCTACAAGTGCAATAAAAAAAGTGTACAAACGTTTAACAAATGGAGCGGGAGGGATACCAAAAACGCTCCTCACCAGGGCACTATTTGGCCTAGGGCCAACCTTGATCGTGGTCTTCTAGAGAGTATGGGGACCTCATTGCTATGCGCTTACTTCCAAGTAATGAGGACTCTCCGGCCAATGGTTTTAAGGGTTCTTGGTTCTCTTCCCATGGGGACTTTGCTGTGAGAGACTGTGCAAAGAACAGCATCAGAGGAGTGGAGGGGTTCTGGTGAGGCCCTTTTCTATCTACAACCTTAATAAAGGTGAATCACTAAGCTGGGTTAGGAGATAGGTCCTAGTCTGTAAAGCAGGGCAGGGGAGTGTCATAGACCTGGCATATACAGATATAGATGGATTGTAGAGTGATGTACTTAAAGGCATGATTTACCCAACCTTCAACTCCCATCTTATAGACCTCCACACCACCTCCCTCTTTAAAAACAAAATCAAACCACACTCCGACAGACTACGTTAAGGACTGTTACCCCTGGGAGAATCTCACCAGCATGTGGAAGGAGTTAGATGCATTACTGACAAACAGTGGAAAAAGGAGGAGGACTTTACTTGCATTTATATATTCTGTTGCTGTTTTCCACGTTTGATTGTATTCCCTTTCCCTAATTAAGATTTACATTGTACATGGTCTTAGGGTGCTTGCACATAAGGAAGCTCTTCCTGTTTAGCAAGTATATTTAGTTTTCCCAAATTGCTGAGCTGCTTTAGTTATTTGTCAAGAGGAACGAAAGATGTACTGAAGCTGGCCCTTTTTGCTGCCCTTAGCCATTTAATAATAGTGTTACATTTCTATTTTTTTTTCTTCTGCCAGCTTGCTCTATGAAAGACACATACCAAAAAAAAAAAAAAAAAAAGAGATTACATACAAGTATAGGAGAAACAGACAAATGAAACTAAGAATACAAAAAGTGCTCTCAAATCCATCAAGAACCTGAAAAACTTGAGAAATGGAAAAATCTTTCAATTATAGTAACCGTAGGAGTTTCTTGTGATAATAGTAGGTGAAAAAAGTTTCAGACCAAAGTTTGCTTTTTTTTTTTTTTTTTAAAAGGATTAATATCACTAAGTTCTCAGAGGGTTGATATACTTTTGAAATGTTGTAACTTATATGTTTCAAGGGCAGGCAGGGTTGACTGGTTCCTTCCCTTCTTAAAGGCCAGAATGGGGAATCCTTATACATGTAACTTTTGGGAAGATTTACCAGCAGAATCTCTGCAAGTCGACTGTACAAAACACTCATTCCCTACTATGAATTAATTAATAAGTTTTGAGAGCCATCAAAGGGTTAAACAGAATAAATAGATCTTATTCTTCTGCAGCAGGTCCTGATGTGCAGCTTCACTAATTTAATATTTCAATATTTGTGCTGGATTTGTTGCAACTTGTTTGGCACTTCTTGTTATAAGACTAGCGGTTTTCCTTGAGTTCCTTGGCCAAAATTTTCCTTCCTCAGCCTGTTAGGTGGTGTGCAGAGGTGGCTGCCTTCCCAATATTCTGTATGCCTATAGCGGTGATGCACTGTTAGCATCATTTAGGATGTAGAGTACTAAGTAAATATAAATTAATTATTTTTTGATGCCAAATTGTAGTGAAACTAACTGCCTATGTGTGAAATGCAAATTGCCATACATTCTGAGAATACTGACGGGCTTTTAAAGCAACTTTTTTAAAAAAAAACTGCTCAGTACTGTACTGTACTCAATGGGCTGTTGTGTACATGTATCAGTGCATTCTAGATGGGCTCTAATGAAAGCCCTCTACAGCCTAATTCTTGTCCTTTATTTATATTTGCCCAAGTAAAATTTATTGAAAACATTTAAAAAGAAACACCATCCATATTTTTGCTTATAGAACACCATACGTGCATACACTCCCCTGCATTTAATTTCCTCCCACTCTGTAACTTTCCTATCTTCAAAGCGTCTGACGAAGTGGGATTTTCTCCCACGAAAGCTCATGCGATTAATAAATCTGTTAGTCTTTAAAAGTGCCACAAGACTCTTTTGTCTTTCTACAATAGACTAACACGGCTACCCCTTTGGAATTTGACCATACGTGCAGATAGTATTCCCCAGACACACTATCCCTGTTCCTGAGGAACTGGCATTTAAGCACTCTTATAATGAATATCTTTGTCTTCTGTTTTCAGACTCCCCGAAGTTACAGCTCCACGGTTGCTGAGTTTCTGTTGATGCTGAGGTCTTGTGCAATGAACTCCTGACCACATCAAAGCAACAGTCCATCCATATGAAAAAAGGTAATTTGAGTGAATCATTAACAGTTCTTTCTGTGTGTGAATTTAAGAAGTGCTAAATCAGAATCCCAGGAGGAGGATTATTTATATTTATTTAGGGTCTGAGAATACGGTAGGCTCTGTTTAGATAAACACAGAAAAATGCTCCCTGGTCCACAGTCCTCTGTATCTTAGGTTTTATTTGGACAGAGATGAAGGTTTTAAGAGAAGAGGAAGAACACCTGGGAAACTTGTGTGTGTGTGTGTGTTGTATATATATATCAAAGACTGATGCCCTGTTTTTCTAAAGAACAGATGCAGCGAGGAGTGGTAGTGAAAGCTACCTAGATATTTATGCTCATATCACCATAATATGAGTGTCTCAAGTAATACAAAAATAAAGCGTCATCACATAAAGGGTAATTGAATTTTGTTAAATGACACTGACTTTGATTAAGTGTGTTAAGAACTATTGAGAAGAAGAAATAGGTTATTTATTTGGTTCTGAATGCTGTTAAACTCTGTGGTCTTTCATGTCCCTGCTAGGAGTGAGTTCTGTTGTTACAGTTCCCAGGAAAGTTCTGACTGCTGTGTTCACAAGCTTCTTCCTGATGGTCAACAATTTTACTTCTTTCAGGGGTTGTTTATATGAGGACATTCAGGACAGTTAACATAGATTAACTAAGATGTTACACTCACATATATTCGTTGCAGCACATTGAATCCCCATGTGGATGCTCTCATTTGAAATAAATCCATAGCTGGATTTAGTATAACTGTCTTGGCTATCATAAAGGGAAGGGAAGGAAAGGTGATCTCTTGGGTCAGTTGGCTCAAGTATATTATGGGCTTTGAATATTAGAACAGAGTTTGATTTCAACAAAGCCAGTGCATAGAGTGGAGTGCACAACTGAGGAATACAAAGAGATGAGTATAGGCAGATAAATGACCTTTTGAGTTTTGTTATAAGTAGCACTTTCTGCATATGGGCTTTCTTTCCTAGATATGTTGCAATAATGAAGGCAGGAGGTTGCAAATGTATGTATTGCTACTGCTGGAAGCATGCCTGCTAGGAAGGGACACAGTTTCTGGCCAGTAGTGGATGATCTTGAAATATCATAAAAGGTGTATACTGAGAGACCTCTCAATGATGGATTTACCAACCTTAAATTTACTGACACAAGGATTAATCTTGGCCACTTAATATTTTAACTATTTGTATAGAAATGTAAATGGTTTTACTCACTGCCATAGCACCCCTAATTATCACAGCTTTTGGTTGTAAGTGTTCTTACCTGGCACCCCCTGCAAGCCATACCTTTGTGTAGGAATCAGCCATCTGGAATGAAAACCATATATAAACAAACTACATTTTATATACCCCATCCTCTAGCTCGTTTTATGCTATGACAGGAATATCATTGACTTTGCAAAAGTGATATATTAAGCCTCATGATTTATCCAGAGATATGAATATTGATGTGTTCACATTAACGTCCTGTGTAATAGATGAATATTAGATCTGTCATGACACAATGAGAATCATATGTTTCAAAGTAACAAAATAACAGAAGATTTAATTAAAGCAAAAGTGACAAGATAGAGACTTTTAAGACAAACAGCTTTATTTTAGAAAAGGGAAAGCGTGAAGAAATACTGCTTGGCAGAGAAAATATGCGTGGAGAGAACAACAATATTAAAACAACCTATTGAAAGGCAAAATTAAATATGAAATTGCACTACTTAGATAAAACTAAGTGTAGTTTAGTTTAATCTATAAATGCGTGCAAAGCCTTTAAAAGTACAGTTATCCCTGTATTTAGCTTACATCAGGCCTCAACAAATTCTAGGTGCCAGATTTTGCCCCTGGTGCTAAAGAGCATGGGGGCAAACAGCCCCCGCTGCACAAAGTGCGCTGGGTTCCTGTTGCTGAAAAGCCATCGCGGCCCCACCACTGGAAAAAAGCTGCTGTGGGCAGCTCTTTCGGTGGTGCGTGGTAAAGAGGGAGAGACAGCAGCGCTCTCCTTCTTCAGCATCACCATCTCTCCCTCTTCCCCACCCCCAAGCACCGCCAAAAGAGCTATGGGACACCCGGGTCATTGGGCTGGCCCTTAGGTGTCCTGCAGATTTGTCAAGGGCTGGCTTATATTAATGGCTTAAAAGATGGCTAAATCCAATTATTTTTGTGCAAGTTTTAAGTGAAAATACCAATTTAAGTTCTCTTTAGAATATTTAAAGAGAAGGAATTTACCAGGCAGTACACTGTAAACTGAAATAGCCAGATGTTAAATGCCATCACAATTTAAATGGATTGGTAGCGTTTTAATTCAAACTGGCGTTTTAGTTTTCCTAGAACAAATGTAGTCTGCAAGCTAATGGGTGTTTTGTTTCCCATGCAGATCTTTTCCTTGCTTTAAACAAAAATACTAACAATTGGGTAGAACCCCATTTAACATTAATTGGCCTCCTTGGGGGCTTGCTTTTCAGAGGCTCTTCTGGACTTTACAACCACAGTTGCTAATTTTGATTCCATAGGGGAACTTTTAATACTTTTTGCTAGCTATGTCTTGCTTCTAATGCAGAAGTTTAACTTTGTCCCATCCACTTAATTAACATCAAAGGGGATACTCAAAAAAAATCCCTCAAATGTCTTGATGCAGGTGATGTGCTCTTCCCTGATTTATCTGTCTTGGAAATTAGCCAGAGAGATGTGCCAAGCAATGCATCTCTTCTTCTAATATTGCTGAGTGGTAGAAAGACATGCATGTATCTCTCTTTGGCTGACCTCCACAAAGGTGTAGTGATATGAATTAATTTGGGAGTTAGCTATATGTTGTTAGAGCTTACATAGATGTTGTTACAGTGATGAGTCTCTTTTTGTTGGTTAGATGTTTCTGGAATTAGATGTAAATTGTGTGGTGGTGTTGCTCTGTCTAAGCTACATTATATAGCAAAGGGGAAGTTGTCATTTTGAGTCTGGTTTGGGCCAAAACATCATATTGTTAATATTTTTGTATTCAGGCTGAAGCAGCAGCATCACTGAATTCATCAAATTTCTAATAGATTAGGAAATACTTTAATCTTGTTAGTGCCCGATGGGACAATGGGTGGCCGCTTGCTCGGGCAGGCCTATGTCTATGCCACCTTTCCCTAGGCACACATTAAGGAGACCCCATTTTGGACAGTGTAAGAGGCTCTAGCCTGAAATCTGGGAGACTTGCAGCAAAGAATACTGACCCAACCCAAGAATTTACAACCCACCTGGGGATGTGAAACTGGCCTACCCAGAAACTTGGGACCCACCTAAGAATTTATGACCCTCCTGGAAAACATGGGAATCACCTAAGGGTTTGGGCCCATCTGCAATTTATGACACCCAGAATTTTACAACACCCTGAGAACTTGGGACCCACCTGCGCACCTAAAGAATTTATGACCCATTGGAAAATTTGGAAAACATAACTAAATTCTATCATGGGAACTGCTTGGGGCTTCCTAATATGACAACAGAAACCCCTGACTGACGCAAAAGACCCTCCCCTGGTGTGAGGAGACACTAGAAAGTCCTATAAAAAGGGGGTATTCAGCAACATGGAGTTAAGAGGTTCACGTGTTAACCATTGGAGCTGATCACCCCAACGGTCGAATCTCCCGAAGAAAGCTAGCTCGTGTCGTGTCTCATACCATGTTCCTGGTGTCCATGCTGCTGGTCAGTGGTGCTTGGGTTATGGTATGTATGTAAACCACCCTCTGCAATACCTTGCAGTGTTTTTCAGTCAGGTACCTAAATTTTCTGCCTCCGTTAGATGTTTTAAGATTGCTGTTAAAGTTAACTGTTAAGTGTTTTAATACCGTATTGTTCTTAAGTAATATCTCTGTTGAAGATTTTAAGATAACTGTACTGGTTTTTCAACTGCCACCCCTAAGTGACTGCCTTTCTAAGTACAAATTGCTGTTTTGTGTTTTACTGCTGAAAATAACTTAGAATAGCCATTTCTTGTCAAGTAATTACTGGGTTCACCCACTGGACACCCCAAATAAAATAAAATTGTTTTTGTGATTAAACCAAGCGTGTGGCATCTCCTTCTCCCATCACAGTCGGGGAACCCACAAATTTCTCCTTCAAATGTAGATGATTTTTTAAAAATTAGGTCTATATAAAGAGTGACTGGTGAGCACAGCCACCATTGCATACTGTAATTTATTCCTTGTCTTTTAAAATTGATCATCTCACATCTACAGATGAGTATTTAAGATCTGTAGATAAAGAATTTAGAGTTGTAGACCAAAAGGTGAGAACATCTCATTTATGTCTAGTCTTCACTTCTGAGGCATTTCTCTGGCTCTCTACCATGTAAAAATGCAAAAAAAAAAAAAAAAAATTGTTAGTTTTGAAAAATGCCACAAGACTCCTCTTTTGTTTTACCATGTAAAAGTTACCGGAATCTGTAGACGGGGTTTAAGCTGGTTTCTGCTGATGGCCTTGGATAAAATGTAACGAATAGGCCTGAGTTTTGTCATATGAAACAAAAATAAAGATGCTGGATTACGCCTTCAAGTTAGCAACACAAATACTGCAAACCAGAAGGAGCACAATTCTTATGTAAAATAAGTACTAATGGAGATAATTAAAGGCTTATAGGCTTATGTAGCCTAGCATTGGCAAATCATTTTTCTAAGAACATATACATAATAATCTATTTTATTTGCAGGTGTTTATGACAAAGAATTCAAAAAGTAAAGTATTGGCTTCTTAACATGCCTGATTGACAACTTTAAAAGAAAGAAACTGAAACTTCTTTAGAGAACATAAACCAGAAATTCCAGTAAACATACTAATCTGTACACTATAACCTGATGCATGTGATGGCAAGGATGAAAAGAACAAATGAAAAATACTAGTGCTTTGTTCACAATGTAGGAAAAGCTTCATGAACAGTGACAGATATTATGTACAAGGAATGCTGTAAAGATGACTATACAAGTTTACATAGGATTACCTTCCTTTTTAATTCAGAATCACGATTTTAGTACTGTATATATTTAAAAAAAAATTTTTGCGTGGGTGTGTTCAGTCCTGTCTTGGAGAACTCTGCAATGACATCCTACATATGACTCCTTAATTCTTTCTGAATTAGTAATTATGTCCTGTTTGCTTTGGTGGATTAGACCAAGAAATATTCATTATTGTGCAAGAGCTGTTACTTGCTTCTAAATCTGTTCTCTAATCAATTTTTAATGCTAATTTGTGTTGAATATTTTTAAAGCATGTTTTGTATGATCAAGATAACAATGGCAAATTAACTTCATCAGAAAACATGCGTTAATTTGACCAAATTGTTTGCTGTCCTTTAGGCCACTGCAATATCAAAATAGAGTTCTTTGAATTTTGGGGGTGTACCAGAGATAATGGTCCCAGGGACTAAACTGATGAGCCATTAAGGACACAATGGGCGTGTTCCTTATGTCCTTAATGGCTCATCAGTTTAGTCCCTGGTACATTCCTAAACATTAAGGACACAGTGGTTTGACACACCCAGCCAGCTCTCTCAGGTATTTCAATAAAATAACATAAGTTAAAATACAGATAGAATACCCAGTTCCTAACTTCTAATCCAAATAGAATTCCTAGACATAAACTATATAATCATTCCCAGCAAATTACTACCTTTCTATTGATACCAAACATGTCATAGTTCCTATGGATTATAGAGCATTTATGAGATATCCATTGAAAATAATATCATAAATGCTTCCCTAAATCCAGACAGCATCGCACACAGGGCTCTGCCCTGCCAGGGTCCCTGTCCCTCTTTGCCCCATTGCACACAAGGGGTGCCCCCCCCGCCACCATGGACCTGCCCAAGGTCCCCCTAGCCCCACAAAGTCGACCTAGAGCATCCAGTGTGGACGCTCTAGGTCAACTTTGTAAGTGTCCCCCTAAGTCGACTTTAATTTTAAGTGTAGGCACACTAAGTCGACTTAGTTAAAGTCGACTTAAAAGTGCAAGTGTAGACATAGCCTATGTGCTACTCTCCCATCCCCTTTTAATTCTTGGACGCTTTGCAACCTACCCTTCTACTCTTGCCAGGGGCTCTATTACCTTCCCATTTCCCCAGTCCTTATTGCTTTGGTTTCCCCAAATAAGTAGTGTTCTGTTCTTTGATACATAGAATATTTCCTGAAATTTGGAATTGATCTGCTCTGCCATTCAAAAGTTATTGGCTGGGAATACAGCTTGGCCTATATACTCAATGAAGGACCTGATCCTACTGTAGAAGCTCAAGGACACATCTAAAATTATCTCTTCCTTGATTTTACCAAGAGTGGCATACCAGCTGAGGACAGATGTTCTCTTGGACTTCACAAGCTTGATTAGTAATACAATACTATCTACATTTTCTAAACATGAAACAAATTATCTAACAATTTGAGTTTTTCTTCACATCAGAGAGTAATGGCCAAATTCAAATGCCAACAGTTAGAAATCCATATCAATTATTTAAACTTCACTATTAACTAACCACTTTCTGAAACTGAACACCAGCTGTCATTTAAAAACAAAAACACCGATGCAGACAACACTAAGGTAGGGATCAGTAGGTGGCAAGGCATTTATACTCTTGGATTTAGAATACTGGATTTGAGGGACATATGTATGCACCCTTTTATAGTTAGAGATAGCTGCATGTCCGTCCCTTTTCACATCTCTGAAAGTAGGTCTGCACAGAGATAAAAGACCCATGGCACAGCTACAAATTGTTGTATAGATGTTCAGGCTCAGACTGGAGCCTGAGTTCTGGGACCCTCCACCATTGCAGGGCCCCAGAGCTTCGCGCCATCCTGAGCAGAGTTATCTACACAGCCATTGTTCCATCCCAGAACCCAAGCCAACTCAGATCAGCCACATGTTATAAAATTATAGAAACTGGGAAGAACAGTGAGAGGTCATCGAGTCCAGTCCCCTGCACTCATGGCAGGATGAAGTACCCTCTTAAACCATCCCTGACAGGTTCTTGTCTAACCTGCTCTTAAAAACGTCCAATGATGGAGATTCCACAGTCTGCCTAGGTAACCTGTTCCAGTGGTTAATCACCCTGACAGTTGGGAATTTTTTCCTAAGGTCCAACCTAAACCTCCCTTGCTGTAATTTAAGCCCATTGCTTCTTGTCCTATCATCGACTGTTGGAGAACAATTTTTCTCATTCCTCCTCGTGACAACCTTTTAGGTACTTGAAAACTGTTATCATGTCCCCTCTCAGTCTCCTGTTTTCCCGACTAGACAAACCCAGCTCTTTCCATCTTCCCTCCTAAGTCAAGTGTTCCAGATGTCTAATCATTCTGGTTGCCCTTCTCTGGACTTTCTCCAATTTGTCCACATCTTTCCTGAAATGAGGTGCCCAGAACAGGACACAATACTCCAGTTGAGGCCACAATACTCCAGTTGAGATTTAATCCCTGTGTAGATGTAATCCAAGTACACTCACCTCAGGTTTTACTACCTTTCACCTATCTCTGTGTGGAATTTCACAATTCTCCCACTCATATACTAGGCCCTGAGCATATCCTGCATCTCCAACCAAATTCTGGCACCTGTGATTCTTCCTTTCAAGAATCTATGACTAGTGGCATATACTGACCAGACAGCCTTCTTAAAAACAAAAAGTATAATTTATTTTAACACTTGGAACAAAGCATAAGAAAAGGGATTTTAAAACAATCTAAACAAACCTCTTTTACCTAAAGGCTTACCATCTGCCAATGGTAACCTAGGGAGACCTAACTTAGTCATAGGACCCCACTGGAGCTGCCTGAAGAAATTTGGATTCCCAAACTACAACTGCTGATATGAAACTTTAAACCTTCCTATAATGCTTTTGTTGCCCCAGTCTTTGACCCTTTTGGTGAAAGCCAGTCCTGTAGGAGATCAAGACAGACTCCTCAGAATCTGTAACAACTCGAGGGTTTGCTGATGTCTGGCTTATTTTAAGCCATTCTTTTTCCTTCTTGAAATTTTCCAGACAGATTCCTATGGAGTTAAACTACTCTAGTCATATAGAAAACACTCCAGTAATCAGGCCAACACTGAATTTTTCTTAATCTAGTCCTTCTCAATGGCAAATCAATCATATCCCTCTAATAGTAATTAGCATGTAATAGCTCTTGTGGTCACATGGCGAGGACATACAACACCCGGTGTGGAGTAACAAAAACAATACAATAGGAGAACACCAGTAACTGGTAAGAAACCCTTTTTCTTAACCTATATTTCTGTCTCTCATAAGGGATTACATTTGGCTGAGTTCTATGCAGAGGATGCAAAGTTTACAGAATGGAATATTTCACTTAATTTTCACATTTTTTCCCACACCAAAATAAAGAGGACTGCCATACCTCAAATGTACAAAAATCTCTATGCCTGGGGCATTTATAGTATTTCATGCCAAATGTTCAATATAATTATGAATTTTTTGTATTTAACTTTAAAAGCTTTTATTACACTTGCACATGTAATGGTATTTCATCTTTTTTCCATCCAAGATGCAATTCAGGAAGTCCTATAATTGATTCCCCTTGACAGCTTAAATACCCTCACTCACCCACACTGCACATATTGTGCTTTCTGACATAACTCCCAACATAGACTATGATATTTCAACAGAGGAAACTAGTTAAGTGAGGTCAAATTTAAAAAGCAGCAAATCTGCTGGGGTTCTTGCACATCGCTGTTTTTTCAAAGTGAAGCATGAGTAACAGTGTAATGGTTTTAAAAATTTAAAAAAATACTGATGGGCTGTGAGAAGAAAAATACATTAGAAAAACCAAATGGAAGTATTATTATTGTTGTTCACATGGATATCAAGCCTTCTTGTGTTGTTTGTGTAATGTAGCTTGGTCTGGAAATCCTGTGATGTGTTACTTTAAGCCAGTGTATCCTAAAATTTTGGTGCAACTCTAATTCTCCAGAAAGTTAGGAATTGTACTCCTAGTTCTCCAGACTAAGATCTCAGCTGTACAATCCAATGTTCACTCTGTCCATTTGTAGTTACATGCTTTGACTTGAAATGCAGCTTGGGCTGCACCAAAGCTTAGCTGTGAACAAATCCAAGGTCAATGACATGTAAGAATATCCAACTTCAGAACTGGATAAGAAAAGGCATTGGTGGAGCACTTGGATCCTCCTCAGCCGCTGATCATTAAAGGCCCAGTTCTGCATCCCTTAGTCAAGTTAAATAGCATCTACTCAGTTACTTATCCAGCAACTTTGTGCATAAAATGAGTGCTACACAGTGTGACTAACATTGCAAAAATCAGTCCTTAAGGTAAGCGTGATAGCTCAGAGCGCCAACTACAAAACCCTGAACCATCATTTCTAGTACGTGTACCATTACTTGAGATCTAAGTTCTAAATATGAAATGAGTGATTTGATATTTTTTTTTAAGAGCACTATTTGAAATGTACATGGTGGTATCGTGGGATTGCCCTATTATACATTCTCCCTTCAACCTTATGACGCAATTCTAAAGACAACAAAGAAGAGATGCTGGAATTGGCCATGGCCAACAGAAATTAAGATTATTTTTCCCTGTCTTCTGGTTTCTGTGACCATGGATAAGAGGGTATTTTTCTATTCTCCAAGGAGGATTTTCCCTTGAAGCAAGTCAACTATAGTAGTGTCTTTCAGGCAAATAAATAATCCAGTCCTCCTTCACGTTCTTTTGTACGCAAATTATGCCATTGGAGTGGTACAAGGCACTCCAGCCTCTCTCCCACCTAGAAATGAGCAAGACATATCCACAACACTACAAACCCTTCTGACTGAGAAGCAAAGAATTTTTGTCAAGATTCAATAGAATACATTTTGACAGGCTTTCAGTGTTCACATGACCTCAAAATCATTCCCTTCCCAATCTTTCAACTCAGAAATTCTAGCGTCTTTTCCTCCATCCAAACTTGAAGAATTTCATATGCATAACACGCAGTTAATAGCTTCCATAAGTCCCGACATGTTGATAGACTAGCCCTCCAACTCTGGATGAAGTAAACACTTCATTGATTTCTGAATAAGGAAAACTACATAGATTAACATGAAGCCCCACAAGCAAATGGTTGCAAACCAGAGATTACCCTCAGGACAGGTCTACACTAGAAGCACATCATCAGTACATCTGCACTCATGCAGTTGCATTGCTCTAGCACCTCTGGTAAAGACAACAGAATCCTGTGGCACTTTTAAAGACTAACAGATTTATTTATCGCATGAGCTTTTGTGGGAGAAAAATCCCACTTCGTCAGACGCTTTGAATAAATCTGTTAGTCTTTAAAAGTGCCACAGGACTCTGTTGTCTTTCTACAATAGACTAACACGGCTACCCCTTTGGAATTTGACCTCTGGTAAAGACATTCTATGCTAATTGGAGAGCACTCTCCTTCTGCACAAATGCTCCATCTCCACGGGAGCAGAAGCTGTGTTGGCGGGAGTGTCTCTCCACCAGGGTGGGCAGCATTCCAGTCACTGTCACTTGTGTCACAGAGAGGGTGGCATTTTCACCCTCCTGAGTGACTCAAGTTAGATCGACTTAAGCAGCTGTGTAGACCTCCCCTCAATAAATGGGAATAATCACATCTAAAGATCAGCGTAAAATGAGCATAGATTTAGGCTGATTTAATTAATGCCTCTGAAAGGCACATTCACTTTTTAAAAATGTTTGGAGTCCTGTGGTTTATTTAGACTACCTTTTTGTTGAGGCAGTAAGTCACCAGGAGAGAGCAGTGCAACCCTGGGTAAACAATATATAATGGAGCAGGTGCCAATGTAATGAAAATCACCAGGGGCCAGTCCTAATTTTCATGTCTCCACAAGGGCTTCCATGGTGAGAAATGAAGGAATGGGCTTCAAGGTGGTACAACAACTCTGCCAGTGCAGACTCTCACTATTCAGGGTGGACACTGTATTCTTTGCTGCAAAGTCACTTTTGAAACCCTACATAAACAATACTGTAGTGCAAACACATCGTTGTTTCCAATATGTATGTGAAGATTAGTCTACTAGGGAAAAAAACAAACAAAAAGACGGTGCAATAAATAGGATAGTATGTACGTACAGTTAAGGGACCCATTCTGCAGCTCTTATGTTTAGTAGTCCATTGGCATCAGTGTGGCTGTTTGTGGACGACTGTTAAGTCCGTCCCTAACTGAGTTACCATTCTGATTTAGAGGGAAAAGAGCATAGGGGACTGGGAGTCAAAAGACAGTACAGATTGCCTGCGTAACTATGGGTGAGTCACTTAATTTCTCTGGGATTTTCAAAGGGGCCTGAGGTAGTTAAGCAGTGAACTCCGATTGACTTTCAATAGGAGTTAGGCACCTAACTCCCTTACATTGCTTTGGAAATCCCAGCCTCTGTTTCTACATACATAAAATGAAGGCAACAATATTGAGTCATCTTTTGTAAAGTCATTTGGGCTACAGAAGAGGGTACTAGACTAGCCAGCGTGGAGAAGATTGCAGGGGTTTTCTCATAGACTTCATTTTGTGTGGGAGATCGCCTGCCATTTTTTATTCAGAACAATTGAAGTGAATTTAAAAAGGGCAACAAGGATGGAACATACTTTACCGAGGAATCTCTTGGATCTGAAATTCACCCACACAGGAACTGTGTGCTAGTAGATAATTGATACAGAATATATTAATGACAAATATGGTCTGCACACTTCCTAAAATATCTACAAGTGTACAATGCAATATTAGGGATTGGGAGGAGAGGCAGAAAAACAAAGGGAACTTTTTATCTTACGATATATTTTTGTAATTTATTGAAAGAAAGTGTGAATTTTATATACCCCCTCCCACCAAACAATCCTGTTCTAGTACAAAGATTTAATAAGCCCAGAATGTCCTTTTTCCCCATGAAATATGGCCAGAAAATTAAATCTATTATGATCCATCACTGAATTCATTGTAGCTGGAGGAGTTATGATATTCTGAGAGACAAATATGTATTTTCCCTCCCATGCTGAAACATTTAGAGCTAATTTTTCTAGAGGGCAACCAACTAACCTGAAGAAAAGAAAGAGTGAACTTTAAAAACAAGCAAACCTGTATGTCCTCATTTACAATTGAGAGTGGATTTGGCTTATAAATTTTAAAATCTCACCAGATAAGATTATTGTAACTTTTGTCCTTCCTCTTTCTGTCTACTTATTGCTATTTAACACCCTTTCTTTTGTGATTTGTCTCTTTGTAGCAGTGTGAGTGTGGTGTGTCTTTCTGTTCTCTTTAGGATTTTGTATGGTATCCAGGACCCATCTGTATCTTCCATGAAACACTTAAATCATTATGTTTTATTCTTAATAAGCAACCTGAAAAGTCTAATTTTTCTAATAGGAGGAAGCCAACGATAAGCTTCTTGACTCTTGAAAAGAAAGTATAAAAGTATGGTCTAATAGAGCAGAAGATTGGGAATTAGGAATTCTGGGTTAGATTCTTGGCTGTGCTACTGACTCACTTTGTGACCTTGCGCAAGTCACATAACCTCTCTATCCCTCCATTTACTCCTCTACAAGCAGGAATAATACCTACCACATAGGATTGCTATGAGGCTTCATTCATTAGTTTATAATATGCATTACAACTTCGGAAAAAAGGAGATATAGAAGTGGATACTATCTGTTACTTTATTATAACTGTGCATTCTTATTTCCTCACCAAAGGGCAGATGACTAATGCCATTTTGTTTAGAAACACATTTAAGATGTTTGCATGAAAACCATATATTTATATTTATATTAAAAGTTGATCCTTTTCTCTTGTTTTTCTCCCCAAATAAAAATATTCCAATCTAAGCACAAAAATCTACTCACCCACTCTTCTGAGGATAAAAGTTACTGGTATTTTCCTCTGTCAAAACAAAATGACTTGCCCTGGGGAAATGGGTGAATTGCATTTTGCTTGGCTATGAAAATCCTCTCTGCATCAACCAACTGCAGTGTCAAACCAGAATTGTAACTGACCAGGGAAATGGATAGCAAGATTGTCTGCCTGCTTAAGGAGCAAATCCTCCTGACTCCTATGGGTTTGCAAGGTCCTCAAAAGCAGAAAAGTTGTATTACTGCTACCTGATGGGCCAAGTTCCAAAAGGGTAGCCGTGTCAGTCTAGTTCAGCAAAGCAAAAAAGGAGTCTTGTGACACTTTGAAAGACTAATGCATTTACTTCTTGCATGAGTTTTTGTGGGCAAAGTCCCACTTCGTCAGATGCCAGAGTGGAGAAAACTTACTTTTTTCAATGCAAGTTTCTCCACTCTGGCATCAACCAGGTGTGTTTCTACTGGGCTCCCACAGGGATTGGCTCTGGACCCTACACTATTTAAGATGACCTAGAAAAAAAAAAAAAAGTCACTACTAAGAAAGTTTGTAAAGGACAAAGATTGGGGGAAGTTGCGAGTTATTAAGAGGACTGGTCTCTGATACCAAGCAATATGAACCATTTAATAAACTGGACACAAGTAAACACCACATTTTAATAGGCCAAATGTAAGATCATATCTGGGAGCAAAGAATGTAGAGTAGAATAAGGTACAATTTTTTTAATCATAAGACTAATTAACCACTGGAACAGTTTACCAAGGACTGTTGTGAATTCTCCATCCCCAAAAGTGTTAAAATCAAGATGTTCTCTAGTTCGTCTACAGCTATTGGACTTAAAACAATAATTAATTCAGGGAAGTCATATGGCACATGTTATGCAGGAGGTCACACTAGATCATAATGGTCCCTTTCAACATTAAAATCTATTAATCTGTGTGGCTTCCTGCCTGCACTCCCACTTTATTTTTAAACATACTTTAGATTCATGCTCCTGGTGTTTCATTTTGAAAACTCAAAGCAAGCTTAGCCCAGATTCATGAACCTGGACCTAGTTTTTAGTTGGAGAAATTAAACCAGTCAGGAATAATCAGTTTGGAGTTTTGATATGAAAGTTTCCTTGTTCTAGCAAAAGCCTAGATGTCACCAATTTACATGTCTGAAAGGGACTGGTGAGAAAACAATCCTTTTCACGTCTGTAACATTTGAAGTGGTGATAGTCTTGAAATATTTTGTTTCTACATCTGTGGTGGTATCATAAAAGGTAGTAAATGCCTCATTTTTGTAGTATCTAGTTGCATGCTTATTTCCAACATTCATTTTCAATAGACTTCTATCTGAAGGTGAATGATAAAGTACCCATTGTGGGAAGAAAAGTGCTTCTTGCAGCTACTCCACCCAAACTCCTGATTAGTGTATAGCACTTTGAAAATCTAGACTGTATGATAGGGAATTCATTTTTAAATAACATCTAAAGATAAATTAAATGCCTCCCCACTTGACTACTTCAGTGTTGTGCTTACTCAGGGTCATTTATTTAAAGGGTACAAGATAATATCCAACTATTGTCTCTATGATACCACATCAAGCAGCCTCAAATTCCACTGAGCCTGATCAGATGAGGTGCTTAGCACAATCAACTCAGCACGTCACAAGCTCAGGACTTAAAAGAACACAAAGCATGTATTACAATACTAAATATTTGTTTTATGATTTTTTTCGGTGGTGGAGGTTTGTGGGTTGGTTTTTGCTAGATAGCAATGTGCTGGATTGGCCTGAGACAACTGAAAAGAGCTGCTCACAAAGGCCAGTTTTGTGATTTAAAAAAAAAAAAACAACAAAAAAAAAAAAACTTTAACTGAAATCTTACAATTGCATCTCTTCATGGAAAGTTCTAGTCTAACAATTTTTTTAAAAAAGAATAATCACTGGGTACATTCTACACAAAATTAATAATTTTCCCTTGTTCTCCATTCATTAATTCTGCAACAATATCACAGACAAATCTTTTCAAGTTGTGCTGAGATCATCAGTGATGCTGGTACCTAAGTAAGGAATAAAGGTGGGAAGGAAAATGCAGATTTCAAGCATTACAAATTCAGATTTTTGCCTCCTCCCAAAAATGCAAATGGAAGAGAGCCAGAATCATAGTAAAAAACCTGTGTGTTCAGATCTCAAAGAGGATATTATAGACAAGGGATAGTAAACAGTAGTAAACCCAATGAAATTAACTTGGCAATGTAAATATTGGATTAAATGGAAGAATTATAAATCTCATTTTATGGTGAAACATTCTCATAAAGTAATGTGTAGTGTAATTTTAAAAAAATCAAACATTTATCTTGGACAGAAGCAGATTGCTTCCCCTAAAGCTGGGAATTTTGGCTCTGATAGAGCCACATTAACTGTTATTCAGGCATCAAGCCCTAGAGATAGGATACAACCGCCTGTCAACTATTTATTTGATGAAACCAAGAAGGTGTTGACAAATTGGAGGAATTTAGGGAAAAGCAACAAGAATGATTTGAGGGGTGGGAGGGTTGAATTTAAAAAAAAAAAAAATTAATTTATTGCTTCTGAGGAAAGATTAAAAGAACTAAATACATATGTCTTGCCTAAATGAAAACCAAGGGAAAAGTGAGCATTATATGCTTCAAGTTCCTCTAAATAGTTAACACAGTAGAGAGGAATAGTTTAGAGTTGTAAAAAATAATACAAAAAACACATTTTTTTAAAAAACAGATGACCTTAAAACCAATGCACTGAAGGGGACAAAACAAGTACAGAAGTAATTCAGATTGGTCAGACTTCTTGTACAAGGCATTTTCAGCACCGGGAATGCATTCGTTTGCAAAAGGTTGGGTGGCCACTGTACATGCTACACTGGTTAGACTGCATCAGGAGAGAAGGCAAAGGGCACGAGGCAGAGGAGGAGACAAACAGGATCCTGCAACTGGTGTGAGAAACCAGCAGCATGTAGCTCTCTTCCTGTGGAAAAGAACCCCTGGTGTCTGGCTAATGGCTAGCGAGACTTAGTTGTAGTCAGTCGAGAAGGGAGGCATCAGGAACGGCAGGTGGTGATGTGCAGAGTAAGGGCTGGGTACAAATTTAATCAGTTCCAATCCCTGCGTAACAGGAATATATAGACAAATTGTTTGCAGCATTGGGCCCCTCAGATACTTCTATGCAAACTGAGGTCCCAAACACACAGACCTTACTCATATACAATCCCCTGTAATAGGGCACCTTCCTAGCACCCCCTCATCACCTAGTGTGGGTTGGCAGCATATTGTCTCCATTTCACCCTTTTAAGGCTTTTTAATAAACTCCACACAGTCTTCTCTCTGTACAAACATCCATCCTTGGCATTTGAGTTTATTAGCATTAAATTTTAGAATAAAACTCAAAATCCCCAAAATAAAAATCCAGTTACCTACTTTTAGCTGGCTGCTCCCAGCCCTACCTGACTGGAGTCCTCATCCCCTGGTGTTTCAAACTCTTCTATGATCTGTTATTCTCTATAGCCTACAGGAGCCCTTATAACTCTGCAGCTCTCTGCTACTGTTAGAGGGAGATCACCTGATCTGTGCTCAGGTGTACCTATTTAATGACTAAAATTAGCTGGCCCCAGGCCTCTAGTCCTTAAAGGGGCAAGCCCATGTGATACCCCCATTAAAATGATCAGGGGGAGGGTTGCTGCTGACTTCAATAAGAGCAGTACTGAGCCCTTGCAGACATATCTAACTCTATTTCTATATAAATAAATCAGGCCAACTACCTTTAGCATTCAAGCTTGTGTAAAACTATCCCTGACTGTTTATTAAATTTATGCAATAATATAACAGTTTTGCATAAACAAAAGCATTATTTTTCTATTTTTAAACAGACTACTAATCAATATATAGTGTTTAAATTCCATAGTTTGCACGAGATACATTTTACCTGAGTACTATTTTTGAAGTAGATACAGCTCAAACTAAAGATTATCTTTAAAGAAAAACTAGCATTTAATCCCTTATTCCTATTCTTTTCAGAAAGCTTTGAAAACTGATTTTAGCACAAAGCATGTTATTCCCTATGAGCTGGTTAAGAAGCAGAGCATCTCAGAACTCAAGGGCTTATATGTGTTTTACATTCTTGTGCAAACTTATCTGAGTAAGATAGTAAATAACTAAACTTCTAACCCACAGAGATTGTACTGAAAGATGTACTGGTGACAATTCTCCACAGGCTAGCAAGCGAAGGTGCTTCTGTGCTGTGGACAAACATGAAGACCATCAATTCATTTCATAAAGGACACCAAGATTTTAATTAACTGTGTAGAAGAAAAAGGTTCTGAACCCTATTTCCAATCCCTTGAGTGCTCCAGTTCCCCTTCTCTCTTAACATCAAAGGCAAGGGGACACATCCTTTCTGCTTCTGCACACCACAGATAGGACAAGATTTTAGGAGCCTGGTACATGCTGACTTTATGATGCAGAGTTCAGCTGCATGGGGCTTGCCTGTGCATGACTGCAGACGAGGCCCAAGGAAGGTAAAGGCAGGAGCTAATGACTCCTGAAGCATGTAGATGTATTAGTCATACATCACTCCGTAAGATGGCATATCAACTGATCAAAGACTGATGAAGCCATGTATCTGCAGAAATGGCCAGTGTGGCTCAGCTGCCATTTACAAAGAGGATTCCTTATTCCTTCTGGTGGCCTCCAGTGTCGAGTCTCTATACTTGAGATCAGCACCAAAAGGAGGCCTGCCCTAAAGACCAGTTACTGTGCAAGTGAATATGGCTGCAACATTTGGATTACGTTATTGTTAATTAATGTGAATGCATGTGAATACACATGAAATTTTTAAAAAGGAAAACAGTATTTTCCACTTGTAGCACTCAACACAAGTGAATCATGTCTGGGTTCAAATAATTTATAGACCTCTAGTTGCCATAACAACATGATTGTTCAATGAAGCACAAATACCTGGCAGAGTTGCCATTATCATGAAATAATTGACCACAATAGTGATCCTTCTTGAAGGAAGTTGCACTAGAAAACAAGATTGCTTTGTGTCACCATAGTCATTTATAACACAATAATGACAGATGATTCAATGTAGCAACAGCAATGTGTGATTACAGATGGGAGCATGTGTATAAGCAAGTAGGTAGATACTAAAACCAAACTTTTCTCCTCCCTCCAATAACGCATAAAGTCATGTCTTGGCATGTAATGACTGTAGAAAAATTCTAACATGGCTAATACAGCAGCCCAGAAAGTTAGGACACAACTGTTTCATATAAATAAATCCGAAGGCAGAAGAAAATGCTACTTGTTTTGTGTTGTCACATGAACACACAACAAAAAGTTCTTGGAGAAAATGGGCTACGTTTTTATGATGATTGGTCCAGTTGTCTCATTATTCATTCTCGTGCTCTAAAATTCAGGAAGAGGTCAGTCAAACATTCTGCAGATGGCTTGTGTTTCATTTAAAACTAAGCAACTTTCTGAGTTTTTCTGTAGTACTAACTGTACACCTGTTGAATTAAAGAATACAAGCTGTATTCACTGCTAGTACATGGAGGTAGGAATCCACTCACAGGCTTCAGTGGAATTGTGCTTGTTTGCACAAGTATCAGAATTGGTCCCTGTAAAATTGTTGTGAAGCTTTGAGGTGTTTCTCATATGGAAACAAATGACTAAGAACTATAGTAAAATATTTCCACCTCTAATTCATAATCAAAGGATTATAATATGATACTCCAGTATACTATGAAATATGTCTCATTTGTTTTCCTCATTATCATAATATCCTTTCCCTTTTCATCACTTGTTTTTCAGAGCCGCACTTAGTCAATGGGTTAAGTGCATCCTAATATCAGGGTCAGAAATTCAGAATGTCTGATAGCCGTTTACAAAAACCAGTGCTGAGTCACCCAATTCATACTATCTGTATACCCATGGGTGTGTCTACACTGGCAATTTAGGTCGACTTAGGTTGGCTTACAGGGCATATGAATTTGGAACAGTTATGGGAAAAAACAAAGTGAATGTTGGTGCTCACATGTAAGGCCTAGTATGTAAAGGGTACTTGTATTTGCTTGAATTGGTCTTTTGAGCAACCATGTTGAACTCTAGGGCCTGCACTTTGACCACCTCTACCTTAGTCTCGCCACTTTTCAATAGAAGAGAGGCATATTATACCAGCTCAGCTTTGCTTTAAGGCATATTAGAGGCAGTAATTATTCTAACAATGTGGAGAGCTTAGGAAAAATAAAGCAATTAACATTTTATAAAGACTACAGGCAGAGCTGAAACAGAAGCCCGCTAGTCTGTCCATATTCACTGCCACTCCCACAGCAAGGCTCTTTCACCATGTTAAAAGGAGGCTTAGAGTTAAAAAAATATTCCTTCTCTCATTCCAGTGAAGTTAAAGTTGAAATTCTGGAACAAAAGTGTATTTTCACTGATCTGGAGAAGGCTTTGAAGATTCTTGGCTGCCATGTGTCCTTTCCTCCTCTTACTCTGGAGGAGGGGGGATGTTCACTTATGGTTTTAATTTCTGACTTTTGTCCTCTTATGTCTGAGGAGGAGGTATTGATTGAAGCACTAAGTGCTTATTGAATTTTCAGTTTTTCCTTGATGTTTAAAGAATATTTCTTCCTAAAGTGACCAGGTAATGCATATAATTGCTTGCTTCAATAGCAAAGATAAATATAATGGATAAAAGCTTAAAACATCTAGAGTGTTGTTTTCAGTATGTCTCTCTTGACCCTCCCTGAAATCATACAATCTTTTCTACAGAATACTCTGGTCTATCTGCTAGGAAACAGAGATGCAAAGAAGTGTGTCAGACACTAGCTAAGTGATAACCCTTTCTGCTTGCTTCCCTATTTAATAAACTGGGAGCTGGATGACTCTACCACTTGTGTGAATATGGCACAGTCCAAGATTCCTGGAGGACAATATTAATTTCAAAACATTGTGCCTTAATGGAATGGTTGACATCAGACTTCAAGAGCCTGTGTGGCTTTGAATTCATTTCTCCTTGACCCTTCTAGAGACAATGTGTTATATACTAGTGTTGGTTAGGTTGCCCACTTCCAGATGTCTTCCTTTAAGCGTGGCAGTCTCGGATGAAGTGAGTTTCAGCCTCAGCCCACCAAGAAAGCCTCCCAACCTTAAGCCCCCATTTTTCCTAAACATGCTGTTTAATTACAGAATTGTATTATTAGAGGATGGAGTGTCACAATTTCAGGGTAACTGTATATATATGCCCACTTGAGGGGTACTCATCAGATCTTCAGCCCGTATGAAATGAATTAATTCATCTTAGTCTGGAGTTTTTAGTGAACAAGTATTCCTATCACAAAAGCTCCACCACAGTGCCCATTCATTGACATTGTTAGGCTGAATAGGCACGCTGAGTAAAGTACCTTCCAAGTTATTCTCCTAATGCAGGGTAAAGGCCCATTGGCAGCTAGTCAGAGGAAAGTTTGCATTTCCACAACTCATGCTATAACTTTTCTGTGGATAAACAGATTTTTAGGGCTCCCAAAAGGACACCTTTCATGAGCTGTAGGAAGGGATGCAGCTCAGTTATAAAACAGAATTAACCCCGCCCACACTAATTATATGTCCTAGCTATTGATCCCTATGGAGTAATTGTATAGAGCAGCAGTTCTCAACCACTGTGTCTGGACACATTCCTGTCTTGTCACACAGTGGTCACAGTGTTATGGAGAGCTGGGGGGCAGACTGGATTTGGCTCTGTGGAGGTGGGGGTTGGTGTGTCCTGTAGGGCTGCGCATGCTATCAAGCGTGTTGTGACCTGCAAAAGATTGAGAACCACTGGTATAGAGACAGATGGCATTCAAGTGAGTCTCCAGGGTGAGTGGGAATTTTCAGGCAACCTCTAATGGGATAAAGCTGGATAAAATTCCTGTTCTCATTCTACAAAAGTGTAATCTTCCTTACAGAGGTCTCAATTAAACCACAGCTGAAATTACACCATTTTCATAGACAATAATTAGGATAATTTGAAATCTCAGTACCCAGCCCTTTCCTGGTAGAAAATTATACCATAATAAAGATCACAAGGGAGTCTGACTATTTGGTGGTTCCTGACTCCTCTGTCGTGTCTCCTTCCAGAGAGGGAACTGTTTATCATAGAATTGACTGCAATTGCAAGCATGCTTTAAAATGAATATTGTCCTAGTACAAGAGGAATTGTTTGCAATTGATGGCAAGCCCTAGTGACTCTTGGGAGTTGTAGACAACTATGAAAACTAAACTATTGGCCATAAAAATGCTTTGGCTATCCCGTTAGCTTGGCAAGCCTAACCAATGCCTCCAGAAGTGTAAAGACTTACAGTAGGAGTACAAGGGTCTTTCCTTGGAGATTTTGGGGTAGGATAGTATTTTCCTTGGCTTGGCGCCTACAAGGATCAGATCTCATAGTTTTATCCCAGATATGGAAGAGGATTTGTGGATGTACTTATGATTTCTTCCTTTCTGCATTAAAACAAGCTGTCTGTAGCACATTTTTGGTGAGGTACCGAAGTGTGATGCATTCTTGTCAAGAGGGTGCAATGGGATTCTCCAGCCTTTTCAAAACAAAAAATAATATTGAACTGAAAAGTTGATTTTTTAACAAACCTGTTATAAAGCTGTTTTGAAAGGCTTTCCCCTGAGCCATAATTGCATTAAAGTCAGCTCTGCTGAGATCACAACTGTGTCATTAGTGTCCTATATCAGAGACTCTCTTACAGTAATTCTTACAACCTACCTGCAAAGTAGGCATCGTTCTGACATCCCTTTGGTAGATGAATGAATGAAGAAACAGAAAGAGGAAGGCCCACCTTTTCCAAAGTAGCCTCACTTTCTGTTGCTCAACTTTCAACACATACCTTGGGGGGAGGGCAGAAGACTGAGCAAGTCTCATGAAAGCTGGGAGCCCAAGAGTGGGGCCACTTTTGAAGAGGAGGCCCCAGCAAGCCGGACAACGGGCAATTGAGAGGCGAGCCTGTGCTTTGAGCAGCATGGCTAAGGAAGTGAGCCGGCCGGAGCTGTGTTTGGGCAGGGAAAGGACTGCGGGGGTGCGGGGCTTTGCCCAGGGCAGCTCCCTCCAGGGGTGCAGCAGAGCCGGGCCAGCTCCTCCGGTTACTGGGCGCGGTGCCGCAGCGCTGGGCCCGGAGGGGTTAAGCGGGGCGGGCGCCGGCTCTGCGAGGTCCTGCTGCAGCGCGATGGGGCGCGGGCGGCGGCAGGGCGGCTCCGCGTCCTCCCGGGGAGCCGGCGCGCGGGGCGAGGGCGGCGCGCGCGCGGGCACGGAGAGCGGGGCAGAGGCAGGCGGGGGCCGAGCTCCTGCCCCAGCATGGCCGCTTACTGCCTGGGCTTGGCGGGCGCGGCTTCAGCACCGGCCGAGCTGGACAGCGCCTGCCGCATGGAGCTGCAGGGCGGCCCCGGGGAGCCGGAGCCGCAGCTGGTGCTGGAGGAGGAGCTGGCGCTCCTGGCCGCCGGCGGGGAGCAGCCAGGCGGAGAGCAGGACGCGGGGCCTGCCGCGGCCGGCCAGGAGCCCGAGCTGCACTCGCTGATGAGGCAGAAGGAGAAGGACCTGGTGCTGGCGGCGCGGCTGGGGAAGGCGCTGCTGGAGAGGAACCAGGACATCAGCCGGCAGTACGAGAGGATGCACAGGGAGCTGACCGACCAGCTGGAGGTGAGGGGACAAGAGCTGAGCTCGGCTCCAGGGGTGCCGGAAACCTGCCCCGAGGGACTTGGGAAGAGGAGGCCTGGCTCCTTCCAGGCCTAAAAATGAGCGGCTGGAGCTGCAGGGCCCGGGCTGGGGAAAGGAAGAGGAGGGGGAGTCCCAGCTCCGAGAGCTCCAGCCGGAGTTCAGAGGAGCAGGCCCCTCTGGAAAGCAGGAAGGAGGGGCTGGCTGCACAGCAAGTTTTGCTGGAGCTCAGCTGCTCCCTCGTCCCACTGCTGAGCATAAAGGCCCAGCGAACCTGGCTTTCTCTCTTTTCCAGCTTCAGCCCAATTCCTTTTTTTAGAAGGTACTTTTAGGGATTTATTTAGAGGGTTTTAGGCTTTTTATCTAACTTACTTTGAGTGTGTGTAATATATTGTTAGTGTGTATAAGATGTATCCTATTAACTCAATGTGTTACAAAGGTTATTTCTTTTGAAAAAGAAATTTTCTGTATTGAAACCTAGAGATACTGTGGACTTGACCTCATCCCTTAGGGCTATGGAGAATAAGAGGAAACCATGAAAACTAATGTGGACAACATTACAAAAATCTGTCTACAGACCAACCAGAACCTGACAGGAGAACTATAATTAATGGAAATGAAATCATCTGATGTTAATTTCACAGTGGTTTAGTGAAACCTGTGTATAATCAAACTGTATGGTCTACTGCAACATATGGAACTGTGCAAATACATTTGTTACAAATTATGCCCATCCCCTTTCTTTAAAACATTTCCATGCTGTAGTTGTTCCAGGATGCAGTAGTTCTTTACACAAGTATCTTCCTTAATTGTGTTCACTGGAAATTAGGTAGATGGCTATTATACAGGGAGAACCCAAGGGAAAGCTGGAAAGGCCTTCAACAAGGCCTCGGCGGAATATCCCCTATGAGGATTGGGGAAAGCCTATTTGGAAAATTCTAATTATGTAATCAAGAGAAAATATTCTTTTCAATTTTTTTTATGGTCTAGTAGAACATTGAATGTATTTGTATTAATTCAGACTACAATATAATGTGTTGAAAGGGCTGTAGAGCAGATGCTAACTCACCATAAGTAGGTACATTTTAACTGTGGCCATACATACTTTTTTAAAAAAATAATCTAGATTCAGGAACATGTGAGAATTGAATCTTAAACTAGAAGGTATTGTGCTATAGTATATCATCTTTGTGCCTTAGCAATTGGCTCTTCTGGATAATGTATGCCAGCAGATGAACCTTTATAATATATATGTCTGAACTGTCTGCTTTGAAAATACCTATACATAATTGGGAAAAGCTGTTTGCTAAGAACTTAGTAGACAGCTATTATTGAGGTTAAATGGAATAATAATAAATAAAAGAGCTTGTGTAGGCAGCTTCTCTTCAAGAAATTCTGTTACACAACTATATAAATAATTACCATTACCCCAGTTCTTTGCTTAGAGATTTACACTAGAAATTTCTAATTCTACCAGTGAATAGCTTTGTAGAAAAAATACTAACCCAAAGGAACACTGTTTTAAAGCTAGTCTGAACAGCGACAGATTAACATTCTAATTTGAAGCCATTGCCCAACACTGACCCTGTGGTTACACTTCAGCATATTCCTGTTTTCCTTGTGGAGTCACATCTCTTTGCAAATTCAAGAGGATTTGTGAATTTACTGTTAGTACCAAAGTCTTTTGTTCCTTGAGCTTTTTCATCCTGCAGGGAAATCTGTCTTTGTTATTAAATCCAATACTTTACTGCAGCCAACAACTTCCTCTCTCAGAAAAACCTCTCAGGAATTTTACTTTTCTGATGGCAACCATGGTGAAGGTGTCATTTGTTCAAAATGTTGTTCCATTATACTGTTTATTAGTTTAATTTCTCTCCAAAGTGCATGTTTTAGCATTTAGTTCTTTTCAGTCTCACTGTGTTGTTTAATAGCTAGATTTGCTTTTGTTTTAACCTGGGTTTCTCTGGTTAAATGCAGTAAAGAGTTCTACCCAGCTTTTAAGAAAGAAACTTTTGTAGACTGGGAAGCTGTTGAGATTGGATTCTTTCTTTAAATGGTTTGGCAATTTTAAACTGCAAAACAGTTTAAAATGTTGGTTAGTTACAAAACATAAGGTTGAAATAGAAACAATAACTAAATTTTGATGACAAGATGTTTCTAATATAATAGAGTAGCCTTTCTCAGATTCCGATCAACTTTTATGGGCCCATTTGGAAGCTCTCCTTTATTTCTCAAGGGATATGTAGGCCATGAGGGATGATAAAGGAGCAGAATATGTCCTTTTGTTTACACTGCTCTATTACCTCTTTGCCAAAGATACAGCTTTCTGATTTTAATAAGTAATTCACAAAGACTTATTTTACAGGCTGCTCTTCTGATAACACATAGTGTCACAGAATTTTTTCTGTTCTGTCATTCAGAAAACAAATCTCTGAGACTATGTTACTTCATCAGAATGAAGGTTGGCAAAGTCACTTAACTTATTAAGAAATAAACATTGCAAGAGACATAGTGCTTGGAGATAATATCTCGTCACTTATCATATCATGGGCTCAACATGGCTATACAACACCACAAAAAATAAGCATTGATCATTCTTTGTTCATCAAGCCAAAAGTTAGTCTACTGCATAATTTCCATACACTTCAGTAGGAGCAGGAGCAGACCCTTGACTGGGAGGGCAGGGAAAGGAAAAGATCTGTGCTTATTTTATCCTTTTCCTTATATTGCATTTTCTCTCTCCCTTTGTAGAATTTGTTATTGCTGCTTTCTGAAACCAAGATATTAGCTGAGATCCCCCAGGTTGCAGTTTCACCCAGATTTACTGCTGTTAAATAGGATGTACCAAGAGACATTTCTTCCGTTCCTCTCAAGTTAACTGTTCAGAGCTGATGCAGAGAATTCGGTAGTTTTTCCTATGCATCCACTTCCCAGCTGCCAATGCTCTGGTCTGCTCTCCTGGAGTCACTAAAACAGTTATAAAAGTATATAGATTCTCTCTTTATTCTTTACAGATTCATAAGTTTGTTTTCCTCTTAAAACACACACAATGCACAATTAGCTGTTTATCACCAGAAAGTGTTCTCTGTGTGTTTGATGTCCTGGGTATTAAGATTCTGTATTTGATACCAAGCACACCTACTCTGACAGACCTCTCAGTGCCTAATCAGAGTTTTAATACATTTCCATATATGGAATCCAGATCTTTGTATAGTTTGGATGCCTTCTGCATTTCATTGTTATCCTCTGCAAGGGGTTAAGACAATGCCTCTATTCCCTTCTCCGTCCTTTTTCCAGCATTTTGCAATGCAGCTTCTCATTGTCAACAAGGCAACTACCTCTTGCTCCTGTCTAAGTCAGGACAGACCCAGTTCAGTTCCTTGGATGAGGAAGCACACTTTCAGAATAGAACATCTTTTAGAATTCAGTTCTTAGAAGAAATAAATGAGCATCTATGAAAGAAATATCAATTAGAACAGTCTGTTCTTTCACCCCTATCAATACTAAATGCAGAAAGGCAAGAGAGATCTCCATCAACTTACAGGATTCTATGTTTGGGGAAGGATTGATTTACAGGAAGGATCTGTTTTTGAGACAAACAAGTTTGTAAAAATGAAAATAAATTATAGGCTGACTAGATCTGTGTTGTCCCTATCTCACCTGATTCCACCCTTTTGACTCAGCAGTTGTATCCCACAGTACCTTTTATTGTATCTCTTTCATGAGACAACTGAGCTAAAGATAATAGGATTTTCTCTGTAACTACATTCCCAGAATCAATGTCATTGCCATTTGCTGTTCCTCTTCCATTTATTTAATCTTTTTGCAGTAAATGAGCACAATCTTTTCAACTAGTTTTTTTGGTCCCACATATAGGTTTAAAGTCTGCTTCTGAATTATGTTCATTACCTTTCTTTCTACATTTGAGAATTGATTGTTACCTGTTTGCTGTTCTTATACCCATCATGTTGAGGTTCAGTCTTATATCCACAAAACTCCCCATATTCTTCTGAACAGTGCTTGGAAGTGAATGAGATTTTGAACTAAAAGGAGGATATTTTGCTTGATGTATGGATGTATACATGCCTGACTCTCCCTCACCTTCTAAAATTAGAAAATACCCCATACACTGCAGCAATGGTAGCATCATTAAAGTAGTTGGAAACACTTTTCCTCACAAGATTTGTTCTAAAATCAAGATAGTAGCCTTCAGAGTAGGGACTGTCTTTCTTGATTTGGGCATACACTTCCTGTCACAGTGGCACGGAGCCATGATTGGCCCCCAGGTGCTAACCTGGTACAGATAATTGATGTCTGCCCTTTCCCATCTGAGGGAAAGTTTTCTTTTAATTATTTACAACATGATGAAGATGCTGTATTAGAGCAATGTATTTCCTAAGTTAGAGACAGCATATTCCTTGGCCTGGGTTAGCATTTGTGGACTTTGTGGAAGAGGTTAATTTTTGAGGGAAGATTTGAAAGGGCAGTAGTTGCATGCATGTTGTGTGTTATTGTAGGATAAAAGGATTAGGCATGGGGAACAGGGATGAAGATTATCCAAAGACAAGAAGAAGGAAGAGGTGGAGGAATAGAGAAAGCAACAAATATAGACTTGGGAGAATAGTGAATTCCCATTCTTGACTTGATGCAGGAGGAAGCTGATGGAGGAATTCAAAGGGGAGCTATGCAATCTGAGCGAAGGCAACTAGCTGAATCATGGCATCCTCTTCCCTTACTTTTGATACCAGAAGTATCTCTCCACATAAATACTGTGTGATTTTTCTCTCCATACATTTAGTGGACATGAAAGGGTGGAGACACGGGGCCCTGTTCACTGTTGGATTGTGCCCTGAGAAAAATGGGGAACTGCTGTCTGTATTAATCCCAGTGAGCTCTTATCCCATGCTGTCACATTTTCTTGAAAGGAAGACCACATTCAGGAGTGGAGACATTGGCAGCATGGCTTCTGATTGAGTCAGTTTACCATGCAGGTCAAAGGAACCCAGGGAAAAGAGGCTGTCACTGTTTAGATCTAGGAGACCCCAAATTCCCCCAAGAATCTTGGACCATCAACAGGAAAGGACTTCTGTGACTAGTTTGCAAGCAAGCAGATGTGGCCTCTGTTACCACAGAAACTCTTGGAACTTGAGTTTTCCAAGTAACTTTAACCCCCCCCCCCCTTTTTTTTTTTTCCAAAAGGGCATAATATGGAAGCAGTTAGGCTTTATTTTCAGCTCTCTTTCAGCCTAGCCTCCATTTTTAGGCCTTCAATTAACTGACCCCGCAAAGCATGTGCAAGTTCTAACAGATTTCTAACTGCCTGATTTCCACAAACAATTCAAGACAGATGCAAAAATGTGCCTGCAAAACTAAAGTCAGTTTCTGAAAATCTGGTCCTAAATATGTGCATAGGAGTCACTTCACTAGCCACTGGTACTACAGCCCCCTTTGGAGTGGAAAACACTAGTTGTTTCACAGGACCATAACACTATGTAACCAATTAGGAGAGAAAGTGAAGAAAAATTATGTAGCCATTTGCAACTGTAGTTCAAGAGAATCACTTAGTAAGAAGAACAAACAAGGAGTCCTGCAGCACTTCAAAGAGTCTGACGAAGTAGAATTTTCTCCCACGAAAGCTCATACGGTAAATAAATTTGTTAGTCTTTAAAAGTACCACAGGACTCCTTGTTTGTTTTGCTGACCTAGACTAACTCAGCTACCCCTTTGGAACTTGGTAAGAAGGATGTTCTACGTTTGGATGCCTAGAGCTCCACAAAAGTGGTTTTAAAGACCTCTGATTGTGAGAGCAAGTTAAAAACGACAGGATGATATTAGATGCAGCCTCCAAAAATTGTTTGAGTTGACTCATGTTTCTCTAAATTATTAATTGGTCTGTGTGACCTAAATTTTCTGCTTGACATTCAGAGTCTGCTTTTCTGTTTCTTAGTATTCAAAACAAAATTTGACATTCTTGGCTTCCTCTATTTATCTACAGAGCATAAAGACAGATTTATTACTCGAATAGGGAGTGATTTCAGTTCCCGTTTCTTGACGCTAATATAGATTTGCAAGTCACATAGAAGTAGAAGACTCTTGTATTGTGTTTGCTGCATGAAAGTACAGGGAGGAGCTGATACAAAACTTGGAGGATTTCTGGGAACGAGGGCTCAGGTAGGAACATGCAGCATCCAGTGATTTTTCTGTTTTCGTAATCTCTCTCTTTCTATTATCTAGCATCTAGAACAAGAGAAACATGAATTAAGGCGACGATTTGAGAATAGAGAAGGGGAATGGGAAGGAAGAGTTTCAGAGTTGGAGAGTGATGTGAAACAGCTACAGGACGAGTTGGAGAAGCAGCAAGTTCACCTTCGTGAAGCAGATAGAGAAAAAACACGAGCCATTCAGGAACTATCTGAACAGAACCAAAGACTCTTGGATCAGCTCAGCAAGGTGAGGTCGTATGGCAGGGACAAGGGGAGGGAGATGGACGTTCTCATGTCTTTAGTCAAATCTGTCATTCAGAAAAGTCTTGAACTCTTCTGTAATCAACCTTGTACACAAATGAGCAAGGCCCCTCCCAAAAAACCAATCTGTTCCACATCTCTGCTCAAACTTGTCCTAACAAGGGCTATGTCTACACTACAAAAAGTTAGGTCGACTTTGTTAAGTCGACCTAGTAAGGTCAACTTTAAGTTGACCTAAAGTCGACCTTATTAGGTCGACTTAAAGTGCTTCCCCTAAACGGGGACTTACTAAGTCGACCTAATAAATTGGACTTAAACATCCACACTGTGCTCAGGTCGACCTACGGAGTCGACTTAAGGGTTAGGTTGACATAACCGGCGATTCTTATTAAGTCAGCCTAAACTTTCATTAAGTCAACTTAAGGAATTTCTCAAGTCAACTTAATGAAAGCCTGGTGTGGACAGGGATTAAGTTAGGTTGATTTAAGCCTCCTTAAGTCGACCTAACTTGAAAGTGTAGACATAGCCAAGTACTATCCTTAATCTGCACTTCCTACTCTGAAAATGGGCTTTTACAATATGTAGTTGTGTTCTGTAGATAACATTGTAGTTGTGCAATCAAGGTTTATTTCATGGATATTTTTCATTCAACTCTTCTCCTCTCCATGAATTTAAAATCAGATTTCTAAACAACTGTCAGCTTGTAGTGTCAGGAATATTTTACTATCTGCAGGACAAAACTAACCTACTGTAAGTGTGACAGCTGAGCTAAATGGTATCTATACTGTTAGAACTGAAGGCAGAACTGGTCACCCCAACATCATGTGTTCTCTGAGGCTAATTTGGTCCATGATTAAACGTACAAAACCCTCCTAACATCATTGTGGTTGCATGATTTCTACTGGATCATAATTTGGCTTACTGAATGAAGGAGGATTGAAAATGGAAAAGTGATGAGAAATGTTTCTAAATTAAATGCATACCTTCAATAATTCAAAGAAGGGTGTTTACGGTTGTCAGGCCCAAAAACTAGCCTGCCTTAGAAAATTAAGAATCTGTATCTTTTCTCGTCCATTATTCCATGCCACTCCCAGAGAATGTTTTACGTTAAGCAGTATAGTGCCCAGTGCAGATTGCCTAAAGACCTCTCAGAACTAGAGTAAGGAGGGAAGCAGCAGCTCAAAGGGTATGTCTACACCAGAAAAGCTAAGTTGACTCTGTTAAGTTGACTTAACAAGGTCGACTTTGCGAGTCTACACTAGAAACTTAAGTCAACTGCCTGCGTCCACACTGGCAGGTGCTAGATCAACAGGGAGCTGCAGCTGGGGAACAGGGAGTCGCAGCTCTCCCCCAAGCCGCACATGGCTCCCTTCTCCCCGGCAGCCGCACATGGCTCCACCGAGCCCCGACTCTCTTCTTCCCAGCCCTAGGTCAACTTAGCCAATTAGGTTGACCTAGAGGGTCCACATCGGCTTTAGGTCAATTTAACAGGTTGACGTAAGCATTAAGTCAACCTAAAGAGGGGATGTTGTTAAGTTACCTTAATGAAAATCAGGTGTGGATGTGGCGTTCTATAGGCCTCCTTAAGTCGACCAAAGTTGCAAGTGTAGACGTACCCAAAGAGAATGCTTGAGCTCGAATTTTGTTGTCTAGAGCTGATGGAGACCCTGTAGTTGGTAAGGGGAAAAAATGAGGCCTTAGCCACAGCACTGGCACCAGGAGGACACAGATTCTGGCTGCAACTGTAAATTTGTTTTGTCTTTTTGTGCATGTAGCTTCTGCAATGTTTCTCTGGGGGGGAGGGATGATTGTGGCTAGGGCATTTGACTGGGATTTGTAAAATTATGGATTTTGTTCCAAACTCTGCCACAGATTACCTGTGCAGCATTGGGCCCATCACTTAATCTGGGTCTTATTTTCCCCATCTATCATTTTTGTTTTAATTGAAATAATCATCCTTCTCTATGTCCCCTAGGGTGTAGAAGATAGATTTATTGACATTTGTGAAGTGCTCTGATACCACAATGATAGGGCTATGTAAGTACATAGTTTTCTAGACTCTCCTCTCTGTAGCTCATACACTGACAGTTCCTGTCAAGGAGAGGTATAACTCCATGGCTAAGATCTTCATCTAGAAATAGAGAAACATTCTGGAGGTTAGATATGATGTTGCTGGGGGTAGGAACTAAGGACTTCACATGAATCAGGGTATGAATTTCATCCCTATCAGATTTCTTCCAGCTTCCAGATCACTTTTCCATTTGCTCACTTTTCACAACCAGTCATTAAGAAAATCACATAAAGGGTTGTACTTTACAGGCACCATAACATGCTGAAAAACAATTAAAAAAGACAAATATTTTCCTTGGGCTTTATGCCACAGAGGATTATAATTAGAAAACATTTGTAATGTAAGAACTCCTAGAGGCCTCAACTAGGCAGGATACTAAGCACTGTACAAACCTAGTTTCTTTCCTAAAGAGATAGGTCACCGGGTTTCATCACTCTGCAAGATCCTAACTAGTCTTTATGAGTCCTCAAATCCCTCTCGCTTCCAGAGAATCATGCTTTGTGCCCCTCCTTACCCATTTCTTCAGACACTATGTATCCCAGAAAGACACTGGAAGAGGAGGGATCTCATCTCTTTAGAACTTTAGTCTTGGTGCTGAACTTCACCTATGCAGCGACAGTCAGCCACCTCTTAAAGATGCAGAATGTTCGGCGGGGTGGGGACCACTCACTGGATGAACTTCAGCTACTAGTAGGCACATTAGTTCTCAGCGTTTCTCACTTGTGCAAAAATTCCTGAAGTATAATTAATCATAAGTTCTTCATGGAATAGAGCCATGGGAAGTCTTGGTAAATGGCAGTTGGAAGTTACATGGTTTAATAGTTTGAAATCAGATTGTCGTTCATCTTATCTTATTTAAGTTTTTTAATCTAGGCCTGATTAGTACATGAATGGTTGACTACCTAAGAATGCTTAGTGTTCTACATTTGTTGTTCCTCTGTAATGTAATTGTTGCTCTTAATGATCCTGTATCTTATTTGTAAGTGCTATATATGTGATATCTGAGCCGCTGGAAGTGCTTTGCAGTGTTGTATGGTTTGATTTCTATTTGTATTGTTTCCTGGGCTTTCAGTGAATACAACAAAAAGCTTATTAGAGCTCATGAGCTAAGCAAGGTTAGGTTTGGTCAAGTGGAAGACATCCACCAAAAAAAGATTCTAGGAACAGGTGAATCTTTTGTGAACCTGAGTGCAGGTACTGTATAAAGTCTTCCTGCAGTGCTGGTTGTAGGTTTTCACTTGCCTTTTTATTGTGTGTGTTTGTTTAATAATTTATTTAAAAAGAGATTTGTATACAAAAATATTATTGCAACAATAAGATAGAAATTTTAATTGCATAATAATCAGGAAATTCAGACCAAAGTTTTCCATAGCAACCTTAACTCTGCCCCCCCTTGAACATTTGTGTCCCATTAAGGTCTTGAATTACAAAATAAAATAAAATGTTGTATTACAATACACAATGGTACATATTATATGGACATCTAATGGTAGTGAATGAAAGATTTATAGATTTCGTTTACCAAATGGCATCTCGTTGCCAACTGTTACATTACTTTATGTTGCCTTTTATCATCAGATCTCAAAGTGATTTACAAACATTAACTAACTGAGCCTCACGCTGTCTCGGATAGCTAAGGGACAGAAGAATGACTTTTGGCTAGAATACAAGACTGCAAGTCAGGAGATCTGTTCCTAGCTGTGATGCAGACTTCACGTGACAAAATACTAAAGCTCTCTATACCTTAGTTTTCCCCATCTCTAAAGCAGAAGCCAATACTTTCTTGCCTCACAGGTGTGATGAGAAGCTAAATGAATCTTTGTAAAGTGATTTGAGATCTTCAAATGAGAGAGCAGGATAGTTGTGTAACGTTCTATTAATAATCGTTGATATTATAGTACGCGCACATCACCTATCCTTGAAATGGAGCTCCTTGGGGGGATTCAGTAGCTGTTTTTACCAGAACAGAGCAATACTACTCAGCAGATTAAAATGGGAAATGAAGAAGAGCATTGTATTCATTTGAAATTCAGGGAGATTTTATGTGTGCAGTCTTGAGAGGTCATAATGAAAAGACAATTGTGATTCATGCGCAAAGGAGTTAAAATTTAAAGTCTCCACAGCAAATTTAACTCTGGATTTCCTGGTTTGTGATTAAAATTTCAGTTGTATCTTGGCTTAATTCACACACACAAGTATTATTGTAATAAGTTTGGCACAGGTAAAGGAGACTATCGGTATGCCATAAAACATCTGACATGTAGTTGATTACTTCTGATTTGGCATAAATAGTAGAGAGTGGTATACACAGATGATAAATGAATTTGTATTATCTGTATTTCCTTAGATATAAACTGTAGGAAACTAAAGGATGGGCTTCTGGCTAAGGCACAAGCTCATTACATCTGAGTTCAGATCCAGCATACATTTTCTCTGTGACTTTGGGCAAGGTGCTTTATCGGTCCCCGTTCCCCATCTACAAAATGGGAGAATGCTCCATATCTTGTCTCTTTAGCCTTTACGCTTTTTGGAGCAGGGACTGTCTATGTGTACTCTAAGCCACTAACACCAAGACCCCACTCTCTTTTGGGACCTCTAATTGCTAATGTAAAATGAATAAGTAATAATAATAATGAGCCCCTTCTACTTATGAGAGAAAATGTTAACTTCTTCCTCTATCGGGAAGTGACTGAAGGAATCTTTCAATAGATGGCTTTCCCACATAGTCCTGTCACCAAGCAATGGACTGCTGCATCTACAGTTGGGATGAGGATGTATCATTCCCAGCTTAGCTAAGGTTCTTTTATAATACATGAAGCATTAAGTAGTAATTTAACAACATCAAGCTCCAGCAGTTTTTGCAATGAAAATCTGTTCTTGGGGCAGGAAGAAGTATGGATTATCTTTTGTGGCTAGAAGATAAAGTCTTAAGCTGCCTTGGTTTCCCTTTAGGATATTTCTTCAGGAGAGTCACTGTAGCTTTTATATTCTGACAGCATCCAATGCTGACATCTGTTATAAGATGTTATAATGAATGAGCCATTTCAATCAATCTCTCTAAGGTAGAGAGAGAAAACTTGAGTCAGATCAGCCAACCTGCTTCAGGTACAAGTTGCCAGAGTGGGTTTTAGTTACTTGCCACATGCTGTTCTTTCATTGACTACCGGTAATTTGTCTCACTTTTTAAATGTGCATAGCCTCTTCAGGTTCTTTATTAAGGACAGCTTCATGAGCCTGGAAGTGAGCCAGGAGGGGCAAGCTCTTCTTGTCCTTTGCCTTATTTTGTTTAGAGAGAAATGCTTTTATTCCAGAGTTTTAGGCCCACTTACTTAATGTTATCCTTTCTCGACCCCCATCCATGAAGCACATTTTTCTGGCTATCCTTGGTCTACTCAGAGCAGCATGGAGTTTTCTGTTTGCAGTTAGTAAACTGAAGGGTTTTTTAAAATGTTTGTTTCTATTAGTTCTGGCAGTATAGGGACTATATGGGTTTTAGGTAATTCATCTAGGTTTACATACATATTAAGCTGGCTTTACAGAGTGCATTTCCGGATCTGGCATTGTTGCTAATTAATAAGGGAAACAGGTTGGGCCATATACCTCCCCCCTGTAACTCCACTAAAATATATTGATGTACCAGGAATGACTTTGATCCATAGTGTTCTAATGACCTTCTATAAGCACATAGATTTAATAGAAGCTTCTCAGGGTCTTATATAAGAGGCTGTTTCAAATTTCCTGACAGAATATATCTAGCAGTGGGGTACCCTTTCTCTCTGTTACTAGGTCAGCTCAGATTCTAACAGCTTTTTGAAAACCAGAAAGCAAGCGTCTGCTGTCTCAGCCCAGGAAGGGTCTTCCTGCAAATGACCAGTTCTGCAAACCCCAGGCTGAAATGTTTTATTTTGTTTTTGAAAGTACCTTTTTAGTTTTCTTGTGGCTAGACTTGTTTTAATGAAGCAGCAATCATCTGCCTGCTACTGAAGCTTATTGTACTGAATCCTTGCACAGGAGGATGTACTGGTATACACTGCCTTTCAGTGATGCAAAGTTGGGTTCAGCAGGGGAAGGTCGCCTGGCCTGAGTCAGTGTATCTTGGTAACTCTTACATATACAGTAAGGGACACATCTGCCTAGATGTGGGGGAGCAAAAGTCACAATACTCATTGTCTAAGGGACTGAGCCCAGCCCACTGAAGTCAACCAAATGACTCCCTTTGACCTCATTGGGCTTTGGATGGCACCGACTGGCTGTCCCACCATTCCAAGATAGCTAAAAATCCCCCCATCACTTACAAGGTCCTGTTTATTCCATCCATGTGGAATTTTCTACAGAATTCACCATTCCCGGAAAGGCTTGTTATCAACAGAACCTATAGCAGAGGCTCCCAGATAATAATCCATCTTCATACCATATCATGGTCTAGGTATTGGGACTTTTCTGTGCTAAAGCTGTAAATATGGGCCATTGCCACAGATGCGTGTTCTTCCCTGGAAGCCCTTCACTGATTCAAGTGTCCTAGGTGGACGCTAAGAAAAACATTCACATCATCTGTAGGTGAAAATTGTCTACTTTGTCTGTCCAGGATGGCAGTTGTATTCACTGAGAGATGCAGAGAAGTTTTAAGATTAAAAACGACTTTAATGACACATCAGGGTCACTGCTGCTCTCTCCATATCGGTGTGCTTAAAGAACTTGATTCAGTAAACTGCGTGGGATGAATTTCAGCTCAGACCTGTAAAGTGATGTCCTGTCTGTTTGCTGTGGGCATTCAGGATCTCGAAGGAAATGTATGGTTTTCTTGATCAAAATCTCCATTCCTTAAATAGGTCAGAAAAATATAAGCAGCAAGTGGGGACTCCTAGGCATAAGTGTGAACTCTAGGGGTGCAGGGCAGGAAGAGCTGCAGGATCCCTGGCTTGAAATGATTCCCATTATCTACAGGTTTTACATTGCTTCAGCACTCACTCCCCTTATACAAATTGTTCAGGCGCCCTGCTCATAGGAAGGAAAACTAAGGGCTCATTTTTTAAACTCTATTGAAATACACTTGAGAGTTCTCCCAACTGTCAGAGAGAAGAAATCATTCTCCTAAAAAACTCCTGGCATGTGCACACAGATGTCCTCCCCCTTCATTCCCAATGCAGCTGAATTTCAGGGGGGTTGCATGTATGTACTGAGGTTGGTTGAAGTGTCTTAGGATGAAAAGTGCTGTAACTACTATTTTCATGATAATCCTTAAGCATTACGCGAACTAGGCAAATGCCACTCTGCACATTTTACAGTATAAAGTTCTAGGGAAGGGTTGTTTAGTGATTGTAGGAGGTGTGTTTTCCATTCTCTTAGGTACATCATCCCTCCCCTCAACATCACCAAGGTGGGGAAACGGGGTGTTTTCCCGTCTGATTCCGGAAGCAAGGCTTTGGGGGTGCTCTACTCAGTGTCGTTCCAGCTTTTGCCTTGGGATGATCAATCTCACTCTTCGCTGCCTGTCTGCCATTTCCAGAGCTGCTCAGCAGCTCCGTCACTAGTTGCTAGGCTACAGCTTATTACATTGTCCCCATCTGGTGATGTTGCTACGGTGACAAGGTTGTTATTCTACTTGTGAGTCTGTTGCAGTCAGGCTGCAAGTGCAGCCCTGACGTCTGAGTCGGTCATTCAGGAACGCTGATGGCCTTATTAAAATGAGGAGTTACAGGAAGTGGCACACACCTCCTGAATTAGACATGGTGCATTTTGTTTGGCTGCATGGTTCTTCCTGATTTGCCTCAGACTTCCAAAAATGATCATGGAGATTTACCAGCCCAAGAATGAAAACCCATACCTTACTGTGACAGGTGAGGAGGGAAAATATTTTGCTCACTTGTCAAAAACAACTTGCTTCAGGCAAGTGGGTGAGTAGAATTTATCAAGGCTCACTTTACTGAAATATACTGATAAAAATGCATATTTTCCCTGCCTAAAATAAAGATGGTGCATTTTTCAGTTTATATATAATAAATCTGTTAAGCCTGAGATAAGACGGTGGAACTTCATTCACTCAAGTGAGAGCTGCACTTGCTTATATCAGGCTGAATTTGGTCTCAAGTATCGCTTTGGCTCCCAGATTCACAGTGCTTATCCAGAAAGCCTCACAACATTCCTATATTCCCCATTTTGTAGATGCGGGAGACTGAGGCAGAAGAAGAGGACAGTGGCTTGCCCCAACTGTCACAGCAAAATATTTTCAGACCCGATGATGAACCCAGGACTCTTGACTCCAAATCCACTGCCTTGAGCATAGCTATTGCCTCCCTTGAGATATGCTCCCTGAATGCTAATTTCAGAAATAGCATATACAAATGGTGTGTGCAATATATGGTAGTTCACTGAAACATGGCCATAACTGGAGATCACTGGTCTTTCTTATACTTTTGATAGTGGTTGGAGGGGATGCAGCTGAATCTGAGTTTACTTAGACTTCAGGGCTGAAATCTTAGCAGTTTTCATGAGGTTTTGCCCCAAAATGATGGAAGTTGCATAGAAATCTGAAAGCCAGCTAGCTCATCCTACCACCTTGCACCACATCTGGAATATATGCCCTTTCTGGACTCTGATCTGGAACTAGAACTGGATTGAGTTTTGACCCAGGTGCTTGAACCTGAAATCATATCCCCAGCCTTCTCATTCCAAACAAATTCGGTAGTTCTAATTTGAATACATGACTAATTTTAATGTTTATAGTGATTTTCTGGTGGAGCCTCTCAAATCTTGATAGAAAATTCTTTAAAATATTATTTTTGCTTATTCACTCTTGCAACAATAGATCTGCTCCAGCAGATTCTAGAAAACTAGGACACAGTGTTGGTATGCACACTTGGCAATTCTAGCTGAAACCATGGCTATTCAAAATTCAGAGCTTTGCAAACACCTCTCTGGAGCAGGCTACTTAAAGCATTTGACCTGTCAAAAGAGCCTTTGTGTTCTAAGCTAAACATAGTGAAGGCCTTTTGAATGGCTAGTTAAATAAAGTAGTTCTTTTAAAATATAGATGACTATACAGATGTTCAAAAGAAAGGGGGTCTCCTTTTCACTGGCTTTATTAATGGGTGCGCTTAGTTCTCTAATTACTCGTGAAACAACAGAGTCCTCTTGCATGAAGTCCAGACCTTTAATAAATTGTTTGTATAGAATCATGTTTAGCGATGTATCATACAGCTTATTTGAAACACACACTTATAGGATTAACTGGAGCTTCTTACAGATCTTTGACACATGTTCCACAACAATTTAAATATAGAACTAGCATGAACTGTTAGACCAACATGTTGGCAACACTAAGGTGGTAAAAAAGACAAGATGATTGCTGGAAATGCAGGGCGCTGCCTCTTAGGACTGGTGCAGTATGTGGGGGGAGGGAGTTGAAAGGCTAGTTTTCTTTAAGTGTTCCTGGTATTGCAATCTGACAGATTTCTGTTGTAAATCTGAAAGAGACATTTGCATACAGAGAAAGATGGGGTGATAAATGAGACTGACATATTTCATAGAACAAAATCAAATGTGTGGGGACACAAGTGACTTGCCTGGATAGTGATACCTAATGAGCAGAATTTGAATATAGAAAAGTGAACATTTAAAGCAAATGTTCAAACTGGCCTGGTGCCGTTTCATCATGCATAACAGACAGCTCTGATTCCACATGCAGCAAACAACCCAACCAGCACAAAACCATTGCAAAGGCTCACCCCAGAGCAAAAGAAAGCTGACACATGAGCTTTATGTACGAGCTCTGGTGGGAGTTGCGTCCAGCCCTCTTTGATGGACAGGAGGATTGCCTTGATGAAGGTCAGGAGGAAGAGATCAAAGCTAGGAGAACAGTCCTCAGTGGGAGCAAAGCTCTAACACTCCAATAACTGCTCCCTAAAATGCTCTAATTGTTAATCCTCAATATTTAAATGAAACATTTAAAAAACAAAGTGCTGAATTTTTCATCCCTTGCACAGATTATGATGTATATGGAGATAAGTCACAAGAAAACTGTTCCTGCATGACACAGGAATTGTCTCCACCACTATATAATAACTTAAAATGTGCTGTTCACATCTGAATGTGCCCTTCATTTTGCAATTAGTGGATCCATTTGGAAGATCACTAGAACTCTAGTTTGCTCTGAAGCAAGAGGTGTGAGCCAATCGGTGGTTGCCGTTGGCTTCCTAATTATTACATCATCGTCTCATTCCAGACATACATCCCTTCCTACCTTGTTATAAGCGCTTTCATTCAAGTTCTCCAAGACCTGTTCTGGACTCGGTTGTTTGAACACTCGGTGCTGCTATGCATCTTTCACTTGCCTCTCAGAGCTGTTTGTTTGTTTTTCCTCTCTGCATCCAAAACCCCTCAGCTTTCCCCTCTCTCGTTGGCTAATTTCAGAGTTAGATTAACAATCAACTCCAGTCTTATATAATTAAGCTTACCTAACTGATTTGTTTATTATCCATAAGCAGACAAGATCGTATTCTTTACTTTCATTTACTTTGGTGCAACTTGACTGAGTCAATGGGTTTGATCTCAGACTTCAGAAGAGTTTAGCCCCATGAGTCTGTCATTATGTTATTCATACTGGAAAAACTCTTTCGCTGAATCTGCTTCCAATATCCATATCCATTTTGTAGGTTATTAGGGGAAGCCTCCCCTTTTAATTTTTAACTTGGTTGTTTGCCTCTTCTTTTCCAAAATGCACTATGATTAAAGGGTGGTAGCCCACAAATATAGATCAACTCAAAACAAAGTAGTCCTGTGGCACTTTTAAAGACTAACAAATTTATTTATCGCATGAGCTGTCGTGGGTAAAAATCCCTCTTTGTGAGACACATGAAATGAAAACTACAGTATGTAAGGGAATATACAAATACAGGGAAGTGTAAGTCACAGTCAGTTCAGATTTTTTTCAGCAACTCAGGTAAATTGTTTCAATTCAAACAATGTGGAACAACAGAAAAGAAGGTGGGAAGTTTTGGGAGGAGGGAGGGGGAAATCACCTTTTGTAATGAGAGAGCCAGCCCAAATTTCTGTTCAGACTTAATTTAATGGTGTCAAATTTGCATATGAATTCTAATACTCCAGTTTCCCTTTGGAGTCCTGATTTAAAGTGTTTCTGTTGAAGCGTTGTAACTGTCACGTCTTTCACAGAATGTCCAGGGAGGTTAAAGTGTTCCCCCATTTTTTTTAATGTTACTATTCTTGATGTCTGATTTAATTCTTTTGTGGAGAGACAGTCCAGTTTGGCCAATATATAAGGTGGAGGGCATTGTTGGCACATGATGGCATATATCACATTGGTGGATGAGCAGGTGAAAGAGCCCCTGATAGAGTAGCTGGTTGGTTAGGTCCTATGATGGTGTCCTCAGTAGATATGTGGATCAACTCAATTTCAAATGGGGATAACAGCACTGCCCTATCCCTCAAGATAAAATGTGTTATGAATTGTGAGATGCTCAGATACTTTGGTAATGGATATATACTATAGTGAGGAGGGCCTTTTAAAGTACTATCATACATTTTATCATAGATTAGGATCGTGTATAGAGCGTAGTGCATTTTTTCAATCTTTGGTCTGTTGACCTCTGTATGTCCCCACACGGTCTAAGATTTCCAAACAGGTCTTCATCACCATTCATAATTTTTAGGGGTTTGTAAATTAATAAAAACAACCTTGAAAACCACCGTCCTAGCACAACAGCAATAAGATGATGCATTGGGAGACCAAGAGAGGTTTTGGTTTCAACCAATTGATTTTTAATTCTCCTCTGTAATCTCCTGGATCAATACAATTCACAATTTCCTTAGCCTATAACATCAAGAGAAAAGCCATTTTGAAACTTCAGTTTAGAAAACCTAGTCACTCATCACCCTACCTGTGTAGTGTAACTTCAGGACAGAGCATTCAAGAATTAATGGAAGAATTTAACACAAATATGAATCATCTATATACAGATGCCCACCCATATTGCAGGGGAAATTCATATGGGCAATTTGGCCAAGGTTTTTGATTGAGTTAGTAATAGGATGAAACAGCACAGAGAAGTTAACACATCTTGCTGGATTTTTATCTACAACTATTAAGAATGACAGCTCTTGCGTTTAAATCTAAGATATTAAAAATCAGGTGTATAGCTCGAAGGATTGGCCAGAATGCCTAGAGGAGAAAGTTTTTTTTTTTTAACCTTTATACCAAAGATATTACACAAGGTGCAATGTAGAACGTATCTAAGAAAAACATTTCTTAATGATATCACAAAGAAACTAGTGTGTACATGCACACGTGCACGCACACTTTTTGAGAATTCAGTATTCTTTGGTACAGCAGCTTCTATCTAAAAATGACCCAGAAAGGAAGGGCGCGATTGTGCTCTTTTGTTTGTTGTTTTGTTTGTTGTGCTCTTTTGTTTGCTCTTTTGTTTGTTGTGCAAGAGTGTAATAAGAAGAGCCAAAGAGGAGTTTGAAGAACGGCTAGCCAAAAACTCCAAAGGTAATAACAAATTGTTTTTTAAGTATATCAGAAGCAGGAAGCCTGCCAAACAACCAGTCGGGCCCCTTGATGATGATAATACAAAAGGAGCGCTTAAAGATGATAGAGTCATTGCAGAGAAACTAAATGGATTCTTTGCTTCGGTTTTTACGGCTGAAGATGTTAGTGAGATTCCCAAACCTGAGCCGGCTTTTGTAGGTGACAGATCTGAGGAACTGTCACAGATTGAAGTGTCACTAGAGGAAGTTTTGGAATTAATTGATAAACTCAACATTAACAAGTCACCGGGACCAGATGGCATTCACCCAAGAGTTCTGAAAGAACTCAAATGTGAAGTCGCGGAACTGTTAACTAAGATTTGTAACCTGTCCCTTAAAATGGCTTCGGTACCCAAAGACTGGAAGTCGGCTAATGTAACGCCAATATTTAAAAAGGGCCCTAGAGGGGATCCCAGCAATTACAGACGGGTAAGTCTAACGTCGGTACCGGGCAAATTAGTTGAAACAATAGTTAAGAATAAAATTGTCAGTCACATAGAAAAACATAAACTGTTGAGCAATAGCCAACATGGTTTCTGTAAGGGGAAATCGTGTCTTACTAATCTATTAGAGTTCTTTGAAGGGGTTAACAAACATGTGGACAGGGGGGATCCAGTGGACATAGTGTACTTAGATTTCCAGAAAGCATTTGACAAGGTCCCTCACCAAAGGCTGTTACGTAAGTTAAGTTGTCATGGGATAAAAGGGAAGGTCCTTTCATGGATTGAGAACTGGTTAAAAGACAGGGAACAAAGGGTAGGAATAAATGGTAAATTCTCAGATTGGAAAAGGGTAGCTAGTGGTGTTCCCCAAGGGTCGGTCCTAGGACCAGTCCTATTCAATTTATTCATAAATGATCTGGAGAAAGGGGTAAACAGTGAGGTAGCTAAGTTTGCAGACGATACTAAACTACTCAAGATAGTCAAGACCAAAGCAGATTGTGAAGAACTTCAAAAAGATCTCACAAAACTAAGTGATTGGGCATCCAAATGGCAAATGAAATTTAATGTGGATAAGTGTAAAGTAATGCACATTGGAAAAAATAACCCCAACTATACCTATAATATGACGGGGGCTAATTTGGCTACAACGAGTCAAGAAAAAGATCTTGGAGTCATTGTGGATAGTTCTCTGAAGATGTCCGTACAGTGTGCGGAGGCGGTCAAAAAAGCAAACAGGATGTTAGGGATCATTAAAAAGGGGATAGAAAATAAGACTGCAAATGTATTATTGCCCTTATATAAATCCATGGTACGCCCACATCTCGAATACTGTGTACAGATGTGGTCTCCTCATCTCAAAAAAGATATTCTAGCACTAGAAAAGGTTCAGAAAAGGGCAACTAAAATGATTAGGGGTTTGGAGAGTGCCTCGTATGAGGAACGATTGAAAAGGCTGGGCCTCTTCAGCTTGGAAAAGAGGAGACTGAGGGGGGACATGATAGAAGTATATAAAATTATGACGGATGTGGAAAAAGTGGACAAGGAAAAGTTGTTTAAATACTCCCATAATACAAGAACCAGGGGTCACCAAATGAAACTGATAGGTAGCAGGTTCAAAACAAATAAAAGGAAGTTCTTCTTCACACAACGCACAGTCAACTTGTGGAACTCCTTACCTGAGGAGGTTGTGAAGGCTGGGACTATAACAATATTTAAAAGGGAACTGGATATGTTCATGGTGGCTAAGTCCATAAATGGCTATTAGCCAGAAAGGGGTTAAGAATGGTGTCCCTAGCCTCTGTTTATCAGAGGATGGAGACGGATGGCAGGAGAGTGATCACTTGATCATTGCCTGTTAGGTTCACTCCCTCTGGGGCACCTGGGCACTGGCCACTGTCGGTAGACAGATACTGGGCTAGATGGACCTCTGGTCTGACCCAGTACGGCCTTTCTTATGTTCTTATGTTTCATAATATACAAACAGGGATCTAAAAGACACTGGGGTACTGTTTCAAAACAAGGTTTGTTTGTTTGATCAGAAACTCAGGTGCTGTTAGTTTGGAAGATTCTGCAATGAACAGAGAACTAATGAAATGACCTGACAAGAGTTGTGCATAAAACACAAGCAATTGAGAAAAATGTCACTTAGTCAAAATTCTCTGTTTTGTTAGCATGTAGATAACTCCAGTGATTAATATTTTGGAGAAAGGATTTCATGCTTAAAGATACCACAGCCTTACTCCTTTAGTTATCTTGAGAAAGCTTAACAGTCGATTTCACCTGAAATAGCCATTTGATCTTCAGCAAAACCAAGGAAGAGCAGAGTTGACATTCCAGAGGTGTACAAGAAAAAAAAAGTAAGGGCAAAAAAGTTGTTTGCCCATCATAAAGAGGCTTTATTTTATTTTTGTCTAAACACGCACATGCACACACACGCACCCTTACCCCTCTATTCCTTGAAAAGCACATATGCTTTTGGAATAAGTCTTTCTGCCAGACATAAGGCATCTCTTTCCTGGGATGTAAAAGTGAATGGAAACTCGGAGACAGTTTCAGAGGCAGATTGTTCCACCAGCTCTTGAAGAATATTATAAGCACTCTACATCAGCTTTGTTTTACTTCTGAGTCAGCTACATGATGCTACAAGAAAAATGTTCCTAAAATGGCAGTTATTTTAGAAGTTAGGCTGGTTTTCTTTAACACAATGTTTATTAAGTAGCTTTTGCTGACCTTTTATAAAAAGGCACAAAGTGTTACTGAATTTACTGGAGTTAATAGTTTCAGTATACCTTGGTCCACAGAAAAAAAGATTTATATTGACTGTTGTACTTCATAGGCTGTTTGTTCCCTGCTGCCCCTCAAACTTTATCTTTTCTCTGCTCTTCCCCTTAGCATGGGAGACCAAAAAACCAACAGTTAGTGAAATTGTTCTGATTTAAATGCCAGATTAGCTGTCCTTGGATTTATAGATTTGAAATGTTATTTTATGGAAGCTGGTTACTAAATTACATGATTGCAGCCATATCTCCTCACTTCAGGACCGCATCAGATCTGAAAAGCCAATAAGATTAGACTTGGACCTCTTAGAAAGTGGTTGGTGATATTTAAAAAACAAAAATAAACCACAAACCTATTCGCAGTACTAACCCTCTGCCCCACTGTGGCATCAGGGAGCATGGAGCTGTTCAAGGTCAATCTTTCTGAAGAAGACTAGTCCAGCACTTAGGGGCACTAGCCTAGGATTTGAGAGACCCAGGTTCAAGCCTTTGCTTTGCCACAGACTGCCTGTGTGACCACGGATGAGTCGTATAGTCTTTCTGTGCCCTGTTCCTCTTCTGTACAATGGGGATAATAGCACTGCTCTGCCTCATTCAAGTGTTGTGAGGATAATGCATTAAAGACTGAGGCACTCAGATACTCTGATAATGGGGACATATCTATTTTAAGTTCCAAAAGGGGAGTCGTGTTAGTCTAGGTCAGCAAAAAACAACAAGGCGTCCTGTGGCACTTTAACACTAACAAATTTATTTATCACATGAGCTTTCATGGGAGAAAAATCCCACTTCATCAGATGCTTTGAAGATGGGGAACTTACAGAATGGGAGGAAATTAAATGCAGGGAAAGGTATAACAGGATCAGGTCAGGCTGTAAGAGCAAATCAAAATAGGTGTTGGGATTTGCCCCATCATCTCAGGCACTGGCATGCTTACAGCAGGTTTATCTGGCTATGTGGACTCTCTCCTCAGACCCTATGCTACCAACACGCCTAGCTATCTGAGAGACACTACGGACTTCCTGAGAAAAATCCAATCCATTGGTGAACTTCCAGAAAATACCATCCTGGCCACTATGGATGTAGAGACTCTTTACACCAACATCCCACACAAAGATGGATTACAAGCCATTAGAAGAACCATCCCAGAGGATGCCACAGGAAATCCTGTGGCTGAACTTTGTGACTTTGTTCTCACTCACAACCATTTCAGATTTGAAGATAGTTTATACCTTCAAGTCAGTGGCACTGCTATGTGCATGGCCCCACAATATGTCAACATTTTTGTGGCCGACTTAAAACAACGCTTCCTCACATTTCATCCCAAAGCACCTCTACTTTACTTACTCTGCATTGGCGATATCGTCATCATCTGGACCCACGGTAAGGATGTCCTTGAACATTTCCTCAGAGATTTCAATAATTTCCACTCCAGAATCAATTGTAGCCTGGAACACTCCAGACAGGAGATCCACTTTCTGGACACTACAGTGCAAATTAGAGATGGACACAAACACCACCCTATACCAAAAACCTACTGATCGCTATAGCTACCTTCATCCCTTGAGCTTTCATCCCAGACATACCACACGATCCATTGTCTACAGTCAAGCCCTAACATATAACCACATTTGCTCCGATCCTTCGGACAGAGACAGACACCTTCAGGATCTCTATCAAGCTATCTTAAAACTACAGTACCCACCAACAGAAGTGAAAAAACAGATTGACAGAGCCAGACGAGTACCCAGAAGTCAACTACTACAGGAGAGGCCCAAAAAAGAAAACAACAGAACGCCATTGGTCACCACCTACAACCCTGAAGTCAGACCTCTACACCACATCATCAAGGATCTATAACCTATTCTACATGACGAACCCTCACTCTCTCAAGCCTCGGGAGACAGACCTCTCCTGGCTTACAGACAGCCCCCCAACCTTAAACAGATACTAATGTGCAACTATAGGCCAAACAACAGAAACATATTCCTGCAACAAACCACGTTGCCAACTTTGCCTCCATATCTTCACAAAAGACACCATCACAGGACCTAATCAAGCCACCTACTCCATCAAGGGCTCATTCACCTGCTCATCCACCAATGTGATTTGTGCCATCATGTGCCGGAAATGGCCCTCTACCTTATATATTGGACAAACAGGACAGTCTCTGCGCCAAAGAATAAATGGACACAAGTCTGACATGAGAAATCACAACATTCAAAAACAAATAGGGGAACTCTTCAATCTCCCTGCTCAGTCCATTGACAACTTGTTAATAGCAGTGCTCAAACAAATGAGCAACAAATCACAGCTTCAAATAGAAACTGCAGAATTGGAACTTAAATGTAAATTTGACTCCATTGCTTCAGGGTTAAACAGGGGCTATGGATTTTTTTAATACAAACAGGTGATTTGACCTCATTTTCCTCTATATGCTGTTCCCCAGTGTTTAAATCCCAACCCCTATTTTGATTTGCTGTTACAGTCTGACCTGATCCTGTGTCATACATTTCCCTGATTTAATTTCCTCACATTCTGTAAGTTCCCCATCTTCAAAGCATCTGACAAAGTGGGATTTTCTCCCACGAAAGCTCATGCAATAAATAAATTCATTAGTTTTCAAAAGTGCCACAGGACAGGACGCCTCGTTTGTTTTATCTGTTTTAAGTAGATCTTTTGAGAAGAGATACAAAACAGGCTCTGCCTGCTTGTGTTCTTTGAAGATCCATAACAGTCTTTTTCTAGACACTTCATCTCCAGCGCTGGCTCCTTTTCCTCATTCTATTTCAGGACAAAAATATTTGCTTTTAGGATATTTGTTCTGAAGCAATGGGTCTCCATAAAGCCTACTCCAAAGTTGGTGAGAGAAATGTTTTAGCTAAAAGGACATACACATATGCACACTCATGCATGCACACACATGGTAAATTATGTTTTTCAATCTTTAAAAGCCACCTCCTAGGCACACTCAATGAGATGAAATATCTGAAGTTAAAAATTCAAATGCCTCAAGACAGTTCATTCATGCCTCCACGTTGTGGATCATATTCTGTACCCCTTCACGAATGGCGTTGCTTCTAAGGGATGCATTCATTGTCTGATCAGAATAACAAACATTTACTGAACCCTAATTCCAAACATATGCATAGAAAAGGATTTGTTTGATAGGATGTGAAAGAACTGAGGAAGAGATGGGCGCCCTGTTCACTAGTCAGCTGAGTCCAGTGACCCTGCCCAGTGTTGAGACTACTGTGTAAAGCTAGTCTCCTTGTTCGGGCCCCGTAACATGGAAGGGATGAGGTTGCAGCTGTAGCAAGTGGCACTGAGGTGAGCCTTCTGAAAAGCTCCTCCTCGCACAAGAAGAGTGGATAAACCCCTTGATTTACTCTGAGGCTTCCTGGAATAGGTGTTATCTAGTTCACCAGCTTATCACTGCTGCTGACTGATTAGCTGTGACACAGAGTTGTCTGTGATGGACCAGCTGCTCTGACACTTCCCCTTCTTTCAGAGGAGTAATTTGAATCAAGGTGTAAACCTAGGAAATCCCTTCCCTATTTCTTTCCTGCTTTACAATCCATACTTAAGGCCCCATCACTGAGGTTCAGGAAAACTGAACTGAGCTAACGTTGAGGAAAACAATTGAATTCTCTTTGTTGTTCCTCAGCATCCATGGCCATTATCTTTGAGAACTCGTGGCGAACGGGGGTGGTCCCGGAGGATTGGAAAAAGGCAAATATAGTACCTATCTTTAAGAAAGGGAAAAAGGAGGATCCGGGGAACTACAGACCGGTCAGCCTCACCTCAATCCCTGGGAAAATCATGGAGCAGGTCCTCAAGGAATCCATCCTGAAACACTTGGAGGAAAATAGAGTGATCAGGAACAGTCAACATGGATTCACCAAGGGCAAATCGTGCCTGACCAACCTGATTTCCTTCTATGATGAGATGACTGGATTTGTGGATGCGGGAAGAGCCGTTGACATGATATACCTTGCCTTTAGCAAGGCTTTTGATACGGTTTCCCACAGCATTCTCGTTGGCAAGTTAAGGAAGTATGGGTTGGACGAGTGGACCGTAAGGTGGATCGAAAACTGGTTAGATCAATGGGCTCAGCGGGTAGGAATCAATGGCTCGATGTCTGGTTGGCAACCGGTAACGAGTGGAGTGCCCCAGGGGTCGGTCCTGGGGCCGGTTCTATTCAATATCTTCATTAATGATCTTGATGATGGAATAGACTGCGTGCTTAGTAAGTTTGCGGATGACACCAAGTTGGGGGGAATGGTAGATACTCTGGAGGGCAGGGACAGGATCCAGAGAGACTTGGACAAATTGGAACACTGGGCCGAAAGAAACCTCATGAGGTTCAACAAAGACAAGTGCAAAGTCCTGCACTTAGGACGGAAAAATCTCATGCACTGCTACAGGCTGGGGACCGATCAGCTAAGTAGCAGCGCTGTAGAAAAGGACCTGGGAGTTATGGTGGACGGGAAGATGAATATGAGCCAACAGTGTGCCCTTGTTGCCAAAAAGGCCAATGGCATATTAGGCTGCATCAGTAGGAGTATTGCCAGCAGATCGAGGGATGTGATAATTCCCCTCTATTCGACACTGGTCAGGCCGCATCTGGAGTACTGTGTCCAGTTTTGGGCTCCCCACTACAGAAAGGATGTGGACAAATTAGAAAGAGTCCAGCGGAGGGCAACAAAAAGGATTAGGGGGCTGGGGCACATGACTTATGAGGAGAGACTGAAGGAACTAGGCTTATTTAGTCTACAGAAGAGAAGACTGAGGGGAGATTTGATAGCAACCTTCAACTACTTGAAGGGTTGCTCCAAAGAGGAGGGAGCTAGGCTGTTCTCGAGGGTAACAGAGGACAGAACAAGGAGCAATGGTTTCAAATTACAGCTGGGGAGGTCAAGGTTGGATATTAGGAAAAACTTTCTCACTAGGAGGGTGGTGAAGCATTGGAATGGGCTATCTAGGGAGGTGGTAGAATCTTCATCTTTGGAGATATTTAAGGCCCGGTTAGACAAAACTCTGGCTGGGATAATTTAGGGGGAGTGGTCCTGCTTTTTAGCAGGGGGTTGGACTAGATGACCTCATGAGGTCCCTTCCAACCCTATTATTCTATGATTCTATGATTTCTCCTTAATCAGAGATGCTGCATTTGCGTGATGTGATACATTTTCATCTTGCCAGAGGCTGAAAGTTGGGGGACTGACTCACTTTATAGCCATCCTGAACTTGATGCTGGTAGAGAGATTATTCCAAGTCAGAGGCAGTGACATAGTTTGACTGGACATATTTGTACATAATCCACCCAGTATAAAATTAACCCCCTACACACCTTGGAAAAAAATGACAAAATTAGTGCCCAGAGCTGGCCATCTCACAGGCTGGAAGGAGAAAGTTAGTAGCTGATGTTCTCTCTAGGAAGCAGCTTCCAAGCCAACACTCACATGCAGCAAACCTCCAAGAACGGCCTTGAAACTCTGGCAGATATTTCTTATATAACATTCAAGTACATATGGTAGATAGGTTTTATTGATCTGTTTCAGTGCCACGACTGGTTTCATTTAGCTATGGTGTATATGTTCTCTCTCCTGCAAGCAGATGGCTCCTGATCTCATGACACTAATGTTTTGTCCACCTAGCTGCATTACAGTGGCTAAGGCCTTGTACACACTACAAAGTTATTGCGCGATAAAGCCCTTTAATGCGCAATAACAAACAGAGCGTACACACACAACTTACAGTTATTCCGCGTTAAGTCCCTTCTTTTTGCGCAAAATGTAAACCACCTAAACGAGCGTGGTTGCTGCTAACGCGGAATAGTTGTTGCGCGATGGCCAGTGTGTGTACGCTTATCGCGCAATGTGAATATAACGGAAATGGCCCACAATTCAAATTCCATCCCTTCTGCACTTCCGCCTGTACTCTATCGTCGTGACGTCATTTTTCCCGACCTCCTCTTCTGTCCCGCGAATTTTTGAATTCACCACTCTCCCTTCTGCCTCGCTGTTCGGTGCTGCTGCCTCTGTGTGCTTCGCTCGCAATGTCGTCGCGCCGCAGCAAACGAGCTCCAGCCTGGACAGCAGCAGAGGTGATGGACTTGATCGGCATCTGGGGAGAGTCCGCCGTGCAGTCACAGTTACGTGGCAGCCGGAGGAATTTTGACATTTTCGGTCAAATATCCAAAGCCATGACCGAAAAGGGGTACGAGCGAGACACCCTGCAGTGCCGGGCAAAGGTGAAGGAGCTGCGGATAACATTTCACAGAGCCAGAGAGGCTAACCGGCGCTCTGGCTCCGCGCCAGCAACGTGCAAGTACTATAAGGAGCTGGAGGCGATCCTGGGCGGCGATCCCACAACCACCCCGAACTGCACGGTAGACACCTCGGAGACTGCACCCCAGACAGAGAAGGAAGCAGAAGGCGACGAGGCAATTGTGGACGAGGAATCAGAAGAAGAAGACTACGAGGACGGAGAGAACGGAGCCACTGACCCGGGGAGCCAGGAGTTATTTTCCACCCAGCCAGAAACAAGCTCCACTGATTCCTTCTCCACGCCTACCCAGGAATCATCAGAAGGCAGCTCTGGTAAGTCCCGTTCGCAATGTCCTCTATTCTAGGTGCTACAGCTCAGCGTAGACATGGTTTTTTTGCAAGGGGTTTTTGTTTTCGGTGTCCTCAGTTCTGTTCCTTACAGAACTGTAAAGGTGTTACTAGCATTACTTAAAAACGTCATCGATGTATGCCTCGATTTCCAAGTAGTCGTTCCCTTTCAACTCACTGAACGCGTCATCCAAATATTTCCAGAGTCTTCTCTTCAAATTACATGGTAGAGCATTCCTTTGCACTCCACCATTCAGGGACACTCTTCCTTTCAGACTCGCAAGCACTCCTGCGGGCAACATTGCTGCGCACAGTCCTGCAGCGTAAGGTCCCGGCTTGAAGTCGGCAACATGAAGGAGATGCATTCTCGCTTGCAGAGGCACTCTAAGCAGTGTGAGATCTGCCTCTATTTCAGCCATCTCGGGCACGGGATCAGAACTTGGTGTGGCAATAGTCAACTCTCCGTTGTACTAGCTCTGCAACCCGTACCAAGCTTTGTGAAATCTGTTACCGCCCCCCCATAGGTCCCCTCTTGTGTATTGAAGGAATGTGTGGGGAGAACAACATCATTTGCTCCTGACCGTGGCGAGAACAATAGCGGCATTCTACATTTTTCATATCTGAACAGGAATGACCTTCGGTGGACAGTCTACAGCTGCAGCTGAGCGTCTGAGGAGGATAAGGCGGAGGCCTCGCAGGAGCAAGGAAGACGTCTTCCAGGAGCTCATGCAGTTCCATGAGGCTTCTGCGAGGGAGACAAGGCAATGGAGGAGGCAGTGCAGGCAGGACAGGAGACAGAGCAGTGCGAGGAGAGAGCAGCAGAAGGATGCCCTGATAGGCATCATGCAGGAGCAGACCAACCTCCTCAAGACCATGGTCGGTCTGCTACAGGCTCGCACCCCCCATCATCAGCCTCATATGCCTTTCAGTGCATCCACGCCACATTCCCCCCCCAGACAGTTTTTAGACCACCATGGACATCCATGGTGTAACCCTAACAGAACCCCTCCCCCAACATATGTAGTTGAGTCCCGCACCTACACCCACCTTTAGTCCCTACTCCCCTCAAACCCGAGTTTTGATCAATGTTAATTAAATAAAGTTGAATCCTTGTTAAACTTAATCAGACTTTCTTTATTTGTTTCATTAATTTAACATTAACGGTTTTTGATTCAATGAATGTTTACAGGGGAAAAACACAAAATTTCTAAAGCTTAATTTTTAACAGTTGAAACATATAGGAAATGGTTAGTAACTATATTCAAAGGTACAATTTTAACCAACAGTACTAAAATGGGTTTTTAACGCATCCCTTATGCGAACTGCCCTTAGCTGCGCCCCCCGGATACCCCTCGTGTCTGGTTGCTGGTAGGCATTTTCCAGACGTTGTGCCTCAGTGGTCCAAGAGTTCCTGAATCTCTCCCCCCGGCTTTCACATATATTGTGAAGAACACAGCAAGCCGAAATAACTAATGGGATCCTGTCCTCGTGGAGATCTAGCCTGCCATACAGCGCTCTCCAGCGCGCTTTTAAACGGCCAAAGGCACACTCCACAACCATTCTGCATCTACTTAACCGGTAATTGAAACGCTCCTTGTCAGGATCCAACTTCCCGGTGTACGGCTTCATGAGCCATGGCATCAGTGGGTAGGCGGGGTCCCCAAGTATCACCACTGGCATCTCTACACCGCCCACAATTATTTTCTCGTCTGGAAAAAATGTGCCAGCATCTAGCCTTCTGAATAGTCCAGAGTTTCTAAAGATGCGTGCATCGTGCACCTTTCCAGACCAGCCAGCATTAATGTCCATAAAGCGACCACGGTGGTCCACCAGTGCCTGTAGAACCATCGAAAAGTATCCTTTCCTGTTGATGTATTCAGAGGCAAGGTGGTCGGGAGCGAGAATAGGGATGTGAGTCCCATCTATTGCACCCCCACAGTTCGGGAAGCCCAACTCATTAAATCCTGCGATGATCTCCCTCACGTTTCCCGGGGTCACCATCCTCCTGAGCAGAATACGGTTGATGGCTCTGCATACTTGTGACAGTGCCACTCCAACGGTCGAGCGTCCAACCCCAAACTGGTTTGCGACCGAGCGGTAGCAGTCTGGAGTCGCCAGTTTCCAAAGTGCGATAGCCACACGCTTCTCCACGGTCATGGCGGGTCTCATCCTCGTGTCCTTGCATCGAAGGGCAGGGGCAAGCTCCTGGCATAGCTCCATAAATGTGGCTTTCCGCATTCTAAAGTTCTGTTGCCACTGATCATCATCCCACAGCTGAAGGACGATTCGTTCCCACCAGTCTGTGCTCGTCTGCCGGGACCAAACACGGCGGTTCAGGCTGTGTTGCTGGTCCGCGAAACTGATCAGAATGTCCGTTTGGTTTTCAATGCTGTCATCATCCGAGACCGAGTCATCCGTGTCATGCTCCGAATCATAGCCAAAGGCAAACCGCAACAGAATCTGGGCTGTGTTCACAATGCTGAAGGCAGCATTCAAGATCACAGCTGAATCCATGTCGATTCTGAAAAGGCAGTGCCGAGAAGAAGGTTGCTTCAATTTGAAATTCGCGCTCGTTGCTATTGGCAACCGCTGGGTAGCGTCAGTAGCGGAATGCACCACGGGAGATGATACTGGGGACTCTGGGATACGTACCCACAATCCCCTTCGCTTTCCTGGAGGACTGCGCTCAGAAGGGGGGGGGCTTTGTTCCGTTAGAGCAAGCATAGTGTGTACGCGATCTCGCGCAACAACAGCCACGGGAGAATTAATGCGGAAGAGGATTATTGCGCGTTAAAAATGGTAGTGTGTACATAGCCTAAGACAACCCAGGGCAACTTGGATATTTCCAGGGCTAGGGTTCCCCCCAAATAGCTGCTATTTAATGCAGCAAATCAGTGATATTTCACAGCACGAGTGTAAAGTATCTTCCAAATTTACCATGGAAGAGAAAGAAAAGCTGTTCACATCAACCATTTGTGGTACATTTCACCAGCATAATCAGGCAATTGTCCATAAATACCCTTCTCATCTCTTGTCCCACTAAGATTATCCCTCATGTAACAGTTGCCATGGTCACAAGACTAATGCTAGCAGGGATTAACCCCACTGAGCCTTGTAGCCCAGGGTAAACTCCAGCTCTTTGAAGTGACAGGGAAAGACGAGCACTGACCAGGTTATGATAAAAAGTACTGCAGTGAGAATATTGTTATCAAGTCCAAATCTCCTCTGCAAGAGAGGGGAAAGCCAATGTTCTGCTTCTAAAAACTAGAGCTTGCACCTGCCCTCCAAATGAACCGGCTCCAGCTGTGTGGATACACTTAGTCCCTCACAGCTTGACAGGTAAAGGTGTACTTGAATCAGCGTTCAGCAGTTAAACTTTAATATCTTTACCCCTGGTGCCAATGGGTATCATGCTGGAAGACTCCAAATCCCCACAACAAGTGGTAGATAAAGTGCAGCATAAATTTATTAGTTTTTCTTTTAGCCTCTTAATTTAGAAATACTATTCAGTCTGAGTTTAGATCACTACTCTGGAATACATGCACAGGGGAGCCCTGACTGATTTAATTTGCATAAAGCCCTTCAAGGATTTCCCACCAATGAAAGATCAGGCATAGCAGAGTTCCACTTCACCACAACCCCTTCCTGATATGCCCGCTCCTGTCCTTTCCACCAAGGAGAGGAGTGGTTGGCATAGAAGTTGGCGGAACTACCTCTGCCAGCTTTCCACTAGCAGAGAGTTCCTCTACAACAGAAGGCATAAACTTTCGTGGGCTTCAACGAAGTGGGTTGGAGCCACAAAAGCTCAGGGCCGAAGAAATTTGTTAGTCTTCAAGGTGCCACAGGCCTCTCGTTGTTTTAGCAGACCAGTAAATTCAGTCCACACACCTCCAATATACACACTGCATGTTTTCTTGCCTTAGCAATGTTGCTTTTAAATTTTTCTTATAGGAAAAACAGCCTTATAAGCCAACCAGGAATTAAGATATTCTATAGCAGTGATGGCGAACCTTTTAGAGACCGAGTGCCCAAACTGCAACCCAAAACCCACTTATTTATTGCAAAGTGCCAATACTGAGGTTTTAGTTTAGAAAAAACAACAAAAGCGGAGCCGGCCCCCCAGCTCAGTCCAGGGGTTCGGGTGGCGGCAGAAGCTCCGGCGGAGTTTCTGCTGCCACCCGATCCCCCAGCTGGTTCGGGTCTCAGCAGAAGACCTCGCATCATTACAGGTCTGCCCCTGGGCGTGCGTGCCACCAGAGAGGGCACTGAGTGCCACCTCTGGCACGCGTGCCATAGGTTCGCCACCACTGTTCTATAGGCACCTCAGCCTTTATTAAATACACAATGTGACAGTAAACAGCCCTTGTAGAGCACATGTAACCTAGATGTCTCCTCTTCACAATCTAGCCCCTTTTGTTCAGGTCTACACTTGCTAAAATTAGTTTGAATTAGCTTAATTGGAACTAGCATAGCCACACTGGAACGTCAGTTCGAACTAAGCAAGCACTTGCTTACTTCGAATTAGCGATCCCCATTCATTTCAATGGCCGGTTAATTCGAACTAAGAAATTAGTTCAAATTAACATGGCCACATTGGTTAATTCGAACTAGTTAGTGCTAATTAACCCCTTAATTTGAATACCCTATTCAAACTTATTAGTTCAAATTAAGGAAGCCCTTAATTCAAACTAATTAAAGCTTAGTGTAGCCATGGCTTTAGTTAGTTCGAATTAAGCCTCCTTAATTGGAGCCAACTTGCCCATGTGGACATAGCCTGAGTGTCTTCATGTGTAATATCTTAAATTGGAGGTATTTGCTATAATTGACAGGACAATGAACGAACTTTTTGAACAAGGACAAGTGAGAGAAAAGTGGTTTCAGCAAAGATGCTTTGCCTTCAAAGTGCTGAAGTGTTTTTACATTTTAAGCACCAGTGTAAAAGTTCCTATGTAGTTTTATTCATACTTTGGCACTTGATGCTGAATTAGCATCTCTGGAGATGGATATCCTCAGTTTACCAACAGAATAGGCAGTAGCAATCCCCAACATACATAAACCTTGATGTAGGTGGGCCACCTTTTAAGTCTGACTGAGTTTTTCACTTTTTGTAGCCTAATCAGTCTCTCTGTTGACATTATGAACACCCTTATGACATAAACATGTGAATACTCATCCACTGGGAACTGAATTGAAACCACCCAGCTAAGAGGGCATCACACAATGCATAGCTGGCCTGTGGAACTCATTACAATCCAGATATCACTGAGGGCAAGTGTTTGGCAGGATTGTAAAGAGACTTGGACTTTGATACTGATAATTAACGTGTCCAGAAAGTTACAATAGGAAAAAAAAATTTTTTCTTCAGTACTCGGGAAAGGATGAAAGCCCTCATGTCTCAGGGCATAAACCAGCCTTTAACTGACAGGGCTTAGAAACGGTCTCTGTGTGCATGTGTAAAAGGGGGGGTCCAGGAATGACTCACCGCTAGTGCAATCCTCACAGTTCAGCATACTCTTACAATGTCTTCCTGGTTAGCAAGTCACTCTGCTCCTGTGGCGGTCTGCCTCTTCTCATGACTCAGCTCTCGTCAGGTCACATTTAGTCCAGGGGGCATCCAAACGTCCACACAAAAAAAAACACTTCACCCAAATGGCTAGTTTATTCATCTGATCTCCTACGCTCAGCTCTGGGCCCAGTAGTCAGTATATTCTTTTTTCAGGGCTTCCAGTAGTCCATTATCTTTTCTCAGGGATTTCACACACCATACTGCTGGCTAGTAAGAACTTACTGGGTTCTAGTATAGGGACCTGGACAAACAGTCTAGGTTCACTCCAGCAGACATCTATCTATTAGCACTTTTTCCCAACAAGCCTTTCTCCTCATTCAGCTCAGAGCTTTCCTGTACCTAATAAGAAACTAATTACAAACTTTCTCCCTATTCCTCCCACCCATGCCAGCTTCCCTCTCTGTATAGTAGCCACCCACCTCCTCAGGAGCTGTGTTTCATTATTAATGAGGCCTGGCCTACCTTCCAGGTGAAACAAGGTAAGTTAATTGGTCTCTCCAGTCCCTATTAACTCTTTCCCCAACTGTGTGCAATAGCTCCTTCATCATAGCAAGTTATCCTAGAATTCCTTGTTGCAGAGTTTCTTGCACCTCTCCATTGTTGGTGATAAAAACTGCCATGCCAAATCAGACCCATGATCCATCTAGCCAATATCTATCTTCCTAGAAAGACCTATAATATCGGTAAATGATGAGGAGTCCTGTAGCACCTTAGTGACTAACAAAAAATGTTTGGGGCATAAGCTTTTGTGGACTGGAACCCACTTTGCCTGATGGATATTCTATAATATGGATAATATTCATTTCCCTTCTCTTCTTCCTCAAATCCCAAGATGATAAGTGGCAGGTAAAATCCTAAATAAATAAAGTAGATCATATTCTTTATCCCAGTGCCAACTCTTCCCACCATTTTGGTAGCACAAGTTCAGGCTTTTCCGCAGCCTGGGGGAATCCTTGGGTGTTGTTAAATTGATGTAGTTTTGTGCCATGGGGGTGTGACTGGAACATGCTGTGTGAAAGCAGTCCTCGGCCATTACTAGCAATGTAAACTTAAACTAGGAACCAAACCAGCCCCCGTCTGTCCCAGGAAATGCAAGAGTGTCATATCTTCAGACATTCAACTCAAGTCCTTCACTAAATGCAGCTTAGTTGTACTGGGCCTAAAAAGTGGTGGTGGTGGGAGAGAGAGAGAGAAAAAAAATAGATGGAATTATGGCATTTGATGTTTCTGTGACAAACTAGGAGATCAAAGAGAGGATTATCTGAGGAGAGAGTGATGGGGAAGAATTATACAAGAGGAAAGCAGGAGAAAAAAGGAGGGGGAAAACAGAGGAAAACACACAATGTGTGAAAGGAATATAGAAAAGTATTAAAGCAGTCGAACCCAGAAAAAGATTTGAAAATACGGATTAAACCTGGGAAGAAAAACAACAGTCTATGCACCAAGATCTATTATTTACTCTTTTTTAAATAGTTATGTGGAGTAAAATGCTTTGTTAAACTTGGATAGTTAGGTCACACATAGGCACACATTACAAGAATGTGCCTGGATAGCCATGGTAAGGGACACCTGTGCACATTTAAATCTTCCCCCAAGAGCAAATGTCTGCATGAGTGCGGAGAGGGATTCCCAGCTTTGTCCAGGACAGAAGAACAGTCCAATAAGTGGGATAAATCCAGAGGTTGACTTGTAAGCGACATATTAATAAGTGGGACATGTGAGTGGGCATAAAAAAGGCTGAGTCAGTGTAAGGGAGCTGTAACACTGTTTCCTAAATCAGCTCTGCTGGTACACAGACACACCTCATTCTGTCAGGCAGCATGCACTGGTCCTTTTAGAATTGGTAATGTGGCTAGGGCCTATCCTTTGGTAACTGGTCTGGTGAAGGGCTGGAAGAAAATGCAAATTACACAGTCTTAGATATATGTCTTAATTCTGTCCACTATTTGGGCTCAGTTGCAATAGTACATTCAGTCTTCCCACCAAACACTCATGCACATTGAAGCGAAATATCAGCCACAGTCCCAGCCTTGATACAGTGGAAGCTGCTGTGAATAAAGTTTTCTCTTCTGACATTGATCACATTAATCTTGCTTTTCACGAACAGGAAATGTATAGAACAAGAAAAGAAAAATATTAATTTAAATGCAGCATTGCTATGTCAGACTCCAGAATAGAAGCCCGTTGTAGTTTCTTGAGAATTTGTGTACTGGATAAGTGTACTTTCAAAATGGGGAATAACTTGCATGGAAAACAAAACAAAACAAATGCAAGTTGCCAAAATTAAAAAAATTCCCAAACTAAATCTGATTCTAAGTTTATATGAAGCATGAAATCTCCCTGCTACCAGTTAAGAGGAGCTGACAGAGCTGCACAATTGCTTCATTCATCTGTTTTATTCAGTTCTCATTTCAGTAGTTGTCCTCTTGAAATATTTCTTTTTATTTATTTAGATTTGTGGAAACAGAAACATGAGGCATTTATCCTAAGCTCTAGGCAGTCTTGAAACTTATTTAAAAGCACAGTTAAACAAAGCTAAAACCAGCAGTCACTTCCTCTAGTTACTACAAAGCAAATGGTTAAACCTTGCAGCAAAGGAATAAATGAGAAAATATCCCATGTACCTTCTAAATATCTGTTTTATACCCCCTGAGCACCACCCTCCTCTTCCTCCCTAAAAGCCTCCCTGGAATGAGGAACCTTGAAGTGTGCTCTGAAGAGCAATAGGATTGAGCTATTTCACACCAAGGGGGGGGGAGGGGAGAGGGGATGTTTCCTGCCAGCCATTCCTGCTCTTTTATTCTGAGAGACAACAGAGTCTTGTGGCGCTTTTAAAGACTAACAGATTTATTAATCGCATGAGCTTTCGTGGGAGAAAATCCCACTTCGTCAGACGCTTTGAAGATAGGAAAGTTACAGAGTGGGAGGAAATTAAATGCAGGGGAGTGTATGACATAGCATCAGGTCAGGCTGTAACAGCAAATCAAAG
>ML685811.1:180923-203420 GCA_007922175.1 Pelusios castaneus
TCTGCTCTCTCGCAGACAGGGAGGTCCAAGGCAGGTCTGCTGTCTCACAGACAGGGAGGTCCAAGGCAGGTCTGCTGTCTCACAGACAGGGAGGTCCAAGGCAGGTCTGCTCTCTCGCAGACAGGGAGGTCCAAGGCAGGTCTGCTGTCTCACAGACAGGGAGGTCCAAGGCAGGTCTGCTCTCTCAGGCAGGGAGGTCCAAGGCAGGTCTGCTCTCCCAGGCAGGGAGGTCCAAGGCAGGTCTGCTCTCTCAGGCAGGGAGGTCCAAGCCAGTTAGCATGTTACAGTCCTCCCAGAAACCCACGGCCAGCCAATATAGATCACCAACACGCTCACACTGTAAACACTAGAATGGACCCCAAGAGACAGGACCACTGCATAACACTACTTTTGAATTCCTCTCAGGGCGGGTGCAAGAAAGGGTTTTTTTGAGTGTTTACTCTCATTCCTTTCCCCAAGGCCTTTGGTACTGATAGCATCATGGAAAATGCTCAGCGTAGACTGCTCTCATGGTATGCCACACGTAGCTGGGGAAACTTCCATGCTAGCTGTGACTGAGCTAGCACACTAAAAAGTGCGTCGCCCGTAGGCTCTCTTTTAGCACACTAACTCGAGCAGATGTCAAACTGGAAATTACATCCCCAGCTCAAACTGGGGACGTGTCCTGAGCTCCCCACCTCAGGGGAGAGTCCAGGTAGTTGGAGCTCTAGGAATGGAAAGCACATTCCTCAAGCTGGTCTTGTTAGCTATGCCAAGAAGCTGTCTTACTTGGGGATTGGAGCACCCGCTATCATGTCTTCATCTGCTGAGACAGGACAAGATTTTAGCAGCAGTGTGCTGGTGTAGAGCCTCCTTTTCTAAATGGACTAAGAGGGTTGCATAGAACAGAAGCACCTCTCCATAGAACCCCTACTGGGCTTGGGTTGGTGATATTTGGTCTAAGATATGAACAATATCCTCGGGTTCCTCTCTACCCTGACTTGTAAATTTGCCTTGATAGGAATGTTTTAATTGCTGCTAGTTACACAAAGTTAGACTGCAGGACAGGCTGATTTGAGTGTATGTGCCTCTTTCACCCACTCCAGACTGAACCTCGTTGATCTGTGACCACCGAAAACACTATATATATCTGAGCTCACTTATCAAGAAGCAGCAAAATTTAGTGCCAATGAACAGAGAGTTCAGAAGCATAATTACATTTACCCATCTAGAGCAGATCTCTGCACCTACTGAACCATTCTGAGGCAGTTTTTATATTAAACAATAACAGAGACTGACCTACATTTTCAAAAGCATAGCTGCCGGCATAAGTCTAATTAAGACAATGGTTCCCCAAATTCAGTGTAAAAAGGTAAGCACAAATTTTTCTGTTGTTACAATGTTTTCAGTGGATTCATATTTGCACATGTAGTTACATTCTCCCCAACATTTGGCAGTGACATTGCCTCAATGGATCTTCCTTTTCTCTTCTGTGAATTTTATTTCCTTCCCTACTCCTCCAGCAAAAACTTTTCATTTATTAAATTACTTTTATGTGATCGTAAAGTGACTTTTTGAGCACAGGTGACCACCCATGCTGTGTACAAAGGCATGCTCCTCATTTGGTGGCTAAAATTCTGTAACCTACATTGGGGGAAAAAAAGAGTAAAACCTCTTTTCAGGCAATGATCACATACTCTGAAAAGTGTATGATTTGGGACTATGAATAAATCATTGTGGGAGGGTGTGCCTTAAAAATAAGCCCTTTGTTCTTTTTATTTTTCATATACATTTTCCTTTCTGTTAATTCACTTATTTTATTTTTGTTATTTCCAAGCACATATTTTTGAAGGAGATAGTTTGAGAGCAGAAACACAGGAAAATATGCCAAAAACATCTTTAAAAATAATTGCTCTCAGAAACTCTGTTTAAAACCCCAAAGTGGGCGGACAGGCGTCCAAAAATGGTTCCATGCTCTTGCCTCCAGCCTCCCACATCTTCTGAAGATTTTATGCAATTGCTGCTCAGGAAAATTGACAGAAAACCTGATGAGCTCCAGCCCGCCATAGCAATACTAACTGCAGATTTTCAGAACAGCTCCTCCCTCAGCTGCTCTCACTTAGGCACCTGAATAAGGAATCAGATTTTCACAAATGCTCAGCTCTCACCAGCTTCAATTCTGGATGCTGAGCACTTTTGAAAATCTGGTCCATTAGACTCCAGCAATACTCTACACTGCAAAAACTCCCTAGCTGTGAGTCAGCTGACTTGGGCTTGCAGGGCTAAAAATATCAGCACAGGCCAGCTGGGGCTGGCACCCAGGCACTGAACCCTTCCCACCTCTCCTGGTTTCAGAGCCCAAACCTAAGCATCAGTACTGCTATTTTTAGCCCTGGCGGTGAACCCAAGTCAATTCACCTGGGCTCTGAGACTTGCTGCTGTGGCCGTGTTTCGCTATATAGCCGGCCCCTGTGTTGTGCAAGTAGTTATGAAGAGTCTTCACTTGGAGCCCTGAAGGGGTGCTGTGGAGTAACCTAATGTGGTCAAGTGCATTTCAGCTTCAGTCCCAATTTGGGTTTATGCTGCTCTTATTTGTTTATTCCTGAAATGGCGTTAGAGAGAAACATGGGACTTCAAAACAATAAAGACTAACAGATTTATTTGTCGCATCAGCTTTCATGGGAGAAAATCTCACTTTGTCAGATGCTCTTCAAAGTGTCTGAGGAAGTGGGATTTTCTTCCAGGAAAGCTCATGCGCTAAATAAATCTGTTAGTCTTTAAAAGTGTCACAGGACTCTGTTTCTCTGCAATAAACTAACACAGCTTCCCCTTTGTATCCAAAAAAATAAAGGTCAAGTCACTGCCCTAAAGAACTTACAGTCTAAGGGCCTGATCCTGTAAACACATAGTCAATGGGACTGTGCACCTGTGTAAAATTACGCATTAGCTTAAAATGTTTGCAGTCTGGAGCATTAAGTCAAGGCAAGCACAGGAAGAGAACAAAGAAAAGAGGTTGGGTGAGGAGGACAAAAGGAGAAGTCATGCTCATGCAGCCTCCAGGATCTCCATAGTATACTTGCCTTGAGAGTTAAGTATTTAAAAACCAAAACAAAAATAGAAACATCATAAGTCCTGCCCCAAGGAGATCGGTTTTTGCTGTCTTGAAGCAGAATATCAATTTAGAATTCCGTCTGGAAAGTGTTGAAATGTCAGGGAAAAAATACTAGGTTACTTGCCTGGAGGAGCCAGAGCCAATAGTTTTCTAAAAGCTTTTCATCGGGATGTATCTAACAGCCCAGTTCTCTGGGCAGCAGGATTTTGGGTTGTTGAGAGAATGAAAAGGACACTCACTGACGGGGAAGTTTTGCTTGTAGGGAAAGGCTTATCCATCAGCACAGTTAGAAAGCGTCACAAAGCTTTGCTTCTAAGGAGCAACAGATCAGCATGTCGGTTGTGGAGCACACAATTGTACTGGACTGGTGTGTGCAAGAATGTACGCAGTGAGATGGAATCAGAGCTGGTTTTGTGAGAGTCACATGAGGCCAGTATTTTTGTAAAGCAGCCCCTAAAAGGTGACGGTCAGGGGGCAGAGATTCCCCTTTAGCTCAAAGAAGTGTTTGTATATTGACTGAATATCTAGTCCTGAGTTTCATTCCTGATGCTCAGGTGTGAATTTTCAGCTTCTACCGCTGCTTGTTGTGCATGCAGCCAAAAATGTGTTATATTGTGCAAGTTAAAAACGGTGTACTGTACCACAACAGTGCATGATCAAATCCAAGGAAAATCTCATCAACTTCAGGATTTAAGAAAAAACATTTGAGATACTAACAAAATCAGCAGGCAAGTCAGCTGAGCATTTTATTCTAGAATTGAACTTGAATGGGAATGACAGGACAGAAATGGAGCCTAACCAATGGCTGGCTCAGCAACGCTTATATCTGGTTTAAATCTGTCTCAAAAAGTCAGAATCAGAGTTTCTGGTCAGAAGGGACCCCTAGATCACCTCGCATGGCCAGCATCGTCACCTAGCGTGTGCGCACTGCATCCAACATACCAAAGTCTCACAGTCCGCAGGAGAATAAGCTATTGTGTGCCACAGGCAAAAGACAGGAGGAACCCACGTGCAGCAAAAGCAGAGAAATGATGAAGTGTGATATACACAGCTAATCCTGCTGTGTGACCTGCACCATATACTGCAGAGGAGGGGAAAAGGTCAGACCAGTTTGACTTGGGAGAAAATTCCTTCCAGATGCTTTGTCAGCCATAAGGTTTAGCTGTATTGATGTGTTCTGTAAACTGAGAAAAGGTTTTTCTTTTCTGTTTTAGAGACTGTTCTCTCTTCAGTTGGGTTTACGGTGAGGAAGAGGTCAGTCAAAGTTTGCTTGCCAGTCAGATTCTTAAAGGTTATGGGCCAACTTTTCTAAAACAGCCTCTGAATTTGTGTTTGTACTTCTGGGCACACATCTATTTTCAGAGAAAAATCATATTAATTTTGACATCTAACTATTCAGTTTGCAAGCATAGACATGTTAGCATCTGCAGTTCAGATAGAGAGAAGTCTACAGTATGTTTGCAGGTGCAAATTTAAACACTGTGTTAAAGCTTTTTTGACAGCTGGGGCCATCTTATGGATTTACTTTTGTTCTATGATTAATGCATGTTAAGATACAGGATGTACGTTACCTTAAAGGTAGAAATTGCATCTCTGCATTTTATGGCTGAAAATGTGGGAATTCATTTCTCATCCTTCACAACTGTGACTTGTTCATTGCACATGAAATGTGCCCCAAATAACTCTGTTATGTTCTCCCTTTTATTATTTATGTTCAAGAAATGGATGTTAAATCATTTTCAGCTTCCAGCAGTCCCTTCTTCTGGGTCTCTCACTGTGACTACTTTGGGCATAGGCACATTTTAAGAGGAAGGACAGATGTAGTATTTTGTACCTGGATGGCCACTCTCTCAGCTAGATTTTGACCTAAGATCCTTCCTTCAGTAATGACTTTGAGAACAGAGGCCATATACCCCTGGGTTTTGACTGCCAGCGAGGAGTTTGGAGCCTCTCTCTTTCTGAACAATATTTCATGTTTCCCATACTGATATCTATACCTCATTTAAAAATTAATATTCTTGAAGGTATTTGGAAGTTCCTATGTCTCCAGCTAGTCACTAGGGTACGTCAACACAGCAATAAAAGGCCCAGAGCAGCTATAGATGAATGGGTGATGCTCCATATTTGCAGATGTTGCTTGCAGACATTAAGGAAGTTGATACAGGGTAGAAAGAAACCTTTCAGAAAATGAAATACTTACACACACTAACAAAGCAGTTAGGCCCTAACTGGTAGGGCATATTCACCCATTGCTTCTAACATGTAATATACCAACTAGTAGTACAACAAACCAACTGTGGATAGAATGACAAACTTACACTTTCGCGGACACTGAAAATGCCAATGTTCTAAAAATGTCCTAGGACATTACATCTGCTATGCACAGCTACGAACCCTGCAACAGTGCACAAAAATCCCTCTTTAAATCCTTTATCATAGAAGAGTTTTCAAATAGTGCTAGGAATTCTTTTGCTTTCATCATATGATATAGACAGAAGTTCTCATTTTTCCAGTGTAATGTTTTTTAAGAGACAGCCACCAGTATCTAGAACAAGTGGGATTTTCTCCCACAAAAGCTCATGCGATAAATAAATTTGTTAGTCTTTAAAAGTGCCCCAGGACTCAGACTTAGACTTTAAGGTCAGAAGGGACCAGTACGATCATCTAGTCTGACCTCCTGCAAAATGCAGGCCTCAAGACCTCACCCACCCACTCCAGCAATAAGCCACCAACCTACGACTGAATTATTTACCTCCTTAAATCATGATTAAAGGACTTTAAGATACAGAGAATTCACCAGTAGGTGAGCCATGCCCTGCGTCTGACGAAGTGGGATTTTCTCCCACGAAAGCTCATGCGATAAATAAATCTGTTAGTCTTTAAAAGTGCCACAGGACTCTGTTGTCTGTGCTACAGAGGAAGGCGAAAAACCCCCAGAGCCCCAGCCAATCAGCCCTGGGGGAAAATTCCTTCCCGACCCCAAATATGGCGATCAGTTAAACCCTGAGCACGTGGGCAAGTCTCAACACCCAGTTACCCAAGAAACAATTCTCTGTAATAACTCAGAACCCACCCCATGTACTTTCCCCTCTTAGGCCTCTTGTAAATCCACCACACATAGCCAAAGATCAGTCAATTTCCAAAATAGGCTGAACTAGACTAACACGGCTCCCCCTTTGGAACGTGTATAATTTATATTGAACAATGTAAGAGAGGTGAATCTTTTACTGAGGGGATTGTGCACTAAAAAGTGACTGTAGAAACGGTGGGATAGCCATGTCAACCCCAAGATATTAGATAGACAAGGTGGGTGAGGTAATATCTTTTAATAGACCGATTTCTGTTGGGGGGAGAGACAAGCATTATCTCTGTGTAAACTTGAAAGCTTGTGTCTCTCCCCAACAGAACTTGGTCCATTAAAAGACATTACCTCCCCCGCCTTGTTTCTTTATGGAGAAATGGCACTTTCTTATCATAGGGAAGGGAAGGAAGACCTGATCTGACCCAGGAATCCACACAAAGGCATGATAAACACCACTTCCACACCTCTAAATTAGCTTGATAGCACTTAGTGCTATGGAGAAAGTCAGAGCTGCTGGCTAGTCAACACAGCCATTAACAGCTTGAGCTGCAGGGCCTGGCGATTAGGAGTCGCTCTCATTTCACGTGTAAAATGAGCAAATTTAATCTGGAATTATTCAGAGGCAATAAACAAGGAGCTTCATGATAATACTCTTCAGAGTCAGAGCTCAGAGTAGAGTAGCACTTTGAATAAAACTTGACATGAATTGAAAGCGTTGGCAAAAATCTTTAAGATCCCAAATCAATACCTGGCCATAAATAAATTTTACAATTATTGGGAAACATGTTTTAAAGCAGAATTGTTACTAATTTCCTTTTTTATTTACCTTTCAAGACACAGTTCTGGTTTCCATCCTCTCCCTTCAGAATTGGAGATACAGCAAGTACCTTAAAGCCATGGAGGCAGCGTATGAAACGCTGTATTGTGAGTGAGTGGTACAGGAGCACTGGCAGGGGAAAGGAGGGCTCTTGAACTCACGTACTGGCAAATTAGGAAAGGAGTGTGACCGGCTGCTCCCCAAATCTGGTCTGGTGTGCTGCTATGACCCCTCAAAATTCGAATCCCACTCCTGAACCCCAATTCACCCCGCTCTGCTGGGTGACCACTCACTCCTGAGTCAGTCTACACCAGCCACCAGCGTGTGATTGGTCCCAGGCAGTGGGTGTAAATCCACTAGCCACACAGGCATCGGTCTCCAAGCGAGCACACCCAGCCCCAGATCCCACACAGCGAGTCACTGTCTTACAGGGATTGGGACCCATGCCCAATCTCCATAGTCACAAGTTTGTCCATTTAATAAAGAAGTAGATTGTGCCCAGCCTTCCACATCCACACCCTCTAAAGACCACCCAGCTTTAAGTAAAACAAATACTAGTTTATTTCTCAGAGTATGATTTCCAGTAAGAAAATAGCCAGTCAAGGGAGAGTCATAATATGGATGAGACAGGAGTGACCACTATCAAATAAAAGATATAAACTGCTACTAATCTAACATTGCTACCTAAACTGACCTCAAAGTCCAAGATTATGCGCAAGGTGTTCAGCGTTTTACAGCTGTTCTCTGCCTATGACAAGGCAGGGCCCAGATCTTCCTTGAAGTTGGTTTCTGCCAGGCAAAAACTTGCAGCTTCTCTCCTCTCAAACAGTCTATGTCTTTGTTTTTACAAGCTCCTGTCTTCCCCCCCCCTTCCCCTCCCTGTCCTGCTGTGTGATTCTCTTTACTTCTACCTGAGCCAGGGAGGGCATTAGCATCCCCTTTGTCATGTAACTCTCCAGCCTCTCTGCTAGAGACAGTTTGAGAGTCTGAACCCTGCTGCTGTAGGAAACATGGCATCACGGCAATTATGCAGAATATGTTATGAGCATCCACAAAGAAACCTGGTATCGCATATTTGGCATCAACTCACACAATTACATTGCAAAATTGATCAGAAAAATTACACAGGATTATACCTACAGATATGCATCCCGTGACAAGGAGTAACTCACTTTCTATTTTTTTTCATTTTGCCATTAAGATCTGTCTCTCCTATTATATATGATTTAGCAAACTAACACTTGTCTTAATAATCTGGTCATACTATAGTGCTCTTTTAAGGCCCAGCCCTACATGGCACCACATGTTCCTTTGAGTCCTGTTGCCATCAGTGGAAGTTGAAAGCATCATACTTCACAGAGTATCCTTCATCAGAGGAAAACAGTGTTTTAAATGTATACAGTGTTTCATGTTCAAAGCATCTTTACAAGACTAATTAATCATCTACAAAAACTGCAATTAATTGACCCTCCTTAGAGTTAGCTGATAACTGATTGAGATGCTGAGAACATTGCATCTGCTGCTTAAGGATATCGCCCATACTGCTGAGTTTGTCTATGTACATTCTGTACCTGTAACAAAACTGGTTAAAAAGACAAATAAATTGAGGGATTTGCTATGTCTTTTAGAAGTGATACTTGAAGCAAGAGCTAAAAACACAATATATGGGCACAGGGTATGATGGAAGCTAAAAATTAATAGCCAGCAACAGAGCCTCTTTTAATTGAAAGAGCTAGGTATGGCCTTTGGATGCCATGCTGCTTCTTAATAGGTATCAGGGAGTGGCTTTTTTGACCTAGGTTTGACATACAGGGAGGTAGGAAATCCTGAGAGAACCAATTAAATCATCTGTCTCTTTTGCCGCCATATTTTCCAACTTGCAAAAAGTAGCTTTGCTCAGTTTCCTTGTCTATCATTTTATTAGCTTTACGAGTTCAGGGCCCATTTTGCAGTGTTTGTTCCTTTTCTCTGACCATGGATACATAGACTGAAATTGAAGTTTGTTTTTCTTTGGTTAAGAATGAGGGCAGCAAAGTTTACAGCTCTCTGCGGCTTGACAATATCACTTTCTTAGCTTGTTTGCCAGTGTTGCCATCCACTGTTGCTGGATTCCTCTCCCAGTCTGCCTTCTGAGCAGCAGTAGGGATGTTCTATGGCTGCTACTACAATTGAAAGTCTGCAGTAGCCTCTGAAGAATGACTGGTAGAATAGCCTGGAACTAGTCTCAGCCTCATCACACCCAGCTGGGAGCCATCTCTACTGCCAAAACAAAAGGGAAGAGCATAAGAAACCTCATTCAGAGATGCACCTTGAGCAGATACCTTCAGCCATATACCTAAGGCAAAGTTTATTAGAACTTGAAGCCCCCGGGTTTAGAGAACACTTTCAATCTTTTAATGAAACAATATGATTATCTCAAAGAGATCAGCTTCCCTCACTGGAATGCCATGACTCTCCTCATGCCATATATAAACAGATGTGAATGAGGGAAACGGTGTCTTAATGCTAAGAATTATCACAAGAACCTAGATGGCACAGGAGCAGCACAAAATGAAGGAAAGCTGTCAGCTGTGTTCTTAGGTTGGCTCCATCCTTACAGGAAAAGAGATGCTTGCTAAATTGCAGTTGGTCAAGAAGGCTGTGTGGGATGGTGTCTGCACTGCTTTATAACCCCATGCAACCCTAGTGGCTTCACATTGGTATTAGCCAGCTCACAGTGTTTCCAGACTTGGTTGGAACATTAATGATTGTAGGGGTTTCCCTTCACGTTGATAAAATTCATCCTGGGTAGGGGAAGCTAATCATGTTCCTGATTTTTCCTGCCCCATCTTTCTCCTATTTGCAGGCATCAGATGTGGAGAGACAGCTCTCAATGCAGGTCCATGCCCTTCGAGAGGACTTCCGGGAGAAGAACTCATCAACCAGTCAACATGTAATACGGCTTGAAAGTCTCCAGGCTGAGGTGAGTGGCCTTTTGATCATGATGGTTTAAGGTTTGATCTCTCTCTCGAGGTAACCAGTGGTATTTTAAGCTTATTTAATGAGCCCCTCTGAACTGGATAAACAAAACCAAATGCCTAAACAGTGATAGTTTGTGCCAACAAGAAAAAGGGGTGTTTGCGAGAGGGCAGAAGGAGCTAATTAATTTGGTTGGCCACCTGTGTTTCCCTTGTAACTGATACTCGTTGTTCACACCAACTGGACTATGTGAGTAGCAGAATTGTCCTGTTTTGAAAATAGTCTGAGTTATTGTGTCAAATGTGACAACGGGGATTAGGTAACGTGTGTTATTGGCACAACTTCTGTGAGTGAGAGAGAGAAGCTTCTGAGCTTACACAGAGCTCAAGTCACCTAATCCTATCAGGAAGATGGAAAAGAGGGGAGGCAGCCAAAATGTAGTTCTGTTCAAGTCAGCTGAAGAAGAGCTCTGTGTAAGCTCAAAAGCTTGTCTCCCTCAGCAACAGAAGTTGATTCAATAATAGATATTACCTCACCTGCCTTCTCTCGCTAGTGTCTTGGAACTGACAGCTACAGCCACACTGCATGTACAAGAGTGTGTCAGTCACAGAAATGCCCTCGGCAAGGTGATGACTGTCAGACAGGCACAGCTACTGCCATGGAAGAATGTTTTGGACTAAGTGTGGCTCTCTTTCTCTCCGAGGTCAGGGGAAGACACTCCCTGCTGTCCAGCTCTGAGTATGGCTAATGTTCTAAAGGCAGGGGTCTATGCAGGCAGATGGGAAACATAACTCCTCTTCCTTCCTGACCAGTGCAGTCAGAGCTCCCCATCTTGTTTCGGTTTAGTGGAAGCTCCTGTCTAACGGATAACCCTATCAGAAAGATAGAAAGCAGGGAAGACAGTGAGGAGGATCTTTTAGGAGCCTAGATGTGGATATGGTCCATCTTGCCACATCCAAATACCCAGGCTGCTTATGTGGAGGGGGCTGCTGGGAGTGGCTGAGAAGAAAGCAGTAATCGTCTTCTCCATTTGAGAAGTGTGTGGAAACATGTGGCCATCCTTTAGTCTTATTTTAGCACCAGATATCCTGGCCAGTATGTTACTATTTTCCTTTTCCTTCTGGGTGGAAGACTTGAATATGAAGGACCTGGAGGAGTGGGGGAAAAAAACCCATGTTGTACAATCAGACTACTTTTTAACTGAGTATAGGAATTTTTCCTAAATTTCTCCTTCTTTTCCCCTTCCTAACCCTCTCTTTCCCTTATCCTTTCCACTTTCCCTTGGTGTGGAGCAGCAGGTCCTTGAAGTAAGTACAGCTGCTTTGATTTGGCTTTGAACATGTGACTGTTTACATCACGGTGCATGCCCCACCTGTTAAGGGTGTTCTGTCTTGTGCAATTCAGCTCATATTTTCCCCTCAATGCCTAACCCTAGCCCAGTGCCTATAGGACAGTTGTGGGTTTTTTAACAGTCATTCTCAGGTGTTCATTACTGAATTTCATAAAAGTACTGTCATAAAATGCATCCCTTTTATTTGTTCTATCTTTATCTCTTTTGCATCCCTTCTCTCCATTACACTGAAGTCGTGCTGGTAAGGGAGGAGACTTCTCAGCAATCATTACTCATATCAGAATAACGTCCTAATATGTTACAGGAGATGTTCTATAAATAGCGAAATGCAGATACACAAAACTGACAAAATATTCCCTCATCTTTCCAAACATTTCATTCTCCTGGACAAATACAGCATCCCTCATTTCTCCAGGACAGGTGACTGTCTAGTTAATCTGTGTCCAGGAACCATCTGTACACTAGGTATATAACCATAACATAGGGCCTGGAAGGCAGCCAGATAAGATGATATCAGAGAGACCATAAAGGACAGTTAGCAATTAACATGGGGGAGTGCTGAAGAAGAACTAGAGAAAAATAAGGCTGGGGATGGGGAGGGGCAGACTGAAGGAGAGAGTCTGGAAGACAAGCATAGAATGTGGACAAATTAGAAAGAGTCCAGCAGAGGGCAACAAAAATGATTAGGGGGCTGGGGCAGATGACTTATGAGGAGAGACTAAAGGAACTAGGCTTATTTAGTCTACAGAAGAGAAGACTGAGGGGAGATTTGATAGCAACCTTCAACTACTTGAAGGGGTGCTCCAAAGAGGAGGGAGCTAGGCTGTTCTCGAGGGTAACAGAGGACAGAACAAGGAGCAATGGTTTCAAATTACAGCTGGGGAGGTCAAGGTTGGATATTAGGAAAAACTTTCTCACTAGGAGGGTGGTGAAGCATTGGAATGGGCTATCTAGGGAGGTGGTAGAATCTCCATCTTTGGAGATTTTTAAGGCTCGGTTAGACAAAACCCTGGCTGGGGTGATTTAGGGGGAGTGGTCCTGCTTTTTAGCAGGGGGTTGGACTAGATGACCTCATGAGGTCCCTTCCAACCCTATTATTCTATGATTCTAATGGCTAGCCAGATATCTGAGATGGTTTGAGGCTTTTAGGGCATGTGTTCATGGGGCTCAGAGCGCATCCTAAACAGATGAAAGGCAAGCTGGAGAGAACCAAAGAGCTGCAAAGGAGAGTTGAAATGATCTTTATGCATATTCCCAAACTATCAGAGGACCTGGGACATTACTGGGGAGTAGCTAATAGGGAGGATATCAGATAAGCCCAGGATATTTGAGTTGCTGGAGCAAGCCATGTGAGAAGCATCAAAGGTCTGTAAGCGTATCTGGAGAACAATTGATAGTGCTGGGCCTGAAACACAATATACTCCACTCTCAGATATCACAGTGATGGGCGCAGTACGAGAACCCAGATAAATAGCTAGATGGGAAAAATTATCTATCCTGGTTAAACAAACAGTGGCCATTATTAATGCTGATTCATCCCATATACAGCTCCTTGCTAAGTGAATGGACTTGGCATGTCATCTCTCTTCACCTCTGCTTGCTACACTTGACAAAGAAAGGGCTTGAACCTATTTCAAAATAAGTAATTGTTGGGAGGGGCTATCATATGTTGAGATATCTTCAAACACACAGCAAAGAACAAGGCATACAAGCGCAGCACTAACCTCCCACCATCTACAAAAGCATAGGCAGCATGCGAGTCTTTCCTTGGGAGTGTATGAGAAGCTCCCTAGACGTGTGGGAAGGGCCACTGGCATCTGGACTGTGGCCCCATTCCCAGGAGACCCAATCCCTGCTCAGTCTCTTTGCCTCCACCTCTTTCCCCTCAAAAAGCCTCACCTCACTCTGCTTGCTGCCCAGCCCCAGCCTTAGGCTCTGCCATGGGACTCCTCACTACCCAACCCCCTCTGGGCTCCCTTCTGCCCCCTCCCAAGGGCCATTGCTGCCCCAGCATTCCTCTCAGTTCCATCCTTCCCTCCTCCCCCCCGGCCCCACCCTGTGAGGCCCTGGAAGGGAAAGGGCATAGACCCAGGCTGCAGCTTGGGGGTGTGGCTGCCTAGGAAGCTCACAGCCACCATAGTTTCTCCTTGCAGCAAAGAGGGTGGGGCAGCTCATTCAGTTCCCCGCCCGATGGGCACTGGACTCCAGCTGAGGCAGGGAAGCGCCCCCTCCCCATATCAGTGCTGGGCAGAAGCCTCTGGGTTGAGCCAGCAGCCGTGCTGAGATGGCCCTGCTAGCATTCTCCTCTGGGTTCCCCACCTAACTGGGTGCAGCACCACAGACAACACAGAGATACGCTTGCAGCAAGCAAAGCCAGAGTGCTGCGATGAGGAGTTGGCATAGTCTGGGGACCACTGGGCCCCCCCAATTCTAAGTAACTTCTGGCTCTCCTAGCCAGCACAAAGGCTAATGCACTTCCAAAGACAGGTGACCCATATCACATCCAGCATTTGCCCCCTGCATTCTCAAGCCACTTGCATGTGCCGCCCATATACAAAGGGCATAGCAACTCTTAGCTCTCTCACGCACACACACGTCCAGCCAAGCCCACTCTTGCTCCTGGGATTCCAGTAAGTGGTCATGTACAAATGCAGAGAAGTGCCCTTCCAGGAACTCCACCCTTTGCTCACACCAGGAACAGGGTAGTAATAAAGGTGGGCTGTGTAACTGACTGCTCACATTCTTGCACATGTTGATGTCTGGGTGAATTCTTAGGAGGTGGTGGATAGGGCAGGGCTATGCTGTACCTTTACCCTTAGGAAATCCCAAAGCACAAAGTATTTTCGCTCCTTCCCTCCCTCTGCAGTTTGCCTGGCAACGCACATTCCATCTTCTTGGGAACTGCACTCCCACTCTTCCTAGAGTTTTCTGGAGGGAGGCGTTTTCTTTCAGCTTCTTACTAGTCTCTGAGTTGCATATAGAGGCACAGTATCTCTCAGAGGTGCAAACATAGACATACTCTGGTTTCTGCTGTTTTTCTCTTACCACATTGTGAAAATTTTTTCCCAAAGCCTGGAGTCCATCCTAAGCTCTCTTTCCCTTTCAGATTAAGATGCTCACAGATAGGAAGCAGGAACTGGAGTGTCGCCTTAGTGCCATGATGGAGGAAAACGATCTGCTTCAGGGAACCGTGGAGGAACTGCAGGAGCGAGTGCTGGTCCTGGAGAGACAAAGTCACGATAAGGATCTGCAGGTGAGGAGAACAGGAGCTGGAGAGAAATGCTCAAATGAAAGAGAAAATGGAACAGTAATGACTAAAAAGGGATAAAGCAGGTGTTCTGGGATAGGATCTGTAGCTCGGAGAATGGAAATGCGGAGATAGGAGACCAAGATATGAGTAAAATGACTCTTATGATCACAGAGGAACAAGAGAGTGGCTACTGCCTAGATATGACCTGCAGAGAATGGGAACTTGACAGAGAAGACAAAGGGAAGAGAAAATGAACTATTAGAATGAGGAGCAAGACAGAATATTTAATCATGGAAAACAGGTACTTGATTGGAGGCTGAGGAATCTGGTTGCAGTTCTGCTTGTTATATCTTAGCAGGACTGATACCAATAGATTCCTCTTACAGTTATTGCGGGCAGAGGATGGTAGCCAGCCTCAGGTCTGTCAGTATTCAGAAGATGCGCAAGACTGGCTCAAAGTTCTCAGCATACTTTAGTAAACCACTACTGGAACAAAGTTGAACAAGCTGCTGGGTTAATGTTACAGGGCCTGTTTTTGGGTGCAGAGTGATATTTTATGGGGGGGTTTCCAGTTCACCTTATCCACTGCACATTTGTGGCTCTCTCAGCTATTTTACTGTTTGGCAGTTAGGTCCCCATATTCTCTGCCAGTCTGTGGAATAGAAGAATATAGGAACTGCTACACAGACAGACAGTCCATCTAGCCTACCTGACCTTGGCTGGTCCTTCAGCAGGAGGTGCTGCACCTAACCGGAACCCTCTTCTACCATAGTAGATGAGGAAGTGAAAAACTCAGTCAACGGTCCTGCAAACTGAAAGTTCCCTCAATCTGCCCTCTCACTGTTCCTCAGCCGGGTGTGGAGGAACTCCATCCAGGGAGTCCTTTCTCCACTGACCCATTCACTCCTTGATCTCTCTGCTATGAGATTGCCAGTGTGGGAACCAGTTAACTTGAGCTACAATGGCAGGTTTATGATTTGGGCAACTGTCCACCAAGAACGGAACTGAGACCCATCAATTCATTTTAGTTAGATGACTGAGCAGCTGTCAGGTTGTAATTACTTTTATCTGATATCAGCCTGTTCTGGATGTGAACTGGTGACCCAGAGGCGAAAGGATCTTTCTGCTAACACCCTAAAATGTCCACGTCACCAGCATCTATAATGTTATTCTAATTAGACTTTTCAAAATCTGATTAATGTAATTTATTCATAGATTACATTTACTAAGCTATGTGCCTCAATTTTCACAAGTTTCATGGACTAAGCATACATTGCATTAAAATATTTCTTTTATTTCAATAAGTGCCCTCCAGTTCTCATGTAATGGATAGGCTTAACCAAGAGCTTCCAACTGCTCTTTTTGTATTTATAAAGCTATTCTCTATCAGAGGCCTTTCTCCTTTCCAAACTACCTACTCCTCGTTATTTCCTCCCTACATTTGGACCCCCCCCCCCCCCATCACATCATACCTCTAACTAATTTTGTTGCCCTCCACTGGAACTTTTCTATCGTCTTTCATAAGATGATGGAACCATTGCAGAATTTAATGTTCAAGGTGAAGACTTACCCCAGTTGTATAATAGTATTTTTTTTTCTTACTTCTCTCCAGACTCTACTTAATACATGTTAGCATCTTATTAGCTTTTTTGACCACCACTGTACAGTAAGCAGTCCACAATGATGCCTAGATTTTTTGTTAGAACCTATAGCTAATTGAAAACCTGCCAGTGTATACAGATCAATTAAACTGTTCATTCTAATCCACATTTTCTCCCCGCCCCCGCCATCACATGTTCTCAGCACCACTGAATTTCTGTCAGCCTTTTATTTGTGTAAAAAGTGATTGCACCCACTGCTTGTTTACTGCTTTGACTTTGCCCCAGCAGTGTAACAAGAGACCTAATGTTTACATCACTCATCAGTATATTGTCACCTTTTTAACCAATTGTTTCTTCGGTTGTGCACCCTCCAACTACAGATACGCCCTGATTTAAACACCTTGAGTGACACCTGAAATATGCAGATAACTGGAGTTTCAAATTAGTGAAATTTGTTCCTCTGAATATTTGATGCAGTGACTGTGTGAATGTCGGTTAACTGGGGGTTTGGATGAGTAGGGTTTAACGAAAACACTTTGAAACACAAATGGTTGTGGTTTTTATTCAGTTGTCGCTATATTATATAATTAATTTTTCTTAGCTCATTCTGGAATTCTTCGTTATACATCTTAGCCTTGACTTTCCGAATAATTTCGAGTCTTCAGCATCTTTTATATCCCAGCCCATGTAGAATTCTAGCTGCGAATAACATTTTGGTGGTAATGTTTTGAATCCTAACACCTACTTTGATTTGCTGTTACAGCCTGACCTGATGCTATGTCATACACTCCCCTGCATTTAATTTCCTCCCACTCTGTAACTTTCCTATCTTCAAAGCGTCTGACGAAGTGGGATTTTCTCCCACGAAAGCTCATGCGATTAATAAATCTGTTAGTCTTTAAAAGTGCCGCAAGACTCTGTTGTCTTTCTACAATAGACTAACACGGCTACCCCTTTGGAATTTAGAAATTAGATAAACCAGCAAAGAGAGTGTTCCTTGCACAGGTGTGGAAACCCTCTTTTCAATGTTCCTACTAACATCCTTCATGAGCTGAGAGATTCATCCAGTCCTCAGTCATATTCACTAGGTTTTTTTCTTTGATTTCCTTTGGAAGCTACATCAAAGTCAGCTGGAGCTCCAGGAAGTGCGGCTGTCCTATCGGCAGCTCCAGGGAAAGGTAGAAGAGCTTAGTGAGGAGAGAAGTCTCCAAAGTTTCAACACAACCAGCACATCCCTGCTATCTGAGATTGAACAGAGCATGGAGGCAGAGGAGCTTGAACAAGAGAGAGAACAGGTATTACAATCCCTGCACGCTGGGGAACATACGAACCTTTGTAAATGTGTACCATAGGAACATACATGAGTAAACGTGTTCATTGCTAGCAGTGGGAAAGCACAGCAGACTAAATGCAAACAGAAAGGAATTGCACCACACATTTCACAAAGCTACTGTTGATATCAAAAGAAATCCATAAAGGCACAGCCCATTGCAAATCATACTTGCTCACAAACACCACTTTTTCATCTGATACCACTGCATTAGTACATGTGCACATGCTTGTAGGAATTTACCTAGGGGTACAGAACCACATCGGCTCAGAGAGAGAGAAAGGGGTGCACTGCTAAACACGTATTGTAAAATGCACTTAAAATTCACATGCACAGATTTAAAAAGCAAGGGCCACACAGTTCGTGGGTGTTCAAAAAAAAGTGTGATCCAGTGACCAAGGCAATGGGCTAGAAGTCAGGAAATCTGGGTTCTATTTAGGTCTCTTACACTAATTCACCATGAACATTAGGCAAGCCAAGTAACCTCTCTCTGTCAGCTTCCCTGTACACTGCAAGGAGTCATGATATTGTGAGACCTATAAATGCAAAGCACTAGATAAGTATTTGTTGTTTTTCATTAATATTATGTCTAGGAGCAGGTGCATCAAAGGACTTTTTTAGCTAACAGGAGCATGGTCACATCCTGGGAGTCTATGAGCAATATAATTTTTTGGGTCCCTGAAATCGACTAATCTGTTGCTCTCTTGTTCCAGCTGAGATTGCAGCTCTGGGAGGCATATTGCCAAGTCAGATATCTCTGCTCTCATCTCAGAGGAAATGACAGCGCAGATTCTGCAGTCTCCACAGACTCCTCCATGGATGAGTCTTCAGAAACCTCATCAGCCAAAGATGTCCCAGCTGGTAGTCTACGTGCCGGTCTCAATGAGCTGAAGAGGCTGATACAAAGTGTTTTGGATGGCACGGATTCCACGGTAAGTTGTTAGACACAGAGAATGATTTTCAGTATAAGTATTGGTGCTAGGCAACGAAGAGTCTGGAATGGCTGGGTTATTTTAGATCCTTAATTCTGTGGGTTTTCAATATTCTTTTGGGTTCACAACCCATTTCCAGCAATCTCATGTATCACAAATAGGCAAGCATTGACAGCCAAACCTCAAAAAATATCAAGGTTCCATTCAGATACTCACACGACTCTCTCTAGTCTGGAAATCACTCTGGAGAACTTACAAGATTCGGTTTTCTTGCAAGATTTATAGTAAGTGCTAGTTTCAGCCACCTAAAAAAATATTGCAAGGTATCTTTTGATTTTTTTTACTTTCATTTCTGATTAAAATCTCCCAACCTTTTTTTAACCTGTCATGATATAAAGAGACCTGTGAAAGTAAAAATCAAGGTAAGAGTTATCATGAGAATTGGGGCCCCTGTAGAGTGTGATTAGACACAAACACTCCTGTGATAAACCACCAGAGGTGGCCCATATACATGAGAGAGGGAATGTTCTGCAGCAGCATAGTGCCTACTGTTTGCCTTGCGGTACCGAGAGGATAGAAGCAGAGCACAGAAAACTATTGTAATGGGTGACTGCATGCAATCATGCTGGAAGAGACATGCAGATCCTCTCTGGAAGATTTAATTGGGGTTAGTCCTGCTTCAAGCAGGAGGTTGGACCAGATGACCTCCTAAGGTCCCTTCCCAACACTAATTTTCTATGATTCTTTGACTGGGACAATCTCCATGTCACAGTGAAGTAGTGAGAAAACATATAGTCTTTCACAAAGACTCAAAAGAGACTTAACTCTCAATTTTCTTCCTCTTCAAGACTTGTGTTTTCCCCATAAGGAAATAGCCTACCTCAAGGCAACTCCACCATGGAGTAGCACATCCAGAAGTAATCCAGTAGGCTATGTGTACCTGCAGATGTCACAAGGATGGGAACCATGACCCAACCAGTTTCAACTCCTGTAAAAGCTGAGACTGAATCTTAAAAGGTTGGGCAGGAATACAAGGTTGTATTTGTTCAGGGTAGAATGGAGATAACATATAAAGGCGTAACCATGGAAGGCGGGTTTGGAATAAGCGTATGAGGTGGGAGCTGGGTTAGACTCAGTTGAAGGCAGTTGTGTCCTTAATGTTTAGGAATGTGCCAGGGACTAAACTGATGAGCCATTAAGGACATAAGGAATACAACCATTGTGTCCTTAATGGCTCATCAGTTTAGTCCCTGGGACCATTGTCCCTGGCACATTCCTAAACATTAAGGACACAATGGTTTTACACACCCGCCTCTCTCAGGTATTTCAATAAAATAACGTAAGTTAAAGTATAGATATAACACCAAATTCCTAACTTCTAATCAAAATAGAATTCCTAGACAAACTATATAATCATTCCCAGCAAATTACTACCTTTCTATTGATACCAAACATGACATAGTTCCTATGGATTATAGCATTTAGGAGATATCCATTGAAAATAATATCATAAATGCTTCCCTAAATCCAGACAGCATCACACACAGGGCTCTGCCCTGCCAGGGTCCCGGTCCCCCTTTGCCCCATTGCACACAAGGGGTGCCCCCGCCCCACCACCATGGACCTGCCCAAGGTCCCCCTAGCCCCACAAAGTCGACCTAGAGCATCCAGTGTGGACGCTCTAGGTCGACTTTGTAAGTTCCCCTTTAAGTCGACTTTAATTTTCAGTGTAGACACACTAAGTCGACTTAAAAGTGCAAGTGTAGACATAGCCATAGAGCTGTTCCCAGTCAGTATAAAACTACTGCAAATGGTAACTTTATAAATGAAAGCTGAGCACAATGTTTCTCTTGCTGCCAGAGTTCTCGGAGAAGTGATGATGATGCCTTAGAAGAACAGATCAGGCGAACGAGTGAGGACTCAAGAGCCCTAAGGGAATTAATGGAGGGAGAAAGAGGGAAGCTGAGGCAGAGTCTGGAGGAACTGCAGAGACTTCACAGCCAGGTGAGCAATCCATGGAGATTCTCTGGGCCTTCTGAAATGCATGTTGCTTTGGAAGACAATTGTAGCATATTCCCACAGGGCTCTCTGCCTACTTGGAAGAGGTCATCAAGTCATATCTTGAGAAGACTGGTTGGCAACACCTTTCAGAGCCTTGTATGAAGTCAGTCTTTGCCAACCCTATGTTCTCCAAGTGTGTGTCAGTGTGGATCCCTCTGCAGGCATGTATGTGCACATGCAACATTGGAGAATTTTTTTAATTGGAGTGGCTGGAGCCATCTATGGAGCCTGTGCTGCTTCATCCAAGAGCATAAAGGGTGAGAGGGCCTCAATCCTGTCTTGGTTCCCTCTTACTGGTCCTGGCAGAAGACAGAACCAGCAAGTACCCAACCCACTAGCTTTTAGCTCAGCCTAAATACTACTTCAAAGGCTTCCATAACTGAGGTAAAAAGAGATCTCTGCCCAGCAGCATTCCTAGCCAAACCAAAGAAGCCTGACTAATCAGAAGAGCCAGATCCAAGGGCTGAGCAATATCAGTATCTCATCTCACCATTAAATAGACTCTGCCGTACACTGCTGATGAGTGATATCCAGTGGAACTGGCAGCAGCAAAGGATGACTCCAAAATATTCCAGGAGTTTCTTGTGAGCATTGCCAAGACTTTAGAGATCAAGATACCGGTCCCATAGCTATTACATCCAGTTCCACTCTTTGCCTTCTGCCTTGCCCTCCAGGACCCTTCTCACAGGAACCAGCTACTAACAGAAGGAATGGCCATATTCCTCCATGGTTCTTAGATGAAGCATATTCCATGTAATCTCAAGAGAAGAGGCTTCTACTCGCAGCAGTTCTCCACTCTGAAGAAGAAGAAAAGGAGTCTTGGTGCTATCCTAGGCTATGTCTACACTTACTAAAGTTAGTTCGCATTAGTTAATTTGAACTAACTAATTCCAACTAATTTTAGTTAGTTTGAATTAACTTAATTCGAACCAGCAAAATTTAGTTCGAACTAAGCAAGTGCCATTCATGTTCGAGTTAGCGAATAGTTCACTAAGCAATTAGTTCGAACTAACATGGCCACATTGGTTAATTCGAACTACCTAGGGCGAATTAAGCCTTAGTTCGAATAGCATATTTGAATTTATTAGTTCGAATTAAGGAAGCCCTTAATTCGAACTAACGAAAGCCTAATGTAGCCATGGCTTAAGTTAGTTCAAATTAAGCTTCCTTAATTCAAACTAACTTGCCAGTGTAGACATAGCCATAGATCTGAGGAAACTCAACAAATGCATGTGTCATCTTTGGTTCAGTATGGTAATGTGTGCCGCGACCATTCCATGCTCAAGACTGGTTCCTGGCTCTCAGCTTGTAGGATGCTGCTTCTTGTGGGTCAAATATATGGTTTTGTGGAAGTTTCAAAGGTGCACAGTAGGCCCAACCATTCCCAATACAAGTTTTTGCCCTTTGGATGCGCCACAACACCAATGATATTAACCAAATACCTGGCAGTGGTGGCAGCACATTTAAGCAGGCAGGGAATCAGTGGATACCTGTATAACTGGCAGACGCATGTTCCAACATAAGACTTCTAGGCCTTGGAATGCCTTCTTTCCCGATTCTCTTAAATAGGGCTCCTTGTGAACAAGAAATTGTTTCTCACACTGTTGCAGATGAGAATTCATAGGAGCTTTAACAGACGACAGATTGGCAGAAGCCTACCTCAGACGGTGCTTAAGTGTCAGACTTCTAGACTGCCTCAGTGTGCATGAACACACCATGTGTCAGCTTTCACCTATAGGCCTTACAGCTGTGCCTGAGGTCTGTATACTTCCTGCCCAGGTGTCACAGGAAGCTGGTCAGCTCAAGACCTGCAAGAGTTCTCTTGGTGGTTAGATCTTGTGAACTTAAGACGATGGGTGCCATTTACTGTCCTCTCCCTGCTGATAATGCTTCCCACAGATGCTGTAAGGACAAGCTATGGTACCCACCTAAACCAGCCACAGATGGAAGGCACAAGGTCTCAGATAACTCTACTTGGGGCCTCTATTCCCGCCTTTCCGTCACACCCCTCGCTCCTACCTGGG
>ML685811.1:203430-241474 GCA_007922175.1 Pelusios castaneus
TACCTGGGCCTCTATTCCCGCCTTTCCGTCACACCCCTCGCTCCTACTTGGGGCCTCAATGCCATCCTTCTAAAGCTTGTGGATCCTTCCTTTGAATCACAGTCAGAGCGCTCTAACACCTTACCATCAAGACTGACTGTCTTGTAGCCATTATCTCAGCACAGAGTTAGTGAACTCCAAGCCCTTATGGCCAACTACCTTACTCACATTTCCATCAGAACATGGTGATACTGCTACTATATCCCAACTCCATCCCTATAGCATCGCAGAATTCCACCTAAACCACTGGATTGCTTGATAGTCTTCCCACAGCCACACTCCATGCCAGGAGAAAAGAAGCTGCATACTTAGACCTTTGTTCTACTTCCTCACCAGGAGCCAGGCTTTCAGGCCATATCCAGCACATCACAAATGAGCCACAAATGGCTGGCAACCAAACATCAGTGCATCCTTCTACAGAGTAACGGCAGCATCTTTCACCTGCTTTAGGAACATGCTAATCCCTGAAATATAAGGTTACACAGAGCAACCCATTACGTCATGCATTTGATGTGGCAGCCTGAATGGAAGTCAAAATTCAGGAGAGCATTTCTTCAACCAATGTTTAACCAATACAGCTGAAACCCCTCACTCCCACCATTCAGGAACGGTATGGTGGTCAAGCACCTACAGTGATTGCACAGTGACAACCTTGAAGAAGAAAGGGTAAGTCACTGTTCTCTAGTAACCGTGGTTCTTAAAGAAGCTGCTGTTGTCAGTGCGGATCCCACAGCCCGCCCTCCATCACCACTTTTCAGAGTTCTCAGCAAAACAGGCTTTGAATTGCAACAGAATTGAGTAAGGTCACAGCCACCCCACTCTTTATGCCTTGATATGGGACTTTGAGGTGATGTAGGATGAATGTGCTGTCCCAGTGGATACTTCCATTAAAAAACCCTTCATTTATGCTCATCAGGCTCATGGGCATCTACAGTGAGATCCACATTTAAAGAATCAGTTTCTATAGGGCAAGTAACCATATGGGAGAAAACATCAGAAAAATCTTGTTTGATGCTAGAGAAAATTGATGGACTGCTCTATTCTATTCCCACTGAGGTGTGTTTTTCCTCCTGTACACCCCTCTGTACTTCTACAGGTACTGATATTACAGGACCATGCCTTCTAACACACCTCTGGGTCTGTAGAACATTAGGCATATTTACTGATCATGCCAAGCAGTGCAGTCTGTGAACAAAAAATCCCCATCAATTCTTATCGACTGTCCCACACTGAATGACTGTTCCATTGCTTATGTACATTCCAGTTCATCTTCTTGAAAGCTTATCTGCTTTAAGTGGATGAAATAGTGTTGGTGCTCCAGCCACTCTGCTCTGAACTGTGTCCCTCTCCTATGGAGGGGGAAAAAAAGAACTCATACTATGTCTTGCAGATCAGTTAGAACTTCTGACCTCTGCCACTTGGGAGTATTGGGAGGTTCTTCTTCGAGCGATGTCCCTGTGTGTGCTCCACATCAGGTGTCATCGCGTCCCGCGGCGAAGAGCAGAGTCTTCTTAGCAGTAGTGCTGGAGGGCACTGCACGTGCCGGTCGCAGCTCACGACCGTTTCAGCATGCGCAGCGCCCTCTCTCCGTTTTCAACTGCCCTTGGGTGAAGACGGAGCTTTTTCCTCAGAAGCAAACCAGTCAAACCTGAAAGGAAAAGAACAAAAGACAGTCTTTAGTCATCATTAGCTTACCCTTCAGCCTTTCTTTCCTTTCTTCTTTTTAAAAGAAAACCAACAAAAAAAAAAACAAAACCCAGCTGCTCCACTCGGCTAGCAACGGACCGAACGGCTCTCTGACAATTCCCGACACTTCATGCCTTCTTCTCCAAGGTTCAAAAGGTGTTCAACCTGTAATGACCCTATTCCGGCTTCTGACGGACACTCCCAGTGTGTGCACTGCCTCAGGGAGTCATGTCCCACAGAAGTTCTCCCACTGCCACAACCTGAGCACAAGAGCCAGAAAAGAGAGGGAGCTCAGGCTAAAAATCTCTCTCATGGAAAAGTCTTTAGCCCTCTGCTCAGCCTCTGGGTTGGAGAGGCACCGAGCGGACCCAGTCAAGAGCTGCCTCACTAGCTGGGACGAACACCTCAAAAAGGGGATGTTCCCCCTCAAAAAAGTCCCCTAAAAGTCTGCCCAAAAGGCTTATGGAAATCAGCTGCAAAGCAGAGGAGAGAGAAACCCTCCTGTGAAGAGCTGAGAATCAGTAATAGACGTTCCTCCTCCCCTTCGGCAGCGGTTCCGGATAAAGTAGCTCCAAGTAGCTCTTCGGACCGCGCAGCCCTGGCACCAGGGGCGTTGCTGGATAGAAAAAAGATCCAGGGCTGTGGCCCCCCAGCCCACTCCCTGCTAGCTCCCGCCCCCCAGCTAGGCCACACCCCCAGCCCCCACCCAGTCCCCCCACCACTACCCAGCCCCCACCCAGTCTCCTTGTCCCCATGCCCCCTTCGCCTCTCCCCAGGCCTCTAACTCCATCCATCCCTCCCATCCTGACCCCTTGCTCAATGGACTCACGAGTCCAGACCCCTCCATTCCCACCCCCGGTCTCCACATTCCCCCCTTACCTTAACCCCTGATACAAAGGCCCGGGACCGGCCTGCGGGGGCGGAGCAGGACAGCCGGCAGAGCGGCTGAATCAGGCCATGCTGCCGGCCGCCACGCTCTGCTCCCACAGCCTCACGCCGGCCCCTCGGGCTTGATTCTGCTGCTGCACGCCGGCCCCTCGGGCTTGATTCTGCTGCTGCACGCCGGCCCCTCGGGCTTGATCCTGCCCCTCTGCCGTCCCCTTGGGCCTGATCCTGCCCCTCTGCTGCTGCCATCACGGGCAGGCAGCATGGCCAGATCAGGCCTGGGGCCCCTTTCCCGGCTCCTCTGTCTCCCTCCCCCATGCACCTTTCCCGGCTCCTCTGTCCCTTTCCCAACCCCACTGCCCGCCACCTCCTCCCAGCCCCCCTCACCTGGCCGGAGGCTTGCACGGACGGCCGGCAGAGCTGCTTCTCAGCCAGGCCGCTCCCGCCCTGAGCACGCTCTGTCTGAGCATGCTCAGGGCGGGAGATTTTAATCTCCCCAGCCTGGCCGCAGCAGGAGTCTGTGGCTTTGCTGGGGCCCCTGGGCGGAACGCAGCGATCCACCTGGGTTTTCTATTTTTAGGGGCCCCAGAACGCTGGCCCCTAAAAATTGGGAGCCCCAGAACTGTTCCTCCTTACTTTAACCTCTGCCTGGTGGGGAAAATAGATCCAGGGCTCAGGCTATTCTACCCGGGGCCGATGCCCTGCCAGCCCGACGGCAGCGATGCCTCTGCCTGGCACCGTCCTCAGCTCCACTTGACAGCTCGGTGCCATAGACCATTGAACAGGCTGTGCCAGCACCCCATTCTCCATTGGGGACGTATACTGATGGAGCGCAGGATACCTCCGCTCCAGCACCATCCACGGCTCCAGCTGCGGCACTGCACAAGAGAATGAGGAAGGAGAAGCATCTCTCCCCTTCCCACTCAGCAGCTGATAGCTCAAGATGTGAGTTTTCTCTTCCTTACTCAGGTTGGGGTCGTTTCATTGATCACACGACTGCCAGTCCCTAACCAGATCTCCACCACACGTGCATTCCCAAGCACGATCAAGAGCCAGTCCTCGAGAAGCGCGGTATTTTTCCCCGTGCTGTCATTATACCACCTCTCATCATAGCTCTTGTACTATTCACCGCTCACCATGCCATAGCAGATACCCTGTCCATCATCATCATCGCCATCGTCGCTCTCGCTCCCCACAGCGATCTCCTAGCCCTTCTCTGTCTACCCTCTCCGAACAATCATCAAGACCGCCCCTGTCTGTGAGCACCATTGACAACGTCTCGCATACACAACAACACATCCCTCCTACAGAGGAGGCGGTAATACCGTCCACATCATCTTCAAACGATGATGCGAAGCAATTTAATGAATTATTTAAAAGAGTGGCACAAAAGCTGGAGATCCCAGTAGAGGAGGTCACAGCATAAACTCCTCAAGATACTGCATACCTCAGCATCATCCAAGATAGCAATACCAATGGACTCAGCGCTGATGGACCCGGCCAATGTAATCTGGCAAACCCCAGCTACCACACCAGCCACAAAAAAAAGGAGTGATAGAAAATGGTACATTCCCTTGCAAACTCACTAGTTATGGATGCAGCAAATCAGAGAGGGAAGCAGCTAAACTTTAAATCTACTCCGCAGGATAAGGACTGGAAGCGTCTTGACCTCCTAGGACGAAAGATATATTCATCAGCCACCTTGCTTTTAAGAATAGCAAACTACTCAGCCCTGCTCTCCAACAATAGTCATTTGATTTTTGAGAAACTGACACACCTCTCGGATGTCCTATCAGAAAACAAAAGAGAACAGCATAGATCCTTAGTAGCAGAAGGCCAGCTGGTGGCAAGGATGTCCCTTCAAGCATCTATGGACGTAGCTGATACAGCGGCAAGAGCAGTGGCCACAGCTATAGTAATGAGGATAGCCTCCTGGCTTCAGACAGCAGCCCTACCTAAAGACCTTCAGTCAAAAATTGAGGATTTGCCTTTCGATAAGGTAAAACTTTTCTCTGGAAAGACGGATACACTTTTATGCATGCCATGAAAGACTCCAGAGCCAGCCCACGGACTCTGGGACTCTACATTCCTATGTTTAAAAGGAGACAAATGAGATTCCAATGAGATTCGTGGCGAACAAGCTTCACTACCAATACAAAGTAATGCCCTTCGGGCTATCAACAGCACCCCGAACTTTCTCCAACCGTTAGCAGTATCTATAGCCTTCCTCACAACTCAGGGAATAAAGATTTTCCCTTATTTAGACGATTGCCTAATATTGGCACAAACCAGAGCAGCCATCACTGAGGCCACCGCTCAAACCATCACTCTGTTCAAAAGGTTAGGACTACACATAAACACAGAAAAATCAACCATCAAACCCACCAAAGAAATAGTCTTCATTGGAGCCCTATTGAACTCCGTGACAGGGACGGCCTCACTGGCTCTCCAAAGATTTACCGCACTAGTAGACAAAATCAACCTTGTAAAAACTGCGGCCATTGTCATGACTCGTACAGTATTGCAGCTTCGGGGGCACATGGCTGCCTCTATAAGTGTGGTCCCAAATGCCAGGCTGCACATATGAGCACTACAGCACTGGTTGGCAAGTGTATACAAACCAAAATTCCACAGCCTGAACAAAAGAGTGGCAATTCCAAAACATATAAGGGACTCCCTGCAGTGATGGTCCAGACCAGCGAACGTCTTATCTAGGATACCCTTCCTTCCACCCCAACCCACAATCATGTTAACTACGGATGCCTCTCTGGTAGGATTGGGTGCCCGCATTGACCAGCTGACCATTCAAGCCCTCTGGTCAAAGCTCGAGTCCACTCTTCATATAAATGTTCTCAAACTAAGAGCAGTTCGCTATGCTCGCAAACACTTTCTTCCCGTCATCCGCAACAACTCAATAAGGGTGATGACGGACAACATGGCCTGCATGTTTGATCTCAATTGCCAAGGAGGACCATGATCCCCATCCCTTTGTGCGGAAGTTGTCAGACTATGGAACCGGTGCATACGTCATGCCGTCACCATCTCGGCATCATATCTACCGGGGAAACAAAATGTGACAGCAGACACTCTAAGGAGGAGCTTTCCTTCCAATCACGAGTGGGAAATCAACAACATGCATCAAAGATACATATTCAATCGATGGGGGAACCCAGCAATCGACCTCTTTGCAATTTATCTCAAGTGGAAGTGCCACCACTTTTGTTCCAGGGCAGGCATAGGTCCCAAGTCGATCGGGGATGCCTTCCTCATCACTTGGTCTCAATCCCTCCTGTATGCATTTCCCCCATTTCCCCTAATTCCCAAAGTGCTCCAAAAGATCAGGATGGACCAGGCCTGCGTCATACTTATTGCACCAGACTGGCCAAGACAACCTTGGTTTGCAGACCTGCTCGCTCTATCGCGATGCAAACCAATAATGCTACAACCAACTCTGAGCTTACTGTCTCAGAATTCCGACCACTCTCACCATCTGGAAATCAAGAAACTTCACCTCACGGCATGATTCCTCAATGGTTCTGACAAGAAGAATTGCAATGCTCAGAAGCTGTCTGTCACATCCTGCTGAATAGCAGGAAACCAAGCACAAGAAGAACTTACCTGCTCAAATGGCGAAGGTTTCAAAGTTGGTGTGACGGCAATAATGTGTTACCATCTTCATCTTCGGTTCCACAGGTCCTTGACTACATCCTGGAACTGAAACAGTCTGGTCTCGCCTTTAACTCCCTGAAATTTCATTTAGCCGTGATTTCAGTTTTCCACGACCACCTCAATGACTCATCAGTCTTTAGCCACCCCAGCATAAAATTGTTTCTAATGGGCATCCAAAGGTTATTCCCCAGTATACGCCCCACCACCACCACCCTGGGACCATAATCTTGTCCTCAATGCATTAACGAGAACCCCCTTTGAACCTCTGGTGACCTGCTCAGAATACCACTTGTCGATGAAGATAACCTTCCTAGTTGCTATCACTTCCACAAGGAGAGTGGGGGAAATTAATGCCCTCATGACGGAACCCCAATACACAGTATTCCAGAAAGATAAAGTTACCCTACGGCCTCACCCCCGTTTTCTTCCCAAAGTCGTTTCTCATTTCAATATTAACAAACCAATACATTTACCTACCTTTTATCCCATGCCTCACAGGAACCATCACGAAGCTGTCCTTCACACATTGGATGTCCGACGAGTGTTATTTTTCTACCTGGAAAAAACGAAACAATTTAAGAAATCAAATAAATTTGTCTCCATTGCAGAAAGATGCAAAAGTCTACCAGTTTCTAACCAGAGACTTTCAAAATGGATAAAGGACTGTATTCATACGTCCTATCAGGAAAATGAAAAACAGCCCCCAGATGGAGTTAGAGCGCACTCCACACGGGCAATGTCGGCTACGACACGTTTTCTAACTAACGTTCCACTCACAGCTATCTGTAAAGCAGCCACCTGGTCCTCGCCCCACACATTCACGACCCACTATGAACTGACAGAGCCTCCCACAGTGATGCCAAAGTGGGAACGGCGGTGCTTTCTTCTGTACACCGAAGTCCCTCCTCTACGACCGAGAACGGCTATAAAGTCACCTGATGCGGTGCACACACAGGGCCATCACTCGAAGAAGAAGAAGAAGGGATTGCTTACCTGTAACTTCTGTTCTTCGAGATGTACGTCCCTGTGGGTGCTCCACTACCCTCCCTCCTTCCCCTCTACTCTGGAGTACTTATCTTCTGCTCCGCGGTGGAAAAGGAACTGAGGGAGAGAGGGCGCTGCGCGTGCCAAAAACAGGCTGAAACAGGCGCGAGCTGCGTCCGGCGGGTGCAGCGCCCTCCAGCACTACTGCGAAGAAGATTCCGCTCTTCGCTGTGGGACTCAATGACACCTGATATGGAGCACCCACAGGGACAAGCATCTCGAAGAACAGAAGTTACAGGTAAGCAACCCCTTCGTACGTAGCCCTCCGACCTGGGAATAAGCGTGGCGGCTTTCCCAATCAGAGCCATTTGAACACACGCGAATGAGAAGCGTTCCCACTTTATGAATGATTAACGCACAAAAGTAATTTTGAAGGAGTCTCTAATGCTTGTGTGGCATTTTCACAGGGAACAGCTCTTTCATTATTACAAATATGCAAACATGGGAAGACTCAAGTTAAAGCCAGTTCCCTTCCTAGTGATGAAAGAGCTCCCAGCGACTCTGCAAAGTGTTGGGTAGCTTCCTGCAGTTAGTTCCACTACAACCCCTATTTAACTTCTCAGAACTGGGGGGTTATTGCCTTGCTCTGTTTGGCACTGGAGAGACCTCAAGCTAGAGTACTGTGTCCAGTTCTAGATGCCACACTTTAAAAAAAGATGTGGACAAACTGGGAAGAGTCCAGAGGAGAGCAACAAGGACGATAAAATTATGGTTTGGAAAACCTGACCTATGAGAAAATTATTTTTAAAAGGGCATATTTATTCTTGAAAAAAAAAGGATGAGGTGGGCCTGATAAGTCTGCAAATATGCTAAGGACTGTTATAAAGAGGAGGAGGATGAATTGTTCTCCATGTCCAGTGAACGTAGGACAAGAAGTAATCTGCTTAATCTACAACAGGGAAAATTTAGGTTAAATACTGAGAAAAAAATTCCAAGGGTAGTTAACTCTGGCATAGTCTTCCATTGGAGGTTATACAGTCACCACCACTGGAAGTTTGTAAGAATAGGTTCACTTGTCAGAGATGGGCTAACTTTACTTGGCTCTGCCTCAGTGCAGGAGGTAGACTCAATGACCTCTTGAGGTCCCTTCCAGTCCTATGTTTCTATGGTTCTGTATCCATCACTGGAACACAGAGAGAATGCAGAGCTGTGGAGGTCTTCAACCAAGTGAACATGTCTCACCCTCACCTTCAGCCTCCCAGAAGACTTTCTAGTCATTACTATATTTTCCCCTGGTGTCACACCTACATCTTCAAAAGTAGCTTCTCTGTGCACATTCATCTCCCACAATCTGTCCATGCCCAGAAGCCTATCAGTAGTAGATAATTTTATACTGTCACTAGAATTATTCATGTGGTGGCTAACTCCTTAGCTGTCTTCTCTCCTCCAAAAGATCTGTCAGTTCTGAGGACCAGTGATATTTAGAGAAGGGTAGTTGGTTGCATCATAGAAAGGTTTGCAAGGTGATAGTGCAGTATGTTGGTAATGCGTCTCTTGCATGCAGCAGACCAAGGCTATGTCTACACTTGTAAATTTAGGTCGACTTTAGCTAAGTCGACCTAGCATGTCTACACCTAAATTTAAAGTCAACTTTGGGGGGAACTTACAAAGGCGACCTAGAGCGTCCACACTGGATGCCTAGGTTGAATTCTAGGGGCTAGGGGGACCTAGGGCAGATCCATGGGGGTAGGAGGGGCACCCCTTGCCAAGTGCCAGGGAGCTCAGCCTTTGCCCCATTGTACCTGGGTACAATGGGGCAAAGGGGGACAGGGACCCTGGCAGGGCATAGGGGCAGGATGGGCAGGGCTCTGCCCTGCCCTGTGGGGGGGGCATGCCAGGCTCCCCCTGTGCCGCCCCGCCCCCCCAGCAGGGAGAGCAGTGGTGGAGTACTGGAGTAGCTTAGGGCTACTCCAGGTCTGCACTGGCTTAAGTTGACTTGAAAAAGTCGACTTAAGCATAAAGTCGAATTAAAATGAGGTTTAATAAAGTCGACTTAATTTTCATTAAGCCGACTATTTTCTTTGTCGACTTAAGCAACTTGCTTAAGTCGAGTTAAGGAAACTGTAGTGTAGACGCAGGGTAAATTGTCGACTTAAGCAAGGGTAAATTGACTTAATTTACAAGTGTAGACGCACCCCATGGGACTAGATGCATATGGAAGATTGCAGAGCTGTGGTAGCGTGAGCCTCATGATTTCACACCGTTCATTCACTTCGGCCTGGGATAAAGGGTAAATAGCTTCTCTGATTATTAAATACCTTACATGTGTCTTAAAGTCTAACTAAAATTCTGATGAGTGCCAATAACTCCTACCTTAGAGCCGTGTGGGCTTTTTCCCGCATCGCTCATCTTATGTAGGTTTTGTTTTAAGTGGTCACTGCTTCTAAAGAGATGACAATCCAGACAATGGGGGGGGGGTGAACTTATTGGGAGATGCATGTGAAAATGAACCCAAATAATATATCAAAGAGAGATCAGAGACCAGCATGCAGACTGGGAGGACACTAGCTCCATAGATGAGCCAGTTGGTAAGGAGATAACTTATCTCCAGCAAACCTTCAATGGCTATAATGCAACTGAGATGGCAGAATCATGGATCAGAGAAGCTACAGTGAAGCATTTGAAATGGCCTTTAACGTTTTCCCTGGTGGCTGTTAAACGTAATGGAATGGAGACAGTACTGTTTGGTGGCCCATGTCAAAGGAGTTGGCAAATTTGGATCCTTGCAGGTAGGAGCCACCACTTCAGTTATCACCCATAGTTGGCAGTCGCAGTAGAGGCAAAGGGCTGAGGGGTCTGGAGACTGGAAACTCCAACGCTTATGTGGTGGCTCATTCAGATCCGAGCCGAGGCACATGCCCCATGCTCATGATACCGCCTCTGCGGTGAAAGGGACTGCTCTCTTGAAGGCCGTCAGCTGGGCACCTTTCCACTGGTCCCAATTCTCCTGAGGGGACAGATGTTTGATAGTGTGCTTCTTGGTCCCGACAGGTGACACTACTGAGCGTGGAGATGACTGCACTGAAAGAGGAAAGGGACAGGCTCCGAGGGTCAGTTGAAGATAAGGAGACAAACGAACAGCTTCTGAAGGCCGTCCGGGATCGAGATGAGGCTATCGCCAAGTAACTAGAATTCTGTCCAAGAACATGGAAGGGTTTGGGCTGTGGTCTCAAAATGTTAATGGGAGATCCTTTGCTGGCAACTTTGTTGCCATGTTATATCCTTGGACTTCTGAGTGCTAAGTACCTGTGACAGGGCACAGTGACCCTGATCTCTGGAGGTACCTTGCACCAGCAGTTCTTCTCTCTCACTCATTTGAAAGAAACTCCATATTTATGGCTTGGGGGACAGACCTTTTCATCAAGCAAAGGGATGGCTATTGCTCCATTTGAGACGGAAATACAAATATTAGAACTGGCCTCTACCACCTCCCATTCTGGTCACTTGTGCACCATTTGCTCCTGTTCCTGTGTCTTACCTCTCCATTTCACTTCCCATCTGGTCCTCTTCCTCTTTCTGCTGCTTTACTGTCTCTGTACAGCTTTGTTACTTTAGCCGGCTGGCCTTCCCTTTCCGTGACTTTGATCCAGTCTTTTATTACTTTTTTTTTTTTTTTTCCATTTTCTTATCTCCCCAGCCTGGCCCTTCTCTCCCCATTGTTGGTGGCTCAGTTTTAGGCAGCTTGATGTCCCAGGCTCTGTAGGAAGGGAAGGAGGGGCAAAAACATTTCGGTTCTCACCCACTGTGTCAGGACGAGCTGGAAGGTGTGTCATGGAAAACTGGCAGCTCAGCTTGGGGCTCCGGCCGCCTGCTGCTCTCTGCTGCCCTCAGTAGCCTGCTCCTGGTGCACAGCACAGACAGCAGCCGGGGCCCGAGGAGTAAAGGGATTTAGGGGCTGCAACCCAGAGATCCTGGCTGGGGGGGGGGGGGCACCACCTGCCCCACAAAAATAAACCAGGCCCCATCGAGCCAGACCACCAGGGCACCAGCCTGCATGACGCTGCCCCATCCCACCCCCAGGTCCTGGAGTGCTGCATCCTCCCCAGCACTCCCAACCCAAGCACCACCACCACCGGCAGATTGTAGTGTGTCACGCAAGGGATCTTCCTCTGTCAGGTGTGTCACAATGGAACAAAGGTTGTGACCCACTGCTCTAGACCAGCACAGACTCACTAGCCTCCAGTGAACCAAGACAGGACAGAGCACAATGCAGACCACTCCCTTTTAGCAATGCCTAATCCTTGGTTTGGCAAAAGCAGCAAAGCACAAAAAATCATGCATGTAGATGAAGAGGGAGGCCAGAAAAACAAGAATCTTTTTAAGAAAAAAAACCTGTTTACATGATCTATCAAGTGTTCTTTACAGTATCCCAAGAAGGGTACCGCATCCCTCTAGAACGCCATGGTAACGGCCCCATCTGTTGGCTGAAGTAGGGAACATCCCTGCTACGCATGCTTGCTTTGATATTTTAATATGGGTTACCTGTTCTGCTGTATCTATGGCAATTGTGACACTCGGGGGGGTATAAATTCCACTGTTAATATCGAACAGTGATGGGCTGTTTCACAATAGAGGCATATTTCTGAGACACTCAGCCTGGGGCCTTTCACTTAAGAGCTGCAAATGATTTGCTGTTCAGATGTCCCATAGTAGTCCCGAAGGGAGAAGCCACGTATATTTATGGCTGAAACTGGGCATGTGATATTAGTGGAGAACGGGTGTACAGGAGCCGAGACTGATTGCAGACAAGACGATGGAACATTGCTTTAGGTGAGAGTATATATAGATATAAAAACAGCAAAAGGCACATACCAGGTGTCAGAGTGACAGCCCCCTGCCAAACTTCAAGACCCTGCTCTGAAGGCAGGAGGAAGTAGATCGTCCCAGCTGAGCAGGTGCAAGACTATTTATAATACAGACAAAACATATTTCTCCCTTGTCTGAAGCCATTTTTGCTGGAACTGTTCAAAACAATTTGGCCTGAGGCAGGCACGCAGTCTGAAATTCCCCATGCTGAACAGTTAATTTGGCAAATTATCAGACCAGTATTTTATGAAGGGTAGGTGGTGCTACCAGCTCTGCCTAGAATATAAAAATTAATTCTCCAACTTCTTTTCTGCAGAAGAGCACAGGAAAGTTATTGCAGCAGGGCATATGGTTAAGACAAATATCAGAACAAACGTGCCTCTAAAATTAACAGCCAGGATATTCTTTACCAATTTACATTATTTCTTGGGTTATGAGGCACAAGGAATGGTTGAATAAAGATTTACAAGTCTAAACTGTTTGGGGCAGGATCTTAACACTGGAAACAAAGACAGCAATTGATCAGAGTATGTCCCACATTCCATTCCCCTCTACAGAGATGTATTCTTCATCTGATAAGGGCTGTGGTCCCCTAGTGGCTTAGTGAACTGGTCCCTCCGACAGGAAACATCTCCTTTGCGTTGGGCCAGTACAAGCTGCAGCTAGTCACCCACTGAATAGTCAGCCTCCTTTGGCAGAACTGGTGTCACGCCTACCTTCCATACCGTTTTTGCTGGATGCTCCGAATGGAAATCTGTGAACACTAGCGAGGTAGTTCCTGAGATCTGCAGGAATGGATCTCAGAGCACACTTCACTATTTATCTAATTGTCCTCGTCTTTCCTCAACCCTCACCCCCGTCCCCCCCCCAGGAAGAACGCAGTGGAAATGGAACTAGCCAAGTGTAAGATCGACATGATGTCTCTGAATAATCAGCTGCTGGATGCTATTCAACAGAAACTGAACCTCTCCCAGCAGCTTGAGGCATGGCAGGTATGTGATACTCAACATCAATGAAAGCAAAGCATTGGTGGGACGTACTTAGGGAATCACTGGCTCAAGGCAAGGGGTGCAAGGGCTGAGGAAGGGAAAGTGCCAAAGGTTGACTGGCCTCGTCCATACGCTCATGTCACACTTGAAGCTGGAACATATCTGGAAGACAAAAGTTGTTTCCCAGTGGGAAGTAAGAGCACACTGGTGTGAAGGGCATGAGCCACTAACCCACTGGGAGCCCCATGGCTGAAGCAGTGATCTCTGGACTTGGAGACACTGGCTTGCAGCCTGGCTGTTACGGTGTGCTGTTTCCAGATAGAACCAACTATTTAATATGGGTACGGTCACAGTTATTTTCACTGTAAGTCAAGGAGAGGTTATGGACCATAAAAAAAAACATCCACAGAAGCTGTGACTTCTCCATGACTTACTAAAAATAACTATCCATGACAAAATGGGGCTGACTGGGGACGAGGAGAGGTGAGATGAGATCCCTAGGATAGGATCCCATTCCTCCTCATCCCCTCAACCCCCCAGTTCCTGCAGAGGCCGGGAGCTCTCGATCTGCGAAACACCACCCTCCCCACCCTGTGGAGCCTGTGGCAGGTGGGAGCTGCAGGGATTGTCAGCAACAGCTGCAAGCCTCAGCCACTCCCAGCAGCTCTGAGTTCCAGGAGCTCCAGCCCTGCCCCCCCACTATCAGCAGCACCCGAGAGCTCCAGGGACACCCCCAAGGGTCCCCCACTGCTGGCTGTGGCTCAGAGCCAGCAGCTGACAGCCCTTGCCCTGTCCCAACCCCTAGCTAAAAGCAGAAAATGTCACGTAGGTCACAAGAAGTGAAGGATTCTGAGACAATCTTATCCTTAAATATGGCGAGAGAGCAACTAAAGGAACCAACTCGGCACGTAGCCCTGGTGCCAGTACACCTTCTTCTGAGAGCTCAGCTCCTCGTTTCTAACAGTGCTGACCTGGCTCCATCTCTGCCGAGTGAAACAAACGTTCCTGTGTCCATAGGTCAGAGCCATTGATTGTTAGCGGCTGGCTGAGGACACTCGCATGTTTCAGCACTAAATCTAACCACTTCAGTCGCTCTCTGTGCCTCCATTGCAGCTAGCGAGGAAAGGCAATGACGTGATATTTGGGCTCTACCATTTCAGGACACAGGTATCAATGCTTTGTTTTCCATCAGAAAATGGAGCTAGGTGAGAAGGTGAAAACTCATTCCCACTCCAAATTGTAGGTGGACTGGCTAACCTTGGGTCCCTCAGTTTGGGAGCCACTAATATCAATATCATACAAAGCCAGAGATCAGATACTGTGTGTCCAAACTAACTCCTGTAGGGAGGAAGGGATGTATGAAGAAACATACAAAGACCAGGGCAGAGAGACAGAGAACAACCAGTTCTTGTTTACTGGAGCTTGTTCCTGAACACAGGACAGTGACTGCTCCCGTGCAACCTTTCTCCTACTTCAACTCCACTGTGTTTTCGTTTCTCTTTTCTCTCCTGCTTACAGTTTGCTTCCTCAGGGCTTTTTACTATCTGGCTCCTTTGGTTTCTGATCTAGTGGCCTTTCTCAGTTCCCGTACCAACAGCTTTAGTCGTACACCCCTCCTGCCTTTGAGGTGAGCTCCCACCCTCCATCTCACCCACCTCATTCACTCTCCAGTCACATCCCAGTCCACTGTTGTCTCAGTGTCCTCCGCAAAACACACCAGCCTTTGTTCCATTCACCACTTTCATTACACGGGAAGCCCTTCATCATCATTTCCACGCAAGGGAAAGTGGCACTTGGAATTCACCGTCCATCTCCTATAGCTATGTCCTTTTAACACCTGTTTTCCTTCTCCCAAGCGTAGTGCATGATCCTATATCCACCGAAGCTAGCATTCTTGTCATTGGCTTTAATGGGCCAAGAGCAGGTCTCTAAGGGAGAAATTCTACTGTCACTTGCACCTGCAAAACCCACTGACGTCAGGGACATTGCACAGGTAAAGAGACGGCAAATATCTTTTTGCATTTGTCAGCTCCTATTAAACAGGTGAGATGAGCTCTTCCTGGCTGTGAATGTGAACAGTTGTGGTCTGCTTTAATGACACTAATAGAGTCTGGTTGGGAAAGAGTATTTTCCAAACAGTGTTTTCATGTGTCCAATCCTGAAGTCCTTCTGCTTTGAAAACTTTATGGGATTTGATGTGTGTAAGGACAGCTGGGCGAGCTGTGTACAAGAAAACATAGCAGGTAATTCCTATTTAAAAATCAGTATTTTTGTAACTCCAGGGCTTTCAGGAGGCATGAATTGGGCCTATAAAGCCGGATTAAATTTTGTTCAATAATAGATCCGAACAAACATCCTTTTGAAAGCTTTGTAAAACCAAAACATCACTTCATTGTAAGGGTTTTAAAGTTAGAGAAATCTTCTTACCTCACTGCACTTCTAAGCCTCAGTTTCCCTGCCTGTAAAGATGATACTTTCATACCTACCTCTCATTGTCTAGTCAGCCCCCTAGAGATGTCATGTCTCCCTCGGACAATCTTTTGAAGTGTTTTCTAGCCAGGGACCCTCTTTTTATCCTTTTCTCTGCATTATATATATATATGGTACCCCCACTTAAATGAAAGCACAGTTCTACCACTGAGATGGCTATGGGCCCTCCTGAGCTGCAAAGGAGGGGGGTGCCTTTGAAAACCCAAGAGTATTTTAAGCTCCAGGAATCTGTTTTACTTAATAATGAAGTTCATCTTCACATCTTCCCTGTTCACTTTCTTCCATCATCATCCCCTTTGTTCAGCTCTGATTTTAAAAATAAATATGAAGTCTTCAGTCGAACCTTGCTTCAGGCCCTAGCAGCTCAATCACCGTTCATGCTACTTCCAACTCGGAGCATCTGCTTCCTAAAAAGCTCATGTAACAGGGCTGGTATTTGGGCCAAATGCATCACGAGGGCTATCAAAGGATCATGCCCCAAGGGGCAAGGAGGGACTCTCCCTTTTCCCCATACCCACCAGCAAGCATTATGCAGCTGGCCAGGTGTGGTACATTTTGTGTTTGTTGGAAGTTGCTCATCTATCTCTAAAGCACCGGATCCACAGGAGAAAGGGAATGCAGTCGACTATCGTGAACTGCAGTGTGTTCCTAGGTTAGTTAGGAATGCAGAGGGTCGTTTGAGGGCAGAAGAAATATGGCAGGAACATGGCTGCATTACAGGTACTAGAATAGTCGGAATGGCGGGTACTGTCCCCCTGACGAGCTCCTCTCTTCAACCTTCTCACGCCTGGTTACCCACCTTGCGAAGTGGGACATCACCTCCTATTACCTGGAGCTAATGGGCTCCTGTCATGACACTGTAGACGTGAACAGTGCCCAAGTGTCTAGGGTGCCTGTGTGCTGCTGAGGAGCCAGCTGCCTTCCGTGAATCAGTTACACATCTCTGGAGTCTCCAACGGCCTCAGCACTCCCCAGCAGAGCTGGCACTTGCCCCGCATGATGGCGCATGTGCCATCTGCGGCCACTGGCATACGATGGTTGTCCATAGCAACCAAGTGCCGCTAGACTTATGCTGCATAGAATTGTGCGTGGGCTCTTCTGGAGTCAACAACCCTGCGCCTGATTAGTGCCGAATCCTTGTTAAACTATGGAGCCAGCTGGCTAGAAAGTCACCCTGCCTGATCCGACACCACCACGCAGAGCGGGCTTCAGCTAAACAGTAGGCTTGGACAGTCATGCGGCGTTAGCTGTAACAGCCAGGACCAGGCCAGCAGTGCCCGAATTCAGGTGTAAACAAGAATGGGCCTGTAGCCTGAGAGTTCCTAATGCTGTCTGCTGTGGCAGAGGTATCAGACAGCAGGCTGGAGTGACAGACCTTGGCTTTGCCCGGACTCCTCTGGCTTTTCGGACCGTCGCTGCCATGATTCATAGGGAGCTGTTTGGGTTTGGTTTCTTTTAAAATTCAGAATCATCTAACAAATACCTTCGGAATGATGTGGGGCTGGGTCAGCTGAGGTGCAGGCGGAGACAGGTGTGAACAGAATACTTGCTGTTATGCAAAAATCAACCTGACATACGTGAAACTCCACCAGCCAGTAATTTAGACACTTTTCTTGTCAGTTGTATACAAAATTGTCTCCCACCTTAGGGCCAATTGCCACAGAACTGGTGTGGGGTGATTAAACCTAACGATTTCACGGTTGTCACATCACATCTTGCTTGGTGAGGTCAAAGGTGGCAGTTAGCCTGCATCCATTTGCATATAGCGCTCCTGTCGGCTACAACGCTGTGAAAGTTACGTAGAAGGAGACGGGTTTCGGATACTTTAGAAGTGTCTGACCCAGTGCTGACTTCTGACCTCTTGCTGATCATGCAGCTGCCGAAGGTCTGTCCAATATCATCTGAAAGACAGGCACCCTAGCGCTCCACAGTAAGTTGTATGGCTGCCGCAGACTCACCTTGCACCCACGCAGTATTTGTTTGTTTGTGAAAAGAGGCCGTACCTTCTTAGCTCCCTCTCTTCTGTGTGTGCAGCCTCACTGTCGCTCTGCCACCTGGCTGCCTAGTCTTCAGTACAGAGTTACTCCAGGTTCCCTTTCTAGTCTCTGCCTCATCTGTGCTGCTTCCTGTTCAGAGGGAGGAGAAGCAGCAGCGGAAGATACCAGCCAGCAATGTCGTAGGATTCAGCAAAATCCTGGAAAGGAGCTGCCCCGTAGACCACATTGAAATGCAAATAGGCCAGTTTCCATTTTAAAATGGTGGGGGAAAGGGGGAAACCTTCGTGCCCCTTTTCAGTGGCTTTGTGTTTGAGGTGATGCTGATGAAGGCCCATGCTGTGTGGCTAGATGAAATCCATGTATGCTCCACCCTTCTCTCATCATGCCATTCAGTAATCCTGTTTTCACCATGTTCACGAATAAGCTCTGCCAGCACCCTGACTGAGCATCCCTTTTCTGTTGCAGGACGACATGCACAGGGTCATTGACCAGCAGCTGATGGACAAACATCTGAAGGAATGGAGCCAGCCTGCCTATTCCTTCTCCAAAGGCTACAGAGAAAAGTGGTGTGCAAGACCCTCCCCCGTGTTCAGGCCGGAGCAGCAGGGGGATGAGCCCACTGGGGCAGAAAGGAACCATCTCTTTTCCTTTTTCAAGAAAAATTAATTTGAATGGAGAAACCTTTCCAGTTATTCCTGCTTAGAGCTGGGAGTGACTGCCCAGCTTCCTGATGGACCCGACTCTGCTCCAGAAGGAAAAGATAGGATGAAGGAATTAGCCCTTGAGACTGCCCTATTTATAATCCACCTGGTCTGAACAAAATGTTTACAGGACTTGGAGATTTGCAGCTTGACAATGGGATACTAACTGAGAGCAACTTTTCTTATTCCTTAAGCAAAGTGAGAAACGTCAGGTAGGTTTTAGGCGTTCTGACACAGGCCACGCCGTTTCTGCTGTGAAGAACAATCCACTTGTCTTAAACTCATTCTCCCCTGCTGGAGAAGGAGCCACGCAGCCCTAGAACAAGGCAATACAGGGGCCTGAGTACCAGCGTCACAGTGCGAGTAGGGGAAAGCGGTGGCCTGGCAGCTGGGACGGCCTTCAGCTTACATAGGCTGTAGTTGCCCCGCTCCTGGGAATGTAACGTTTACATGGCTGCAGCTTACTTGATGGGGTGGAGGTGGGGGAGTCCTTATTGTCCTGTGCTTATGACTAGAAATCTTTATTCCCCTTGATGCTCTGCATAGCTACTCATATCCAGATTCTTTCCAGCTCAGTGCATTGTAAATCTGCTAATGCGACGAGCTGAATTAGTTCCTTGCTGGCTGAGAAGTGAAGAGATGATCAGCAGGGAGGCTGAGCACCTACCACTCAGTGTGCAGCGAATGGGAGTTGAGGATGTTCAGAACTCCTCGCTGCCTGCTTTCCCCATAGCCTTAAGGCTAGCTATGGAAATTGAGTGCAGCTCAGATTGAGGCCCAAAGATCCCGTGCATCTTCCTAGTGAAATCAGTAGCCAACCTTCAAGTCACTGCACTGGAAATAAGGCTTGGGCTCAAGTGACTCCTGAGCACCTCAATCCCCACGTCCTAGGTGAAGCTCTTCCACTGCTCAGCATTGCTGTAGCAGCTTTAGTTACATGGCTGACTTGCAGGGCCAATCCTTAGCTCCTGTGCCCACTTACTCTGGTGGGAGATGACTGGACCCTCTGATGCTCCGTGGACAGAGAGACTCTCCTTTGGAGCTCAGAAGGCTTTGATCAGCTGGCAGAAGCCTGCTGAGTATGGATACGCTGCTGCTCTCCATACATGCACACACTGGTGCTAGAAGTCTTGCTGTGTGCACGAGATGGCTAGAAGGGTAGGCACCTGGAGCTCTTCATTCAAAACTACTTCACCACCAGTAAAATAAGCATTTCCCCTTTAGGAAGAGCTGCAGCAAGAATGTTTAAGCAACAGCCTGTTCGAAAAGAAGGGCTTTATGCTGCCATCACCTTTTCATTTCCCACCTGCCAGTCTCCTACAGTCGTCTCCACACTGCGTGGGCGAGGAGGGGAATCTATAGCCATGATGTCGTGTATGTACACCTTCCTAAGGAAAGGGGATTAACTTATGCAATGAAGATGCAGTGATAAGAAAGGTGCCTTTTGCTGCATGTGCGGTGGGAGGGGAGTGGAAGTGAGTCACTGTAGCTTAGGCCAGTGACTGAAATTCACAGCACATCTCTTCACGTAAGGAAGGAGCTAGTCCTTACTCTCAGCAATATTCTGTTTCAGTGGCAAGGTTGATAAAGCTTGGGAAAGAAAATAAGCCCATTTTGAGCTGATAATTGGGGTACACTCTCTCTCGGACTGAAAGTGGAACTCAATCCGGGCATGGGAGCTCCAGAGCCCAGAAACTGGGGACCATGGGGCTGATGAACCAGGGACCAGGCCAGAAGAAACTGTTCTAGTGCTGAGCTGCTGCTCAACAGCAACAAAACTACCTGAGCACCAGCTTGATGCCCTTTCGTGCTCTGGCACAAACCGTGAGCAAGACAGTCCCAAAATGCCACGTATGGGCCCTAAATGTTTTGTCTTCCCTTAAACTGTCACTCAGCAAGACAGCCCAGCTGACAGCGGATTCATTCCACGCCCGGCCCTGCCTCCGCAAGGTGACCACGTCAGGCCCCCATAGCAGCTGACACTCGCAACCCTATTTGAAAATGGTCACAGGGAGGGAGAATACTCGCTGCACGAGGCGCCACAGGGATCATACCACTGCCTAGGCGTCACTTCTGCAGCATTCAAACACCAGTACAAAATATTTTCACTTTTCAAAGTTACTTACCAAGTAGTTCCAGGCCACATGGCCGGGGTGAGACACACACCTTGTGCAACAGTTGCACGGCTAAAGGATGGAGGGCGCACATTTTATACAACTGCTCGACGAGGTCAAAGCAATCTCACTGCCTCTGTGGGAAAACAAGCAATTTTTATGTTTTTGGTAGCTCAGGGGATGCTCCCTTTAGCAACGTCTACAGCTGGGACCTCTTGTTATATACGAGAGACAAGTACAGTGCAGAAACCTGTACTGCAAATAAACGTTGACGAAAGTCAAGTCACGAGCACTTTATTATCCTAACACGTACTTAGATCAGCAAATTACCATTAACCTGAACATGAGATTGGTTTAGGAAAAGAAAAGAAACAGAGGAGTGAAATCTATGGCACAATTTTGTGCCAAGCAGCAAGGAAGTGAGGAGAAAAGGAGAAGGCCTAACCCTTTTTAGGGCTGATGGTGGATTCTGGACATGCAGCAAACCCTCTTACCATTCCCACTTCAGCAGCTGTGAAGCAAGATTGTTTTAACCAAAAACTCAGAGGGACAAGGGACATGCCTGGGATAAGGCAGTGAAGTGACAGTCCCCTTGGAGAGTGAAAAGCACACAGCAGGGACAAGCAGAAAGAATGTATCTGTAGATATGTACAAACAGTGGTCATTTTTGTATGGAGCAGTAATGTAAATAAGTATGGTTTTTATAAGATACATATTATATAAATCTATAAAGGCATATTTTTAGTAAACATAATGCTCCACAGCTTCTTTTGTAAATAATTCTCGTCAGAATAAACTGGATCATTTCTCTAGTATCGTCTCTGATTACACTGTGAACCACCTCACTGACTACATACTCATTACAACTCTCAGCCTCAAACAGGTGTGTACTGCACAGGGTGGCTAGGGCAGAGAAACAATAGGAGTCCTGGAGTAACCCATCTCTTTGGAGCAGCACATCTTAGGGCCCCTCTGCACTTCAAACGCTGCTCGCATGGCACTAAAGTGAAAACGCTTCTACACTCAGCAGCATAAATAATCTGAGATCCCGAGAGGCAGGGGCTGTGGAGAAGCTCTCCTGTCAGCCGTGCGGTCTGCTGGGGGGGTTAGCTTGGTCTAGACACATTGCTTAGGGGTGTGGATTTTTCCCTTCTGAGTGACAGACCAATATAGGTCTACAGTGCAGACCCTGTGGGACTAGCATCTTGTAACTGAGCCCAATTAATAGCAGTCAACTCAAATGCTGCTGAATGTAGATGGAAAAAGTTCAAGCAATAGCCACTTCAGACCACGACAAGGCAACAGTTAATGAAACCTGCACATCTTGCACCAACTGTGAGAAAAGATCTTTTCCATTTCACTTCAGGTTTCCTCATTTCATACAGGAAGTCAGATCTGTTTCCACAGTAGCGATCAGTGGAGAAAAAAACACCTGCCATGGCTGCATTTTTTTTCTCATTTCTCCAGAGAAATGGACACAGTTGCTTCCAAAGTCCTCAAGCTTATACAAGAGAGAAATTGAATATTGAGGGCAACAAGTACAGCCATGGCCATGAGTCACTACAGAGGGGAGAAACATTAAGTGGATGTAGACTCACAATGGAAAAAAACCCCAGCCTCTTATTTCAAGATTTGTCCTCTGCTGCCTCTAAAAAACCTCCAAACTCTGTGGGCGCCTCCAGCTCTATCCTGTGTAACTGAAGGCAAAGCTTTATCTTGGGTCACGGATGAAGGAGTAAAGCACAAATCACCAGTTTTCAACCCATAAAGATTTAATGCACAGTTCCATTAAGCAGAGTGAAAGAATCTCAAGGCAGCCAGACACCTGAAGGCAGCCACTGTCCTTTGTTAAACACCCCTGGAAGAAAAGAGGAGGGAGGCAAGCCAGGGAGAGAACCCAGCTCCTCATGCTGGACAGCAGAGCAAACAGACCTTCAAAAGGAAGATTTGGCAGCATGTAACCTTTATTTTTAGTTTTTTAAAATTATTTAAAAAGCATAATTAGAAACGGTCAATACAGAAATAATCCTAGCAAACCAGTTAGACAGTCCATCGCTTAACATAGGAAACGTCACATCAGCACCACTAGAGACGCAGTCCCTACTCCTCCCCTCCCCCCCCCTTCAATTTAATACTCAATGGCAGCAGCAGGTAGACAACTGCTCCTCTACAGCCAGCAGAGGAAGCACTAAAAAAATCCCACTTCAAGCCAAAAAGTTGGATGGCTGAATTGGCAAAGCTCACACCTGTGGCCACAAAGACCTGCACTCAGTGGAGGACTAACCATTCCAGATCAGGTACATGATTTCCTCACTTTATTGCATCACTTCCAACAAATTCCATTTTCTCCTTTATTTTTGTCTACACCTTAGATCTACAGACTCTCTAGCACAAGACTTCCATCAGTGTAATTCAGGTTGGAGCTGTAATCTGAATTAGTAACTGTGGCACAAGCCAGCTTCAATTCAGAAGGCTGGAGAAGGTTGAATGAGCAACTTCCTGGTACATGCGCCATATTCCACAAGGGGGCACATATGGTGGATGCCTGGTGTAATTTCTGCCACCAACTCCAGAAGCATCCAATCCAAGTCTTATCATTTACGCCGCACTCACACTAGCAAATCATCCTATGACCCCAGCTCATGTTTACTGCTGTTACCAATGAAAGACATGGACAGATATGTGCAGAAGAGAAGTGGGGGGACAGGAAAAGGCAGTGCTGTATGCTCCCGACACTTGCACTGGTTAAAAACCCATCACACATTCATGGTTTGCAGGAAAAAAATTTTTAGTCAGCCTGATCTGTGATGTGATTGTACGATCAGGGCTTTTACCACAAAGCCTAAGAAACTAAAAAAGGCAGGCAAAATAAATAAGTTTGATTTCAATTGAGCCTTTCCTGGGTGTGGATGGGTAATTCCAAGCTCATGGATGTCAATGGGACATGCTCTACCAGACCTGTGGTCAGTGGTTCTGGAGGACCACGCCCTGACACCTGAGCGCTGGGTCATGTCACATCAAGAAAAGCCAGAACCGCACCCCTTTCCTGTCAGCATTTCAGGAGAACTCTTGCTTAGAGAATCAACAGATGAGCACCTGTAATTCAGCAGTCCAAAGACATCCGACTCCTGCTATGGCAGTCTCAGCCTTTGGACACATCTATCTGGGGGGCTTATTTTCTCCCAAAAGCCAGGAGGGCCAGAGTATTGCTGTGTGTTCAGCACAGAGATTCCAGAGTACGTCACTAAAGGTACCCTACCCATCACCACCACCACAGAACGTAAGCGAGAGCTTTCTGTTTCTTTACTCAGAAAGCCGACCTCCCCTCAACAGGAGACTCCTGGGAATGATCCCGCAGCAACTCTGCTCCAGACACCATCCAGAAGAGCTGCATCACTTCCACACGCTTCATCTCTCCTGAAAACAATGCTTGGCCGCCAGCATTCACATCAAGTTCAGATCTACTTATGGATAGGGTGAGAGGAGCAGCTTTATTTTTTTTTGGCAGATTCACACTGTTCTGTTGCTTTCAAGAGGAGCCTGGACCCTCACTTGGAACAACCAGCAGACCCAGAAGCAGAGGTCAGAGGAGTTTAGTTTCATTTTGTTTTCTTTAAAAAAATTTAAATCCAAATAAATCCCATTTTTGCAGGTTTGTTTTTAAATCTCTCGATACAAACTGAAGAGCACAGGTACGTTGCCAATGGTAACCCCTCCAGGTACAGCTGGGCCGCAGCACAAAGGCCTGCCCACAGACCTGGAGCCTGGCAAAGTGAAGCCCAGAGCCCCAACAGCGACCCTGGAACCTAGAAAAGTAAAGCCACAGCGCCAGGAACTTAAAGTGAAGCCAGAGGCTGCAGGGGAACCAGTTGCCAGCCTAGAGCCCAAGGCCTGAGGGGCAATGGCTGCCAGCCTGGAGCGAAGAAGTTGGTATTCGATCGTCGAAGAGAGAACTCTGCAGTTCATGACTGGCTGCCGTGAGCCAGAGCGACAAGGGGGAGATGCGGCTGGTTAAAGCAATATACATTATGTACAAACTCTTGGGCTACTCGCTCCACGTGGTAGGCAATGTCCTTCCTTGTCTACAAGGCGCACTGGAATGAGCAGGGAGGAGGGGTAAGAGTCCATCCAGTACTTGGCACTAACATGGTAAGGTGCCAGCGGCTCTTGATAGAAAACATGGAGAAAATCTTTAAATAACGGCACAGAACGGAGAAAGTCTCCCAAAGCCGAGTCTAGGAGGGGCTGGGCTGCCAGAGCGCAGTCTCCGCATCAGCGCCAGGGCATTAGCAGCACCGCTTCTTCCGTTTACTGTTCTTGGTTAGCTTCACCACGTCGTTCTGCTGCTGCTGCTGCTGCTTCGCTAAGTTTTCTTTCTTTGCTCGCAGAACCAGCTCTGTAATGCAATTAAACATCTGCAAGAGAAAGACAGGCACCGTCAGGCCACCTGGGAGAGGAGGCTGGCTGCTGAGGGGATATCCTCCAGGCATAACGCCCGCAGGTCAGATTTCAACACATTCCCTCTCACAGCATCGAAGGCCAGTGATTCGGGCACCAGCACCATCCAGCAATGAGTGAGTCTAGCAACCCACCCCCAACCAGCACCCCAAGGCCAATGTTCCCTTCCACCCAGGCTGGCACTTCCAGGGCCACAGTCACTTGGAAAAAAGCTCTGGTAGGCGGGTGCATTTTTAGTAATTTCTTCATCCGGCTTTAATCTTTCCTGCACTGAAGAAAAGTCATCGTACCTGCAGCACCTCTGCCCCCAGCCCACTTCTCTCCTTCCCACTTCTCCTGCCTGTTTGCATACAAGAGATTTTACTCTTATTCCGCTGGCAGAATAAACACCAATAGCAATGAAAACCCCTCAGAATGGTAAACTTTCCATCGCCCTTTAACAGATGCAACATTCTGCCATTCCTAGCCAGTTACCTCTGAAATAGCAACATTCCCATTCTATTACCTCTTCCACATTAATGTTTTCTTTGGCGCTGGTCTCAAACAGCTGGATCCCCATCTGCCCGGCAAATTTATAGGCATCTTCTGTCTCCACCACTTTCCGCTCTGGGTCATCATTCTTATTTCCCACTAAAAAGGAAGAAAGGTCAGTGGTACACGTCCAACAGAACAAAGGTGCCCCAGAACAAGCAGCAGCTGAGAAGGAACTTACCCAGTATCCGACAGACATCATCACAGTTTTGGTTAATTTCATGTAACCATCGCTTTACATTCACAAAGGATTCTGCACTAGTGACATCATAGACAACAATGACTCCATGCGTCCCTCTGTAATACCTAGAGGGTGGGCAAAAGGACACAGACGCTGGTTAGAGCTTCAGGCTGCTTGGCCATATCTCTAACTCCTTTTGGAATAGGCTTCTAGATCATTTATCAATAAATCCCACTCACCCAGCCGGGAGTCGTTTAATGTTAGTGCAATTGTCAGCCCAGGCTCTGCCCTAAAACGATCCAGTTCTCTGCTCCCTTGGCCCATATGAACATGTTTCAGAGCCCCTGTGCTGATGAACCTGCTCCTACAGTCCCTGTTTGAGCCACCTGGGGCCCCAAAAAGGATAAACATGTTCTAGCTGCAACAGCAGAGGGTGTCAGTCCATCCTCTATAGCATTCCTATTCCATGGGAATCTCATACCTGCACAAATTATAGACTGCTCAATGGTTGCAGCCAGGAAAGGAATTTTACATGTTCCCTTTATCCCACCTACATCATCATGTGCCTCCCTGGCAAAGTCACCAACTACTCCAGTCATTGGCCTGCCAGCAAAGAGTTAAATCATGCCAGACTGTGCTGTGGGTTTGCAATGGGACAAATGTTCATTACGGTCAAACGTGCAGAAGTCTCATTTGTGGTCAGTTCTCCAGATATAAACGCCTCAGAGGTCTGTCTCCTTTGCTATTCAGCTCCCAGTTACTCCTTTGGCTTTAAAGTTGCATTATCCTCTAAAAAGCTACCATGTACTGATGGCACCTTCCTACTCAACAGACCTGATCCATATGTGCATGCAGAATCAGATCTGGTATTTTCTGTGATTAAAAAGAAGTGAAAAGCAATCAAAGCTAGTTAGCCCTGCAGAAGGAATACAGCTAAGAGAGGGAGATGGATTCAGTTTCTTCTCATGCATCAGAACTGTTCACCAAATTCCAATTTGTTTCACATATGCAAACACATTGAGGAAATGGAGAAGCCCAAAAATCATTGAAGACCTTTTATGTCTACAAAACTTTCAGTATTACGTTATTATGGATGAAGGAAAGAACCTTTCATGTTCACCTTAACATTCAGATCCCAGCTAAGTTTGCAGGGCTGGCAGTTAAGAAACCTCTTACTAGTGAACTGAGCAAATTTCCTCAAGACAACAAATGCTGATTCCTCCCAATGGTTTGGGATTTTTTTAAAATGTTTTTCTGTGTAGAGTTATTTTAATAGATGCATTAATAGACCCGTTTTCCCCTCCTCCTTTGCTTTTGCCTGACTAGGATCACTTTTTACATAAGCCAATGCAGAAGTTCACAGCAACCAGACTGAGGCATAGCAGGAGATCCGTTTCTGAAAATCTCGGATCAACATTTCCACACAGGCTCATCCTCCCTTTGCTCTTTAGAAGTAACAGCTGTGACCAACACTATGAATTTACTTCTCCCTTCACTCAGTTAATCCTTCTCCAGACAGAAGACATCCAATCCACCTTTGCACCCTGACGCCCAGCAAGGCCAACTGGACTGCCCTTCAAACTAGTTTTGATTTCTGTCCCCATCTTTGCTACTGACTCACCATAAAAGCGTGAGCAAGTCACCTAACATCTCTGCACCTCGGTCTCCTCATCTGTACGACTAGAATTAATGATACAAGATGCAACACAATCAGTGCTTTTCATTCCTGGAAGTGCAAAGTGTTCTTATCTCTAGAAGGCTTTTCAGCTATTCTTCTCCCCCCAATTACTGCCTTAGCTCTGCTTCAGCAGGTGGTGGTGGCCAGGTGCTGTGTGAATGGTTAGCGTACGTACAATCACCACATTTCAGAAATGGGAAAGGCCACCACCATATCTGGCTGCCTATCTGTGTGATCTCATCTCCACTGTCTTACTTTCTCCAGAAAGAAACTCAGACATTTCCTAATCTTCTTGCATTGCTTTCTCAGAAACATATGCCATATATTCAACTCCCATAGCATGAAATAACTCAGACGAAGCACGTTCGCTCCCAGGCTGTTCGTTTTTTCTAGATCATGCTCTACTTTTGAACTCTTTAACCATCTCTCTTCACCAGTCCCTTACATAATTTTGAAACTTGTTAGGCCAATTAAAATTCATCTTTTCTCCAACCGGATAAAATATGTCTTTCATAACTTAGATTCTTTAGACTACATAACACCTTTATCCTTAGAGGCTGCATTCTACAAAAAATCTTCTTCCATGTGAAACACTAAAAGCTCTGCTTCACATGAGGCCCTAACTCATATATGCACATCACTTCTTTTCTGATCTGGCTAATAAAGCTAGTATACTGTATCTGATCTGGTTTTGCTACAGCTGAGCAATTGACAGATCATTTATCTATACATTCTCTTCTTGATTCTGAACTGGAAGGCTTTCATTAACAGATGTTTTTTCAGGCTGACCCATTTCCGCTCCTCCTCTCCCACTCCAGTGTTACATTTGTCTATGCTAAACTGCAATTTCTTCCTTGTCTGAGATCTCACTCAACATTTTACTAACCTGATGGTTTAATCTAAGACTACCCTTTATTTCCTGATACCGATGCCGCCCCACACCCCCACCTTTACAACAAAGATAGTCGCCCAGTTTCAGACTATCCATCTTATCCAAGGCTGTGTCTCTTACATGGCATGTTAGACGTCACACAACTGAGACTGCAGGGATCACATAGCCCCTCTCTGAGTACAGCACAGGACTGTCACTATACGAACTCGTTTGGACATTGATTTACACTGTGCACTTTTCCATGTACTGCACTGAATACACCTAAATGCCTTGCAGAAGTAGCCTGGGGTAGATTGTGGGCTTTGGCACCTGGAAAAAGTGGGAGTCAGGTTGTGTTTTTGACAATCAAGAGGCTGTTGAGGCTTTTGATACCAAGGAGCAGATCCATCTCCTTTTCCCCTTCCTATTTTGGATAGGATGGAGGCAATTTTAAATTTGACGGAGGGAGGAAGGAAATCCTCATCCCCCACCCCAGCAAATATTGACAACTAGCTCTCCTCCGCAACTCAGTATCTGCCACTACATCCAGCAATGGAAAAGCATAGCAACATGATGTTTCTCCTAAAAAGAATAGTCATAAAATAGCTGTCGATGTTTAAAGCGTCACCGGTCTTCAGATTTAATGTCCTACTGAGATAAATGGTGCTGCTCACACCTCAAAGTTACTGTTTCCAAATGTCCATAGGCAACGATCATTGGATCAGTTTACCCTTTCAACCATAAAACTAAAAATGTATGAAAGCTTCAATTCTGGAATACAATCATAGAAATTCAAACAGAAGAATGAGAATCCTGCAGTTCATACAGCTTACACAAATGTATTATCAATATTACCCAGATCTTTGCTAAAAATCTTGTAAAACTCTTAAGTTGTAAGTACATTGCTACTGAATCATTACACAAAAGTGCAGTAAATCTTCACAAAACTCCAGTACCCGTTGTTTATACAATGATATCCTTGAGCAACCAGCTGCATCCTTCCACTACATCTCATCTAAGGCTACTCCTATACCCGAAGGAAACATTTTAGAATTAGTGTGGAGAACTCCTTGATACAGGATACTAAAATCAGAGAGCTTAATATGTTTGGGGTTTTTTTAGAACGGGATTAGATGTTTATCAATAGCACCTGCAGTTACAATAGTTTGTTTTATATTACAAGTGCAAACAGATCTCATGCTTCAGGATACAAGTTGATCACCATCTGGGAACAGGGGAAAAAAAACCTCTCTTGCTGGTTCTGTATCATACAGTTGGACACCGTCTGGCGATTAACACCTTCCTCTAATATCTAAAACTGGCCACTGTCAAAAGAGAAGACACCCAGAGAGATGGACTGTTGAACTAGTCCAATACGGCAGCTCCAAAATCATTATTGTTAGTTCACTGGTTTACAGTTCACATGTTGGCCTTTTCCAGCCATCTGATCTCTCATTCCTCGATTTCACTAAAGTTTACCATTTCCTTGCTTATTTCTTGCCAGATACATGTCCAGTACACTGCAGCTCTTCTGTTTGCCCTAACAGACTGATCCCTGACTTGGCTACACCTCCATTCTGTTCTTCTACACACGCATAGTAGCTAATCACTGTACAATTACTTCACTCCTTGAGTTAAGCCCACATGACCCCTATTTTAATGGGAACTAGACACAGCTACTAACCCCGTTAAAAACTCTTATGCTCATGAATGTACTTGAGCAGAGCAAGCATGGAAAGATGCCGTGGATGCACATCTCGCTCCTGACCTGCAGTATCCCCAGATGCTTTGTGATGTGTACGTATGGGATTAGCAGGTGAAAACTAAAATTCGGTTTGGATTTAAAGGAAGTCAACCCAGCTCTCTGAAGTTAAGTGGCTACTGCACTAGTCAGTGCTCCACGTAGACACCAATAACCCCAGGCTCCCAATCATTCGATATGTGCACAAGTCCTGCTGCCTTTGACATGTTCCCATTTATTTTGGATTTTTTTCAGTCTCTTTTACTTTCCTGGATTTACTGAAAAAATAAAAATCCTCCAGCCTAACTTGCTTTACATTCCTTAACAGCCTTTATGTCTTATTCAACTTCTATAACATAAGTGTTGTGGGCTTTTATATAGAGATGACTTGACTGCAGCTTATGTCTTCCCATGTTCTATTACTTTGCAGTCAGATTGAAATTCTAAGTCTTCCCAGAAGCACTTCACACCCACTACTATTACGACTGATTCCTCTCCGACTTCAAGCTTGTTTAGCTTGACATCTATCTGCAGACTCTCTTTACCTTACTGGTCTATGGCAGTAGCTTATATCCTCAACCTCAATCCAAACAGTCACTGCACAACACCCTAGAGTGTAAACCCTTCTATTGACAATGTATTAGTACCCACCCCGGCTTTGCTTGGCCACATCCTTCGGTAAACTCTATAGCCTGGTCATCTGATCTGCCACTCAGTCGAAGCAAACAAGTTACTCTCTTGACAATAAAATTCAGTCTTCTTGTTTATTATCTATTCATGCAATATGGCCCAGCACAGAGGAGGCTGCCTCATGCCTCCTAGCCAGCTAAAGAGAAAAAGGAGTGTACCCCAGGAGCCACAGCCAGCCCACCTACGTGGTAGAACGTTTCTCTAATACAACGTAGGGTGCTGGAGCAGCTTTTTCACTTTCGGGAATCAATATGCGGGTGAAAGCAAATGTGCCTATTCAGTCGTGTGCAAAGCTGTAAATTTGTACTGTTTTTCCATGGACAGTTCTGTGGCAGGCTGGCAATTACCCTGCAAATTCTGCAGTATGGGAAAGGCCAGGGGCTCATTCTTCCACTTCGTATTACAGCTTGCTTTCAGCTCTCTTAGAAAAGCTCTAACAATAGCAGCATTATATGCAGGAAGTCCAAAAGTTTCATGAAGAAATCACCCTCTCACTCTCAAAAGTTCTTGAGGGCAAGTGGATGGAGAAGAAAAAGGTTTACACAATGCATCTTGTTTCCTGGGATGCCCCTTTCATCACCGGGCACTGTGGTTTTCAGGTCTAGCAGCAATCAGCCGAAACAAGGCTCATTAACTCAGAGCTGAAGTGTGGCTGTAGACTCTGAAAACAGGAAGGTGCTCTGCTGACTCAGCACTAAGTCAGTGCTCAGTGAGTGGCCCACATGCACAGCTGATAAGAACTTCAGCAGCGCCTTATGCCTCCACCTCACCACTTCCTGTCTGAAGCTGGCTACATCATTGAAACAAGAAGTTATGTCATGCACAGAAACCCTATGAGAGGTAACCAAGTCTGTAAAGCTTTTATGGAAATAAGTCTCCAGCAGCATCTGTGAAGGAAGGCAAAGGAAAGGGGTGGAGCACAGTTCAGTTTCTAACCAGCTAAACTGCTCCCAAAGGTGGCCAATCCCATTATGCTTTTTATTTTGAGATAGCGATCTAATACGTTACCTAAAAAATGAGCTGCCTCAGTTAATTGACAGAAGCCAAAGGAGAAGTTCGTTGTGAATGACGGATGAAGGGAGATAGGACTGCCCTCTATAAATACATCAGAGGGATAAATAGGGAGGGAGAAGAATTATTTAAATTAAGTGCCAAAGCTTACAAGAACAAATGGATAAAAACTGGCCATCAACAAGTTTAGGCTTGAAACAACAAAAAGGTTTCTAACCATCAGAAGAATAAAGTTCTGGAACAGCCTTCCAAGGAGAGAAAAAGGAGCGAAACACCAAAATGGCTTCAAGCCTGAACTGGATATGGTTACGGAAGGGACGGCAGGATGAGACTGCCTACAATGGCATGTGACTCATCTAAAAATGCCACAGACAGGATGCTGCAAGAGGAGGGCTGATTTACTACAGAGAATTCCCATGTGTCCAGCTGGCGGGTCTTGCAGATGTGCTCGGCGTCCAACTGACCACCATATTTGGGGTCAGGAAGGAACCCCAGGTCAGATCAGCAGGGACCCTGGGGGTTTTTCCACCTTCCTCTGGAGCATGGGGCAAGGACCACTTACTCGTTTAAACTAGAGTAAGCTGTGGAGTCTCTCTAACACAAAGTCATGCTTTGAGGACTTCCGTAACTCAACTAGAGGTTAGGGGACAAGGTTCTGTGGCCTGCAACGTGCAGGACGTTGGAGCAGATGATCACAATGGTCCTTTCTGGCCTTGATGTGCATGAGAAAACAGACACTTGGGTCCTCCCAGTACATATTTACTTTATACAGAAAGGAAACAAAGGATCCATTTCCAAACATTTTCCTTCCTCTTTCCCCAACATCACTGTAATCAGTTATAGCAAAAATATTTCATTCTCCTGAACTCAGCGGTGCAATTGTAGCTCCTATGTGGTTTCTTCAGGAACAGGAATAGCACTGCAGCAGCTCAAAGGGCAATATATGTGAACTGAGCTCAGACCAAGAAGAAGATTAACCTTCTCTTGATGTCTATTTCAATGGAACACGATGTATTATAATCCAATCACCACCACTAGCAATTCCAAAAAGAACCCATGTATCCGATACCAAATTCTTAACCTACAAAACTGACCAAAAGGATTAATACTTTTGGATTCTGTAGCCTGCAGAAGGCTGAAGAGATAGATTTGTTGACGTTCATAAAGTAAAGAAACATTCTTAGTTCTGCCATGGGGAAACTGAAGGAACAGGAATTAAATTACTTGCCTGAGATCATACTGAAAATCTGCTGTATAGCCAGAAGTCCTGCCTCACAGCCCTGTGCCTTAAACACAAACCTTCCTCCCTAACTGTCCCGGCAGAACTTGGAAAAGAATCCCCAGAAACACAGATAGACCACATAGCTGAGAAATGCCAGTGCTATAATATCAAAGATGCATTCTAGGACACTCATAATATCTAAGCTTGAAGCCACGTTCAAAGAAGTCCAACTATACTCACGTTGATGTGATAGTCCGGAAACGCTCTTGCCCAGCTGTGTCCCATATCTGTAGCTTCACTTTCTCTCCATTAATTTCAACTGTGCGGATTTTGAAGTCCACTCCAATTGTGGTAATGTAGCTGCCTAGGGAGGAAGTGTTATGCAAGTGAGAACCCCAAACCTTGTTCCCTTTAGACTTCTCAACAATCCCTAGCACACATGTCTAGGCTGCAGGTGGCCATAGCCCAGGAATACTATGGCACTTTTCCCAATCTATTTGGACTCCTTTAGGCAGATCTCTCAAGCCATGTTTTTTTAGTATAATTATTGAAGACTCAAGACTTATTTTCCATTACTGAGGCCCAAAAATCAAATCCAGTGGTAAGAAATCTATTCCAAGAAAGCTATTCCAACACCATACAAATGAGTGAGAATAAGGATCAAATTCATCAAAAGAGGGGTAACAAATACACCGATATTTTACTCTTGGGAGCTTGCAGGGCAAAATTTGTCTCAAGTGGTATTGCAATCAGTCTTTCCTTTGCATGCAGTCTATTCCATTAACCTCCCCCCCGATTTCTCTGCAACATGATTCAGAGTTTTAAAGTACTATGATTTAACTACAGTACTCAATCCAAATCCTATGGGACCAATGTAAGGTTCTCCAACGGGCAGGAGTTTGCATGGTTCAAAGGACATTTAAAAAAAAAAAACCTGAACTGTCCACAGGATTCCCACTAATCTAGACACCATGGGATTTCCACAATCAAATGCATGGGTTTTGTGTGGCTATGCCAAGAGAAATGAAGCTCAAACAATAGCAGATTTCTAGCAAGGCTAGCAACAGCAGGTGAAGTGAGCTCCCAGGACGACAGTTCTGTAGTGGGGCAGAACTAGGACAGCCTTAGCCAATTCCCCACTGAAGGAAAGAGAACACTTACCTGAGAAAGTATTATCGGCGAAGCGCAATAACAAACTGCTTTTGCCCACACCTGAGAGAAAGAAAAAATGTGGAGTTCTGTTGGAACAGAAGTAACTGATGATGGTATTTTGTCTTTTATTTACTGAATCCTTTTAATTCCTTCTTCTGAAAGATAAAACTAGTTTGTCAGTTTCTGACCAAAGCCTCAGAGGAGAAACTGGTACAAACAGAACTGCAGGTCAGATCTCAAATGATGCACTGAAAGTTGGGAGCAATCGCAGCTCCTTGACCAGTACTGTTACAGAAGGCACTCCCAGCAGATATCCTAACAATTTCCACCTCGGTGACCCACTGTGCAAGGCTCAAGCACCACTGCCCATCTCCCATTCAATCGTGTGCATTTGAAGCCACAATGGGTCTTGGGCTGCTTGGGCCATGAGATTAGGGTTTGGTGCTGCCAAGCTGTGGTGTGAATGGGAATTACTTAATGGAAGACAGCACGTACTGATTAATACAGCCAGCGTAAACAGTTGCAATCGCTCAAGAAGGCTGGAAACCATTGTTCTGTGTGTACACTCATTTCAACACGAAGTAGCAGGTATTCCATGGATTCTCAAATTTATTTTTTTTGCGGAGGCCTCCTCTGAAAACTTTTCAAGCTACGAGGACTCCTTCCAAAAAGAGATGACCCCACCACTCACATACCATACCACCCTTACTTCTGAATTGCTAAAAAACAAACAGAGTCCTGTGGCACTTTTAAAGACTAACAGATTTATCAGTCTTTGAATCCTAACACCTATTTTGATTTGCTGTTACAGCCTGACCTGATCCTATGTCATACACTCCCCTGCATTTAATTTCCTCCCATTCTGTAAGTTTCCCATCAAAGCGTCTGACGAAGTGGGATTTTCTCCCACGAAAGCTCATGCAATAAATAAGTCTGCTAGTCTTTAGAAGTGCCCCAGGACTCTGTTTTTCTGCAACAGACTAACACGTCTCCCCCCCTGGAACTTTTCTGCATTGCTGTAGGTGGCAGCACTGCCTTCCGAGCCAGGCACCCAGTCAGCAGCTGTGACTCTTGCGACCCCCCCTACAACAGTCTTGTGACTCCATTTTGGGTCATGACCCCCAATTTGGGAAAGATTATATATACACTGTAGGATCCTTCTGAATTTGCACCCTTTGCGCGAGATGTTTCATGTAACAAGTTTAAACACTTTGAACAGGACTTCATTCAGGTTTTCCTTAAACAACCTGTAGTCACAGTTCACCATGCCCAGTTTCCCAGAAGCATCTTGGACACCCCTGCTTCTAATAAAATTCATCAGAAAGAGCTGACTCCTTCACAACAAAGCTGGTGGGTTTCGGGTTCATGAAACTCCAGGTTATCAGCATGTTAGATGAGACACTTAGCTCCAGTTTGCTCACCTGATCACTGCAACTGACCAAAGTTATTTCCTCTCATTCAGACTAGGGTCTGTGTGATCAGCCCTTACTCATTAAGTTGCCAGTTCATTAGGTAACTGGCTGACACAGTCACTATTTACGAATCTGCAAAGGATTTCTGTACGACTGCACAGAGCTCTTCCCATTCTTCACTGTCTTTTCAGATTCCTCCAGTCCCCCAAAACTCGAAATTGAGCATCTTCTCTACCATACCAAAAATCCAAGTCTCATATGTCAAGACCATAAGCCTAGCCAGCACTTGCCTAAACATCACGAGCAGAAATAGTGGCCTCTCACTAAAGACTGTTACACAGAAGGCAACAGTGACAACCAGATTCTAAAACACCTCTAAGCTACAAGAAGGTAGTCGGTAACAGTTGCCCAAACTTCATAAAGGGCTGCAACAACAACATTGCCAGAACCCAAAAGCGTCATATTATTGATATAACAAAAGCTTTTGCAACCACTGACACCTTTCAAAAAGATGAAGCTTGTGTGAGCAAAAATGTCCTCTTTAACCAACTGGCTTCAGCACCACATGCTAGATCTTATTGCTTATCAGACTGCACCTCTCTATTCAAGATGAAACAAGCTACACTGTAGAACTCCATGGAGAACATGGCATGCATATGTCAGGAGAATCGACTTCAGTGGCAGACAATGCCTTGACCAAAGGGCTTGGAGAGAAGAGGAGCCTTCAGAATTCAGCTGTCCCAGACGACAGATCTTACCGAACAGACACTGCATATAAATCACACTGCTCCTATACAGAGAAACCACACTCCCCATAGCCCCCACTTCTTACGCACACATATTTGAAGTTCTGGGGAGAAAGGAAGTGGGAGGGTCAGTAGAGCTTCTTCCACTCATGTGAAAGTAAGAATACAACACGCACTGCCTTTTAATTTTGTGAAATCTAGCACAGTGCAGAAGTTTTCCTATCACAGCTTCCAAAATAAACCCTGCTCTAGCTAAATTTAAAAATAAACATAGGGATGCATGTACAAAGTGATGGACTAACTTCGCATATTTCATTTTAAATTTTTTTTGACACAACTTGGACAGCTGAGACCACAACCATCTTTTCAAAATGGCCTGTTTTAAACAGGAAAACCTACTGTCCTCTAAACTGTGCTACAACTTCACAATGGGAAAAGAAAATGATACGTAACCATCCAGCCAACAACACTGCACTTCCTAACACCAGGCCTTTCTGTGAGAATCAATAATGATGCGAGTGAAATGTTTCTGGAAATTGGGACAAAGCCATCCTCCTGGGATTAAAGAAAAAACATTAACAATCAATACTTTAGCACTACAGCGACTAACTTTTAGAACCCAGAGCCACAGGCAATCTAGTCCTCTCACAATCAGGGCATGCACAGTTCCTCACATGGACATTTTCCAATGATATAGGGTTTTGCCCAAGAAATGCCAACAAAGGGATTTACTGTTAAAAAAAAAAAAAAAAAAAAGTCTTCTCTAATATAGGGCTCTCTCCAAATAATTGATCTTGCCTAAATTGTTTTGAAACCAACTGGCATGAAGGATCAGCATGCAATCACTATGTGGTAACGTGCCCTCCTCCCTCTGAATTTGAGGAAAATTTCCTTTTAAAAAAACCAAAACCCAAAACAAAAACAAACGAACATGGATTTCATTCAAAATAGGAACTATGTAAACACAAGCTTTATCTTTCTTGCAGCCACAGAAGCAACAATGAGGATGCCACAGCGTAGCATACATTCAACCATTTAGGAACGAGAGGTGCAAGCCTGCTGAGGTGACAGTTCCCAGAATCATGTGTTTTATCCAAATGCTTATGCCACATAGCAGGTTCCACTAGGCAATCTTTACAGGTCACACCTCTATTATAAGATGAGGGTGGGTGCCATATACTCCATTTTACTTAAAATTAAGTTTCAGGCTCCTGACAGGTTGCCACTATGGAACTCAACTGAGTGAAGTTTGGGCAGCCCCTACAGAAGTAGAAATTCTCCTCCCCACTTCTGCTGCACTTCCAAATAGACTGACATGAGAGATGCTGAATTCAATTCTTTCCCCTTCACAAGTTTTACAAGCTCTGCAAAGTCTTTTAAATTCAAAGATCACACATTTTCCTTATCTTCGACCAACAGGATAACTGTTTTGGGTATCCACGATGCATAGACAGAACAGGCACATCCAACGCACACTCCTCCACCATCTTAAAACTCTAAACCAGCTCCAAAGCTCATGTATAAATTGATGAGCACACACACAACTTCAGAGGGCATGCTTGGACAGACACTAAAGAAAAACTGTGTCAAAACCAGGAACTGAGAGACTGGAACCTACAGTCCTCACTGATACTCAGGTGCAGGTTGTATTAGGAGAATTCCTTCCTGACCTCAGCTAGAGACTAGGACAGGACTGCCCTGAAACCACGGCATTGATTGCCCTTGGACAGTCTCGCCTGGAGAGTCAATGCGGAGGGCACTGACCGAGGCCAACAGAGACCAGGATGTTCACCTCCTTCAGGGGCCTTCAAACTTTCCGCCTCAGGACCCCGTTATGCCCACGACCGCTTTCCAGTCCTGGGGGCGGCAGCAGGAGGTGCGACCAGCCCTGGGTGCGAGCCGTGGTCTGACTCCCGCACAATGCCGGCCCC
>ML685811.1:241484-258823 GCA_007922175.1 Pelusios castaneus
ATGCCGGCCCCGGCCCCGCTCCCGGCTCCCGCACAATGCCGGCCCCGCTCCCGGCTCCCGCACCGCCGGCTCCCGCCGCTCCTGCCCCCGCTGCCTGTCTCGCCGCCCGGAGACGGCCCCTTGCTCCCCGCCGGCCGTGGCGGGTGGAGCTCGGCCCGCCCCGCTCCCCCAGAGCCGCCGCCGGTCTCCCCTCCCCTCCGCGGCCTAGCCGCCGCCCGCACCGCTGTCGCCGATGATGAGCAGCTTGAAGAGGTGGTCGTAGTCCCGGGCCATGGCCGGAGGGAGGCGGCTCCGGGCGGGGGCGAGGCGGGGTCTCCTCAGGCGGCGGCGGCGGCTCCGGCCGGATCCACTTCCCGAACAAACAGCCGGAACTGACAGCGGCGGCAGCAGCACACCCGGGGGGAGGGGCGCTCAGTGCGCACGCGCAACGCCTCAGCCGCGCTCTGCCGCTGGAGACCGCCAGCAGGTCGACAACCCCACTGCACATGCGCAGTACCCTTCCGTCGCCTTCCGGAACCAACCTTCGCTCTCCACTTCCTCCCTCCGCCTGACTTTATCTGTGCGCCTGCGCGCTGCCGCCCCTGGCACCGGAAGGTCAGCTAGGGAGCTCAACCACGCATGCGCTGTCTGACTGGCGGCCTGTGTTCTGGCGCGTGCGTGGTGAGGGGCGCAGCGGCGGGCTCAGTAGTTTGGCGCCCATTTCACAGGCGGTGTGCCTGGGTGGGATGGTGGCAGCACCCCTTGGTGTGGCCCGCTGCTGGAGGGAGGGAGGGAGCCCAGCCCAGCCTCTAGCCCAAAGCATCAGCTGATGAGTTGTTTGTTCTTTTCCTTAAAGCCTCAGCTCCTGGAGTCACGGGACGGGGCGAGGCCCAACGTTTCCTCTGCAGCGCTGCTCCCCATGGCTGTTTGCAAACATGGCTCCCGGGCTCGGAAGCGATTGCAAGTAGAGCCCAACAGTCGGTGTTTCTCTCAAAAGTCCCAGGGTAGTTTGCCTCGCACGGGCGAGTGGGGCCCAGCGCGGGGACAGGGTGAGGACTGGTGAGGGGGATGGGGCAGGCGGGCGCCATGGACCTTGCCCTCTGAGGCTGTGCCGGGGCCTGGCCAGCCCACACGTCAGCGTGGAGGGGCCTCGGGGTGACCCCGCTGTGAGGTAACCGTCGCAGTGGGGCCCCTGGGTTGCTATGCTGATGGGCAGGACATGGGGCCTGTCTGACAAAGACAGTGAGATTCCCGGAGGGGAAATCTTCCACACCCAGCCTGGGTATTTCTCAGTAGTTCTCAGGACATGCTCCTCTTTCCTTGTCCAGCTAACTCAGGTGTTTGACACATGCTGGGAGTTTCCTGCAGAGACTCAGGGATCAGCCCTCGCCAGTTTGTGAAATGCCTTCAATGCGTCAGAGAGCGGTGGGGGCCCTGGCAGCTCTGGAGGGTTGCCAGCCCACGTGTCTGGTTTTTGACCAAAACATCCATTTGAGAAGGGGACCTAACATTGTCTAGGCAGGTGTACGGACCGGACGCTCAAAGGCTGCTTGCTGGGATGGGTATCATCTGGCCCTAAAGCAGCAGCTCCCATGACAGCGTGCATGTACCAGCCGTTGGTTTGCAGGGCTGCTGGGGAGGGCAGAGTGCAGGGCAAACTGGGTAAGTCTCCCAGCTGACCCAGCACCCATGGAACGGTTCAACCAAGCTGCCATGCCTGCCGGTGCTTCCCCAGTGGCGCTGTGGGGTAGCTCTAGGGCGGGGAGGGGCGCTGCTGAGCAGGCAGTGCAGAGGAAGGCAGGAGCCGGCCAGGCAGGATGTCTGGTGCATCCTAGCTCACTAGTGAGGCTGCTATCATGCAGCTGCAGTGCTTTTCTGACTTACTCCCATCCCAGGCGGGCAGCCTGCTGGAGCTGGGCTTTGCAAGTCCGGAGGGGAGAGTAGCAGGGGGGAGGGTCTTGGGGGAAGAAGGGCAGGGGTGAGGGCCTCCGGGGGAAGAACCAGGGCAGGGTGAGGGCTGGTTTCCAGAAATTAGAAAGTTGGCAACCCTAATTCATGCTTAATATAAAGACGCACCCCTGCGCAGTTGAGACAAGGCCTGGTGCCTGCACAGCTATGCCTGAAGCTGCCTCATTTTTCATGGAGAGAAATCCATGGCTGAAGTCGACTGAGCATTAAAACAAAACCCATCGTTGCAATCCTCTAATACCTAGGTGCAGCCTGTGGATTGCTGCGCTGGTTGCTAAATAGATGTGGCCTACGCTGCAAATGTACAAGGCTACACCTGCTCTTGTAGGGAGAAATGGGCCAATAAGGTTCACAGGGTAAGCAGGCTAGAGTGCTGGAACCATTTTTACAGTGTGGAGGAGGGAGTGCTGAGAGCCACTGAATCAAATTAAACCCTGTATATAATGGAAGGCAGGGGGTCCAATAGCACACATCCCACATCTCCAGTTCCAGCACCTATAAAGCTGTACGAGTCATCCTGCAGCCACACTTCTCAGAGATGCAGGTATTCTATCTTTTCTGCTAATCTAGCTTACCCTGAAGCTTCTGAGTGCACGTGTAGTGCCTCTTGGTATTACAAAGTAAGGTTCACACATGCCCTAAAAGTTCCAGGTAGAGCTAGGACTGACAAAGATTACCCAAAAAAATTTTTAAAGGGGAAAAAAATTCAAAGAAGCCTGGGTTTTTACAGTATTTTCCCTTCAAGTTACATTTTTACAGAAATATTTGTTCTTGTTGGTGTTAGAGCCAAAACTGTAGTAATGATGGATTCTCTGTAACTTGGAAGTCTTTAAATCACGACTTGAGGACTTCAGTAACTCAGCCAGAGGTTAGGGGCTAAGGCTTGGGGGTTGCTGTGGTGTGCAGGAGGTCAGATTAGATCAGAGTGGGCAAATTACAGCCCATGGGCCGCATACAGCCTGCCTCCAGGTGGGCCTGGACAGAGTGCTGGTGGCTGGTTCCCCTTCCCAGTCCTACCCCTCACCTACTACGTCGGGCTAGCAGTGCTCTGGCTAGAGCCGTTCCCAGCCCCAAGGAACGTACACAGCGGTTGAGCCCACCTCTGCCACCCTCCCCGTATGGCCTGCCACACAATTTCAATTCGGGATGTTGCCCTCAAACCAGAAAGTTTAGCCAGCCAGAATAGATGATCATGATAGTCCCTTCTGACCTTAAAGTCTAGGAATCTATGTCTTAATTTAGTATGTGTAGTTTATTCATGTTCTTTTTTTGGATGGATTGATTTTTATGTATGCCCTGAACAGCTGAACTAGCAGGAGGTGAAGAAACAACCAGTGTTCTAGGTACTGCATTATAGTATAGAATCATAGGGCTGGAAGGGACCTCACGAGGCCATCTAGTCCAACCCCCTGCTAAAAAGCAGGACATCTCCCACTAAATCATCCCAGCCAGGGTATTGTCTACCGGGCCTTAAATATCTCCAAAGACGGAGATTCTACCACCTCCCTAGGTAACCCATTCAATGCTTCACCACCCTCCTAGTGAGAAAGTTTTTCCTAATATCCAACCTTGACCTCCCCAGCTGTAATTTGAAACCATTGCTCCTTGTTCTGTCCTCTGTTACCTTCAAGAACAGCCTAGCTCCCTCCTCTTTGGAGCACCCCTTCAAGTAGTTGAAGGTTGCTATCAAATCTCCCCTCAGTCTTCTCTTCTGTAGACTAAATAAGCCTAGTTCCTTCAGTCTCTCCTTGTATGTCATGTGCCCCAACCCCCTAATAATTTTCACTGCCCTTCGCTGGACTCTTTCTAATTTGTCCACATCCTTTCTGTAGCGGGGAACCCAAAACTGGACACAGTATTCCAGATACGGCCTGACCAGTGTCGAATAGAGGGGAATTATCACATCCCTCGATCTGCTGGCAACACTCCTACTGATGCAGCCTAATATGCCATTGGCCTTTTTGGCAACAAGGGCACACTGTTGGCTCATATCCAGCTTCCCGATCACCATAACCCCCAGGGCTTTTTCTTTTCTCCTATCTGTGAGACAGATACTATAACATTCTGCTCGTATTTTCCTATGTGTATGCAGTCAGTCACTCTGGAAAAACAATTGGGTTAATCACACCCATCCAGGACCACAAATGCAGCTCCAGTGGTGAATATTTTTGGCACAGAAAAACAGCTCCCTCTGAATATTTCTGTTTTCCTACTGTAGTCTTGAGAAGCTCAGCTTTTTTTTTTTTTCCTTTCAATTAAATTCCAAGATCTCATGGTTTTGGGAAAAAAACTGAAAATGATGCTCAAAAACCAATAGGGAAATGATGCCTCCCAAATGTATTTATTTTTAGTCTCCTAGAGCCTGCCTCATGATTTGGAATGCTTGGAGTCTGGTAATAGCATTACTACTGCATTATGGACTCTTCAGAACAGGATCAGTTTTACAAAAGAGCTTTTCCATAAGATTCAGAGCTCTGGAAATCCAAACATTTGAATATTTCATGCCATCACCATTTTTTTCCATATCTTGCAAGTTTAAACATCTCTTCCATACATTCCCAGGTGCTTGTCTTGATCTGCATATAGTTCAGCTGCCACTCAGGGACAGGAACTTGCCAATTCAAGACTAGTTTAATTAGTGGTAGGACTATCTCCTCTTCCACTCAGAATTGGATGGCTTGCAAAAATCAGGCTTGTCATGAAAGAAATGGTTTCTCATCCCCAGTTCGCACCAGGCTTACCCACTCTCTACGCTTCAGTTTTGTGTTATGTGATGGTGTTTTTATTTACGGCTTATCTGTTTATTCATCAAGATAGTTACACTGTCAGAAACACTAAAATCAAAATCATGAAAGCCAGCTTTAGATTTTTTAATAGTTGAACAGAATATTGAGAATTACCTTAATCTTATTAAAAACAGATGAATTCATGTGTACTTTCTTGAAATGAAACTAGTCATTCACCATATTAAGTTTGTCAGAGTCTGCCAAGTTGCTATTCATTAGTATGTGATTTTTTCACTCGACGTTATACAAGGTGAAATGTGTGTGTAGTGGCTTTAAAATTGAATCTTTCATTCAGCCAAAAAATTGTATCCCTGAATTTACAAGCTATAATTTAAGAATATTCATAACTATCCTTCACATGTCCAACCTTTTCCTTGCATACCAAGAGTAATTTTTAAATTGTAACTATAATTTTCTTGTAGATTTTGCAAGTTGAGAGTAATTCACACTCAAGAGAATGTGTGGTTTGTGCATAGGACCAATGCCCTCAAATTACTGAATGATTTGACAGTCCTTCGTAAGGCAATCGCTGTATTCTCTTTCCTTTTTCACCTGTCTGCTAAAGTGACATTGATGCAGTTTCAGTTCATCCCTTGAACATTTTGCTGTCTGCTCTTTTGTACCTTTCGTCTGACATTAACTTTTTAAGTTCTGTTTCAGTACCTGACATTTTCATACCATGTTGCCTTTACTGGTTTAATTTAATTCTGTTCTAAAATAAAACTCCGTGCATAATGGGTGAAATATCACTCCAATGCAGTGAGCCTGCAAAAGTCTGTATGACTGTCTTGGGCCCTTCACAACACCAGGGTGAATTTCATCCTTTTATGATTATGTTAATGTTTCTAGACTGAATAGCAGTTAATGGACATGACTAAATAAGTCACCAGCTTTTACCAAAACAACGTAAAACTTGAGATAGAATAAAATCAACATAGGTGAGTCAAATAATTAAATTATATAATAGAATCAGTATAATTAAATGGTAATAACACTCATCCTGCAAGGTCTGAAATTATATTATGGACACGTGAGGGAAGAGTGAGAGAAGACTGATTTCTGAAGCAATACACTCTTCAATAGAAAAATCCTTGGCATCTATTTTTAATTCCTGATTAAGCTTCAATGTTGGTAAGGCTCAGGTTGTCAAGCTTTTTCCTGCTTACTCCCATCATTATGGCAGCCACCGAAGATCAGCACTAATAACCCCATGGGATCACTCCACATTGTACACCCCGATAAATACCATCCATGTACAGGACTAAACAAACTTCTCCCTTCATCCTGACTTGAGCCCATAAATGTCATTGCTTGCTGAGGAGTCAAAGTGCTCTCTCTCTCCACATTCCAACAAAAATTCTTAGTGCTCTTCATTTCTTAGTCTGCCAGTTTTTTATCTGATAAAATTGGTATGATTTGTTTAAAGTCAATCCAAACACAAACACAAAGAGAACACAAAAATCTCACCTTGCTTTCCAAAAATATCTCAGCTTCTTGTTACCAAAGATTTCTGATGCCCCCGTGTTTAGGAGGCCAGCAGTATTGGTGGTACAAAACTTTGAGGTGGATCATGCCAGATAAATAACTCTCTCAGATCAAGAGCTCAATGAGCTAAAACAATCCCCCAAACTCAATCTTGTTAAGACTAAATACTAATTTGAATTCACTACCACGTGTCAGACGTCACAAAACTGGAGGCCTGTTATGTTCAACAGTTAGGTAAATGAAGATGATATGTACAAGATGCCTTTGACCAACAGAATTCTGGGCATTAGTGAATGTAGTTACTGAGTTGGAATATTACTTGTCAGGCCTTTTTAACTGTGTCAGGCTTGTTTCAGTTGCAAAACCCCTCCCTCACAGCTTGTTTGTTATGAAAAAATGGATCTAAAAAGTGAACACACTATGGGAAACTTTTTCCCATATACCTGGCATAAGATGGCTCAACATTTAGGGAATATGATTTTGTAGAAAGAAAAGCATTTTAACCATCCGGATTAAATTGAAAGCCTTTATTAAACATTCCATCTTCAAGCAATCTGCATTTAATCCCCCTTTTGCATTTGAAATTTCTAAGGCTATTTTAAATAGTTGTTTTACAGGGATTTTCAGTTTTCAGAACCGCCACAAGCTGCAAATCAGCAATACATAAAAATATTACGTTTCAACTTTCAAAGAGTTCTATTTCCACTGCACAAGATCTGTGGAAAAGAGCGATCGAGAGCAGACACACCTCTCAATCAGCTACAATTAACCAGTACTGATTTGTAGGACTGTCTTTGCATATTCAATTTCAAAAAGGGGACCAAATTTTCAATTAAATTGAGTCTAATTAAGGCTATTCTGGTATATTTTCAATATTAAAATACTCTCTGGGAGCCCTTTTCATCAGCCCCCATCAAATTTAACATATTTTCAAAAATGAAAACATTTAATATTGGTTTTTGAGTTGAATGCTGATGCAGACGTTGGTTCAGTATTTCCTTCAGGATTTTAAATATCACGTCAGTATAGTGTCATCAATCTGTTCAACAGAATCAGCCTGGCTGGCAAGCTTCTTCAGAGATCTCCTACAGCTCTCATTCAGCAGCTCCAAACTGGCACCATCTAGGATTTTGGAGACAGACTGTGGAAAGAGAAAGATGACAATACCAATACAAAATGTTCACACCTAATGCTAAATTAGTTCGTTTCTATTTTATTCTATGCAATATTCTAGGCCTCAACTGGAGTAGTGTGTCCAGTTCTGGGCACCTCATTTCAGGAAAGATGTGGACAAATTGGAGAAAGTCCAGAGAAGAGCAACACGAATGATTAGACGTCTGGAACACTTGACTTAGGAGGGAAGATGGAAAGAGCTGGGTTTGTTTAGCCTGGAAAAGAGGAGACTGAGGGGGACATGGTAACAGTTTTCAAGTACCTAAAAGGTTGTCAGGAGGAGGAGGAGGGGGAAAAATTGTTCTCCTTAACCACCAATGATAGGACAAGAAGCAATGGGCTTAAATTACAGCAAGGGAGGTTTAGGTTGGACATTAGGAAAAAATTCCCAACTCTCAGAGTGATTAACCACTGGAATAAGTTGCCTAGGCAGGTTGTGAAATCTCCATCCTTGGAGGTTTTTAAGAGGAGGTCAGACAAGCACCTGCCAGGGATGATTTAAGAGGGTACTTGGTCTTGCCATGAGTGCAGGGGATTGGACTCGATGACCTCTCACTGTCCTTTCCAGTTTCTATAAAAGCATTAAAATGTAATTTCTTACAGGATATAGGTCAGAATAAAAAAGAGAAACACGGGCTAAATTTATACCCAGATTTACAGCTGTACTGAAGGAAAAACTCGTATTTTTTTCTTCCAACAAATCTAATGAATAAAATTCAGTTACAAGTCAAACATGAAAATCTTGCTTTTTGTATATAACTGATCTATCTAGCTAGCTTCCTGCACTCACAGTTCTATTTCTTTATTTATAATTAAATGCAGGTGTTCATTTTTAATTTTTCTGCCTTCAAGATTAGAGTTTAAAAACAATACTCATTGCATGGAGAGCTAGATTCAAGTTTACAAACTAAATAAAAACAATTTTGGAGATAGTCAACATTGCTACAAATGTGTCTGGTTCAGACTAGTATGAATAGGTGAAAATACTATTGGACATAAAGTCTTCTGCAACTGTGTATTTAATTGTATACATTTAAAAAGTGCCCTGAGAAACTACAGGTTCATTAATTTGACCTCAATTATATCCAAGGTCTTAGAACAAATTTTGAAAGAGAAATTAATTAAGGACATAGAAATAAATGGCATTTGGATAAAATACAACACGGTTTTACAAAAGGTAGATTGTGCCAGATGAAGCTGATCTCTTTCTTTGATAAGATAACCAATTTTCTAGACAAAGGAAATCCAGTAGATCTAATCTACCTGGATTTCAAGAAGGCATTTGATACCTGAGAAATTATTAGTTACATTGGAGAAGATGCGAATTAATACAAGAACTGAAAAGTGAGTAAGGAATTGGTTAAAGGAACGACTGGAGCGGATCAAACTGATTGAAAGATGAACTGTCAAACTCTAGGGAAGTTGCTAATGGAGTTCCTCAGGGATCAGTCTTGGGACCAATCTTATTTCCATTAATCAGCTAAGTAGCAGCGCTGTAGAAAAGGACCTGGGGGTTATGGTGGATGGGAAGATGAATATGAGCCAACAGTGTGCCCTTGTTGCCAAAAAGGCCAATGGCATATTAGGCTGCATCAGTAGGAGTATTGCCAGCAGATCGAGGGATGTGATAATTCCCCTCTATTCGACACTGGTCAGGCCGCATCTGGAGTACTGTGTCCAGTTTTGGGCTCCCCACTACAGAAAGGATGTGGACAAAGTAGAAAGAGTCCAGCGGAGGGCAACAAAAATGATTAGGGGACTGAGGCACATGACTTATGAGGAGAGACTGAAGGAACTAGGCTTATTTAGTCTACAGAAGAGAAGACTGAGGGGAGATTTGATAGCAACCTTCAACTACTTGAAGGGTTGCTCTAAAGAGGAGGGAGCTAGGCTGTTCTCGAGGGTACCAGAGGACAGAACAAGGGGCAATGGTTTCAAATTACAGCTGGGGAGGTAAAGGTTGGATATTAGGAAAAACTTTCTCACTAGGAGGGTGGTGAAGCATTGGAATGGGCTATCTAGGGAGGTGGTAGAATCTTCATCTTTGGAGATTTTTAAGGCTCGGTTAGACAAAACCCTGGCTGGGGTGATTTAGGGGGAGTGGTCCTGCTTTTTGGCAGGGGGTTGGACTAGATGACTTCATGAGGTCCCTTCCAACCCTATTATTCTATGATTCTATGAATGATGTTGGCACAAAAAGTGGGTGTGCGCTAATAATTTTGCAGATGACACAAAGGTGGGAGGTGGTATCAATACAAAGGACAAGTGGAATATTGTATGAGATTTGGATGACCTTGAAAATCGGAGTAATAGAAGTGGGATTAAATTTAGCAGTGCAAAGCCATGCATTTAGAGACTAACAACAAGAATTTTTGCTCTAAATGGGATTATCCATTGGAAGCAGGAGGAGGAAGATCTGGGAATATTGGCTGATCAAAGGATGACTCAGCAGCCATTAAAAAGGCCAGTGCAATCCTAGGATGCGTCTGATGCAGCATTTCCAACAGAGAGGGAAGGAACATTCCCCCCACCCCCCCATCATTTTATTTTATACTGCAAGAGATTCATGAATACAAAGAAAAAAGGCCCACCCACAATATTTTTAAGATCACTCACATGCAAAACAACATCATATGGTCTTCCATTAGGTAGCAAAATGTTTCTTGTTCATACCTGAAGCACTTCTTCACCCTCTCTCATCTTCAGGAGGTTAACGATGGCTTGGTCGCTGTAGGCCCTCACACTGGTGTTCTTGTCTTTCGTATTGTCCAGAAGGGCTTTCAGAATTGGTTTCATTGTCTGAGGATCCATTGAGGGGAGAGGGTTTTTATTCACCCACCAGATCATCTTTTCTGCAATTAACTTGATGTCACTGGATGGGTTCTGGAGACACTGCATGAGACAAAGAAATCCTTTTATTTCACGTACAGCGTGTGCAAATTCTCAGACGGCCAATTTACCTTTACGAACGAGAAACTCAACAAAAGAATACAAGCATGCCCAGACCAGTAGATGCTCCTCATTCTCTCTGCCGTACATTCCTGTTTTTCCTTATCTACAGACAAGTTGACGCAAACAGCTGCATTTTACCTTGAGAACAATACACCTGTGCTCGTATGAGGTCATGTGATTTCCCTTCAACCCCCGCAGGAAACCCCAGTGACCACCAGCACGCCAAGAGGTGAACGTTTCAGCGTCTCCATGTCCTGCATTCTTCTTCTTCATTACAGGCTGAACCCGGCGTGTCAGATTATGGGATAACTTTTCCTCTTTATATGAGTTTTACAAGCTTTCATTTTTAATGTCAACTTGGTCCTTTTTAACCTTTAAAATAAATTGGTTAATGTTTGAAAGTTACTGTGCACCACACTGCTTTTAATCACAATATTTATGTAGATTAACATTCGTACACAGTAATGTGTCATACAGCTTAACTGTTGGATGCCTAGCACTTTACGATATGACTTCACATAGCAAAAGCTGCTCTGAAGCCACTGTGGTCTATATCATGTGCTTCAGAGATTTTAAATTTTAAAATTAAACCCTGAAAACAAAAATAAAATGCTTTTACTGCCAAGCAAAAGTGACTGGCAAAGAAAACAATTGGCTCTGGATCTTTTTTTATTTTTTGCTTCTTTTTATAAAGAGGTCCTGAGAGCTTTTTTCAATGAAAAAGAGGCAAGAGGGTTTCTGCTTGCTTTTCACATTAGAAATTCAGTTCCTGTCTACCCTGGGAAAAAGGTGTCATGTCAAGAAACTGACGCCAGAGTAAATGAGAGGGAAAAGGATTTTTAGACTTTTTAAAACTCTGTTTTATTGGATGGCTTTTTGGTTAACATCGGTTTAACTTCAGTGACTATCACTGAGAAGAAAAGAAACCTGTGTTAGCATCCTAGCTACCTCCATAAGAAAGAGGTGAGAGCTGCAGAACAACAGAAATACAGCTGCAAAACCAGCGAAGAAGAGAGAAGACATCCTGGATATTTCCATGCTTAAAAAAAGTTTGAATGCAAAGCCTTTTCCTTTTTTTGTGAGGTTATCAGTATCTGAACATACAGGCTTATAAAAAAAAATTTCAAAAGCCATTTTGTTCGTACTTTGCTGTAGACATACCTAGATGACCCACACACAGGCCACATTCCATTTGTTCAGGCCACTGTAGAATAGTTCAAGTAGCACAAAAGTGAAAATACACATTCTTGGGCTCACCTTAATAAAGAGGTTGGCAAGTTTGGGGGGCAGATTTCCTCCTCCAGCTTCTATGTGGTATTTCATAAGAAATCCCATCCCTCGGATACCACTAACCGCAATGGGAATCTGCAGCAGAAAGGGCACTTCCATTATTCTCACAATTGTTACGGCGTGTATTGAGCCGTAGGCACCGTACCTGCAGACAGAGCAGAGTCTCTGCCTTGAAGAGCAACAGTCTAAGTCGACCAGAAAGATAAATGAAAGGTGGAGAAACAGAGGCACAGAGAGATCAAATGACTTGCCCAAGGTCACACAGAAGGACTGAGAATAGAAACCAGATATCCCGAGTCTCAGTGCTAAGCATTACACTGCTGCTCAAAGCGAAGTATGAACAATTACCATATTTTTCCTAACTATTAATTAGTCATGTCATGATGGTCACCCCAGATACGGACCTTCTTTCCAAGAAGGAAGAGCCCCTCATTCCCTAGTAATTCTCGCCCAACTTGAGCACTTCTCATGGGAGGATCAAACAGTTATTTGTTCCTATTGAAAACTGCTTGAGCCATTTAAACTACTTTCACTGAAATACATTTGGAGGAAAGAACTTTCATTTGATGCATTTTCCAAATGTTCTTTGGGTCCAGCAATAAACAAACTGCAATAGTGTGAAATTCCTAATGTAGACAGTCGCGAACACTTTCAACCACTTCTGTACAGTCACACACCAACCTCTTCCATGGACAGCAGAAACCAGGCAAGAATGAGTCCAAACGTGTCTCTCTGTTCATGGCACACACTTCAGAGTGTGCTTTAGTGTTGTCCCCATTTTATTGGGGAGCACTGCGAATCTGCAGAGTTTTACAATGTTTACAACACAACAAACAGAGCTCGTGGGAAAGGTGCTTACCCTATCTGCTGTGGCATTGCTGAGGATCATCTCCTGAACACTGTTGTAGTATTTGGGGGCACACAGTCTGCTGGGCGCTACGTTTACAGCCACAGAGAGAGCCAGGCTCTGTCCGTGCCTCACCATCCAGTCAATCCCAGAGACATCCGCTACAAGAGGGAGAGAGCAATACTGAGCCTTGCTACCCAGGATACCCGACATAAATGAGCTGTCAGGCTGACGGCTCAAATCTGTTTTCATAAAAATAAACCACCACCACCTTGCTTAGAGCTCTATGCAAACACGAACATTTAAACCCAACACTTCTGCCAGGTAAAACCCATTTTATAGCTACACGCCACATTTTCCATTTCATGCATCTGATGAAGTGCGAGTGTGTCCATGAAAGCTCATGTGATAAATAAATGTGTTGGTCTTCAAAAGTGCCCCAGGCCTCCTTGTTTGTTTTGAACAAAGGAGCAATTGATCTAAATCTATAAAATGTGTCTGTGGCATTAAGGATTAAATGTAGGAATTCCCGGCTGCTAGCCCTGTGCTCTTCCCATTAGCTCTGATGCCCTTAATCAGATATGTGATAACTTAAAAATGTGGAGGATCTTATCATCAGTGCAGCTCTGTCTCTTCAATGCAATAAAAATCCCAGGACAAAGAAGTTAATTCTCCAAGAGCAGTTAGAGGCCTTAAGACTAACATTCCACTCTCTTCCAAGCTTACAGCCAGAATACAGAGAAAATGGCAGCTGCTTCAAAACTCTTTCTATAAAAAATTATTTGTACAATACAGAGGTTCCTAACCTTTTTAGACTGCTGTGTCAGTCTGCTTATCCAAAAACCTCAATTGTACCTGTTAGTGCCTATTAGCTTCACCATTCAACTCTGCAGACACTCTGGGTACAGAGCCTCGGCTGCCTCAAATTACAAGAATAACCCCAGGCTCCATTGCCGATGAGAACGCACAATGAGGAATGGGAGACAGCCAAGAATGTGCAATAGAAGCCCTAAAACAGAGGCTCAATATGAAGATAGGGAAGAGAGCCTAGAACACAAGTCACAAAAGCCAGGGTGAGCAGTGGCTGAAAAGTGCTGTTCTACACCACTCAGGTGTCTTCCACAGTTTAAGTCTTCATAATGAATAAAATTTCATATTTCGGAAAACGTTTACAACGCTTGGGTAGCATACCCAATAAATGCTGCTGGAGAACACTGCTGAGCTCCTCGTCTGAGAAAAACGCACATAGTTCTGCTAGACAGCCAGCCGACGCCATGCGAGTAGCATCCTAACAAGGAAGGAAAGAGGAGAAAGGCAAAGATTAGGGGAGTTCAATACACAGATGATTCCCACCGAGGAGGCCAACTGCCAAAAGCAGCGATGAACCAAAAACAGAACGGGAAATGAAGACCGACTCCTCGCCACCTGCTGATTTCAGTTACCTCGACCTTTTCTTGGACAATGCACTGAAGTCTAAAATCAAGCTTACAGCCAGAATTGTCAGCTCTGTGCCGAGTATGGCGACTGACCTGACGCAAGGATTGAGTTATGCACCCGGACACACATTAGCTTTCCCGTCGGGGCTTTCTGTGAACATGAGAAGGTGGAATTCTTGATTTACGGGCTGGGGAAGGCAGCAATGATGGCAGCTGATTGCCTGCAAATACCCTCTTGGCCGTGAATATGTCTGGGTTGAAAACTTTTAGCAGCGACTGTTACGTTAACTCTCCCAAGTCAAAAGTTTGTCTTTGCAACTTTCCACACATTGATATTTCTATTCCAGTGCGACTTTTTCCATCTCCGATGTGCCAGCAAGCTGTGTTTTACAGGTGTACAGTAAGGGGGCAGTCATTACAGATGTGAATTTGTGTACAATGCTGTGTTGGTCCCAGAGTCAGCGTTGCAATCTGCCATATGCAGCACATGCCTCTTTAAAACTGGATGTCTGTCAGTGAAAATGAAACTCCTAAAATAAAAAAAATATTGCCCCACTGAGGTTGTCTACGCTGACTGAGATGTTAGAACTATAGTTCAGCTGGTACATTTCCTGCTTTGGGCTGGCAGCAAGCGAATGGTTTTTAGCTGCTTCAACAAATATACTGGTAAGGACCAGAAGGTTAAACACTCAAGGAAACACTAATTTCACAGAATTTAAGAGTTACAATAGATTGGTCAGGGAAGTATCTTATTCTTGGATAGAGTTTGCTTCTCAATCAACATACTGGAAGGCATCAAAGCCATTTACAGATTAAATCATCTTAGTAAGCAATGCATAACGTCAGCCTCTTTTTACGTAAGTTCTCTTTCCAGTGTATTATTAGTAGCTCCTCCAGGAAGTTATTTTAGGAAACAATTCTGGTAGAAAGCTCAGTTTAAATTGAAAAACAAACGCACACTGTGCATGAGACACCCCCAGGCTTTTGCAGCAATACCTCATCGTGTCCCAGCATTCCTAGAAGCACGGTGGTGATGTTCTTCCTAATTGTTGCATCCACTTTAGCACCAGCTCCTTGTGTTACAAATCGCAGCGCTTGCAGCATGGTGTCTCTGCAGTAAACAACCATAGGTTATAATTCAAGACTGCACTTTGGCAACTGACTGATCTGTGGCTACGTGTGGTGGATATGCCAGTGGCCTAAGATAGGGGGGTTCTGAGTTATTACAGAGAATTCTTTCTTGGGTGACTGGCTGGTGAGACTTGCCCACGTGCTCAGGGTTTAACTGATGGCCATATTTGGGTCGGGAAGGAATTTTCCCCCAGGGCAGACTGGCCTGGGCTCTGGGGGTTTTTCACCTTCCTCAGTAGCACGGGGCATGGCTCACTTGCTGGTGGATTCTCTGTATCTTAAAGTCTTTAAATTATGTTTTGAGAACTTTAATGACTCACTCATAGGTTAGAGGCTTATTGCAGGAGTGGGTGGGTGAGGTTTTGCGGCCTGCGTTGTGCGGGTCAGACTAGATGATCATACTGGTCCCTTCTGACCTATCAATCAGTCTATGAAGAGCCAGGAGCTACCGGTAATTGCCAGCACAGATTCACATGCACAACAATTACCGCAAGGTTGTGCCTAAGCTTGAACATGTTGGATGGCAGGAAACCATCCTGCACTTGTATAAATTTGTTTGCGACTGTCTTTAAGAGGTTTCATAAAGCCAAAGAAGTGAATACAGGAATTCCTTCACCATTTCGAAAGATTATCAATGGAATTATGCAAATCTAAGCTCTGACTCAATTACATCTTGCAGGAAAAATATATCTGGTTGTCTTTCTTACAGCTGGGAAGGGTCTTTGACCATGCACAAAGACAGAAAATCTCCAGTGGGAAGCATTTCCTAGGGAACTGTCCATTTCACTGATAGGTTAACATTCTTGGAACTAGGAAAAAATAGCAAGTCCATATGGACTGAAACAAATGCTAAATAAGGAACAAGCTATTGGAGTCTTTTATAGCCTTTATAACACCTTGGCTTCGGCTCAACATATAACTAATCTCTGATGTTAGGAGAGTGTTCTTAAAAAAAAATTCAACTTGCCTTTCTTCCCACTACTGCCAATTAGTTCATTCTCTGCCAGTTTTCCACAGCTTACCTGATTCCAGAATCTCCACTGGAACGGATTCCATTCAATAGCTCAATAAAAAGAGGATCCACCTTAATATGAATGGCAATCAATTTGCCGAGAGCATCAGCAGCCTTAAGGCGGACAGCACGGTTTGAATCTTGCAGCGCTTTGGTGAAGGTAGTCTGTAGCTGAGGCAGGAATGGTTTCAGAGCAATCCCAACCTGTACAGGCAGAGATTTGGGAGGAGGGAGAGAATCATAGGTACTCAAATGTGAAACAAAAACTAGAAAGAAAAGATCTGAAAAAGTGTGGTCTTTTTTAACTGCACTTAGATCTGAAGATAAAATTAACACTCGCTAAAATTTCCCATCCAGATAAAGGATTTCCCTAAGACAAAGCTAGGAAACAGGAAAACCATGCAAGGACCAAATTCAGTTGTCAGAAAGCAGAGAAATAAGCATTTAGGTCTGTATCTGGTTTTCTTTCATGGCTTCATCATCTAATTTTCTACAGCCTAAGATATAAGGAGACATCATTGAAGGTTTTCACACCCATGACATGGATATTTTTTGTAACTTTGCATAGTAGATAAAAGCCCAGCTCAATTTGGCTATGTAGAGAAGGTTAACAAATCTGTGGAGTTCAGACTTGACGAAAAGGAAAACAAAGCAGTTTGCCAGTGATTTGGAACCTTACCTTGGCCAACAGAAGGCTTAATGTCTCAAGCAAGGCCACCTTGACATTCCAACTGAACCGATCACCCAGGATCCGAATAAGTGGTCCAGTAATGCTCACAACGGAGGGTTTTAGGGCTTCAGCAGAGGTCAGTTTAATAACTAGCCCCAAGGCCTTTGCAGCTTCCTCTTTCTGCTCTGGGTTACCTGTGAGAACTCCCTCTCGCAGCACCGGAAGAATGGAAGTCACTCCCTGTCACGGGAATCAAACAAGAAAACTAGAAGCAACAATGCAGACAAATCATAACCTACTTTTCCTCCGACCTTCCACTGGAAGTGTAAACTTGGAAATAACGTAGCAATTTCCTACTGACCCTAATTTCCATGACAAGGACTTTTATTCAGTTTGATTTCATGAAGTTATGCCTCTCTAAATTGCTCGCTGTTTAGTAAATTTTAATCCTGAAAGATTTGGCAGAGAAATCCTGTTTCACACTTCCACCAAAAAGACAAGCAGCATGATTCATGTACATTATAGAGTTGTCAAATATTTACTTACAACCGAAACCCGATCTGGGGTATCAAGTAATGGCAGTAATCTATAGAAAGTTTCCACACCTAAA
>ML685811.1:262942-314341 GCA_007922175.1 Pelusios castaneus
GTAGCTGCTCTGAATCAAGAGGGACTGTGCAGAGGAGATACCCGTGTGTGTTTAAGAAGCTTAGGAGAGCGGCAGCTTTGAGGCAGCTATTCAAGGATTCTCCACATTCATTTAACACCAGTAATAAACAGAGGAACCTTTGTTAGCAGAGCAGCACCGTACCGTTCTCTTGTCGGCACAAGTACTGGCCAAGAACCCCAACAGCAGACTAAAGAGGGTTGGCAAAATTTCACGCAGTGTGCGAGGCGTGTTTGAGACCACAATTTTCCAGACGTGCAAAGATGCTTGACGAACTACAAGCTGGGTATCTGATCGACCCATGTACAGCCCTGCCAGAACTCTATTCCGCCGGTCCACACCAAGAGCAGTAATAATGGCCTGAAATAAATAAATGGAAACCAGTGAAGCCAACATTGCATTTTTCACCTCTTGAAACTTAGAAGAGGTATTCCCGTCCTAAAGGTCACCCACAGGCTCTCTCCACAAATAGGAACATTGCAACATACGACAGCCCTTACCTTGTTCGACTGTGCTGTTCCAAAGTTGTCATCCTCTGAGGCAGTTTCTGTTGTCATTTTTCCAGTGACTCCTGAGATGTGGAATAGAAGATCTCCAAGGAGCTGAACTGAGCTAAACCTGGCAGAGAGAGTAAGACCAGTGTTACGTGCAGAAAAAAGAAAAGAAGTGGCACCTATCCAAACTGACTGTTACCCTAGACGCTACAATGGGAGCAAATGGTGAGGAACAGAGTCAGATCAATGTGAACTGTCATATGAGATGCCATAAAGATCATTTTGTCAGCATGATTGAAAAAGAGTACCATAACGATGATGGGATGGGGAGAATTCCAAGCTAAAAAGGAGATTAAAGAGCCCCCACATGTGGGCAACATATCAAAGATGACAGATTAGCCTTGAGCTACACTATGAAGAGGAGCAAAATAGCCTGGAGTACAATCATTTTCACGTTATCTATGTCCACTGCCCCTGTGTTGATAAGAAGACACACTTGCGATGTCAGGACTGCACTCATCACAAGCCATTTTATACAGCTAGTTTTTAGACATTATTATTAGCCATGACCTGGGCTCTTTCCACTTCATGCTTCCACACCAGAGGGAATGATTGTTTAGACAGCAAACTTGTGAAAAAAGAAAACAGTATGTATATGTGAATGCTAAATATTACCCTAGAAACAGCTGAGGGAAAGTGTTTTAAAATTGCCACATGACTAAGTGATCTAGTACAGTGGTTCTCAACCAGAGGTACATGTACCCCTTGCACTACGCAGAGGTCTTCCAGGGGATACATCAACTCATCTAGAGATTTGTCTAATTTTACAACATGCCACATAAAAAGTACCAGTGAAGTCATTACAAACTAAAATATCATACAGACAATGACTTGTTTATACATTTTATATGCTATACACTGAAATGGAAGCGCACTGTTTATATCCCAATTGATTTATTTTATAATTATATGGCAAAATGAGAAAGTAAACAATGTTTCAGTAATAGTGCGCTGCGACACGTGTCAATTGTTCTGTCTGATTGTGTCAGCGTGTAGTTTTAAAGTGAGGTGAAAGCTGGTCGAGAGCCACTGATCTAGCAGGAGCGCTTTCTGCTGTCACCTGGGTGAAACTGCTGGTTACATATTCCACCCCAGATTCTTCCTTTAAAAGTCCGACTCCTAACGCACTACACGAGTGGAGGGAGATGCTTAACAGCAGCTCCTACGCTTCCTCAAAGAGCGAGACCAAGAAGTTGTAAACCAGCCACCCTTCCAAAGTTACTCCAGGGTTAAAAGCTTATTCCCCACCTTATTCTCCAGAGGTCATCAAAGAGGCCTTGCTCCAGCTCAGGCAGAAGAAGAGCAATAGCAGTCTCTGCATACATGCTGATGATTCTCTGTCCAGCACGAAGGGCAGTGTCTCGCACAAACTCATTCTCATCTGCCAGAGCCTAGACAGAGAGACAAATCACAATCAAGTATGGTTTTCTATCTGGAAGAAACTAACAAACAGATCGCACTTAGTTTCCACACATCCATTCAAAGTAATGAAATACAGAGCAGTGAATCCCCAGTAGAGACCTCTTCCCATTTGCCCAATGACCAGAATGAGAGGTTTACTAGCCACACACAAAACTCAGCAAACAGTGCTATCGAGGACCCTGAAAGAGCAAGAAACAGAATCTGCTGTGGACAATGCCATGAAAACCTCAATTACTTTATTAGGCATTTAGAAATACCTGAGGGTTTTCCTTCCCTTCTCTAAGATGTGACTCTCTGGTTCCTACCTTAAGGATGCACGGTATGATTGGCCCAACATAGGGGGTGAACTTGTCTCCAAATGTGATGGGGAGATAGTTGAACATCATGATGTACCCATCCCGGACATGGGGTGCAATGTCCACTTTGCTGGCTGTAGCTACAATTTCTGGCATGAGTTTCTCCAGCTTTTCTACCCCCAGCCCTGCCATGACTTCAGCCAGACCTGGAAAGCAAGACACAATGCCAGAACTGGTGAGCACATGAGAAGACACACAAACTACTATTTCGGCCAAGCTACGAAACACCAACGCCATTGCTCAGCTCATTATCCTCACCTTGCGCTGCACCAGATCGATCCACCGAACTCTGCTCGTACGTCAGTGTTTCCATCAGCCATGGCAGCAAATCCTCAAAGCATGATTCCCCCATGCCCTTCACCATAGCGCCCAAGGCCTTTGCAGATACTGTACGCACCTAACAGGCCAGAGAGAAGTGTAGCGTTTTCAAACACACCGTCGTAAGGAAAGTCATCAAGACAAAGTGATATCAAGATCTTAATTCCCCTCCCTGGCTACTTTTCACAGCTTCTCTCACCACTCTAATCACAGACTAGTGTGTGCAAAGAGCAGGATTAATCCTAGTTTCTCTCTTCACACTTGAGTAGAACGGCACTTGTGCCAAGGCTTACCTCAGGCACGGGGTCCAACAGAGAGGTTTTCAGACCAGGGGTCACACTGGGTAGGTACGGAGACAGATCCTGAAACACATAAATGCTAGGTTGAATAAGAAAACTAAGCCATTTGAATCTCCTCTTACTCTGGTAACATAGTCAGGTACAGCTCTATCCCGTGAGCTTAATACACCGCCTCAGCTGCACTGATAATACAAGACTGAGTTCAATTTCCCACCTGGCCCGTGCAGACCAATATCCCCATATGCAGGTCGCTCACGAACCTTTTAGGCTGATTCATAAATTAAATCCAGCCCTGCTCCGCTCAGTGCAAGGTTTAATTTTAGACAGAAACTGGCAATAAAGGAATCCAACACAGATCTTCAGTCTACAGTTAGTTCAACTTCTGTGAACCAACTCAGAAAACCTCTGAATTCATTAAGAAAGAGTGGATTTATGGAGCCATTTCTTAGAGCAGAAATATTTACTGATTCTTCTAAAAGACTTTTTGGGGGAATGCATGTGGCCCCAGATTATATAGCAGACCAAAGGAGAAAGTGTAAAAGTTTATGGTCTCAACCACTCCAGGATTTTCATTTTCTTTGCAGGAGTCACTTGCTCATTTCACATCCATGTTTAGTCAGTGAAACTGCTAAGAGTTCTCACATTACCCTAACTGAGAACAAACCCAAAGACCAATAAAATATTCTCAGTCTCTTGCTCTGTCAGTCTATTTTTCCTCTCCAAAGTAAGTGAAATCTATGACGGGAAAGAATCCCCAGCATTATACCTTCTGATCCGTCAGGGAGTACATGTTTCCAATGATCTGGGCGGCCATTTTTCTGGTGTCTGTGGAACGATCTTGAAAGGCTCTCTGAACAATAGGCATGATGAGGGCCAGAGAGGGAGCATCAATGAAATGGACAAACTTGGTATCCAGCAGGGTCTGCAGGCACTTTTGGGTCTTCCTGGATGGGTCGGTGAGTGCATCCAACAAGACCGGAGCAATGGCTACACATTTCAAAATAGGGAAGAAAAATGCTGTTTGTACATGGAACAGACAAGTGAGACAGCTTCAGCCACAGCCCGGTGTCCTCGCACCAACCCTGAAAAGTGTTAATCCTTCTAAAGCAGAGGTGCACAACCTGCGGCCCCCGAGCACGTTCTGTGCGGCCCTCTGGGAGTGGAGTGAGCGGGGGGATCATGTGACGTGACACTCCCCCTCCCCACATGTTGCATTTGTGGCCCTCGAGTGGCCTTAGAAAATGCAATTTGGCCCTTGGCCAAAAAAACGTACCCATTCTAAAGAGTGGCAAGTGGCAAAGGGAGCCCTCCTGACATTAGCTGAGATGATTGAGAGAACATTTAGAAACCCTAAAACCAGATGGTTCCATTGGAGTTTTCAGGCTATACCCTTCTAAAAGTGGATTTTATTCTTATGGAATCTAAGTTGACATGATTCAATGTGAACACAAACCCAAAGGGCCCTGCTCTACGACACTGTTTTGAGTTAGGGTCACCTATCAGGACTATGCATGCACAAACGGTTCTTACCCAGGATCTCCGGATTCCTAATAACAGAGCCAATTTGTCTAAGAGCTTGCTGTCCTGCCTTCTGCACTTTTACATGGGAGTCTGTGAGCACTTCCGTGAGCTTTGGCACAATATTTGGCAGACAGGAAGAGAGCTGTTTCGGGGCACAGTATGCCATAGCCCCCAGCAACTCCACGGACCCTGAACACGAAGTGAGAGAAAAATCATGTAATGGAATAGACTGCAAGGGCAGTGTGCAACTCAAATTCAGCCCTGCACAGAGAAAAATGCTGCAGAAAACCCACACATTGCTGAGGGGTTTTAAAGAACAGAAAATTTTAAAAAATGTCTTAGGAGGAGTGGGGGGAGGGAAGATTCCTGGTCTTTTCTTACATCGGTAGACACAAGAGAAAGTTTCTTATACTCCAGTCACAAGAAAACATTGCTCAAATGTGTTCTGAACTAGATGATAAATGAAGCGGCATTCATTCAAAAACCCATATGCTCTGCTGCGGCATACGAAACAGAATAAGGTATCACAGTGTTTACTGGAAAGAAAGAATAAACCAGACAAGTGGTGTCTCAGTGAAGGTCAAGTTCCTCTGAACTGCAGCAGAGTCAAACACGTCCATACCAGCTTTGGTTCTCCAAGACTCCTCCTCCAGTGCCGCCAGAAGCGATGGTAGCACCAGCTTCACCCCATGAGCGCTCAGGTTGCTCATCACTGCCTTGGCACAGTCGTCTGCAGCCTCAAAGGAGGAAACAGGACATTTATAATCTACCGGACAGCTGGTTTCTCCTGCTCCTCTAACGAGCCAGGGAGAACGTGGCCCTGGTGTAAAATAGGACAACTAGCGGAAAGACAGCCCCACCCTAGAGTTACTGCCCAGTGGAATCGATGCCATTGTTATTAACGAAATCAAGTTGTAGTTGCCTGTGGTTTGTATGAGGGTTTGGTTTTCATTCAAATGGTTAAACAGAATAAGAATAGTTTCTGCTACCACCTCTCATATTCCTGGTTCTCTCTTACTCACCTCTCGCACATACTGGTTTCCATCTCCAAAACAAAGGAGCAAATGGGGTAACACATGAACCACATAGGGCTCAAAGAGTTTCCCAAGCATGGTGCAGAGCATCTCAAAGGCAAACAGAGCCCCTAGGGAAACAGATGGGATAATCAGGAAATAATATACCACTCTAAAAGGAATCGGAAGTGAAGATCAAATTTGCCTAAGGAGCCAATAGCTAATTTTTTGTGGGAAACTCTGATCTAAAACTCTCTTGGCATTTCATTCTCCCTCCTTGAACCAGAGGAGAGCCTCTTGTCAGCCACAGAACGTGCAGAGGCTGATGGCATTAAAATGCAGCATGGCGCCTTCTGAGCCCCACTGGGAGTTAGGATTAGTGTGAAGGAAACATAAATAACGACAGACAACATCCAGCAGCAAATGTCACAAAGAGGCTTTAAAAACTTATCTCCACCTTTGGACCAGCTAAACGTCCTACGCTTACTGCCCTGAAGGAAACTAGCTACACCCTGATCTGAGATGGGAAGGCTGAGAGCAAGAACACATCCTAGAGACCGAGACCCCTTCCTCTCCCCCACTGAGAGGTACTGGTGCATGTGGGTGTTAAAACACACCATATAAGAGGATCAAAGGTTTCAGGAGACCCACTCTAACAATATCGATACAGTGAATAAAGAGAATCCAGATACGGGATTTCTTAAGGAAGTCAGTCCTAGGTAAATGGATGAAGGACAGCTATCGGCTACAAGTGTCAGCAGACCAAATACACAAAACTTCAGAAAGATGGAGGGAGAGCACCTGCCCCTCACCCTCTCGCCGGCGGAAGTTCTTCTTATCCTGAATGGCATCCGTCAGTGTGGCCATCATCTTCTGCTGTTTGAGAGAGAGGATGCCAAGGCCCTTCACTAACCCCGCCAGTCCGTAAGCTGCACCTTTGCGCTCAGCGTACTTATCGGACTCTAAAAGCAGCTGCATTAGTTTCTCTATCATTCCTCCTGCATCTTCTTTAATTGCAGGCACAAGGGGCGGTAAGCAGCTGGCCACAGACTCCTGGACCTATGGAAAAACAGATCACAAGGTGCATGTCACTACCAATAACCTGCCCCAACCACTCACCTTGCAGATCCATGTCCCCAGCACCAGGTTCTGCCTTCTCACGTTTCTGAGTCTGAACCTATGTTTGATCGCAGAGTCTAACTGCTAAGAGCAGTGCTTCTCAACCTTCTTTTCATTTGCAGATGCCTATAAAATTTCAAATAGAGGTGCAGACCCCTTTGGAAATCTTAGATAGAGCCTGCAGCCACAGAGGGGTCCACGGACCACAGGTTGAAAACCATTGTTCTGTGGTATCAACAACCTCCTTAAATCCCTTAGACGCAGTGTATGAAACCCGGACCACAAACTGAAAACCACTGGATTAGAGAATACACATTCCCTTTATAACACTAAAATCATTGCTCTCCAACTCATTATTCCTGTTGTGCCGGGAGTCTGTATTTCCAGACACAGGCATAACAGCGAGGAACAAAAGCCATGAAAGTGTCAGAGAATTAATTTCCTTCTGCGTGGCTCCGGAGAACTTTGGAAAGGAGGTACCTGTTGGGATGGAGTGGACAGGGCTGCTATTAGTTTGGCCACAATTGGTTTCACTTTAGGGTCGCTCTTGTCCAGATGTTTTGCCAGCGAACCCATCAAAATGACCACGCTCTGTCTGACCGCATCATAGCTGGCATCATTTGGAGCATTTTTCAGGAATTCTTCAAACACTGGCAAGAGAGAGTTAACATTGTCCTGAAAAACAAAACATGCAATGTCACTTGCTACTAGAGTCCACCCTCAGAGCAGTGGGATCTGGTTATCCTCATCAGTGGCAAAAACTATGCGCGTCTTAATTTCTAGTTAACTTTCCACACAGAGATCGTCCCATATACCAAATGCATCCTACAGCTGTGGTATTGCTTGTGAAAGAGCAGTTAGTTCTTAACTATTAGGGGGGGGAAATAGATAGACAAACCCGCCAGCCCAGTTACCTAGTTCAAAGAGTGTGCATCACCACGGCAGAGAACTGCTTTGGATGCTGAGCCCCGTTCTCTTGCTCCCCAACTTAGTAGGAATGGAAGCGGAAAGTGCACCTCTGACAAGCAGCTCGGGAGGAACACTAACTCCTGCTGATAATAGTTCTCCTTCACTACAGAGACTGGGGAGGAGGGGGTGGGAAGATGCTGTCACGAAGTGATGAGACCTTGAAACCTGGATGAGAGATTCCAACTCTCCCATCCAAAATCCATGCCGGGTGCAGAGCTATGGACTTGACAACTCATCTTTTCTTGACAGATCCATACTCCATCTATGTATGAAATACACTAAACATGCATTTTCTATAACTTCTTTTATAATTTGATTCCTTTTTAAAATGCCGAAGGGTCTAAGGATGTATGCAAGGCCTCAGACATTACAGAGATAGGCTGTTGTGAGAAAAACCGCAGAGTTCTGAACAGCAGCATTATGAAGTGACTGGTCAAGTCGCATCTCATTTGGAAGCAGAAATACAAAATCAGTCAGCCGCAGAGAAAAACTAACACACAAACACACACAGTACAGTACTGTGTTAAATGCAAACTACTAAAAAAATTAAGGGAAAGCAGCCCAAGCGTCCAAGCCACATGAAGTCAGTGTTATGTTCTAAACTTGAGAAAGAACAGCCTAACGCTTTGTTCAGAGTCATGACCACTCCTTAGTTACAAACAACCCCGTTCTGGAGGTGTTCCGAACTGGATATAAGGTTCTCAGATTCTGGCCCCATGAGATTAAAGAAACTGAAGTTAATATGAGATGTCTTGTCAGACACAGACAGCTTCTAACGCTGCTCACGGCCACGTCTTCACAGCAATCGCTATTCCGTATCTTTGTTTAAAAGACCTAAGCCCCCATTCTGCTTTTGTTTCACCAGTTTTACCCCATTTCAATTCTAGTCACTTCAACTAAATTACTCCTGATTTACAATGGTGAAAGTGAGAGGAGAACCTTACGCTTTCAGTCTGTACTGGTCACTACTGGAACAATGTTAAAATCCATTAGAAAAAGGAATTCTCGTTAGACAAAGGCTTTCAAGTTACTTTGTACCAGTGGCTTTCCCTAATACATAGGCTTCAACACAGTATCCAAGTCCAAGGGAAAGGAGAATTGGAGCTTACCTTGCCATGGGTATTGAGTGTAGAAAGAGCTGCATCCAGCATGCACTTCCGGACTTCAGGATTGCGGTCATTAAGAGCATCCGGTACAAAGAACTGGAAAAGGGGCTTCACCTGAGAACTATCCAGGTACTGAGAGAGTCTGTTCAAGGCCAAGGCTATGCCACATCTGTATAATAAAAAGGTATTATGGATGAATTGCGCTTTGCAGCTATCCCACGTACAATTTCCCACAGATTTCAAGAGTTACCAGAGAGTACCCTATGGAACCATAACATTCCCAATAGCTCAGCAGCTGAACCGCTTTTCCCGAAGTGAGGATTCCAGAGCAGCAGCCACCATTTCACTTCCAGCTCTCCGCCGCAAGTTCCCAAAAGAAGAATAATCTCAGATTCGTAAAACAACTTTCATCCTAAAGGGTCTCAAGCACGTCACACAAACCCAAAAGAATGATTTGATCAGCCACTGGAACGCAACAGCTATATAACACTGCACCTTAGCACCAAGGAACACATTCATTTAAGGCAAGTAGTGACCCACACAGTGGCCAATGAAAACCACAGAAAGCATTTAAGTAGAGAATGTAATTATCTAGGTTAGAATCTGTCCAGTTCACTACAGCTGGCAGAAACTGGGAATCTGCTGGACATAAGTCACAGATGAACCCTTCTGACAGGGGAAGATTCTGTTCTTCTGAGATTGACAGGGATGAAATTCTGAAGCCCAAAAGAACATGCAACTGGTCTGCACAGTCTGCTCTGAGAAGGACAAATTTCCCTTACCGGTGAGACCACGCAGACACAGTAGGTGCACAGGAAGAGTTTACTCCTGAACCAAACACTGCCCTCGCACCTCCAATAACACGAGCAAACGTCTGAAGCATCTCACTCAGAGAGCACTAGAAGTGAAGAGAAACAGTACCTTGCTTCCCACTGGTCAGGCGGAGACTCAGATATCACCCGTCCCAGAGCATCCAACACTGGAGGTGGTCTCTGAGAGTGGGAAATGGACACATTTAATCAACATGCCTTTCTAAGGCTACTCACAAAGCATGAAGGGAAAAAACCAAAGTTCTGCAGCAGAAGTTTATTAGCAGCTCTGTCTAGTTTCCTCTCCTTACTGAACAAAACAGATCCATGCCTCCCGCATTTGCAATGCCATCTTTTTTTTTTTTTAAAAGACCAGGTATGTGACACCTACAGAAGAATGACTAAGAAAGTGACGTATTACTGAGCATGTGCGGCTTGTCCCCGTAACTCACATAACAGCAGCTACTTACATAGAGCTTCTCCTGATAAATCTCCATAAGTTTACTCATGACTTCAGCTGCTTGGTTCTGGAACTGCCCTACAGCCATCGAAAGAGCCTCAGCACTAGCTTGACGCACTGCTTCCTCGTAGCAGATAACGTCTTTGATCAGTAGGGAACAGAGGACAGGGTGCAGCTCCAGACCCATAGATTCCCACAGCCTGCAGGTGACAGAAAGAGAGCACTGTTCAGGCTCCAGATCACAGAGATCCCTCTAACCATAGAGCACCAGCCACATCTGAAGTTGCATTCTTCTGGGGGTACGGCCTACACAGATCCTCTATGGAAGAGTCCATGTGAAAAGGCGAATAGGTATCAATCTTACAATCCACTGACCTCTCTGCCAATTTTCGAATCTCATCTTCCACGTCAAACTTCACCACCCAGAGCCGGCGCAGCAGATTCAATCCATTCTTTTCATCACTGTCCGGGGTTGGTAGCACCATCTGTAACTCCATTAGTCCCTGAATGAAATGATAGGACATTCAGTGCAAATGTCTGGTCTCGATAACCATGCCTAACAGAGATGGCCTTGAATCACAATACAGGAAATCTTCCATGTTAAGGAAAATTAGGGATTGATTAAATTAACTTTCTGTGGAACAATATCTTGACACTTTTTTTGTTTTGCCAAAAGCTGCTGGAAATTGCACAAAATGACAGCTAGCGACTGGCTAATAGAGAGGTAAGGGGACAGCGGAGACCAGGGAAAACCATTTTAATTTGAATGAGTGCGCACCACCTCAAAGTCAAGCAAAGAAGCACCTGATTAAAGAACCATTTCACCACTCTCCCACAAAACGGATGTGTTGCATGCACTTTTCTGAAGAACATATTTTGTGGATGGCAATAGAACTTCCCGGTTAATCACCAGTAAAACAGAGACAGAGGACTAAGAAGGAGAGGGTGGGAGAACATAAGACCAATGTAATAAGGTATAGCAGCCAAGCAACAGCTCTCAGCTGCTTTGAAGTCCAGGCCTAGGTAATTGCCTAGATCAGGAGCCCAATAAGAGACAGAAACACCACCTATTGACTGGGAAAAATATACAGTGGTTTGCTATTGGTACCATAGTGAGAAATACCATAAAAGGGGAAAGAAATATCTGAGTAATGCTGTGCACACTCTGAGGAAGATGCCTGTTTCTACAATAGAGCATCAAGAAGTAGAGATCTATTAGGTGTCTAGCACTGGACAGGACTCTAGGGTTGGGGCCATCTCATACTATGGTAGGAGACAAATATATTCTTTCAATTCAGGATTCAAGCAGAATAAAAGCCCCAAGGGACCCAGAGTGCGTCTTCCCTCAGAGCAACTGTGCTCTCTTGAACTGCGCAAAAAACAAGCGCTTCATTACAGCAACGTTGGGATTGCAAACCAAGCACTCCGAAGTTCAGAAATGGCAGACGTAAGGTTGCGTGTACAACTTGAGAGACACGTTTTGCCAGCAGGTTTCACAGACACTTGCTGGCAATGAAGAAATATTGGAAACTCAAGAATACAGAGTTACTTTCCAAGTTCTCTCTGTTGCTCAGAGACCCGTCTGCTCTTATCCTCAAGCTTGACCCGCGCCCTCTCTGTGCCTGTCCTGTCTCGCGCCGCTTCTCCCTCATCCCAGTCCAAGTCTCCTTCCCCGCCAAGTCCCATTCTTTCCCCAGTCTCAGCTCTTCATCCCAAGTTTCCCACTGTCATTCAGTCTCAGTTTTCTTCCCAGACCCAGTCTCCTTGACCAACCGGTCCCACTATCCACCTACTCCCTGCACCAGCTCTCAGACCCAGTCCTCCACTCACTTCCTGTGCTCTTTGTCCCAGTCTACTCCCTGTGCACCTGGCAGCCCACACCCAGTCCAGCTCTTGTCCTTTCTGCACTGGAATCAGGAATCCACCTCCTCCATGCTACCCAGGCACCAGCAGAGGGAACGTGAGACATTCCAGGCTCTCAGTTGCGATGCCTGGGCCCTCAGTGGTGAGCAGCAACTGGAGGGAAAGGCCTGCTCAGCTCCTGCATGCCCCGTGCAGTCAGGCTCTTCAGAAAACTTAGCTGCCAAATGCTAACCAGTCTCTGTTGAGCACGTGCAAAGAGATTTTTTTCAAGGATTGTAGCTTGGCTGAAATTTGGGCAGTTTGGGTTTCCCCCCCCCCCCAATGGGAACAGTATGAAACATCCCTGATAGCAGAGGGACCCTCTCCTGCCAAATTTCAAGTCCCTGCTCCAAAGCATGGAGATGCTTGAGCGTCTAAACTCGGTCAAAATAACCGCTCACGCCCGTATCCCATTCCGAGAAATGGCTGAACCGTTTCCGCTGACAAGCTGAAAACATTCTGCCTGAGGCAGACCAAGAAGATTTCAGCCCAAATGGTTAAAGTTTGGCAAAGTTATAATCAACCAGAAATAAGGCCTTGTCAGGAGAAACAACAGGCTACCAGCAACTCCTATAATTGTTAAGGGCAATCTGAATGCTAACCCTTTTCATAGCCGTATGAGAAAGCCAAACCCTTGCAGCCCTTTAATGCAACAAATAATGTTCTGACTGTCCAGAGTGGGAACATTCCTCCTAGCGAGCTTGGCTCACAGATTGGCCTAAGAACGCTGGGAACTATTCCAGTCATGGGGCTGGTAGCCAGCACAAAGGACTGGAGAGCCCTGGGGTTAAGAGGGAAGTCAGAACAAAGGTTTCACATCTACCCTGAGGGCTGCATCTCGAACATTCATGCATGGAGACTGCAGGGCCTGGAGTAACACATCTATCTCCTCCTGTTCGGCATACGCACAGCCATCTTCTCCACTGCTGCTGGTGCACAGAGCTGCCAGTGTATTGGAGGCCAGAACCTGAAACCCAAACAGGACGTTAGAGAAAACACTGCCAGTCTCCGGGCGCATTGCACCTGTCGGTCCCAAAATGGAGGCAGGTGCGACTGCACGACAACACGTAGGAGAAATCTAAGACTGTGCAGTGGTGGTGCACCATGCAGAGACGTAGAGCTTCGCTTCCTAGCTGCGGCAGGTTTCTCTCTCCTCCCACCAACATCCCGGCCCACAGTGACTGAGCAGCGTAGCTGGACTCTTTGCTGCAGGGACTGGGACCAGGACCGGGATACAAGGCCTTTGAGAGGAAAAGAAAAGGGGCAGATTCTGGGGGAGGGGATGTCTAGTTAGTCCAACAAAAGAAGAGCAAAGGCTTTTAACCCTAGAAAAATACAGACACCGTATAAAACGACTGGTGGTGGTACATGACTGTCGTGAACAACCAGCCTCCGAGATTTAGAGCCGATTAGCACATCTAAATTCAGCTGCTGATGCAGCCTACAGTGGGTCCATGCTGCTACACCGAGTGGACGGCTCACCTGTAGCCGCGGAGAACCTGTTCCAATCACCCTGCTTAGCAGCAGCAGCAGATCCGTGCGAGGCAATAACTCGGGGCCATTCTAGGAAGGGGAGAAAAAACATCTTGTTATTCCAAAAATAACATGTCCAAATGTAACCCCAAAAGCTACCTCACAATCAAAATCCATGCTAGCAAGTCAGCTGGGCAGGAAAGAAATGCTCTCCAACACCAGCTGTACTCCTGCAACACCAGGGACAAAAATGACCTTGAATCATTACATCTGACACCCCCCTAACGTGCCTGACCCATTCCAGAATGGGACCCTCCTCGGGATTAAACCAAACAGACACTTAGCGAATGCAGGCATGTCTAATTCTGGGGGAGGGAATGATTCATTAGTCCCATAAAAGAAGAACACAGGCTTTTAATCCTAGCGTGTAAAACCACTGGTGATGGCACATGAATGTCGTGAACATGAACGCAGAGCTAGGCAATTCAGTACCCAGGCAACTGGCTGGTTAAAAATACCTGCGAGAGATGCTGAGTGACTTCTGAAGGGAAAGTAGGATTTGACTAAACTATTTCCCAGCAGTCACAGCTCGGTCCTCTACTACCCAATGAGACCAGGGAAAGTAAATGAACAAGGAGAAATCACATAATTTGCGTAGCACCAAATTTGTACTAAATCAGACACCACATGACATCTAAGATACTGTGAAAAAGACAGCAGATACTTAAAAGAAACCCTCACCAACATCAACTGATGGCTTATGAACTGTGTCAAAGCAACAAGTCTCAGACCGAGTACCTGGGAACGGGGGGAGAGGGGGGAGAGAGGGCATCACTGAGCTGGAAAATTACTTCTCTGACATTTGAGAGACAAGATAGGTGAGATCTTTCACAGGAGCACACAGGAGCTCTTCCTCAGGTCTGGGAAAGTTCAGCTAAATACTGTACCGGACAGGACAGACAGTAGCATAGGTGTTAACCACTTACGCTAAACCATTTGTTCAATCTTGTATTTAGCTGTGACACTCAGCATACCTTTCCCAGACTGGAGCTCGACAGCGTCTCTCTCCACAACAGACGATGGTCCAGTAAAAGATACCACCTCATCCACCTTGTCTCCCTACTATCCTGGGACTGACCCGGCTACCCCACCACTGCATACAATCACTGAGATCCATATACAACGAACAGCAAGCTCTGCTGAGGGCCCACTTAGAAGCTGCCCAGAGCTCTCCATCCCAGGATACATTGGTGAAGGTTTCAGTGCCCCGTTAACCACCCCTCCGAGGCAGTGCTCTAATCTGTAATGCCGTTATCGTCAACACAATCGCTTCCCTTTCCTCCAGTTCCCAGCTGTAGGGAAGGGACAAACACTGACCTCATCCACCAGTGAAGTCTGGCCGCTTGCTGATGATCTCAGCTGAGCATGAACTGTAAAGATCTGTAGGATCTTGACCATGAGGGCCTCCTTCTCCTCACTATCATTGGGTGTCTCAATCAGCACGGTCTTGAGGAGAGGAAAGACTAGGCAAAATGCCGGGGCTGATAATGGAGCAGTGCCTGCAATGGGTAGAGAAAAGAAATCCTGTGAGCACAGCAGGTTCTCTTGCCCTTCCCTTACTCTGCAGATACGTAACACTGATATTGGGGTATCCCCTAAAGGCCACAACCCGCCTGGGCCTCACTGCGCTCAACACCGTACAAACGCCCCCACTAAATCCCCCAAGAGCTTACAGCCTGAGAGAGGCAAGACATAGCAAGTGGGCTTGGGAGACAGGGTAAGAAACATCGCGTGAGGTGCACCATTCTTAGCTATTCAGCTCCTGTTTCACTGCCCAGCAGGGTAGAAGAACGCAGCGAGGGAGCATTGTTCATGACTGCTGCTGTTTCTAATAACTACAGAGCCATGAAAGCTAGTGCTGTCTGGCCAGAACTAGTCGCCTGTTTCCGTGTCTGTTTTTCCAAGTAAGGGTGGATCATAGCTGAACCAATGAGAAGCTGTAGCTCTTTCCTGTCTAATGTATTCTGAGGGTCTACAAAGGATACTGCCCGACGTCACGGGGGTGGAGATTTCCTTTGTTCTCTCCCCGTGAGTGCTCTCGTATTCTGAATAAAGTAAAGTTTCATGATCACACAAGTTTCTTGATTCGGAGTATTCTTCGACAGCAGTGGTACCCAGGCCAGTCCCAGGCAGGTCTGAGGAGCTGGTTCTCAGAGCCATTGAATTTTATATCAATGTAATGAGCTTTTAATTAAGTGACCGTAGGAACGCAAATGACGGCAGGCCCTTAGGAGCGTGCAGAACAAGCACAAAGAGTAAGAGGAATAGCTGAAATTCAAGGGACGAAAAGCGAAAAAATAAATGAGATGAGTTCAGCATTGACAGCAGTACAAACCCCATCATCGTAGACCGTCCCCTCAGAGCCTTCACGAGGATTGCAGGGGACAAGACGCAACTCCGGTTTGAGGCTCAACAACAAATAAAGCATTTGCACTCCAACTATTTGCCAGCTGGTCTTTTCCCCTCATAACGAATCAGCTTTCAAAGGGTGTGAAACACACACTCCTCCCCGCCAGTCCAAAACAGCGAGGTTGCCGAGAATAAAGTAATAGAGAAGCTGTGCAAAATAAATTGTGCTAATACCCAGTTTCGGGCCAGGCTGCAGGAGTTATTTACTGCAGGGCACAGCATGAATATAGTCACTGGTTAGGAATGGACCAGTATTCATGAGAATCCTCCTATGGGACTGTAGGTATAGCCCTTTTCCAAATATTGCTAGAAGCAGAGAGCGGTTAGAGAGAGCGAGTATCCAGTAGAAACATTTGCCTTCTACCTTCTAACTGCTCTATCCGTGAATGGCAGATTTACATTTCAAATGGCAGTATGAAGATACAGCGCTGCTGTGTTATACCCAGCCTCTCTCATGTAGGACACAAGCTGTCGGAGCATTTCAAGGAAGAATTATTAAAGACCCTTTTCCATTGTGAAGCTGGTCATTATTTAACACTAGTACAGGGGGAGCTGGGATGAAGAAGCCACAGCTGTGTACTTTGCTCCTTCTAGCAATCGTCTAGATCAAAAATATGGCAATTCAGTGCACATCACATCATGGCCCAAGCATTGGCTTAATTATGGATCTAAGCAAGGGAGGTTCTTGATCTCTTTAAAGTTGGAAGGGGCTTTATTAGGGAGGAAAGTTATTTTGCATTCCATTCAGACAGTACCAATTACTATATTTAAGTATGTAAAAATGTGCCTAGATGCTTCAAAACAGATAACATCACATTTTGAAGGGGTAATTTCAAGGTAAACAAAGGAATTAAGCTTTATTTTAAAGATTAAAAACATTTTGGCTATTAAGAAACATTAAGCACTGCCATGATTAAAAACCTTCAGTCAAAATGGGAAAAGGCATTAAATGAAATTTTCAAACAGAAAAGCCGGGAAAGCATTTATCAACACAATAGGTTTTGCACCACAATCTACTAGGGAGCAAGTTCGCAAACATTAGTTCAAATAACTGCAGGGGGGATGAGAGGGGAGAGAACTTGTTGTGACTGTATCCAGCAACTGCTGCTTTCAGGAAAGAAGTCTTCAAATGGATCTGAGTATGAATGAGACAGGAGGTACAGCTGACACATGACGTGCCAGAGTGTTGCAATATCACCACGATGTTAAACAATGGAGCGGAAAGGATCATGGTCAATTGCTTACTAACTGTGGAGATCAAGTGTGCTGCAGCCACAGAGAAGCTGACTGTGGTGGGAAGAATATAGCACTGGGGTATAAGGTCTTCAAGATCTGAATACAGCTGCATCCTAGATTTCCTCCAGTGAAGTGTTAGGGTTGTATCCCGAAGTGGTCACAATGGGACAGGAACAGAAAGGTTAAGCTAGATTGGAAGCAAGTTAGAAGCCAGGATAAGCCAGAGTTCACAGTAAGCAAACTGAGGCAACTCAGCCCTTTAATACCATGAACAACACTGAATTGTGGTTTTTTCTCTTTTCACTTAGTCTAATATTGGCCACACCTTGTCAACGTAAGTGCTGACCATTAAGAATTATTCTACATTTGCACACTTTTATAAGCCATGCTTCCAGATTCTTCTAAAGGATATGGGCCTTGGTCTGAGCTCTGGGGTGGTATTGTTTGTATTATGGGGTTTGGTTCTCAAAGAAGAAAAACTAAAAAGAAATTGTTGGCAGCAAATTCTGTATCTGTACTTCTTGTACTTGTGAGAACATGTATTACTACAACCAGACTATCTTAACAAAGGAGTTTTGATAAGCAGAGGAGCTTTTCCATCTAATTTGGGGAAAATAAATGTGATGTTTTAGCTCACAAGAGGCTGTACAAATAGCTAAATAAATCACCTGGAAAACCCCCACTGCACCTCTCACCTGATTCTCCCTTGCCAGTCCTGCTGGGAATGCTGTGGGCATGCAACAAGTCAACAACTCTGTTAATGGCAGTGGATAATTCTTCCTGGCACCAGGATTCATCTAATTCACACGCTGGTTTCATCAGGCGCAAGGTCACATGACTCACTAAAGTACCTGCGTACAACAGAACAGAGTCTTGAGTGGGCTAAAGACAAGCAATAAAAATCATTCTCAGAGGTAAAACTCAAATCCCCCAACATTACCAACTTCCCGAGAGAAGGAACGACTACCCATGGAGCTACGGGTTCTCACACAGCTGGGGAGAGTAGAGACGCTCTCCTGCCCTTGGCTATGTCTACACTTGTAAATTTAGGTCCACTTTAGCTAAGTCGACTTAGCATGTCTACACCTAAATGTTAAGTCGACTTAGGGGGGAACTTACAAAGGCGACCCAGAGCATCCACACTGGATGCCTAGGTTGAATTCTAGGGGCTAGGGGGACCTAGGGCAGGTCCACGGTGGCAGGGGGGGCACCCCTTGCCCAGTGCCAGGGGGCTCCGCCTTTGCCCCATTGCACCTGGGTACAATGGGGCAAAGGGGGACAGGGACCCTGGCAGGGCATAGGGGCAGGGCTCTGCCCTGCCCTGTGGGGGGGCATGCCAGGCTCCCCTTTGGCCCCCCTCCCCGTCAGAGAGGGCAGTGGGTGAGTCCCGGAGAGCCCTAAGTTGACTTAAGCCTAAAGTCGACCTAAAAGTAGGTTTAATAAAGTCGACAATTTTCATTAAGTCGACTTAAGCAGCTTGCTTAAGTCCGCTTAAGGAAACTGTAATGTAGACGCAGGGTAAATTAAGTCGATTTAAGCAAGCTTAAGTCGACTTAATTTACAAGCGTAGATGCACCCTATGAGCGTTGTCTCCAGCTATAAGCACTTCGCTCAGATTTCAGGCTAAGCCAAGATGATTTAGTTAAACTCTCTGATCAGAAGTGAGCCTGTTGCTGCGAGACCCATCAGGAAATCCAAGAAAAGAAGTCTCATTCACTCAGAGTTTCTCTCAGAACTCTCCACATAGATCAGTTGTGACCACGTGTTACCACCATCTGATAGCCTGCTATGAGTTGCTAGTTACAGACACATGAATGAACATCAGATCTCACATTTTTTAGTCCCCTCCTCAGCAGGCTCAACTAGGTAGGCAAGGAGTGAATGATGAATACATCTGGACAAAGAACTACACTGGGACAGATACTTCCATTCTGAGACAGACTGATATTTCGCTATTCTATTGCTAAAACAAAGCAGTGTTCAAGGCTAGCTAACTACCATATTTCACGCATTATATTACTTTAAAGTTCCAGAAGAAACATTTCCAATCCCATACAACAGAACCAGGAAATCTTTACACAGCACACAATAAATTGCAGATACTAACCGAACATCTTCAGTCGAGGAGGCATGACATAGGAAGCTAAGGAAAGGAAAGGGGGTTTAATTCTGCGAGCGGCCAATGGGGATTTTAAGAGTGGCAGGAAGGAGTCTATGAGAACCGGGATGTACTGGGTAAGGCCAGGAGGATCTCTCTTTAGAACAGCGACCAGGAGTCCTATGGCTGCTTCCAGTTCACCATCAAGCTGTAAGAGAAATCACTGAAATGGTTACTCCCAAGACTATCTACAAACCAAAGAAGAGGTTTGATTCTTTTGTTTCTCATGAGAAGCTGTAAATGGTTTATTGTCGGGTGTTCTTACGTTTTCATTAACTGTTCTTTTAATTGAAATGACTTGTTGAAGTCAGTTTCAGAGGGGAGAGAAGTGTGTTGAGCCAAAAGGGTCAGAATCCCACCCCCTGCCCCACCCTAACACTAGCAGAGATCCAGTTTCAGGCAAATTCAGTAACTTGCCTCCTTCAGTTGTTTTCTGATCTGAGACTCCTTCTCCAGCTGTGCATGCAGCAATTCCTTCTGCTTACTAGTCAGCTGCACCTCTTCTTTTATTCCTTTCTTTTTCTTTATTTCCTGGAGAGAGAGTCACTGACTTTATTATTTGGGGACCACCGCCTCACAGAGGCTGGGGGACGGGAGGGACAGAGATGGAGAGGGCGAATGCACTCAACTCAAAATTAGCTACTTGTAAGGCAACATCAAACCACCACCCCAAAGACACTTAGGGCTGGTCTATGCTTGAAACTTAGATCAACCCAGCTACGTCAGGCAGGGGTGTGAAAAATCCACATCGCCAAGCAACGCAGTTAAGCAGTCCTAAGTCCCCCAGCAGACAGCACTACATTAGTGAAAGAATTCTTCAGTCGGCCACTCTACCAACTCTCAGGAAGATGGATTACCTACACTGACTGGAGAACGCTTCGCATCAGCATGTGTAGCATTTCCAGCACAGACAAGCTCTAAGATGCAGAATGGAGCTCAATGAGTTCCCAACGCAGCAGAGCATCCCATCAGAGCAAGGCACCAGTGTTTTGTTTTGCAAGAATTATTCAGTGAACATCACTGTCAGTGGCAACAGCCATGTGCACTATTTCTACTGACTGTGTCAGGTAAATGAAAGGCCTCAGAACAAATCAGGGGGTCAGGCAAATTATGGAAACATTCGTATGGGGTGGGGTTTTTATTCCTGAGCTCTACTTTTAGTCTGGTTGCATGTGGACTGCACCTAGATTGGATCTTTGCTGGAGATGTCCCCTCCCCACCTCAAGCCTGAACTTCACACTTCCCCTGCTTTACGGCAACACTATTCACTGACTTCTGGATTCGGCAGAAACCCACTGGCTGTGTCCTTACCATTCAGACCTGGTGAGCCAGTCTGTAGCACTTCTCCCCGCAACTGCATACAGCACAGGGGTCGGCAAGCCCTGGCACGAGCGCCTATTTCCAGCGGCACACGCCCTGCGGTGCTGCAGCTCCTTCCCTCATGCTGGGGCTGCTAGACCTGTGTACAGCACAGCTCCTCTCCCCTGCTGGGCCCAATCCCCAGTGACGGGGACGACCACGGAAGAGCATGCGTGCAGGGGTGGGGCCAGCAAGGAGGATGGGGAGGGGATGGCCCGGGGGCCGGCAAAGGCAAATAACACACACGGGCTCTATTTAACATTGTGTGAGCTGATGTACAGCCCAGACACAGTCTCTGCCCTGAACGGTTTACAATCTGAACACAGGAATGAGGAAAAAGGGAGGCATGGAATGGTGAAGTGACTTGCCCAAGATTGTAAGAAAAGTCAGTGGCAGAGCTGAGGTCAGACTGAAGCGAGGTCTTTGCCTCTCCTAGCTCATGCTGACCCAGAGCCATGGTATGCAGCTAGAGAGCTGAACTCCTGCTTGGTTGGTTTTTATGAGAAATCCTGAGATTCCACCGCATCTTCATAAGGACAGGCGATGTTATGGTGTATATCTGGTACAGTGGACAGATTTAAACTCAGGTCCCTGGATTTTTGCCAACTCTAATCCCTCCGAGAGTTTTAACTGAATAGAGTGTTATTCTTTATTTCCTGTCCGGGACTGGTGATTTGGGCAGGCTGCCGGCGCTAGAGAAGCTGACAGAGTTCAATCCAGAGGTGGCTAAAGCAATCCTTACATGGAGTTTGTAAACAGTCATGTTTATAAAGCTCTGTGACGGGAGGCACTTAACCAGAGATTAATAACACACATGTAGACAGAACCAGTGCTCATCCTCTTCCCATGGGGGAGAGACCACGGATCAAAGACATGGCAATTCATCCAAAGACTCCTTTAATCTGACATAATTCCTTCCACTCTATTCTCTTCCCCAGGAAGCATATTCTGTACATACTGAATGACTGTTGGCTTTTACCAAAATGTGAGCTCCCGTGAACGCCCGCTGAGAACCTATTAATAGACTGTTGGACAAGAGGCATCAGATGAGAGAAGAGAATGTTGCACACCCACCACAGACTGATTTCATGGGAATCGTGCACAGCACTTCAATCACCGATTGGCAGCTGGTATTTGGACACAAAATGTACATATCTCCCATTACACACACACCAGATTCATGCAATGAAAGAGTGAACTCGCCAGGTCATTACACCGTCAGCTCTGGGCTGTCCCGCTGCTATCGCCTCACCTCCTTCAGCTCCATCTCAATGAGCTGCTCCTTGAAGGAATAAGCTTTATTCTCCCTCTTCATGTTGGCCTTTCTCATGCTGTCCTGCTGAGCACTAAGAAAGAGGTATTCAGAAGAATCAGCCAGAGCAGGTTCCTGCTATAAATCCCTAAATCCTGCTCTGAGCAGCTCCCGAGGCCCTTTACCCAAGACTGGAAGCCACTGTAAATTGACCTCTATGCCCTTACCTCTGTATGATGGATTTGTCAAACAGCTCCCCCTCCGGTGTCTCCATGATGGCAAAGTCTTCTCGAGTCACATGGCACAGAGCTGGGTTCTCCATTGATGCTGAGATAGTGCGGATCACTTGAGGAAGCACTCGGCGAGGTGAAAGTACGCACAGAGATCCCACTGCGTTCATGGACGACTGCCAAGGAAAAACCCACTGTGGTAAGCATCCACTGAAACAATCTCACCACCTTACTCACAAAGTATGCCCCTGTTGCGTTGGCCCAAACTCTTTTTCCCCTAGTCCATTTTCTCCAAGCAGAGAGTTCCTTGTCTAAGGACACCTCACCCAGACCTAGAGCTCAGCCATTGGCCCCACACTTCCCTTTCATCTTTCAGCTCTTTCCTCCCACCCATGGCGGAACAAAGCTTTTTCCCTATGGACCACTCTCCCCCTCTCATCACCACCACACTTTGCCCCTAAGACGATGTCCTTGGAGACAGTTCAGGAAAAGCAAAATTTAGTCACCTGGTTTATGGGTGTCTGAGTTGTGATTCTGGGTAGAATTTTATCCAGCTGTTTAGTAATGAAGTCTTCAGGGTCTATCTTCATCTTGATAAGGAGAGCTGGCCAAAGCCCAGACTGCACCTCCACTGGAGACACATTTATGGGAATACAGAGGCATAATAAATACAGAGCAGGGACTGCTGAAAAACTGCTAAGCCAGCCTTTTCCAGCACCGTATAGTCAGCAGGATGGTCTTGTCCCCTCACTCACCCAAGGAAGGATGATGGCTCACTAGCAGCATCTCCAATGCAAGATTTTGTGTCTCAGCATGGTCCACCTCCAGACCTGCTACACCTGAGATCACGCACAATGCCTCCTGAAGAACCCGGGGCGGTATGTATGTTTTCCCCAACTCAGACAGCTCTCCAGACTCTGTCACCAGAGCCTCAATGGGCAGCACCTGAACAGACGGAATTTGCAATTAACACATCAGAGCCAATCTTTCGGGGCCGTGTCACTTTTCCCCTCAACCCCAAAAAGTAGTACTGGAATAAAAACTAAACTGCCTTACATAATACTACGAACCCGCAAACTATAGAGGAAAGAAGGGACAATGGCCGGTGCTGTGGTTGAAGCAAACAATTGAGAGCAATGCAAAGGAAAGAGAAACAAACTCTGAAAATGGAAGGTTATTCTGAACTCAGCCAGTGGGGAAAGATAGGATAAAATAAGTCACCCCCCTAGAGTATGGATTTCACTCAGACATGTATATCTAATCTGTATAACATGGTATTACCCAAAATCCTTACCCAAAAAACTTCTGCTCAGCATTTCGGATTCATCTTACATTGAAGAAAGTGTCTAAGGGTGCGTCTACACTTGTAAATTCAGTCGACTTAATTTACTCTGTGTCCACACTTGAGTTTCCTTAATTCGATTTAAGCAGTTCCTTACGTTGAATTAAGGAAAAGTTAGTTCGATTCAGTAAAACCTCATTTTACTTCGAACTAACCCTTAATTTGAACTAGTTGGTTCGAATTAAGTCAATGTGGCCATGTTAGTTCGAACTAAACGGCAGACTGACCTTAATGCAACTGACTAATTCGAACTAAGCAAGTGCCCTGCATGGCCATGGCTAGTTCAAAGCAGCATTCTAGTGGGGCCGTGCTAGGTCGAATTAAGTTAATTCAAACTAACTAAAATTAGTTCGAATTAGTTAGTTCGAATTAACTAATTTGAACTAGCTTTGGGAAGTGTAGATATAGATTCAGTGATTTAGGAGCAGAAGCCCCACTGGAGGCCACGTAAGTCCTTTTGCAAAACTCACCTCGGCTGGATACCGCAGATCAATTTACTCTATAACATCACAGAGCCCCAGCCTAACAAAACCTCCTATAGTGTGTCTAGTTTCATCTCTCATTTTATTCTTCTTTTTTCATTTCTAAACAATTACCCATAAAATGTTCATATTATATATCATTTTTGAAGACAGCCTGAACAGATCATCTGAACTATTAGCTAGAGAAAGCTACTAAGTGGCACAACAGAAAAGGGAACAGAGTACTCTGGCTGCACTAAGACAACGGAGAAAGTAATAAGCAAACACTTAAACCAAAAAACCCCCAAGCAGCTAGAAGGCAATAGTTGTCTTTCCCAACCAGAGGCACAGGAGGGATGATGAGGGCTCCTGTGATCACAAGGAAAGACAAATAACCTGAAGGTTTCCAGACACCCATACAGTCTAGTAAGGAATGGCCTTTATAGGGTTGTTAACACAACATCCTATACACAGCCAAAATTCTGGTTTTGACATGACATTGTGCAGCAGCGTTAATAGCTATTCCCCAGGACACCAGTGGCAAGGGAACAAACCTCGTGATCATTCACCTTATGAGACTTGAGAACTGCTTTCAGCTCCTCCAAGATCCCATAGGCCAATTTGTACCCTCCAGGTGAGGACAGGAGTTTCCTAACCGTCTTCTGGGCATGTCTTCGAACATGCCAGTTCCGGCTCAGCAGAACAGCGACAAGGGCTCGGTGGTACTGTCTGAGACAGACAGAAAGAAGTTCAGCAGGGGAGCTAGTCATGCAGAACATTCAGACATGTAGCTACAGAGAGTCCAGCCTCCCGTCAAAGTCCCAGGACCTCCCTCTCCTCCACACGTCAGTACGTCAGGAAGTTAATTGCATCAGATTAAACAGACAATTTCTACGTACTGAACTTTATTTTCAGGGAGTCGATGTGCGTGATCCAAGAGGAGGCGCTCTGTCAGCTGCAATACCGTGCACATGGCTGTAGAGAAACACGAGACATGTCAGGCAAACAGCATGAGGTCTTACTAGGGGTCTGAAGAGGCTATATCTTAACCTATGAGCAGGTGACAAGTGCACAGGACACTTCAGAAAAACAACCATTTCTTACCTACCAAGACTCAATCCACACAGCTTACGCCCAGAGAAATTTGTTAGTCTTTAAGGTGCATAGGACTCTTGCTGTTTTAACCCACGCAGATCCTTTGGAAGAGGTAACATTATCAACCAAGACCATGTCCATACTGGGAGTAGAAATGTAACTGAACAGGATTGTTACTAGCATGGTTCTACCATGAATCCCCCGAGCAACGTGAGTGGGAATATTTTTTGTCTTACCACAGTTTATAGAAACAGGGCTATAGATAAGACCTCATGGGACGCCGAAACAAGATGAACCTAAATTCTGCGGCAATGCCCTAGTATCTGTGGCATCCTGGTGCAGCGTAATTCAAAAATGGAGGTTTTCACTGAATTCGAACTGAGTGTATCATACTATTGCTCCAACAGCCTGTGCTACTTGATTTATGCTGTCAGCTTCTCTTTCAGCAGGCTGGTTTGCGCCTCAACAACACATCTAGAACACGCTGGAGGTTTTGGCACTTGGATGGGGAACGCAGAGCTTGTAGGCCTCCAAAAAGTCATCAGAAATGATCTGGCATTGTTAACTTATTTGGCTGAATATTTCTGCTTACATAATCAGTAGTGAAACATGAAATCATTGGCCATTTAGACTATCAGCACTAGGCTTTGGAGTTACGTAACTGTAATTAATGATGGCTATTCAAATGTCCAAGAGATATTATTTCAGGTCAGAAGGATCTCTGTTCATGTTTCCAAGTTTTCTTCAAAACAGCAGCAAGAATAGGAAACATACGTTTTAAATGAAAACTTAGAATAATCAGATCATTTTCAAATATTTTGCCTTAAAGATATTTTTCCTTAATCGGTAACATTTTTCTAGGCACGTTTTGTTAATTTTTCATTTAAATTCACTTTAAACATGAGAGGAGAAAATGTAGACAGTACTCACTATAATTCATAATACAACAGATGTTCTGTCTCCCTGTGATGGGGCAGGCCTGCCCCGCACTGCAGCAACCCAGCAGACTCTAGGGGTGGCAGAGGCCCCGCCCCGTAAGCCCTGCGCCGCAGAATACGTGTTGGCTTACTTTGGGCGGGTTTGGCTTGTTCCAACTGGCAGATGGGCTTGTAGTTAGCTTATGAATTGGTTACCCTCAGTCTGGGCTGGCCAGCATGGAGGAAGGACACATGCTGGAAGCTCCTGAAGAGGAGCTGCAACAGCCCCCGGCTACAGGGCAGGTGCAGACCCGGAGACCTTGGAAGGGAGTAGCTGTCATGCTGGGCCTGGAAAAGCCAAGCCATCCTGTGAAATACACGACGCAAATCTAACAGTGTTCCAGGTAGGTGAGTTGATATGGAGGTGTGTTTTAGTAGTTACTTGATGATGTTTACATCTGTATTGTTAAAGGTTAGCAAGGGAAATGAACTGCTTCCCGATCTGTTCCTATTGTTCGGTTAGAAGAGGTCAAAAGGGAACATTAAGATCTAGATGGAGCTTTGATGGACCAATGTAAACTGTCTATTAATGGTGCTAATGCAGCTAATTATCTGTGGTGCCCAAGAGGGGAAGGTTTTACATCAAAGGACAATACACATTACCATGCTCCACTTAAGGAAGTCTCTGTGAAGTGTCATTGAAGCCCACATGAAGAAATGACCCGCGAATGCCCACCTTGCTACAGCTATAAAAGGAAGTTGGGAACGTAATCCCTGAGTCTCACATCTGTCCAACCTTCTCAGGGAAAGTTTGGGCCGCAGAATTGAGATCCCAGCCAGCACCGGCTTGAAATCACCCTGCTAATTCTCATGGGAGAATTAGAGCAAATTCTACACTTGGACTATTTGGTCTATGTTCCTTTGAACTGGATTTCTAACAACTGAAGCTGTGAACCAAGGACTTAAACCCATCCAGGTATTGGATGTGAGCCTAAGGTCTGGAAACTTCAAATTCTACTGGAGACCTGATCTATTGGACTTGCAAATCATTGTATGTATGTGATCACTTTCACCTTTTAACAGTGCTCTCAGAGTTTGTTTCTTTCCTTGAACAATAAACCTTTAGTTTTACATACTAGAGGACTGTGTAATGTGGCCGACCCTTTGGGGTCAGGAGAAACCTTTTTGGGTAAAGAGCGTGGAGTTTTAAGCAATTTCTCTCTTTACGAGACCCAGTGGCTGTATTGGGGACCGGGGCTGAAATGCAGTAAAGGGGGCTGAGTATATTTTATGGTGGCTTCTTGATATCCAGTGGGGGGGATCAGAAGCATTGTTTGTGACTGGTGGGGGAGTTTAGCTCCAAGTAACCGACCAGTGTTGGGAGAATCTGCTCTCCTTTTGCAGCTTGCCCTGATCTTTGCATACTCAGATGGTTACTCCAGGAGGCCCAGGTTACAGCAGCCTCTACTGGTAAGCAGAGGCCAAGGAACTTCCAGCCACCAGGGATCTTCAGGTCCCCAAAGGAGAATGAACGGTGCCAGCCACAGGAGGGGATAGCCGGGAGCACCACCTCGACAACTTGGGTAGGAAGTAGCCCAGTGGACTGGGAAGGGGAGAACCGGGTGTGGTGCGCCCTCAAGCCAGTGTGTTTCGGTATGGATCCTCACTGACTCGGCGCGGTATCCCTGGCAACAATAGGGCCCTGGGCTGGGGCTTAGGGGAGCGGGAGGGCCTGAGCCCCGCTAGCAGTTCACCTGGGCAGGTTCCCTCAGAATTAACTCTGGTCGCTAGGCGGTGCCGTCCTGATCACAGGGTGTGAATGGACTCTGACCACTAGGCGGTGCTGCCCTGACCCTAGGGCCGAGTATTGACTGGTTGCACTGATCACGCCTCTGTACGGCTGTATCGTCTGCTCGAGTATTGATTTTGACGGGGTGATTCCAGGTTAGCCTAGGCACTTGAAATCTCGCAAGACCCCCATCTCTCTTACGGCCTGGGGAATTTGCCCTCCGGGGGCGCCGTAGCAAGCCCACCCCACAACACTCCCCCATTATTCCTCCTCCACAAATCTCTCAAGTTCTCCCATACATTTTCTTCTCAAACACACCACCACTTCTCCCCGTTTTCTCTTCTTTCCAGCAGACTTCACTCTCTGTGTGTGCCTAGACTGAAATTTTTGATAATCTACTCACTGACCTAGATATTCCACAATTATTTTTATCATGGAACATCATTTGTAAAGTGTCTAGATTAGCACTTAAAGTAAATCAGTAATCAACCAATTCATGTTAAAAGAGGATCAAGAGTAGATTAGATAGACCCTTTAACAGAGCAGTCTGTTCATTTAAATCTGAAATCTGAGCCTGACAACTGGCTAACAGGCAGCAGCAGCTTTTGTAGAAGTCCCAAATAATACAGACACTGGAGGTGTACAAATGAACTCTGATCATATTCTACAACTCACCTTCCTCTGATGCAGACTGCAAGAACTTCTCAGAAGTGAATATTTGCTTTTTTTCATCCAGAATCAGCTGCCAGAAGCCACTCAGCTTGGACTCTGAGGAGAGAAAATGTTTCCATCAAAATAATTCAAAATAAGCCAGGATTTACCATGCAATTACTTCTTGTATTGAAACACAGTTCAAATCCTCTCTCTTAAATTGGGGCTCTCTACTTTCATTGCTTTTGAAATATAAAGCTTCCACACCTCCCAGGTGTCCCATTCAGACGTAATACTGCCCACATACCCACCCACAACCTGCTACAACAGCACTTTCTACTACAGACATCTATTTATAAACCAAGAGATTACAAGAATTAGAAAGTCCCATTTATATATGCATCTCCTTCTCATCCGGACTATCCTAGGACAGTCTTCCAAGAAAAAGGGAAGGGAAATTTGCATGTCATGTGTAGTAGATAGGGAGCAGGCTGTATGGAGGAGAGTTTTGCCCTAGCGGGTATTTGAGTTTGGACAGCTCTTGACAGGAAGCTTTGGTGGTGGAATTTAATTGGAAGCATACAACCAGAACAGCTGCCTATGTTATTCTACTGGATGGAGGGGTCGCCAGCTACTTCTTTTGAGGGTCACTTCCCAAATTTTCCAACCCCACCACCCTCCAATGAAAGAGAAAAAGTGCTACAAAAAACACGCAAGGACGTTCTTAATGCTGGTTAATCAATGCCTCAGTCAATAGCTGTAGGAATTTAAGACCTAAGTGAAGATTTTCTGTAATGAGAGGCCATTAATGAGGCACGCTGCATCAACTACCGTATGACTGGAGAATCGCTAATGTAGTTCCTATTTTCAGGAAAGGGAATAAAAGTGATCCGGGTAACTACAGGCCTGTCAGTTTGACCTTAGTAGCATGCAAGATCTTGGGAAAAAATTGAAAGAGAAAGTACTTAAGGATATTGAGATTAATGGTAACTGGGATACAATACAACATGGCTTTACACAAGGGAGATGTGCCAGACCAACATCTCCTTTTTTGAGAGGATAACAGATTTTTTGGATAAGAGGAAATGCATGGCCTAATTTACTTAGATTTCAGCAAGGCATTTGATACAGTTCCACATAGGGAGTTATTAGGTAAGTGACAGAAGATGGGGATTAATACGAATATAGTAAGGTGGATAAGGAACTGGTTAAAAAGGAGGCTACAGCAGGTCATACTGAAGAGTGAACTGTCAAGCTGGAGGGAGGTTACCAGTGGAGTCCCTCAGGGATCAATCTTGGGACTGATCTTATTTAACCTTTTCGTTACTGACCTTGGCACAAAAAGTGGGAATGTGCTAATTAAGTTTGTGGATGACACCAAGTTGGGAGGTATTGTCAATACAGAGAAGGATCAGGCTACCATACAGAAAGATCTGGATGACCTTGAAAACTGGAGTATTAGGAATAGGATGAAATTTAATCATGGGAAGTGCAAGGTCATGCATTTAGGGACCAATAACAAGCATTTCTCCTGTAAGTTGGGGACACATCAGTTGGAAAGGACGGAGGAGGAGAAGGACCCGGGAGTACTGGCTGATCACAGGATGACTATGAGTCGCCAACATGATGTGGCCGTGAAGAAAGCTAATGAGGTCCTAGGATGCATCAGAAGAGGTATTTTGAGTAGAGACAGGGAGGTGTTAGTGCCATTATACAAGGTGCTGGTGAGACCCCATCTAGAATATTGCATGCAGTTCAAATTGGAGCAGGTGCAGTGAATGGCTACAAGGTTGATCCATGGAATGGAAAACCTGCCTTATGAGAGGAGACTTAAAGAGCTTGGCTTGTTTAGCCTAACCAAAAGAAGGTTGAGAGGGGATATGATTTCTCTCTATAAATACATCAGCGGGATAAATACCAGGGAGGGAGAGGAATTGTATGAGTACAGGACCAATGTGGACACAAGAACAAATGGTTACAAACTGTCCATCAGGAAATATAGGCTGGAAATTAGATGCAGGGTTCTAACCATCAGAGGAGTAAAGATCTGGAATAGCCTTCCAAGGGGAGCTGTGGGGGCAAAAAATTAACTGCCTTCAAAACTGAGCTTGATAAATGTATGGAGGGGATGGTACGATGGGATGGCCTCATCTGGTAATTGACTGATCTGTGGCTACTGGTGGTGGATATGCCAGTGGCCTAAGAAGGGAGGGTAGATGGGGGCGCTCTGAGTTGTTACAGAGAATTCTTTCTTAGGTGTCTGGGTGGAGAGACTTGTCCACATGCTCAGGGTTTAACTGATCGCCATAATTGGGGTTGCGAAAGAATTTTCCCCCAGGGCAGAGTGGCCTGGGCTCTGGGTTTTTTTCACCTTCCTCTGTACCACTGGGAATGGCTCACTTGCTGGTGGATTCTCTGTATCTTAGTCTTTAAATCATGATGTGAGGACTTTAATATCTCAGTCCTAGGTTAGAGGTTTAATGCAGGAGTGGGTGGGTGAGGTTTTGCGGCCTGCGTTGTGCAGGAGGCCAGTCTAGATGATCGTACTGGTCCCTTCTGGCCTTGCAGTCTGGGAGTCTAACTAAGCCAGAGCTACGGCACAACAGCAATTCTGCATTAGTCTCATTTACATGACATCTGGCTCCCACAGGGTTTATACTGTAACTGGCTAAAAGATGGACAAGGCCTCTCTGTCAGGAAGCGGCAGACAGACTGATATGACATCACACCAAAGCCATGAAGGAAACCACTTAAATCCTTCAAAGCCACCATAGCTGCCCTGGTAGCTTGTTCATTTCCGGGCTCTTACCAGTTGATGCGTCAACCAAAGACATCCTACAGATAAGCAGAGCAGAAGCAACTCCTTCAGTTACCATGGAGACCTGAGTACTTTGAGATGCTGACTTTTCCACTGTCTGGATAAGCATTGGTAATAAGTCCATTGCCTGTAATAATGTGTCACCTGAGGAAACAGGAAGCGATAAGAGGCAGGAGAACGGAGACTCTACCCGGAAAGAGTCTAACAGCTCTTCTGTGGTCATGAATCCAGTTATGGAAATTAACCAGAGACACCACTGGGATGGGTCGACATCTCCACAACTGATAATCTGCCAAAAGGATTTGAGCTCCTTAGATCACCATTGTAACTAAATTTTCCCCCGTGGAGAACAGAGGTATTTTCCCATTCCTCCCTCCTCAGTAACACTCAATTTCTGTTCACAATGAATGAGTGAAAGAAGATTTCAATTCAATGCTACACAATTACTCCACCTAGTTTCCTCAAATTTGATGGAGAATGTTTCCAGAGCAGAGTATCTTTTCTGAAACAACTCAAAGCAGAATTGGAAGGTCTGTGAACTCCATTCTCAAAAAAATAATTGAAAGTCAAGGGATTGTACCTTTGGTTTTTTACTTTAAATATCTTTTGAATTAACATTCTAAACTCCTTTAAAAAAAAAGTCCAGAACAAGATGGAATACTATAAATATAAATACCATAAACAAAAAAAGAAATATTTCCAAATATGTTACACTAAAAATTCCAAAGTCAGTCAAAGAGTTTTTCAATTATAAAAAAAATCTAAGAGTAAAATAAAATATATTCTTCACGTTTAGAAAACAACCTTTCAAGATTAGCCAGGTGAACCAAGACAAAGCAATAGCAAGGTGGATGCAGAGTTTCCATTTTTGTACTGTTAATGCCTTGGTCTCTGATCCCATGAGCAGCTAGATACAAAGCAGACTGATGCACCCAGAAGAAGTCCCACAATTTCCCCACATAGGTCTCATTGCAGGATCATGGCCCTGCTAACTAATTTAGTTCTTAAAGTATTTTCTTCTGGCCTCATAACACACAGATTCTGAGAGCTCCTGCTAACAGAGAAATGCAGGGCTCAGATAGAAAGCCCAAATTCAGTCACACCCACAGTAAGAAAATGAAAGCAGTTCCATAGCATTTGTATGTATTGCTCAACTCCGCCAACAGATTATATTTTTGGATTATACACACTCAGTAACAGTGAATTTATTGAAATGTATATTATATATTTTATTTAGACTACAGAGACTATTATTCTACAGCAGGGGGTCCCAACCTTTTTGGCTTGAGGGCCACAGATACCACTTTTACAACCCTGCAGTCTCCACCAGCAACCCCACCTCCTCCATAGCCAGACAGAAGGAGTTTTCCCATCTCCCTGGCTGCAGCAGGGAAACCGCACACGGCCGGTAGCTCTGTGCGCTCCACCTGGGTCCCTAGACAGTGGCTCCCTTCTTCACTCAGGGGGATGGAAGATCAGTGCTCCCTGCACTCTGGCTACAGCAGGGATCCCAGCACCTATGGACCTAGGGAAGTGCTTTGCCCTGTTCCCTTCTACAGCCAGGGGGAGGAGAGGGCGAATCTCCCATCTTTTTGGTTGCAGTAGAGAGCCGGCACTGATCTTTTAGCCTATGGAAACATGCTCTGCCTGGGTCCTTAGGTAGCGTTTCTCTTCTGCAGCCAAGAGGAGGGAGCCGCAGGCCACTTTGAAAGCCGCTGCGGGTCACAGGTTGGGAACCACTGTTCTAGAGTATGGTGGATCAAATTTTAGGTCTACAGTGGTGAGGACTAGTGGAAGTAATTCTCAAAGCAGCATCAAACGTTTGACGAATTGCATCCGACGAAGTGGGTTATAGCCCACGAAAGTTATGCCAAAGAAAATCGGTTAGTCTCTAAGGTGCCCCACGACTCTTGCTGTTTTTGCCGTACACAGACTAACACGGCTCCCCTCTGGAAATCAAAGTTTGGGATTTCTGAAGACCTTTATTTGCCACACAGAATCGATCTCTATCCCTGCAGTGATCAGTTTACCCTAGTAGCACGAGATTCAATTACCTTTCTGCCACCCCACGTAACTGTCAGCGTTATGACCATAAAGTTTACCTTTGAAAGAGGCTAGCATGCATTGCAGGTAGGCATGTCTCACAGCTGAAGTAGAGGTTTTAAGGGTGAAAGCTTTCTTTAACCACTCGACAAGCTTCTTGGGAACTTCTGTGCTGAACCGATTACACCAAAGAGCAAGGACAGAGATTGCATGTACCAAAGTGCCTTCATGGACTGTGAAGAAAAGTGGAGAAAGTGAATACTGCGATCTCAAACCTATGAATGAACAGACAAGGCAGCTGGGTAAGCAGACGCTGAAGAGTGATGGAAAGGATCTACCACTATACTTCAAGCTGAACTCACAAAGCATACTCTCTAAGACTGCTTTATTGGTATAGAAGGAGGGCTACAAAAAGGGTCCTGTAACTCAGTAGCTGTGTATCAGACTTCTCCTCTGCTAAACATACTCTCCACCAGATCCAAGGGGAGCCGTCAGTCTAGTCAGCAAAACAAACTAGGAGTCCTGGGGCACTTTTAAAGACTAACAAATGTATTTATTGCACAAGCTTTCGTGGGAGAAAATCCCACTTTGTCAGATGCTTGAAGATGGGATTGCCTCCCAGGAAAGCTCATGTGATAAATAAATTAGTTAGTCTCCTTGTTTGTTTTACTCCGCACCAACATCCTGGTCTGGCCTGAATGAAGCGGGGCAGGATCCAGAACAAAGAAAATCTCACCTTCTTGTTGCAGGAAAGGGATGAAAAGTTCAGCCATGGTTCCACTCAGAGCTTGACTTGAAGATCCAGAAACCACATGGTGACTAAAGCTGCCAATCCCTAAAATCACAAAACACTTCCTGGGTAGGCCCTATTACACGGGTTACTGCAAACCAAACAATGTAGACTACAACTGACAACTTGTAACTCAATCCCATTCATCCCTGCCTGTCTAAAGTCCACTCCTTCACTGCACCAGTTCTGGGTTTAGCCATTTATCAAGTACTGTAGCTGCAGAAACTCTCTTTACATTTTAATCATTGCTGCTGTCACCCCATCCTTTCTTCTTTGGCTACACATTTTAAAGCTTTCTGGTCTTTAACAGCCATCAACCTCTTTCAAGAGCAGCAGGCCATCAGCCTGCCAGGAATAATGGACACCATCATTCGAGACCATCTAGCCAGGGCTGGTTAAGGAACATTGGGTTGGGAGCGCTCAGCCCAGACACTGAAGGCTCAAGTACTCAACTTTCTGCTAAATCCATTTCACTATGGAATGAACCTCTCTATATTCTTCCAGAATCCTTACCTGAAAGGACACTTATCTTCTGAGCCACAATCGTGAGTTTTCCCTCTGAACCTGTCAACCAAAAACAGGGTGGTGAGCGTCCTGGTAGCAAGCAACCTAACTGGGGCAAGCGAGAGAGAGAATTTTTTTTAGCCAGAAAACTTCAGCCTCCATCTTAATCAAACCACGCTGGCTCTGTTCAATGGACAGCTGACTTACAATATTGAAGACTCTCAGAGCAAATCAAGCGTCAGCTGATCTCCACTGGTTAACTCGTGAGTTACTTACCCCCCAGGATGGCAAACAGGTGTCGTCCCAGTGACTCCACAGCTGATGGATCACTGCACTGTCTAGCCAGATTCTTTAACGCCACCACTGCCTCATCCATCAGCTGTGGACTGTTCGATTTCAGTTGACCTACGAATGGAACGGACACGCTAGAGTTACTCACGCTATGCGCATCAACGTAGTGGGGTGTGAAGCCATCATTATGTAGTCCAGGAGGCCTGCCTTAGCCTCTGGCCAAGTGAGAATTCCCCCCGGCCATTTTGGCAGGGTATATAATCAATCCTGTTACTATTAACTCTGCAGGCTACCAGCAGTTCACGGATTTACACTCCATTCCTCGGGGAGATTGGAATGACACTCCCCTCTGTTAAAGATGGAGATACTGAGGCACAGGAGAATTAAGTGAATTGCTCAGCGTCACCAAGCTAGTCTGGAAAGAGACTCGGAGGCTGTTAACTGCCTTTTCTGCGCCTTACCCCAAAAGCAGCCAACCTCCTGCTACTAAACGACTTTACACAATAGGCCTCAGGCAGCCACGAGATTGCTAGAACTGAAACCCCAATTCTTTTCAGAAATGGGATGCACAATTTTCCATTTTTATCACGTACCACCTCCCACCCATGATGACGTGGACAGCTCCATATTCAAGAACAGCACTAACAATACAGCACAGGCTTAGTCACGCGTCAACCCATCCCGAGTCATGACACTTACTGGCCAGTCCTTTCACAATGTCCAGAGCATACTGGCTGAGATCAAGGGTCACCGACGCTAGCAAACATGAGATCGCTGGGGACAAAAAAGAGGTTATGGTGTTAAACAACATCTGGCTTTTAGCCTCGCAGTAAACCTCACCACAGCCCAAGCTGCCAGAGACCATTAGAGAGGAGTTCCTGCCAGGAGAAGTGGCGAGTAAAGCACAGAAACTGCCTCCCGGTGGACAAATTGACTCCAGATTACTCTATGCACTCAGCTTCGTAATTCTCTTCCCTGCAAGCAATACACAGCACATACCCAGTCACAAACGCCACCTAGCTCTGGTCACAGGTTAAGAGCCTGCCTGTTACCACACCAGCTACTGAGCTCCAGGAAACAACTCTTCATGTCCCCACCCCCGGGAGCTTTACAAAAGACTCACTTTCAGTCACGTTCTCAGGGCTCCGCAGCAGGGATTTCTGCAGAGTTGGTAAGACCAAGTCCTTGAATTCAGAGTGAGAGACATTTCGGAGCAGAGGGGCACAGTTATCCTGCAGAGAGAACAGTGTCAGGCACCCGGCACAGCAGCAAACTTTATAGAGGGGACAAATGCATATGCAGGGCCATGTCCTTCTCACCAGCAAGTGCTTCTGAGGTTTCGTCTTACTCATCAGAATGGTCTTCATGTAGAAATCCAGAAGGGCACTCTGGATAAAGAGAACACCACTTACAGTCAACTTGCTCCTACTCCCGGAGCCTGAGGTCAGGCCCCATCTTATTTCTCCCCAAAAGACATAGCCCCATTCCTGCTGAATTTCATTTCCATTACCACCCCACACACAGAGCTATTAGGAAGCCCAGTTCTTTGTCCCATCTTCCAGTCTGGACACAAGAGAGCTAGATGTTCAGCTCCATCCCTGACATGGGAACACAGAGATGGGGGAAGCCAGCATCTCAACCCTCTCCCGAAAATACACTGAAGAGCTGAGTGCACCATGGTCTCCCTAAACACAGCTCAGACCAGGACACTGGTGCTTTAACCAGAGCAATTTTGCTTTACTAACAGATGGACAAATGCAGAACATCAGCCTTACCATAACATTTCTTCCCCTTCGCAACAGAAAATCATCCTGATTATGATGGAACAGAAAGAGGAGCCAGTGGTCTCGTTTACCTTGTGTCTGTGAACAACATCCATCTCTTTCTGGCGTGTGCAGAACTGCACCAGACACCCCAGCATTGCTATGTAGCTCTGGTTTGGTTCTAGACTGAGAATGACGGCGAGGTATTGATCCACCAGCCCCGCATTCTGTTGAGAAGAGCCAGAACATACATTAGCTCAAGGGACACTAGACGAGTCAGTGAGTACGATCACCCGCTGTCACACCATGTGTTACCTCTTTCCAAAGCCTGTTCAATTTCTTCACAGCTCCATCCATTCCATGCTTGTGAGAACCACCCAGGACTTCTAATAGAAGCAAACACTGAACTTCCACCTGCCGAGAGAAATAGGAGAAGATACATTTACACACTGACCTGTCACAGACATGTCCCACTTGAGAAAGAAATAGACAACTTTAACTCTAACTTTGAGCAAGATCTCTAGGATCCCCATCAGCAATTTCCTCATCACAAATTACTTTAAATAGGACTTCAAGTAAATTTTCATGTACACATTGTTAAGAGAACAGCAGTTTCACATCTCCAATTGGTACTGTATTCCAAGATGACAGGAATAAGGTCCACGGGACAGACCAACCGAGAGAAAATAAAGCTTCTTTACACAATCCCAAAATGTCGTATAATTGGCATAGGAGACACCCACGATGAGACCAGCACAGGACACTGCAGGTTGCATTACTAACGAATCTGGTGGATATCTAAGACTGGAACAATTTCGTCAGTTCTAGACAGAAGTGTACAGAGCAAGTTTATCTGGCTCCAGCCACAGCCATGAATCTCACACTCAATACTTCCTCTCTCTTTTACCAGAATGGATAGATTAGGTAGCAAGTATATACAGTAAACAAAGGGAAAAGAAAGGTCCTGTGCATGTGGGTTTTAATGTAACACCAGCTCTTACAATCACCACTACTGAGCCCAGAGTCGCATTCAAGATTGTTCACATGACCCTGGAAATATAAGACAATACTTCAAAGCACCTTTCTTATCCCTGTGGGAGAAGATCCCTTTCCAGAGCACACTAGTACTCACCAGTTTTCTCCATGTTTCTCCTTCTCTCTTGTCACGCGTGGGGAAAACTATGCGCACAAGCAAACACATCCAGGAGAGAGCCAGCAAAGCTGCGGATCCACTGCTCTTACTGTCAGAGAAGGGGAAAAGGAATAATTCTAGAAATATTGCTCAGCATTGTCAACACAGGACATACACATTAATGAGCCCAAACTGGAAAGCGTCACCTGGTTAGTGAAGCAGCTTCACGGGAATAAAACCACCAAAATGTCAGGTTTTACATTAATTCTCATCTCCACTAATGGTGCTTTTTAAACGGTCAGAATCCTCTGAACACCACCTCAAAGGCCAAACCTGGCCTTCTGGGAACATCCAATAACCATGTGAGAAAGATCCCTAAGATCTGCAGGATCCCTAAGCCCAGTACAGAAAGGAGGCAAACATTTTGCAGGTTGAAACTGCAAGCTACAAATAATCCAGACCGCTCATCTACAGACAGACTTGACTGCACTGTCAGACAGCTTGAATCACTGCTCACCTGTCATTCACCCTCAGCCATTTTGGCACAACAGATCTATTTCCTACCTGTGTCACTCCCAAAATGATGGCAGAAGACAGATCCTCCACATGCCTCTCAGAGCTCTAATAATCAGAACCTCTGACCGCACTCTCCTTCAAGGTAAAGTGTCACAGCCCAGCGTTTCGAAACCAGGGGCTGGATTCCTACACGGTGTCAGGGAGATCTCAGGGATCAGGGCCGGTATATGGATTGGTCACTGAGAAATGCTGCCCTAACCAACATCTAGATATGAATTCCTTAAGAGCCAGCTGCTGCCATCCAGCAACGAGAGGGGTAACTACTGCATCACATGGATAAATCAAGATTAGACATTTCTCTAAAAGACGTACTCTAATTCAAATCACAAGTTTGGGGGCTTGAGGCAGGAATCACAGGGTGAAACTCTGTGTTAAACTGGAGTCATGCTCACTTCTGACCTTACTCCCTAATGGGGATCTCTAGTTGCCACTGTAACACAACAGCAACAGAAGGTTTTAGAACTGAATCTCAAGCACACACCACAGAATCAAACCCAAAGCGGAGTCTCAGGACATTGTTACCATAATGTTCAGAATAAAGCCTTGAAATCCAGCAGCTGAACACCAGATGGACTGGCACCCTTCCCTGGTCATTTCAGAGCTCATTCCCTCATAAGGCAACTTAAACTCAGTCGCCCTGTACTGGAAGGCTGCTGAAAGGAACCAGTAACCCAGCACAGCCCTGCGACCTGAATTCCACGAGATTTAGGCCTCTCCCTTCCAAATGGGCATTCAGTGTGCTGTGCGGCAGCTCTCCCCAAGCAGACAGTCAAAACTGGCTTCAGGAGATGTTTGAATCACAATGGTGGCAAGGTGGCTGGAGTGGTAAATGAGAATAAAATACAAACCATCGACCACCTTCCCGAACTCGGGCTGGTAAAGTAAGAGTCAACCCTTTTCAGTGGGAAAGCTTCCATTCTGGATGCCGCTGGAAATGGCTTCATGCAAAGCAATGGGAACATTAGCCGGCCCTTACCTTGGAACTCCAGCCTTGCCACTGAGCCCTGAAGACTGCAGGGATTGCAGAAGGTTCTTTGCTGTTGCTTCTGGCTGGGATTCTGCAAGCTGCTGGAGAGCTGATTGCAGGGCTCTGCGGGATGCTGCATCTCTATAGGCAAAAAGAAACATCTTCTGTGAATGTTACAAAGTTTGTTAGTGTTTTATAAACTAAATCCTAGATTGCACACAGAGAATGCTGTCTCCTCTTCTCTCCATTCTGGCCACCGGCCTTACTGTTCCAACAAGCAAAGAAAGCTCTTTATCCTCTATATTCATGGCTGACTGCCCCAGCCGTTCTCTACCTCAACGGACAGCCTGACCTGACCAGAGGGCACACCACAACAATTCTCATCTCAGGAAACAAAATTAGCAAGGAACTCTGGCAGATCCGCCGGGGGGGTGGGGGGGGCGTGTTCAGCCACTTCTTTACTTCAGACCACAGTTTAAATCTAACCCAAAATTGCAGTTACAGTTTGATCCTGCAACTCACAGAGCTCTGCAAAGGGACAGGGATGCCCTCATGCACAGTGAACTGCAAGATCAAGAAGTTAATTTGTTTTTAGTTAGAAAACACTGTTTTATTAGTAGTCAATAGACTACCCTACTATCAAAGCTCCAGCCAGGGGCTACACTACAGAAGTGAAATTTTGGACCTTATTGGACAGTTTCTTTTATGACAAATCTCTATACACTCCACTCCACATCCACACTATTTCCATATGGAAGATACCACAGTCTAACACAACTACCAGATATGCAGCCTTCCAAGCCCCACATACTCACCTGTACCGATGCAAAGTGAGGCAGAATAGTTTGCAAAGGCCTTTAACCGCACTCTCTGGCAGATCTGAAATAAATTGGATGAATGAATGAAGTTTGGGAGACACTGCTTTGGCAAACCCACTCTGCACACATTGTGAAAGAAACAGCACCTAAATGCTTTCATTAGATAAAATACAAGTACCTTGCCCAGTGACACATCTTCCCAGTTCATTGAGGATCTCTCTTCGCTCCTTCACACTTGCTGTCGTCACTTTTATAGCAAATCTCTTCAGCGTATCAGAAACCTGAAATAGCCATTCATACACACAAGGAAAGTTGATCACTCTCCTGTCAACAACAACATATGGACTGCAGAAGCAGGATAAACAAGCAGCAAGGAAAGAAGAATGTGCCTTTTTGCAGACAGCCACCTCCTTTTACTAAGCCGACCTATGTGGTTAGATAGTCATCCAATCCACCATGGGGCCTGGCAAGCCAAGAACTGCTGAATGTACCCATGAAGGAAAAGATTTACGTGTGTATCATATAAGGTACTTGCGTTCAGTAACTCAAAATCTCTTTCATTTACACAGCAGGATGACCTTTCCCCCGTTTGTAATCTGTGTACGTGGCACTGTATCCTCACTCAGTAACATACAGTACCATTAGATTCCAATCACTCTTCCATAAAGTGGACAGACTAGAGTTACATGCAATGCATCTCACGTGGATCACTCAAGGAACCAATGAAGTCAATTCCCTAACACATGTGATCTTTAAAAGTTGAAAAATTTGCACTAGAATTGAATGCAGACTTTTTGCTTTCCAGTGGTGCAGTTTAATTCCTAGATCAAGGGGAACTTCCACCATGAGACGGTCTATACTGGAAGTTTAATTCCACACGTTGAGTATTTCATGCTGTCAATTGTTATGAAATTATGTAAACAGACTAACCTTTGTACCTTAGCAGACACTGGTCATGTGTTCATGGAATTTGTGTGGGTTAATCTACTTTTAAACTGAAATGTCTAGCAAGTTTAAAGTCACATCCTAGTTATAAAAAACACCTTCCTGTGCTCCCAACACCAGAGAAAACTAGATTGTTAAATGTTTTGTTTCAGTAATTTACTTTTCACCATTTATGCTGTCTGTTTACTTTTTACTCCTAACCCAACTTCACAAGTGGAATGAGACCACTCAGTTTCACTTTGGTGCACAATCAATTTTCATGCACTAGCACCATGTCTGGAATGAAAACACTGCAGAAGAATGTTTTAGCCCAATCCCAGTAATAATGTTAACTTTTTTTTTTTTTTAATGTACTAAAACATTAATATTAAAAGTTTTGTAAAATAGGAAATGAAACATTTTTGTTTTAGGCTGACAAAAGGGCTTTGCACATTTGATGGCAGATAGCAACTGCTATAGTGTCAATTTCCTGCATCTGCAGGCGCCCGAAACCATGCGAACCGCCTAAACATAAAATCCCAACCCCAGTACAACAGACAAACTGCTTCATAGCCAATACTCCAGCTTCGGAGCTGGAACAGCTTCCATACTGCCTGCATCTCCACAATACAGTAAGAGGTGCCACGATCCACTACCCAAACCCCTGCTATATTAGGGTACACCGGTAACCTGACTGAATTGGAACACATGCATTCCCTTCATGCACCCTCCAAATCCTGATCCATCTCTTCCAAAGCGGAACACCACTGGTTGTAGTAAAAGGCCCCTTCATATGCATGGACACGGTAGGATTTGCTCTAGAGAAGTGTGAACTGCCTCCATTCATCTCAATGAAGCTTTTCCGTTTGTGTGCAAGACACCCATCAAAACTGATGACTGGAATTCCCAGGAGATTCCAAATCACACACCCACCCCAGTCACCGTTGTAACCCGTGTTCTCTTCAAGGATGGGAAAAAGGAGGGTATGTTTTCTGGCTACCAACGCACAGGATTTGTGGTGGTTGACATTAAGTGTTCTTCAGCCTATCAGTTACAATATGAACTTGTGAGAAATTATTTAACAACTGACCATCTATAGGTTTGAGACAGCCTTTACAGAGAATATACTAATGTTTTCAGGATAATTTTAAATCTGCATTATATTCCAGTGGTTCCCAACTGATCCACTAACTTTACATGAATGGCGAAAGCAACCCACTCCTGCCATCAGTGACACAGAGCCCTTTGCAAGTGACCATGAACCACTACTTGTTCTTTTTATTAAGATGTACAGAGACACACACGGAAGTTATACAAGGCAACAGTTCCATGAAAAAACTGAAGCCCAAACATATACACATCAAGACTGACGTTTTGGTTAATGAAGACCTGACCCTGGAGGAGCTCATAAGGAGACAAGAAGAAAGTATTGCAACAAATCTAAGACAGCTAAGAACTGCATGATGGTCCCTCTTCGGCATATCACAGCCATTGAGAATTTCACAGCAATACGAGGGATAGAACTTACTGTCCTGCTAAAGCATAACTCAGGGGTGCCAAACTCATTTGCTACAGTGGGCCAGATTTGACTTAAATGGACTTGATGTGGGCCGTACTTACGTACCAGAAATGGAAATACTACGGCACTCTTGTGGCATCACAGAATGATGCACATGTGAGACTGCGCTCTGTTAGGGAGAGAGCGTGGTCTTGTGAAGCAGTCTCGCATACCCAGCGCTCCATAATGTCGCGAGACCTGACAATCACCCAGTGCTCTCCATTAGGGAGAGAGTGTGGTCCTGCTCAATGGTCGCAGGCTGGATGGAAGAGGTTTGCAGGCTGCACGTTTGGCAACCCTACCATAAACTCTTACCACTTGAACTAACTGATAAATTTCCATTAGCTGTTGGACATAAAGGGCCTGACACACAGTGGAACAGTTCTCATTCCACCTAAAAAATAGCTGGGCACGCATGTGAGCACATGCACAAATTTCACTGCAATATCCTTTGCCATTAAATATGAAATAGATCTTTTTATTATTTCCAGAGGGGGAGCCGTGTTAGTCTGTGTACAGCAAAAATAAGAGTCCTGTGGCACCTTCAAGACTAACTAATTTTTTCAGGCATGAGCTTTCATTGGCTCCAACCCACTTCATCAGATGCCAGCAATGCCCCTCGGCCATGGACATTATTCAGACCCAGTCTGATTTGCAAACTTGACACAATCAGTTCCAGCTCTGCAGTTTGACGCTGAAGTCTGCTTTTGAAGCTTTTCAGTTGGAGTCTGGCAACTTTCAAGTCTGCTACTGAGTGTCCAGGGAGATTGAAGTGTTCTCCTATTGGTTTATGGATGTTGCCATTTCTGATGTCCGATTTGTGTCCCTTTATTCTCTGGTGTAAGAACAGTCCAATTTGGCCATAGGGACTTGGAACGGTTAACACATCACAAAAAGTAATTGTCTCTGTTCACACATTCTCACCTTCTAATCAACTGTTGTGAGTGAGCCTCATCTACCCTAACTGAACTGACTTTGCTAACGCTTCTCATCCTTCACCCTGGCATGTGTATGTACACCTCTCAACTGTAGTTTCCACTTCATGCATCTGATGAAGGGGGTTGGAGCCCACGAAAGCTGATGCCCAAAGAAATCTGTTAATCTTTAAGGTGCCACATGACTCTTGTTAACTTTTTATTACGTATCCACTTTATCATATATGGCCACTAATTTAACATTTACTGATTCTTTTAAAACTTGCTCATGTTCCAGACAGCACTCAAGACTGGCCTAAGTGGAAGGCCAGAGAAAATATTTATCTTTTCCACTCTGTGCTTTTGACAGCTCTTCCGGCAGAGGCAGCTGATTTCATCTATCACTTGTGTGACCGTTTTGCAGAGGCAGCAAGAAGGGTTGATTCAAAGATCCCTTGCAGTGGCCACAGGAACTGACAGCGGGTCTCGGCTGGCGTGGGGACCCACGGAGAGGTGGCTGCAGACGACGACCTGGCTCTTTGAGTTGGGAACTGACTGGATTTCAGCGTGACTGGGGCCTTTTTACCACCGACGGGGAGAACAGGCCGCACCTCGGCCGACGGCCCCGCCCCGCACAGCCGCTGGCTGGCGACAGCGCCCCGCCCCGCTCCCCCGCGGGGCCAGGGCGAGAGCAGGCCTAGGAGCCCGGGACTCGCTCCGCCCGCAGGGGGCAGAGGAGGAGCCGGGCGGGGGGACCCGGGGCTGGGCGGGGCTGCCACGTCCCTTTCGCCGTGAAGGGGAGCAGCCGCCTCCGCGGAGCCGAGCCCCGGAACCGGCCCCGCCGCCCCTGGGCCCGGCCTCCCCACTCACCTGCAGCGTGTCGGTCGCCATCGCGCCGGTCTGACCCCGGAAGGAAGCACTACTGCCGGCTTCACTTCCGGGTCACGCTGACCCGGCCCGGGCGGAAGGCGGGGGGCGGGGCTCGTCACCATAGAGATGGCCGGAGGGGGTGGGGCAGGGCCGCCGGACGAACGCTTCAAAGCTCCGCGGCCGCCCCCTGCCCCTGCGGGTTCCCCCGCCAGGCCCGGTCACGTGGCCCCGAACGCCGGGGTCGCCGAGGGAACAGAGGCGCTTCCGGCCTGCAGTTGCAGGTGCCTGGCTGAGGTCGGCCCTGTCCATCTCCCGCCCCGCTCACGTTCAAAGGCTCACACGTTTGTCGCATGAGCTTTCGTGGGAGAACTTCCCACTTCGTCAGAGGCTTGGAAGATGGGGAATTTCCAGCCTGGGAATGTCAGTCATAGGACGAGGTTAGGGCAAATCAAAGCTGTCAGTCTGATCAGATCCTGATTTACACTTCTCTGCATTCGGCCCCATTCTGTAAGTTCACCCTCTTCAAAGCCTCTCACGAAGTGGGATTTTCTCCCACGAAAGCTCATGCGATAAATGTTAGTCTTTAAAAGTGCCCCAGGACTACTTGGTTTTTTTTTTTGGGGGGGGGGGGGGGTGGAAAACGGGCAGTGCCTATAGAGCAATTGTAGGCTAGGGAATTAAGAAACAATTGTTTTCACCCCTGACAAAACTTAGGTGCCTTTAAGTTCTGCATCTGAATCCACATTCAGAGCTGGATGTGGGCCATTTGTCAGAAGTGACAATCACTTATGATTCTCCCTGAATTAGAAAGGCTGCAACTCTGAAAAGCAGGTTTTGGGGTTTTTTGGCTTAATAGTTTGGTTTCAGAATCTTATATAATGAAAACTCAACTTAAGTCCATCAGACCACCCAAAATTACAACAGCTGAAATTAGCTATTTTTCATAAAACAAATACAGGACATGCCTGGCCTAACTGTAGCAAAATAAAAACATAGCACTGAATTGCTAAACCTTAGAGCAGAATCAGCAGCTTAGCAGAGCCAGGCTCTCATACAGAGCAATCAAATTCAAGAAAATGAGGTGAGACCTGTAATTGAGAATGTCCCACAACTGACCCATACAGCGCCTAAATTGAAACGAGGCAGTAAATCTTGCTAAGGAAGATCTATCTTTAAAGTGATCTCCCCATCATTTCTCTAATTTATCAACCTTGGACTTAATTTTCATTGTTTATTCAGTTTATCGTAGACTGGTCTCAGGGCAGGGAGTCTATTTCACTGCAATGTGATGTGCCGCACTACGGTACAAGTTAACTACTGCCTGCGGTTGTTGAGCACATTTGGTGAATATCCTGGATCTGGCAGCAACCCAGGCTAGCAAGTTGAGCTAAGCCAGAAGGCCAGGAGAGATCCACAGTACCTGAGCAGCAACACCCACTCTCACTCCCAACTCCCATGTAGACATAGCGTAAGGGTTTGTCTACACCTGCCTGAATGACTATAGTGGCCACATGTGGATTGATTCCAGAATATCTCTTGCACTGTAAATTCACACCCTACTTTAATTCAAATTAATGTTCAAGGGTAGTCAAGACAGAAATGCATTAAGTGACATGAGAAGTACTTGCCAAGTGTCAGTCCCTCTGGCTCTCACGTGCATGGGAAAGTTTTTGAAAGTCTAGAAAATTTCTGAAAATTATTCTGCGGCTGCTTTGGTGAGTGTGTGTTACTGAAGGCAAGATCAAAACAGTGCATCTTTGGGATCAAACCCCACATATTAAGTTTCAAACCAATGGAAAATTCATGCCTCCACTCTTTTCCCATATAACCACACAACAGAGGGTGTAAAATAGCACTTTATTTCTCTAATTCAACAGGTACACCAAATTACGGGTTAGTCAAAGAGACCAAATCCCATGTCCTCATCAGACTCCTCCGATTCCTCCTTTATCTCCTCTTTGGCTGGAGCAGCAGCAGCAGGAGCTGCGGCTTCAGCTGCCACAGGGGCAGCAGCCACAAAGGCTGAGGGGTCAGCCAGGAAGGCCTTTACCTAAAAAGGATAAAAGCAGAGTGATTTCAGGGTACGAACAGAGGTCACAATTTACATCTACTATCCTCCTGCCAGACTGAAAAAAGCTGGGACTCCATAGGGATTAAGAGCAGGATGCACAAGTAAGGGCAGGCTAGCATGAAGTGAAGATAACCAAGAGGAGGGCAAGGTTGCCTTATAAGATGAGGACGGGGGGCACTCCCTAAAAGCACATTCCCCGCCCTCTTTCCCAGTAAGCTGCTTCTAAGATTGAGGGTGAATAGGCAGGGAACTGCACCACCCCACAAGCAATGCATTTCCCCCGGATGTGATGCAGTTCCCTGCACTTCACACTGTTTAACCCATATTAAAGCTGTGCACCTTAATATCTGGGGAGAAGCAGCAACATCGATGCCTTCATAATGGAAACATTTCACACTCGCTCTGAGCGTCTCAGAGCTCACATCACTAATACAAAAAGCACGCTCAGTGACAAGTTCATCAGCCATCAGTGAGCAAACAAGCTGTTCCAGTCTGTCTAGTCAAGACTTTACCTTTTCAGCCAGTGGGAAGGTGTAGTCTGTCTCCACAGCCACTGCTAGGACTCGCTTGTAGCCATTGATGATGGAGTGAGGCACAGAAGCAATAGTTGGATAGTCAATTTGCAGACAAACACTAGCTATGTTACGAACACCCTGGCGAAGAGGCAAAGGAAAACTCATGTTCCAAACATTCATCTTGGATTAAACCTCCATAAAACTACCATCAATAACATGTGCAAGCATAATAAAGGGTGCTATGGGTGAGATAACTGTGTGGTTCTGACAAATGAGACACAAGAAAGAAGCAACCCAGAACCACTTGTTAAAAGGTGTTTCCAGATTTTGTATTCCCTGCATTTCATACATAACCAGTAGCCAACAGAATGGAGCATCACTCCTGACAGGAAACACATCTCTGTTGCAAATCAAAATTCCCAGCATTCAGGGATGCATGAACAACCCACCAGGAAGGCCATGATCGGCACAAATCCTATTTTCCAAGGGTGAGAAGGAAGATCAAAGCATCTTGGGAAAACTGGGGAACTGGCCAGCAGGCCTAGACACACTTGCACTCTGGCTCTTTCAACCGTGGAGTGCCATAAAATGGCACAGACCAGTTTTAAATGGAGCATGCCAAGCTAATAACCTTTCAGGATTCAGCGTTAGCCTCGTTCACAGTTCAATATAAAAACTCGCATGACCTCCTAAGCTTCAGATCAGATACCCGAGCACTTAGATTGTCCCCATGACTACAAAGAATACAGTAGACATGGCACAAGCAAGCAGCTCTTACTTCCAGGAAGCGTCTGTGCAGAGTCTCTTCGGTGATGTCCAGCACCTCAGGATTGTAAATGCTTCCATTGTCAAACACCTGCTGGATTATCAGCCCGAAGGAGAATGGGGAAATGTTCAACATGTTCAGCAAGGTCGCTTCACTGGCTCCCACTTTATCTCCAGTCTTGATCAGCTGCACATCGCTCTGGGAGTCAAGGAAGGAAAAGTTCCAAAGTTAGTCTAGGTCACAGGGAACTGAAGCAATTATATGCACAAATGATTCTGTATCAAAACAGGTGCAAAAGTCAGCAGAGCAATCTGTGTGAAGTATGAGGAGCAGCCCACCCAATAGAAAGCACATTCCAAAGTGAAGCCCATAATTATGAGAAGTGAAAATGGAATCAGCCACACTTAACACATCACCTAGTAGACCTAGGCTGCCCCATGAGACATTCAAACCAGAGTTTCTCCTCCCCAAAATACAGGTGTGCCCCACTAGAAGGAACTAAACCCTTTTCCTTCTACACCAGTGTCAAACTAGACATCTGGCTTTAAAGATTACTTAAGGTAGAGCAGTACCACCCCCCCAGTTACGATTACGTCCAAATTTTAATGGACTCTCAACCTTTGTATGTACTATTCCTTGCAGAGCAGCAGTAACCTAAATAATCAGAATTTGTGGGGGCAGTTTTCTCAAAAATGGATCAATACTCACTGACGAGCCTTTCTTGAAATTGCTCAGGGACTCGTCTTTTTTCAGAAACCTTTTACCAAAACTAACAGACTTGGGTTTAAAATTCCTGGCTCATGTTACAGAACATGAACCATTATCTACACCACTAGTCATTTTCCCAAGTAAATGAGAACGCTGCCAACACTACACCAATATCTCAGAGTGAGATGCAGTTGCACTGATAAAAGGGAGTAACCTTGTGGGCACCTGGTGTTCAGAAGCAGTCTCGGGCTCCACTTTCCCTGCATCCAAGGGGGCCAAGAGAGCAGGGAACATCTCCCTCAAATTGCGCCACAGTGAGTTATCAGTCCAGATCCTCACACAGTTCCCCGTTGCCATCACACTGCTGTATTTCATAGCAGCACTGGTCTTCCCGAAACTCAGCGGGGGCAGGAAACTGGTAATGCTGCTATTCTGTGTAAGCAAGTCTCCCTTTCCAAGAGAGTTTTTACTAGGAAGAAGGCAGCTGGGTGACTTTGAAGCCAAATGGGACCATTATGGTCATCTGGTCTGATCTCCCCCACAGCACACAGGCCAGAGAACCTCACCCAGTCATTCCTGCATCAAGACTCTTAGTTAGGCTTCAATTAAAGCACGGAATTCTAGAGATGAATATATGGAACACTGATGGGCATTTGCAGGGTCAGTCAGCAAATCAGACCTACTGTGCCGTCTGGTAAAAGCCATCTGAGAGATGAGCTCCTCAGACACTACGAGGGACAACCTTCCCAATCAGCTTAGTGAAATGGCAAGAGGCGAAAAGAATTTACCCAGCCCAATTTCTTTGACAGCTTCCTATTTGATTGGGATTTCTTTCTCATACAATGTCCTGCTGTCACATTCCTTTGCTATTTTCCTTTTAAGACACTTTAGAGACATGCCTCCAAATCCTCAATAGAAGGTGGGGAATGATTTGTGCACAGAAAGAAACATACAGCATTTGGACACAGAGATGAACTAGCAGTAAATCTGCGGTCCCAACCCTAGAAGAACAGTCAAACTGGCAACCAGGGCCATGCAGTATAGATCAATTAAAAGCTGTGAGTAACCTTTCACTTGCTCACAACTGTGCGCCACATTCCTGAACTCACCAGGATTTCAATGGTACCTCTGGAGATCTTCGTGGTGATGCCCAAAGCCTGGAAGAAGGAGGTCTTCTCAGGACCCAAACCAGTGTTCTGGGCCGGCACAGTGACATCACAAGGAGCAATGGCACCCGCACGAGCAGCTGCTGGCACCTAACACAAGAGTGCAAGAAGAGACGGCAAAACAACACTTGGCTTTCAGAATTCGCATCTCCCAGCTATGCACAGGGCGAAACTCAGGTCACAGCAAATCAGTGGCAGAGCTAGGAGTACATCACAGGAAATACCTACTTCTCACTGCCTTCTAAAATCAGGCATCCACTGAGGATGTTCACTGTTACACTCTCTCCTTCTTCACATCGGGCCCAAGACCTCCCTGAGTAGACAGACCCTAACAAGAGCATCACTCCTTCCTTACCTTGTTAGCTAACAGCATGTCCCTGATCTCAGTCAGATCCTCCTTGGTGAACACAAAGCCTACATTCCCACGGATATGCGGCAGCAGCCTGGTGGAAAGACAACACTACTCAGTTTCACTCCTCCAGACAACATGCTTTCTTCCCCAGGAAGCAGAGTAGCACTATTATTTTACTCACTTTTCTAGAGCAGGGTTATTCTCCAGATGACCACGGATAGCCTTGCGCATCATGGTGTTCTTCCCCATCAGCACAACAGCCTTCCCCCGCAAGGACATGCGGATCTGCTGCATCTGTTTGGATCCTACATTGTCTGCTCCCACGATGAAGCATTTTGGATAATCATCCAGGAGTTGCTACGGAAAGAACAAATGAGTTTTACAAAGAAATCTGGAACAGGGACCAGATTTAGAGTTATTATTAGGTCCCATTTAGGCACTTAACAAAATGGCCAGATTTCTATAAGTGCTTAGCACCCAGTAACTACATTTAGGTGCATAAATAGGATCTACTGTATGCTACACTCAGAAATGTAAGCCAAGTGTTTTAAGCACTGACTCTGTAGCAACCTAAGGAGACTGAAAATTGTCAAATCAAGATTGGAGACTGGGGCCCAGGAGAGAGGGAGAAATACCCCGGAGTGGCAGACAGGGCTCTTCTGATTTATTTGTGATTGAAGTGGATACCTTTCTTAGCAGCATGGTTTAATTTTTTCCAGATCCAACTGTTCGAGGGATCTTACTCAGGCCTCCTGATTGCTTTTAAATGTCCAGACACCTGCCAATGGCTGGTATATTCATGAAGACAGAGGGAACAGCTGGACAACTGCCTATTTCAAAGCTCACTTGAAGGAGCCTATAGACAGCCCTTATGATTAAATTGGATGTAACAGAAGAGTTTTGAGTCCTATAACAGCAGCTATCAGTGGGGAAGAAGAGATCCAGCTGTAACAGGGCTACTCTTTTTTCACCCAAGCAGCACCATCACTGGCAGTCCTCCAGGAGCGAGAGGGCTGCGCCTCACTGGTATACAATGGAATACGTCACTGTAACAGCCATTAACCAGTGCGGCCGCAGACTCTACAGCAGAGGTGCACAGCCTGCGGCCCCCCAGGACACATGCTGTGTGCAGCACTCTGGGAGCAGAGCAGGCGGGGGATCACGTCACGTGACCCCCCCGTGGCATTTGTGGCCCTCCAGTGGCCTCCAGGCCCCGCCGAGGCGGCACTTACGATGATTTTCAGGAAATAGTTGGATTTCCACGTGGCCCTGTCTTCCCTGGGCATCGCGCCGGTGCTCCAAGGATTGCCGCGGGGGTTTAAAGACCAGCTGTTACCTGGGCGGGAGAGGGGGAGGCAGGTCAGCCAGAGCCCTGCAGCCCCCGCCCCGCCCCGCCCCGCCCGGCCCGAGGAGGGAGGGAGGGGTCCGGCCCGACGGGGAGGGAGGGGGCCCGGCCCGGCCCGAGGGAAGAAGGGAGGGAGGAAGGGGCCCGGCCCGAGGGGGGAAGGGAGGGAGGGGGCCCGGCCCGGCCCGGCCCGAGGGAAGAAGGGAGGGA
>ML685811.1:314351-381976 GCA_007922175.1 Pelusios castaneus
GAGGGAGGGGGCCCGGCCCGGCCCGGCCCGAGGGAAGAAGGGAGGGAGGGAAGAAGGGGCCCGGCCCGATCGGACAGGCGCGGGCGGCAGGAGCCAGGCGCGGAGAAGCCGGCGCAGGGCCCGCTCTGGGGGGGTCTGTGGCCCGGCCCGGCCCGGGAAAAGGACACGGAGAAGCCCGCGCGGCCTCGGGCCCCTGCTCCGGTGCTGACGCGGCCAGGCCGAGGCCCAGCGACATCCGAGGCCGCGGCGGGCCTGGGAGGCCGGACGCGGAGCGGGCCCGGACCGAGGGGGCCCCGCTCCCCCTATAGCCCGCACCAGCCTCACCGCACACGAGGGCCTCGCGAAAGAAAAGGGCGGGCGCCCGCCCCCCATCCTCCTGTTATAGTCCGAGCCATAGCCAATCAGCGATAGGCAGCTGCCGGCCCTGCTCAGCTTATTGGATGAGTAAAGATGTCAATCCAGGTACGCTGTCGAATGCCTCCCTCTCATTAGACAGAAATCTTGTCATTCACCAATATGGCAGCGAAAGGCGCTGTCTTTTAAAGGGGCAGTGGCCGCACAAGGAGCGAGGACTCCTGCGAGGGCTCCGCCTGCTGGCAGAGACGGCCTCTCCCCCCGCCCAGGGTACACAGCCAAGGAGCCCGGGGGCACTTAAGACTAACACATTTATTTGTGGCATGAGCTTTCGTGGGAGAAAATCCCACATTTTCTCCCATAAAAGCTCATGCAATAAATAAATGTGTTAGTCTTTAAAAGTGCCCCCGGACTCTCTTGTTTTTCTGAACTAGACTAACACGGCCCCCTTTGGTACTTGAGGGTACACCTTCACCTAAACTTGCCCCCCACACCTGTTTTCCCAGTGGCCTCTTGCAGCCCCCACCCCCATGCAGCCAGTCTATGACATCATTTCCACAGCCCTCTGGCACATAATATGATGTCACAGGAGCTACACATCTGCAGGTGCAGAGGTGAGGCCAGAAGAAGCAGTTCAGAGTCCATCAATCAAACACTCCACAGCAGTAACCGGGCTGTGCCTCAGGGCTGCTCTAATTTAGGAAATGTTTCAGAGGGGTAACCACGTTCATCTGGGTCAGCCAAACAAATGAGTCCTGGGGCACTTTGCAATAAATAAATGTGTTAATCTTTGAAAGTGTCACGGGACTGTTTGTGTTGCTAATGTATGAACTGTTTCTGGGATCACAGGGGCACAGGGCGCACTCTGTCCTCGTTCCCTGCACAGGGGTAGGGAAATCAGTATTGCTACATGTCAAGATTTTTTCACAAGTGACAGGATTTCAGATGGGTCAGGAGTTTTTCTGGCAATGACTTGAGATCCTGCAGCAGCCCTGCCAAGGTCAGCCCTTCCAGAAGCTGACAATCTTTCCCCCCCCCTCACCGTTCTCAGAGGAAAGGAGAGGGAAGAAACAAGTAAAGAGCCTTGCTGCAGGCTCCCAGGCCGGGGACTGCAAAATGAAAATCTCCAGGAGGAGCTGAGATGAGACCAAGTGGTACTGAATTGGGAAAGAGGGGATGGGGGGGGGGAGAAGAGGATTAATTACTGGGCAGGGAAGTGGTATACATAGGAGTGAGTGCTCCTGCGGCAGATCCCAAACTCCCACTACCCAATTAAATTTGGGACAATGGGCAACTTTAATTGTCCCAGACACCCACTAGGGCTATCAGGGAGAGTTCAACAATCAAAGAGACTAAAAGAAACACATCTTTTAAAAAATATCTCATACTGAAAATTATGGATTATAGGCATTTTATGACTTTAAACCAAACTTGCTATTTTTGTATAATTTAAGCATTGTAAACTGCTGACAAGAAAATTTATTATCCTGTTTTAGATAGTTTTAATATTAGCTTTAATAAAATGTTGATCGGTTCCTATCAGTTTAATGTCTGATAAGACCTCTATATGGGGCCCATATATTAAATGGCTTTTTGGAACAGAGTGATGGAATTGAAGCTAACTCCATGAGCTCCTGCCATTAACAGGCTATCATTTTATTTCCCTCGCGGGGGTGAGAATATTCTAGTTTAAAAATCAGAAATAGTTTAACTGTTTCTCTGTGATAAGATTGACTTGGTGTTGCTTCTTATAACAGTTGTATCCTAAAAGCTTTAGGGGATTGGGTTTATTTATGATTAAATAAAACAATTTTGTGTATCTAAAGGTGAGCTTTTTTTGTGTGTTACTAGAGGATTGTTTTAAAAGCTGGTATTCCACTTTGTACTGTGAATCCTTCCCAGACTGAAAGTCTGTCAGAAAGATTTTTTTAAAACAACATTGAAGATCATCATCACGTGTATTAAATAACTGCATAGATTATAAACACTGAGTCCTGTGGCACTTTAAAGACTAACAAATTTATTTAACACACAAGAGTTAAATGTGTTAGTCTTTAAAAGTGCTACAGGACTCCTTGTTTGTTTTGCTGAAATAGACTAACATGCCTAACATTTTGGAATTTATCTGCATGGATTATATAGATTTGGTTGTATTCTTCTTCCCACCCAGCATATGTTCAACGTATCTTGATTTGTAAGATCAAGTGAAGGCACTTGATGTTGTACTGCACACAGCACCCAAGGTCCCAAGCCAGATTTTCAAAACTACTGTAATGTAAATTCTAAATACTACTACTTCTGGTTCTTAGGATGTGGCTTGGGACAGATCACTGGGTGGGTGTCTCTTTCCAGTTTCTCTGCAGAGTGAAGATTAAGCTCTACAGGGAAGCGTTATGATAAGTTTATGTTATTTAGTGTTTGTGACACGCTCACAGCTGTGAAATACGCAGTATTACTCTACTAAAGACTGATTTTAAGGGTATTGTTTTATCCTGGCAGGCATTCAATGAGAGAGTTGCTCCCTGCACACTCCTTGCTGTTTATTTTTCCACCAAGCTTTGAAATCAGAACTAGCAGGTAGCAGCACTGTTCCACAGACAACAGTAGAGACTAGAGAAGAAACTGCCAAAAATGAAGTGAGCTCTGGAGATAGACAGCTGGCTTTGGGACTCTCAGAACTTGCAGTCAAGGGCTTGTCTACATGGAGAAATTGACTGGCACAACTAGAAACAGAGTAACTATTCCTGTGTAACTCCTCCCTGTTGATTCGATTCCAATGAATGCAAGTTTATTCCCCCAAATTATTACTCTGCTTGGATGAAACAAGTGTCCCCTTCTGTCTCAAGTTCTCCACGTACTGCCAATGGCCGGCACACTCCAGGTCCTCTCAGGCATGATCCTCTCTGAGTGATGGTGGCGCACTGGGAGTTCTTGACCTGTGGCAGCAAGACTTTAAGCTCTTGCTGTTCCTCACACCACCGCCTGTAACAGGCAACACACTTCTGCAGCTGTAGCATTGCAGGCCCAAGGCCAGTTAAGCAAAGACCCCCGTCTCTTTCAAATACAGCTTCCACAGAGCCACTCAGCCTCCTGGTGATTCCCATCCTGACGACGTCAGCCACATTACTCACTGCAACGTTCCTCCCTGTAGCATCCTCCAGGCATCGCCGTAATGTCACACGGATCACCCGCTGCAGAGATTCTGGTCCCTCCCTGCCTGTGCAGAATGTGCATCGGGTCATTACTGACCCTCTGCAGGAGGTGAATCCTCTTCAACTGCCTGATGGTGCTGTCCACTTTATTGAGAGGTACCTGCGCCAGAGCAGTGAGTACCAGGCAATGAGATCTCATTTTTTTAAGTTTTACCAAATGCCCTCCTTTCCTGGGACTGTGCTTTGGATCTTCATGAGTCTGGTCACTATTTCCTGTGGTGTAAAGTCTTTCAGCCCCTCTTTACGGCTGGGCAGGGACAAGGGCTGAACATCACAGCAAGCTCAGGCTGTAGGATTGCCATGGGATTAGCCTATGGCCTCTTTTCCTCCCGGTTGCTCAGTACTCAGTTATGCTAGATTTTGAGGGGGAATCTCTAGGATATTGACAATGTCCCTGGTGACAGGATCCTTCCACACTGACTTTGGGACAGCACCGGTCGTTTTAGGAAGGACAGCTTCTGAGACAGTGACACTTGTCCTCAGACAGCGGTTCTCAACGAAGCCTTTCTGGGTGGTCTCTGTTGTAACGTGAGATCTTCTGGGGATGCAGTCCCATTGGGTGATCTTGGAGGCCATGCTGGTCCATCTCAAAATGAGATCGTGCTGCATGGTCCTGAAAATGGAGATGATTCTTCCATTGGCAGGGTCCCACTGGGTGACCTGCAGGGGGTGCAGGATTCCCCCAGGTTATCTGTAAAGGGCTGTTTATCTCTGAGGGAGTTGAGTGGGATGCAGTAGCAGGGTTGCCAGCGGAGCTGCGGCATATGGCATTTCTGCATTCAGAGCAGGGCCGGATGTTACAGCTGTCCTCTTCTGGTGTGGGACTCTGTTTGCAGGTGTCTTGATGTGACTTGCATTTCTTCTGTTTCAAAAGAGAGAGGGGACATTGGAAGGTGACCTGCTTGCTAGGGACTTTCTTAACGTGTTTGTTAAGATCACCAAAGCACTCATATCCTCAGACCAGGGACAAAGGAGCCCATCCTAAGGGAAGGTGTAGTGGAGATAGATGTAATCGTTTTCCCTGATGTAATTGTTTTCCCTGGTTTCCCTTCCTGTGTTGACTGGGCTTTAGTCCCTTGTATGGTCTTGCCAGATGGCTCTCTGGGGGAGTAGCATCAAGCAACTCAGCTGCACTAGCATCTAGGACACTGAGGCCCCACTGGGAGGCCTGCATGGACATGCGGTCTTTCCCGTGTCGGCACCTTGCTTGGCAGTGTTTGGGACAGCGAGAGTGCATTCAGCATCAGGATCACCTGAGACCGTGGAAGTACCGACAAGAGTTCTCCTTCTGACCTCCTTCGGCTGCAAAGTGTGCAAAGGAGACATTTGTCCTAGCTTTGATGTCCCACTGAGCAGTTCCTGAGATGCAAGATCTCCCCTCAACAGTGTTCATCTGTGACGTACTGGAGGTGCTGAGGGTTGTCTTAGAAGCCACGTCCCAATGGGCATTCTTTGGGGTGGCTGTGGGCCACGCAACACTTGACCTGGTCCAAGGAGTCTGCTAGAGGGCGATCGTCTATTCAGTCTGTGCCCAAGTCTCCAAAGCAGAAGAAACATGGAAATCTGGAAAAGAAATATCTTCTTTTGAAGCAACAGATGTAGAATTCACCTTAAAATCAGTGGTCTTCTTCAGGGCTGTAAATCAAATCTTCTAGTTGGTGCCGGTTCTGCCTCAGTTATTAAGCTGCTAAGAGCAGATTTACAAAATGTATTAAAGCTTAATGTTAAAATTGTATAAATGTTAAAATGACCTAAAACACAGATTAATGAAAACGTTTCCATTCATCTGGGTGTAATGATTACATTGTCAAAAAGGAGCAAGTTTGGTTTAAAATGTCATAAAATACATACAATACATAATCTGCAATATCTCATATTAAGGTTAATACATTTCAGAGGACAGTTTAAATATCAGTATCCAAATACTCAGATACAACACTCGTGAAAAGTTCTATTAGGAGTAGTTTGTAAAAATAAATATAGTAATGAGTGTAAATTGTCCCTCAGTAACTGAGAATTTTAAGTAGGTAGGCCCCGAATAAATACAGTCCATTCAGGAAGTATTTGGGGTACTTTCCTGTCTTGGTTTCTCATTGGCACGGTAGCTCATTTCTCCTCACACTGCCAATGCCTGGGGCTCTCTTCTAAATAAATGTCCCTTGACCAGACGATGAAATACTAGGAGAAATGAGTGACAGTGCCAAGAAGCCGCCAAGATGGGAAAAGAGCTGAAATTCTTCTCTCATAGACTGTATTTACTAACAAACAACCTACTTAAAATAAAATGCCCAATTACTGAGGGACAATGCACGCTCATCACAGAATTTCTTCTCTGCAAATCACCCCATTATAACTTCCTAAGAATAATAGATTTGCATATTTGAAAACTGATATTTCAATTCCATTGTTAAAGGTACTAACTCTCATTTGGGATACTGGCATGAGTTTGAACTCTTGGTGAGTTTTGAGTCTGGTGATACTGCAGGAATCATGATGAGAAGTTCTGCGCTCCTACTCCATGAGTCTGCAAGGAATCAGATCCGTTAAAGGGATCTGGCAAATTTCCTGGCACGCAAGCACACAGTTTAGTTTCACAGATAATATCACAGCTAACCAAATTGGAATAAGACCTTGGTCTCCAGATGCCAAGCTGACAGCACTACCTGGTGGCATTCTCGGCTGATGATACAAAGCCCATGTTCGCTGCTCTTGTTACTATGGAATCATAGTAATTTAGCACAGAGGGATTATTATGTTTGTCACAATCTGGCTTTTTGATTCCCCTGATAACTCAAGGAGAAACCACAGCTGTGGGAGGGAAAGCTGGTTGGGTAGCGATAAATAGGTAATTTGTTAAACAGGCAGGAAAACTTATTACACAGGCAATGGCTGGCAGGGTCCCTCCCAGTGGAAGTTTGGCTTTTGAAGAGTTGGTGCCATTTTTTTCCTCTAGGAAAAGCTATTTGCTGGCTCCGCCTACTGTGGCTAAGCCAAAGGTTAGTCTTCCAATAATAGAACAATGGCAAACGCTCTAAAACGGGCTCTAATTATCTCACACAACACTCCCGCAAGGTATTATCCTGGATTTATTAGTGTGCCAGCATTGCACAGTCTCTTTTTTCTCTCTCTAAAGAGATGGAGACCTGATTCTAATGTCTATGACACCAATGTAGATGTGGAGTGACGCCACTAACATCAGTGGAATCAGAAGAACAGCCCCTTCTTAGAGAAGTTTTCACTCAACATTGGGAAACCGAGGCACACAGCTTGTACCGGCTTGTACAAGGCCAAACAGCTTGTCAGGGGCCGAGCCAGGACTAGAACTCATCATCCAGAGGTCTTAGCGCCATGGCAAGAGGTTAACTTTACAGCCACTTTTGAGTCTCTGCACTAGATTCCTATACTGAAACCCAAGATTTAAAAATGTCATTGTGCTAGAATCCACCCACACAACAAAGGGTTCCGGCTACTACACACAGGTTGAGGCAAAGCAGGTATCTATGATCTATAGGAAGCAGCTGGCAAGCAGCAAAAGTTTATTTGCAAAGTGGGGCAAGGTGAGGTTGATCCCGCCTCAGCACTCTATTGTAATTACTTCTCACGATTAAAACCAGTGTCAGATGGATGGTGGTGCTGGGTCTGGGGGACTTTAATAATAATCAGTTTAGGTCTCAGATCTATAGTGGCCACTTTGTTTTCTTCACACATCCTCTGCTCACAGATCCAAGACCATTCCCTCCTAGAGCAAACTGTTTCCAAAGGGGTACAGATCTTTTGTTTTCCATCGATCTCAAGTTTACTGCAATATTGTGCTCAGGACCAGGTTCTTACCCAAAACCTTGTTTTAATTTGCGTCTTGGTGATCATTCCTTGTGAAAGTCAAAGGCCAAGAATGCCCCATTGTCTTCTATTTGTGCTACTGCCATGGGACTCTGTAAGTCCCTGGAGATTATGTGCTCTTGAGGATTGGGATGTTTTCTGTTCAGGAACGTGGGGTTTTTATTGGTTTTATACAAACCCTCTGTACATCTGTGGTGTTTTGAGGAATCATCAGTGGTATGATTTCAAACACAGTCCAGAGGGGTATCAGGCCTGTTACGTATGGAACTCCCGGCCTATTTAGCCAGGGGTTTCCAGTGTAGATTGTGATTGTCAGTAAGGTCACCAGCAGAGGCTGAGCAGTCCCTGTGGGAACTAGCACTTCATGATGACTCAGCACAGGCAGTTAGTGCAATGGCGTCGGCTACGGCAACATCAGTGTTTTGTGCCGAGGCAGGGGGCTGAGCAGGATTCATGTCTGCTTACAGCACAAGTGACCTTTCTTAGCATCTCGGGCCTGTCCATGCCAAGTAATAAACACCGCCCTCTTCATGCGTTGCCAGCGTGCCCTTTGGTGTCTGCATCGTGGAAGGCAAGAGGAGTTACAGGTGATAGCTGCTTTGACCCAAGTCAAGTGGACTGGACTCAAGTCGAGTGAAAATAATGGTAAAATTTTATTAGCATAGTCACAGGAATTTTAAATGGAAAAAGCAGAGTTAGAAGTTTACAAGGAGAAAACGAAAATCAAATAACTGTCGACCCAGAGGGAAATCCCCCCAAACTATGCTGGGCATGACTTGATTGTGACCCACCTTGTCTGATAGCTCTTTGATTGCACTGAAAGAGTTGGTCAGATTAGGAGATCATTGTAAACAGAGCACTAAGGCCTTTAAAGACAACATGACAATAAGCCAAACAAAAAATCTCTCCAAGAAACAGCTGTGTATCTAGGCTTAACTTGCCTCGGACTGGGGCAGCTGTGCCGCCTCTGCACGCAGAATCCTTTGCTCCTCTGAACTTGGGCTGTACACACCTGCTGCCTGTGTCCAGTGTAAGTCCTGAACAACCCACCTCAGCCTTCCAAAGGCTCATACTTGCCCACCCCCCTCAAACTTTTTCTTAACCATATCCAGTATCTGCAACAGCGCATTACTTCAACTTGCTGGCCTGTGCTTCGGCACCATCGCTGTCTATGAAGTACACTCACCCGTCACCTGGGACATCCCCTTCCCCAGTCTGCTCGGTGCAGCATCTTGAAAGTTCAAGTCTAAACTGTCCTTGAAATATATCAACTGGGTATTTCTGATCCTCCGTCTGGCAGCAGCCATCTTGAGGGAAATCTGGTGGCAGCAAAAAGCCTAGCCTGCATTCCACCAGCAGGAAGGGCATAAACCAGTTTAAATCCCTAGTTACCAGGCAAGCTCTCAATGTCTTCCTCAGGCAGGAATGGCCCGAGAGACTGTTAAACCATTATTAAAAGAGGATGAAATGGTTTTGCTCCAATGCTGGGCTACTGGGGAAAACAACATTTTCCCCTTCCGCAGCACCTTCCCTCCAAGGATCTCAAAGCCCTTCAGAAACAGTGAATTAAGCTCAACACCCCAGTGAGGTAGGTTAAGTATTGTCCCAATTTTGCAGATAAGGAAACTGAGGCACCAAAGTTTATAACTCACTCAGTATCACATATACTCTACAGAGCCACTCCCAGTCCTGTGCACTGGACACAGGACCATCCTTCCAACCAGCAGGGCCAGAACACATGCCAGGTTCAGCAGGACGGTCAGAAATCCCAGTTGTAAGTCGAACTAACTTCAAATCCAGAATGATAATGTAGATAAATTCTTGCCTTGTGAACCTTCGAAATGCTGTGCTCACCCCAGCTGCAGTCGCTCTTAGTTTTACCACTTCATCCACAAATCCCTGCCTCCACAACCACAAACTGAGGCTCATTTGTACAGGAAACCAGTGAAAAATGGTTCCACTTATTCAAGAGGGGTAGTAAAGAATCAAGACAAGGTTACTTAAAATAGTAAGCTAGAATCTCTCTGTTAAAGAGAGGGATTTTGTTTCTTACTATTACTCCCAGAACTCCCTATGCCTTTTCCACACTGGCCATTGTTAACCACTCTGTTACACACCTTAATAATCAGAGTCATATTTGAAAGGCCTATTCTTGCTGCGCCGCTTTGACCATTACTGTACAACACCGGAGGGCTGTTTTGCCCTTCTATAGTACCCTCCTTCTGAAGATCTGAAAGCACTTTGACAAACATGAACCAAACCTCAAAATCCCACAAGATGGGAATACTGCTCCATTTTGCATATAGGGAAACTGAGGCGCACAGCAGTTAAGTGACTAACCCAAGGCTACACAACAAGTCAGTGGCAGAATCAGGAATAGATTCTAGATCTTCTGACTCCCAGCCCTTTTCTTTAGCTCCAGGACCATCCTTCCCCAAGTAACCCTCTGCTCTCATTTCTGATGGTTGAAGAGGAACAAAACCATGATGGTGGACCATTGAGCTCTCCCCTCTGTGGTATGCAGCACTGAATTAAGACTCATTTCACACCCTGGAAGTCAGGCTTTAGGAGAAAGGCAGGTTAAGTCAAATACAGCAGTTTACAGGTTACAAAATAAACTTTACAGGTCAGCTGTGAAAAATTAAAAGAGCTATTCACAGCTCACCTGCCTGTGCTAGAAAAAAAATACAAGTCACATTCCCTTCCCCTGCAAAAGCCAGACCCCTCCCAACCCCAATAAAAAGAAAATACTTAATGTTAATAGTTTGTTAAACCTAAGCATTGAAGTTGCAGATACAGTGACCAGCAGTGGTACACTGCCTGGAACAGCACAGTCTCAAATATAAAAGTAGCTTTCTTAAAATCACTTTCTGTATAAGAGGATTAAAAGTAAATTAGTTATGAATTCAAACCTCAGTGTAGAAATCCACAGTTTTTATCAAAGCATACAGTATTCAGATTGATAGCAAAACTCCAAGTGTCTCACACACCTGGCCCAAGAGACTTGTTAGGCCAGTAACAGTCAATATAAAAGGTTATTGCTCTAGAGATTCTCAGTAGAACACGCTTATCGAGAGCAAGGAACAGGACAGTCTCAAAGAAGGATGACAGGACTGATGAGTGGAGAGGAAGATGAAGAAGAAATGCAGAGTCTGGCTTTTTAAAAAAAACCAACCAACCAACCTCAACCCCCCCCCCCGAACAGAGGCTTTTAAGGCCCTTCCTTAGTAAAATGCAGGCCAGACACAGCATAAGCCATGGTTGCACAGAGAAGAGGGCGGAGACCTCTGTATTTTCTCTTGAAATCGATTGGTGCCAGCCTCCTCCTCTCTCCCAGGAGCAGCACAATTGGGAAGTTTGCCCTAAACACTCCTAGGAGGTGGGGGTGCCCAGCACCAAATTCAAGCTGGGACACTCCGTTCAAGGCGGAGAAGAGAGGTTCTTCCCACACCTCTTGCCCTAGCGTGTGTGGGGGAGGGGAAGAGAACCACCAACTAGATAAAACAGAGTAAACCCCTATGCTCTTTAAAAAAAAAAAAAAAGAAGTGGCATCAGTTCCCTGCAGTGCTACTGGAATGGAAAGACCACAGCAGGGTCTTTCCAAATTCCTGGGACGAGGCTTTAATCTTAGTAAATCCTGCGTGCCCCAGGACTCAACCACACACAGCCAGGGGAGCGTGAAGATCACACACGGCCCTTGCTGTGCTGACGCAGAGGTACTGCTTGGGTCAGATCTGCACAGCACTGGAATGCCCCAGCGAGAGAGAGGCGTCCCCATCGCCAAAGCCAAGTACGTTTTGTTTGGGAGTGTCAGAGAGAGTGGACTTGGGCGGAGGCAGACTTTATCCAGCCCCCTCCTTGAGAAAGGAGTCTCCTCTCGGCTCTCAATCATTCAGCATTTTATCAATGGGTCTCAGCACCTCCCCGTTGAAACACATCTCGTCTCTCTGGATCCGCCACCTTGGTGAAGCAGCAGAGAGCACTCCACCCCGGCACGGTTTCTAATCACAGCAGTGTTCAGTGAGACAGGGCTGCGGAAAAATGCTCAGTTCCCAGCTAACAGAAGAGTTTAAGGAAGCAGTTCTGACAGTAAGGCTTGTCGTTCTGTTCCTTGAAGGTTCCTTTGTTGAGCTGCTTGAGGCAGAAGGCACAGACGAAGTGTTCGGGGTGAAATTTCTTGGCCATGGCAGTGATGCAGCGCCCCGTGATGGGCTTCTGGCAGCCGGAGCACAGCGAGCCACGGTGCTCGTGGTAATGCACTTCACAGTAGGGCTGCCCGTCATGCTCAAAGAAGCTGCCGTTGATGAACGGCGTGAAACATTCCTGCAGGAGGAGGAGGAAGCAAAAGGGAACAGGGTGATATGGCAAGCTGGGGAACTCCACGAGCCATGCAGAGGCCTCTTGCAGTGAGTGGGTGGGCGAATCACCTGCACCAGCAGAAGGGCGGGGGGGTGTGTGCTGTAGAAGTAGTGCTGCAAAGATTGATCAATGATCTGTGCCCATCACAGACAAGGTTACTGAGCGTGAACCGGGCAGAGAGAAAAGCTGGGAGGGAAAATAAGCCCTCGATTATAGAAAGAATTACACACAAAATCCAAGAGAAAAGCTGCTGAGGACACTAGGTATGCACCCCCAGCCTGCTGGGAGGGAAGAGAACATTTCCTTCCCCTGCTTTCATAGTCTCACCCAGCTCACACACAAAACAGGCTGGGATCCAGGCTCTCCTGAAACTCTCTACGCTCCAGGGCACCTTCTTCCTCGGCACTAATTTCTTTAGTGATATCAATGGAAAAGGAAGTGCCAGGTGGCTATTTCTTTTAATTACCCCTTTAGAATGGCAGCTATGCACATTCCCTGGGTGCAGCTCCTCGCTCCTTGGTGCATCCCCAAACTGTACACCTCCAAGAGTCACTTCACCACTGAAATACAGGCAGCCACTGGAGATGCGGAGGGGAAAGTGGGGGAGAAATTTTGGCCAAGGACCCTGGGGGACGAGTCCATACCCTCTCGAAAGCGATACTCAGCCTGCCACGTCTATGAAGAGAAGCTACTTGAGACCAACTTTTAGAGACCAATAGACACTCATCTCTCTACAGCAGCTATCTCTGTGTCTAAGCCCCTTGTGGACATTACTGGATGTACCTCACTACCCTGGAAGTTAGGAGGACTTGTCCCCACTTTACAGATGAGGACACTGAATTAGCCTGAGACATTAAGGGACTTGCCCAGGGTTACATAATGAGTCAGCAGCAAAGCTGAGAACAGAGCCACATATCCCAAGTCCTAGTTCTGTGCGTTAGCCCCCAGACCACGTTTCCTCCCCAGGGGACGCACACGCACACATGACTGGACATCTACCTCGCTGCAATCAGATGCAAACCCAGATCCAGGCAGAGAAGAAGCTTTTCAACCATCTCCAACGAACTGCTGGAATTCTGAGCAATGGACGGTTTCAAATGCATAGCTTTAGCCAACTCCTCTAATGTTTGCTGCAGAGAGGTGCACAGACTAGTGGACTGAGCACCGGATTTGAAAGAGGAACTCATGTGTTCTGACCCTCAGAGTTCACTCTGCCTTTCTGCCTCCCTCTCTATGACCCAGGGCTGATATTAAGCCTGACACTGCTGGGAGATCAGTAAATATTTGCAAGGCTCTTTGAAGAAGTACAGAGTATTTATTCTGCATCAGTGCAGTTCTTTATGCAGCAGCTCATTCCATTTATGGCTATTTCTCTGGGTTCCAAGTTGGTCTGAATAGGTCAGTCTTGTTAAGTTTCCATTTCCAGAGTGAGCCCACATGGGAGCTCCTCAAATCAGCTTGCTTAGAAAGCTTAGCTCACAGTTATTCAGAAGCCGCTGAAAAAAATTCTGTCTTTTTCAGGGAACTGCTGCAGAAACTCAGAACTGCAGAGGGGGAGGAGAGAGAAATGAAGCACCTAGAAAGTTTAATGGAAACAGGCAAAGAAACAAGAAAGTGTTGGTCATCAGCACACTGAGGCTGACTGGCCTGTGCTGGCCCAGATTCCTGGTTCTAATAGAGAGAACCCACTTCCGGCAACGAGAGAGGGGTCAGGCGACAATGGGGAGGACGGGCTCTTACCCGGCAGACAAAGCACTCCGGGTGCCACAGGGTATTCAAGGCAGAGATGTAATTTTCCAGGATGGCTCGGGCACAGCCTCCACACTTTGGAGCGAACATGTCGAAGTAGTCCTTGCGGCAATAGGCTTTGCCATCCTTCTCATGAAATCCTAGCAAGGGCACAAGGGAAAACAGCCAGAGAGCATCAGCTTCTGCCCTTCATTCGTGGAACATCCAGCCAGACTCCAAGCCTGGCGAATGATGTGGCTGGGATGCCCAGCCACAGAACAGAATTAGCCCTTATTCTGCTAAAGGAGGCACGTGCTGCAGCACCTGTGATGTGTGTGTAAACAGCCATCGCTGAGATCCCCATCCCCTAAGTGGAACCACAGTCCCTCCCCACCCTCACTTCCCCACAACTGTCTACATTTCATGCTCTAGGGCAGGGGTCGGGAACCTATGGCTCGCGAGCCAGATGTGGCTCTTTTCATGGCTGCATCTGGCTCGCTGCCAAATCTACCCGCCGGCCCCCGCCCCTGCTGCAGCCTGCCCCATGCGTCCGGGGCAGCTGGGTGGCCGCGGCCGGGACAGGCTCCCGGTCTCCCACCCGCCGGCCGCCTCAACTTCCCCGCCCGAGCCGACCCCGTCCCGCCCCCGTTCGGGTCCCCGCCGGTGCTCCCTCCCAGCTGCAGACTACTGCTGCGGCCGGCTGGGGAGATTCAAATCTCCCGCCCTGCGCATGCTCAGAGAGAACATGCTCAGGGTGGGAGTGGCCTGGCAGAGAAGCAGGTCTGCCCGCCGGTCCCTGCAGCTCCGAGCCTCCGGCCAGGTAAGGGGGCTGGGAAGGGGCTGGAGGGAGGCCTGGGGCCGGGGCCGGAGGGAGGCCTGGGGCTGGCGCCGGGGCCGGAGGGAGTGGGGCAGCGCGAGATCAGCGGGGCAGCCGGGATCAGCCTCCGGGGCTGGGGTCTGCTTTTCCCCCCTCCCCCCACCGGCGGCTTCCTAGGGCGGCTTTCTTTCTTTCTCTCCTTTGCTTGCTTTCTTTCTTTCTTTCTCTTTCTCTCCTTTGCTTGCTTTCTTTCTTTCTCTTTCTCTCCTTTGCTTGCTTTCTCTCTTGCTTTCTCTCTCCTCTCTCCTTCTCTCTCCTTTCTTTCTTTCTTTCTTTCTTTCTTTCTCCTTTTTCTTTCTCTCTCTCCTTTCTCTCTCTCCTTTCTTTCTCTCTCCTTTCTTTCTGTCTTTCTTTCTGTCTTTCTCTCTCCTTCTTTCTTTCTTTCTTTCTTTTTAAAAAAACCCAACCTTTAAAAATTAATTTTAATTAAAAACCTTTCTAAAATTAAATTTCAATTAAAAGATTCAAATTCAATTAATTAAAACATAAAATGCACACATTTACTTGTATTTAGTTTTAAACATATTGTATGGCTCTCACGGAATTACAGTTGAAAATATGTGGCGTTCATGGCTCTCTCAGCCAAAAAGGTTCCCGACCCCTGCTCTAGGGAAAGGGCCTTTATGGTGGTCACTCCCACTGCTTCCTCGCTGCACCAACCAACAGTACCTTCAGGGCCAAAGAAAGCTCCACACTGTGCACAGAAGAAGTGTTCTGGGTGCCACGTCCTGTCCAGAGCTGTCACCACTTTCTGTGTGGGAGAAACCACGAACAATGAGCCCTCGAGCACCACTGCTAACTGCCGCAAGAGTCGAGCCAAGCTCCCTTCCCCTTTGCCCTAATGAGGTCATGCATCACTTCTTTCCTCTAGACCCAGTGGGGGGACATTACTCCAGCCCAGCAGGAATGCCTTTTACCAGGATATCCACCTGGGGAAAATAAGGCGCTCCATACTGCAATGGAGAGAGAGAGATCCCAATACGGAGTTGAGTGGCATTGCGATAGGGGCAAATTGAGCTCAGTAGAACCTGCCCTCTCATTCCAGGACCCTACAGCAGATGAGTGATTTCCCCCCAGCAGTAGTGAGGAGGGAGACAAGGAGCGTTACCAGGGACAGATGGGTGTGCGTTTATGGATTACTCCTGTGCATGAGCAGAGGGAACTCTACTGATGCACACTGGCTCAGGCACTCACGTCGAGGATAGGCCCGTTGCAGTAGTAGCAGCGGGGAGAGAAGAGATTATGATAGTCCTTCTCGCAGTAGGGCTGACCGTCTCGTTCGAAAAAGTTGCGGGACCCAATCTCCTCCTGGCAGTGGGTGCAGACAAAGTGTTCTGGGTGCCAGGTTTTCCCCATGGCTGTGACAACCTGCAAGCAAGATGGAGCAGTTATGGGGGACAACCATACTTCTTTGCTGTGGCAACTCACATGACGACACACCAGGCGAGTTTGGCACGAATGACATGTTCTACTACTCAAGTGATCCCTGGCCTGGGGTAGCATGAAAACTGAATTACCTATCAGGTCAGGAGAGGGCAGTCCCTCAGGGGCAGGGTAGAGGTCACTGGAGGAGCTTACAGCGTACCTGGCCAGTGGATAAATAGAGTACTTCAGTTTCTTCAGCATCGCCAGCCCCTTCAGCCTCACGACACAGCCCTCCCCGTTACTCCTGCCTGTCGTCCAAGACGGTGCCTCAGACTCACCTGCCCTGCAATTGGTTTCTTGCAGGCTCCACAAACACCTTTGGCAACGGTAGCTACTCCCAGTTTGTTCAGGTCTGACTGGAGGCTTCCCAACATACTGTCCAGCTGGCTGCCTGGTTTTGGGGGTGCAGATGGAGGGGAGCTGCTCCCAGCTCTTCCCTGGGTCATGAACTGCAGAGAAAAAAACCAGCAGAAATGGGAAGGTGAGTTCTCTACAGCTTCTCAGGGAACTTCTGTAGTCTCTGCCATCAGCTCTTCAGCTGTCCTGCATGTGTCTGCAAAAGCCAGAGAGAGTCAGGAGCTGTTCCAGTGAGGCTGCGACAAGTGTGGCTTAAGCAGGGACTCCTGGAGCAATAACCCCAGAGTGGAGCAGGGCAAGGATTTGGCTCTCTATCCTCCCAATAATGCAAAGATAACCATCAGATTACAAGCATTTTTTCCAATAAAGCCTCTGCCAAAATCTCCCCTTTCCCTCAGAGATTCCTGGCTGGCTTAGAGAGGCAGAGACATGCTCTCCAAATGGCCTCCATTCCATGTCCCCTCCCGTCACACACAGTCGATGCTGTCTCTCGTCTCCTTTATGGTCTCCATCTTATCTGCCTACACTTCTTGGCTGTTCTTTTCAGGGTATTTCCCTCTCCTTTCCCTTCTGCACAGTTTTTGCTCTCTTCTTTGCTCTGACCCCCACTTCCCAGCTACGCCAAAGGCTGCAACAGGAGCAGGAAGGGAAGGCGGGCAGCCTTCAAGGAGTCACCTGTAGCTTAATCTACAGCTGTGACTGCACATTAATACTGAGTGCACCTGCACAGGGAGTCAGTGGCAGGCCAGCGAACTCTGCACAGTCCACGAGAGACATTTACATGGGAGAATATGGAGAGGAGGTAAGAAAGGCCTTTGAAAGCCCCTCAGTGAAGACTTAACTTTGAACCTTGTTTTCCACAGGAGGCAGCGGAATAGTTCCATGTTCTTTAGTATTATAAGCTCAAGAAGAAGTGAAGAAGTATCCAAAACTGTGATCTATTTGGGTACTGACCTCCATGTGACATGGGGCAAACTCAGGTTCATCTCCTGCACTCTAAAGAGTAGGTTATTTTACTGCAGTGAAATAGTGGCTGTCAGGTTTAGAGAAGTCCACCAAGCTATTTCCTGGAGAGCCTTGCGGATAGATTTATCGTAGGGCATTCTGTCGGCTCTCTCTGAAAAGCAGAGCCATGTGGCCACACTCTACCAACACTGGGGTGCAAGGCCTGTTAATATCTCAGCACTTGGCCATGGAGGGCGAAAGGAAACAGACACGGTGAAGTACGCTAGAGCCGGGTTATTGAAGGACGTTTTCCACTGTGGCTGCTGGCATTAGACACTGTCCACAGAAGTTAGGCAAGCACTAACACTGGTTTCCGTTTGTTCCTGAGAAACGGCACCACACACACGTGCCCCATTACGCATAAGCAGCATCCTAGAACTCAAGACAGCAACCGTGACGGCACTAATGCATTAGCCCCATGACCCCTCTCCTTGGGTCTGCACACTGCACCTAAAAAAGGCCATTGCTCTCCAGTGGACCCCAACCAGCAGATCGAGATCTACTTCTGAAGAGCAGTTGCCAGTAAAACCCATCTGCTGGCCAAAGGCTGGAGATCTATTCCTTCCACCCTCAAACTCTTCTTGTATGCAGTGAATCACCAGGGGATTTTTGTAATATTTCTAGGATGTCTTTGTGTGCCTCAGTGTCCCACCGGGCTTTGCACAGCTATGCACTGAGTGTAGAGGGAAGGGATGAGGTTTTAACTCTGCAGCTTGGCTGGAAACCAGAGTCAAAACAAACTTACCGAAGTGTACCCAGGAATGGAGGATTGGAACAGAAGAGAAACGTCAATGGCTGGGACATTCTCACTTAGCAATAGACAGCCAAAAGGTGGGAAATTTCCCCCCACTTCTCTGCAAGGAAGCAGAGCAAAAGCCAGCTCCTCAGGGAATTGCTGCAGTCTCTGCCCACAGCTCTTTAGCTGTCTCACGTGTGGACAGTCAAAGGGGAAAGGTGTCAGGCTGTGTTACCAGCTGTGCTCACAGAGATACACAGCACACACACCCCTGAGATCAAGATAACGGGGCAGAGACAGGGTCAAAATGGATTCTACAGTAGGTTGGGGTGGGTAGAGCCCTAACCCTGGCCAGACTGAACTATGTCTAAGCTCATCCACAGCCTTTCAGATTCTGTACACGAGCTGAGCGATAAATTATTTCCTTGTTTGAAAAGGCTCCCTGCTATTGCTGTGTACCGGGCGCACTGCACCCTGAAGGAGTAAAGGACACGTCTCCCCCGGATTTGCTGCAGGGAGCCACAGAGGGAAACAGAGATCAAAGGTGCCCAGAAGCCCCTTTTCGGAGTCTCGAAGGCCATGGGCCTGCTCCTGTGGCACTGGGGAGTCCTTGGGGCCCGGCCCACTAAAGAGGTCACCACAAAGGGATTGGTTACAGGCCAGGGCATAGACCAGATCCTGTGGATCTGGCGCAGATGCATTTTTCACCAACAGCTGCTGTGCAAATTCCCCAAGATAGAGTTATGGGGAGGACATGTCTTACTGGACACAGACTTTGGGGTTCTCCCCTTCCAACCTGCAGGGCACTCAGGGGCCTGATCCTGAAAGGTGCAGAGTGCAGTGACTTGGGGATGTTCAGCACCTCTAAGGATCAGCCCAGTGAATCCAGACTGATCCTAACTCAGGAGTATAGGTAATGGGGTGGGTATTTCCTAGCTCTGCAACTTACACCCAGAATTCTCTTCAGACCTGATTTTTCTGCAGAGTCAGCGTCTTTCCTAGTCTGAACCCTACAGCATTTCAGGGCAACACACAAACTCAGGTAACAATACAAAGGTGTGGCTGCCCATCTGATGCAACAGTGGGACTGTGCCATGAGAGCCACATGCTTCCTCGTCCTGGCCAGAGGTCTGGGGCCATTGGGCAGGGGGGGCAAAAACCGAGTAGAAACAAACCAATTAGAGGAGAAGTGTCACTAGCAGAGAGGGTGGCTATGAAAGGAATGCAACATGATAGTTCCCTTCCAAGCACAGGACCAGCCAGCCGTAGCTAACGCCAGTGCAGGCACTGGCCACCTCAAAGCAGGACAACGTACAGGTTGTGTTATGCTCTCTCTGGCCAAGGGATGCAGTTCTTTTAAGAAAAATTCGATCCCTATCACCCCCCCCCCCCCCATGCCTGCCCTTTGTAGAGAAACACTCAGCAACACAGGAGCACTATGAATGCACACCACACGCACGGGCTACAAATACTCATGCAAAAACCCTCCAAATTCCTGCCCTCATTTAAAAGGTCTGCCGCTCCTTGCAGGGTCAGCCATGTCCGTTATCAGCAGACCATGCCTAGCAAAACATCAATCCAGCATTCCTGGAACTGCGCGGAGCACTGTGCCACAATCACAGCCATAGCAGCACACCATGCTGAGAGGGGAAGGAGAAAGGATATCCTGCCTTCTCGTGGATGGGTGGCCGAGCAGCAAGAGGACTGGTGCGCTGGACCACTGGTGGAGTAGGAAGATTCACCTGCAAAGTATGACAATTCATGTTGCAGAGAAGCCTCCTTGAGAGATCACTGCTTGTGTCAACTCAATTAGTACTGTGCTGGCTTGTGTGTGTGAGGGTCACCACCTACCATGGATGGAATGAGACCTGCTCATGTGCTGAGTGTCTCCACCGCTCTTCTCCCTGGGTTTAGGGAGCAGGACCTAGAGAGCAGCTAACCTTACAGAACCCAACTGAGGAGTTCAGGGGCGTGTGAAACCACTCGTCAGCCACTTCTGGTTCTCAGGCTTTCCAACATTTTTCTCCTCTCCCCTCAGTGCCACACTGTGAAGGGAGTCCTGGGCTGATTCCTCCAGTTCAATGGAGAGCAACAAAGATGCTACACTCAGGGGCAAGTCTATTTGGAGTGACATGCAGCACCGCTGAAATTGCTGCTCCTGCCATTGAAAGCCACTCCCAGACCCCCCAGCTGCCAAAAGAAGACGCCTGGAGGAGCTTTCAGTGAGGGGGCCCTCCAGTCATGACCACTTCTTTTCGGCAGTGGGCTGCTGGCACCAGCTGAGGGTCAGGGAGGAGAGACCGACCCTAGGTGCTACAGGTTTGTGGCCAGCACATAGACACAGGATCTGTTGAATGGATTATCAGGGATCATTATATGCATGTGCACCAAACACTGCTATGGAGAACTGACAGAAAATCAGCCACTGGCACCATTAAACTCATCTTTTGCAGAGCTGCTCAGTAAAAACTTTGCCCAAACATTCTACCTTAAGAGCTAAGAAGCTAGGAAATGCTGGACTGACTTGTAGCTGCTCTGTTAAATGAAGAGCATAAGGAAAAGCATGCCTGCATCAGTGGGAAGAATGGATCTTCATCAGTCTGACAGCCAACAGAAGATACTGCCTTGGCAGGAGAAGACATTCCTACTGGCTCAGTCACCATGGCAGGAGGGATTTGGGCTTGGGGAGAATGGAGGAATCTATGATCTTCAGAGGAAGAAGTGCCCAGCACAGACAGTTCCTGGTAGTCATGAGAAGAAGTCTCCCACTGGATCCGAGGCTGGGGAGGCAGGCTGGTGTAGGAGGAGACAGGACTGGACGCTGCGGCAGCAGCAGAGGGCAGAAAGGGAGGTTGTGATGGGAATGGAGAGGGAGGAGACTGAGAAGAGGGAGAAGCTTTGGTAAGGGACATCTTGGCAACTTCTTTAGGACGCTGGAGTGGTGGGGAGGGTGGCACTGAGACTGTCCTTCTCAGGGGAACGGGGGATTCTGGAGGAATTATAATCTAGAAAGAAAGGAGGAAGAAAGGTGAACAAATCTGGAAGTGACCTGAGAAGCACTTCCTGCAACAGAAGGACAGGCAGCATGAAACAGACAATAACACCATACTCACTACCCAGCATCTCTACTTTCTTTTCAAAACAGTCTTCATTTTACATCAGGGCACAGACAGCAAACAGGCCAACGTCATTGCTGTACTCAGTCAGAAATGGGTGTAATGGAGGCCACAATGTCATTTTAAAGAGACCTTCATTGGAGGACGTGCCAGAGTCTCCAGGAGAAGGCATCTAGCAACACCTGCTGAGCGAGCCATCAGCACTTCAGATCAGGATCCAATACACACATCTAAAAACGTCATGCACCCTCCTGTTGCCAAGGAAAGGAACCAAGAAGTCTGCTTACAGACCTACCTCCCCACCACGGAATGAAAACAAACCTCACTTGAACCCCTGACAGCATTACACTTCCTTTCAGATAACACTCTCCTTCACTCCAAGCTGGGTTCCACAGCTGATCTGAAAAGGGAACCGTAGTGGACAGAGAAGTCAAATTCCAAAGCCACCCTAAGGCTCTCAGGACACCGGTCTCTCCCACTCCTATACCACATCCCTTGGAGACCATCTGAGCAGAGCATAGGGGAATCCCTGGTACACCGTTTGCCCTCTACCTTCTCAACTTGCTGTCCACCATCCTGTTGCTTCCTCTGTGGCCTGGCGGTAATAATGACCCCCTCTGTCAGCCAGTCTTCCTGGTCTTTCCATTCTTTTTCTTCCTGTTTGCTGATGCCCAGTCTGTCTTGCAGCTCTTCAATCAAGCGATCCTGGGACACGGTCTTGTGAAATATGACTGGCCCTACCTTCCGCCTCAGTGAGCGCTCACGATACATTGGGTGCACGTTTGAGGTCTCTTTTGTCCTCTCAATTACAGATTTGATCTGAATGACAAAATGATGATCTCAGCATGAAAAGAGCAATGCACCAGCAAGCCCCAAGATGCAGCAGCACAAACCCAAACCATTAGTGACAACTGTGAGCAGGAAGAGCGAGGGCATTTACCGCATGATGCCAAAATTGCTCTCGGCACAGCCTAGAGCCTGATCCCCGCCAAGCCCGTCAGAAAAGCCAAAGAACTCCAGCTACAAATGGAAAGAGATTATCCAGCAGGAAGCCGTACTTTGAAGTCCAAGGTCACAGTCCATCAAGATCACTCCATTGGGTGTCATGGTTTCCCTACCTCCACCCCACTGATACGTTAGCCTCTTTGCATCCCTCCTCATCCCAGTTCTGGGGGGAATGAAATTCCCATTATAGAGGATTCTGGGATGCACGCCGCATTTCGTGGGGCTCCAGTGTTGGGCTCAGAGCTAAGCCACTTCGGGGAGGGAGGAGAAGCCACCCCAGGTCTGGACAGTCATTAGGAAATCCCCCCTTTGCTGCGGAACAGTACTTTGCTTTTCAGAGACCTCTATGGATCATGCCCTTGCCCCATTCTAGCGCTGAGGCAGCCTGCAGATTCTGGATGCTATTCGTGTTGTATGCCGCAGAAGCAGCCAATCGCTGATCAACATGCTGCTGCTAGCGTCTCAGACCTCTGTGCCATGCACGCGGTTAGTCTGCAGTAAAGCGCCCAATGCACTCACACCATGCACAGGCAGCTAGCTAGGACCTGCCCCCTCTAGCATTCACTCAATGCCTGCCTGGCCTGATGCAGAAATTCTCCCCATAGGTGGACTGGAGACAGACAACAGATCCAATTCATCCTTCCAAACACTTTCAGCACTTTCTGGAGTGACTGTTGAGCTTCTGATTTGCTCTATTCCCCAGTCTTCTCCTGATTCGCTCTTACTAGGACCACCTTTCCTCTCTCGGCTCTTAGCCAGATCACAGCAGCCATCTGTCCTTCTTTCGTGCTGAATTTCAGCATCCTGCTTCTGTCCTGTTTCTGCTCCAAGACCCAACTGGCCTTTAGTATCTGGGAAGACGTCCCACCGGTCCAGAGCCACAATATCAGGTTCAAACACTGACTGCAAGACATGATCATTCTCAGAATGTGCTCCTGGCGTAAGCTGAGATAGCTCCAGAGCCCACAGTGGATCTAAAGCTGCTTCCATTATCCCACCCTTCTGGGAAGGAAGGGCTGAATTATCCCTGGACATGGCCTGCTGTTCTGAGTCCTGGGGTGTCCGCACTGTCACGTGGCTGACTACGCTAAGGCTAGAATCAGGAAGCGTGGTGAGCTCAGCCTCTGTTCTTTGCTCCTTCTTTTCAGTGGCTTTTGCCTCATCCAGCCTCTCACTCCAGGCCTCTGCATTAGAGGGGGCAGACAGGGATTTCATCATGGACAGGGCCATCTCTGCAGGAGAACCCGACTTTTTGCTCAGCACGACGGAGCTCAACAAAAGCATATGATCTGCAGGAATAGCGAAGTCCTCTGGAAGCGATGGGCCCATCTGAGCCACAGAGGGGAGCTGTGGAGTGGTGGCAAAATGTCCTGGAATAGCTGCAGCGCCGCCACCTTCTTCTTCAATATGAAGGACTTCAAGGGCTGGCAGGTCCCTGCTGTGGTCTGTACCCCGGTGTTCTGACTCGGGCAGCAGAGCTGTAGTGGGGAGACTGTCGAGGAAGTCTGGCTTTCTTGAGCTGGAAGGCTGCTCCAGGGAGGGGTCAGAAACCAGTGACATAGTGGAAATAGCCTGTAAGAAAAGAAAGAAAAGAAAAGAGGAACGGAAAGGAGGGAAAAGATGGAGAGAGGTGAGGAAAGAAAAAGAACAAAGCACAACAGGACAGAACAATCAAAGCTTCCGAACCACGGAGCCCTCCTGACAAAGTCGTCAAGGCAGCCAGGGTGTGGAACGTGAACACACAGGTTTACACTAGCTCTGAGGAGGGTTCTGGGAATGAGGGAAGATCATGCAGCCACAGAGTACCTTTTCCTAGGCTCCTCTCCAAGGCCTCACTTAAACCTTTCTCCTGTAAATGGGGCTGGGGCATCTGCCCCAAGGGGCCCAGCCCATTAGACCAGGAGTGCCTAGAGAGACTGAGAATCACATAAGCAACTTTTTGGAGTCAGACAAGTAACAAACCCACGGCATGTAAGCCATGATTTCTGCCTCCTGCTACACTGATAGGATATTGCTGTGGGCTGAGTTCACCAGCAATGAAAACGAAGCCTCAAGGCATTCGCAGCAAGAGGGGTAAATGGCGCGGGCTCTAGCCTGCTCAAATCATGAGTTCACCTTTGGATCGAACACGATGAATCAGAGGGAAGCCTTCTAGGACTTGACAGGTTGTGTTAGCTCTCGCCTTCCTTACGCACCCCACTTTTCTTGCCCTTTTTATATTTTGGTGAATGAAGTATACATTTCATGCTCTGAACTGCTCACTGAGAGATATTCTGCTTTCGGTTCTCCGTTGTTTATATCTTTAACCTGATAGATCATGGCTCTTGAGTTGCCCCATCCACTATGTCAGCTTCGAAGTGACAAACAGGAATTCTTTCCATTTCCTTAATGGAGCAGAAATCAGCGTGGCTTTCTTTGTGCAATTCCCCCCACCCGCCTCCCCCCCAAACTGCCCCAAACCAGCCACTGTGGCCAATTAAGCCTGCCACTGCACCCACTGCCCCTGATTTGGGGAATTTATCCATGTAAAAAGTATTTTTAAATGAAATGTATAGCCCACTTCCTTACGGAGTTAGCTTATAAATTTAACAATGGTTAGGGCTGAAAGTCCTGATTTTTCCTAAAGATTGCTGGTTATTCATGGTCCCTTCTGAAGCCATCCAGACCTGGCCAGGGTCCATGGACTTATACTTGCCCCGCCCTTTTTTTTGAGGGAAGTGAAGGGGGACAATCACAGCTGAGCTCACCTGGGCTGCTCAACCCTCCCTGGCCAGGCGCCTGCAGCTGAGCCAGCTACATTTGGGGCACCTAGTGAGGATTCTTGCCACGGAAGGGACAGCTCAGGAGAGCAAGAGGCAAACGGATCTGCTGGACTTTGCATGGGAGCAGCAGCAAAGAACTCCCATGTTCTAAACCTAGCTCAAACACCAACTCTCTCTGGAGTTTAGTTTCCTTGTTTTAAAATTAGGGGAAATGGCTGGAATTTTCAAAGATGCCTAAGGGAGTTGGGATTTTCAAAGAGGCCTAACCCCCATGGATCCCTTCGAAAATCCCAGCCAACATAATGTACTTACCTTATTGGGTTAAAGTGCTAGAATTCACCCAGCTGTAGGCAAAATCCTCCAGCAGATGAAAGCCCCAAATCCTTTGACACAGTGACTAAACATCCAGGCAACTGGAGTGTCTATGCAATCACAGAACCTGTCTGTGACCTCACATGAGCAAGCAGAATGAGGCCTGCTAAGCACCTGAATGGGTGACCTCTCTAGGAAAACCCAAAGTGCAGCAGAAAGTAATGCTGGTGATTCATTAGGGGGCTCTCTTCCACCTGAGCTACACTTTGTAAGCACGGAGACAATCTAGGAAGAAAGGTGCTATATAAAAGTGTATTCATTATCAGAAAACCCACTGTGTATTTACATTATCTGCTCTCCCTTACATAACAGCTGCCCTCTGAAGCACAAATGCCACAGTTAAACTATTCCTATCTTTACCTGAGTTTGGGACAAAGTTTTCACCTTTCTATAATTCAGTCATTTTCAAGATAAGAAGACTGTTATTTTGCTCAGCAAATCATTTTCCCAACCCATTAAAAATATTAGCAAAAATGAGAGCAGCAGTTAACGTATAAAGAGCTGGACTACAAGGGGAGGCTGGGTAATGCAGACGAATCACCTCACAGAAATGCTAAAGGTGCAAAACTCGTGCATTCAGTGACCTCAGTGTCCTCTGATTAAAAAACTGATGGATTCTGTAAGCGAATAAAATAAGCAACTCATTAAATGAGCAGAAGAGGAGAAAGGTTAATGGATCACCCTTCAATAGCACCTTTTACTCTATGGCTTGAGGAAAACTGAACAAACAGCAAACAAAAATCCCACAGTCAACCCAACTGCTGTAATTTCTATCTGGACTCTGGGCTCACGGCTTTAATTTATCTTCTTTCTTGGCACATTCACCTTATTACTCTGCCTCTCTCTCACACACATGTAGGTCTGGAGCTCAGAAGTCAGGGCAGCTTTTCATTTCTCACAGTTACAAAGTACAGTGCGGAGCAAGGCACCTACAGTCTTTGACATGCAAAGATCTGCTGCCCCTGCCTCTCTTTGTGGGACCAGCAAAGCAAGCTAGACCAAAGACTTTGTCAGAGCATTTCTTCTAAAAAAAAATAAATAAAAAAGGTCCCAGTACGCTGGCAGGAGTGATTGACGGGGTGGCAGGGGGCACGTGTCAGGATCCTCTACAACTGCCGGCGCCCAACAGTCTCCCCAGGCCCCCCTTTCCTGCTCCACCGCTCCTCAGGCCCCTTCCCTGCTCCTCTCGGCCCCTTTCCCATTCCTTTCCGGCTCCTCTTGCCCCCGCCCCGCCCCCCCCCCCCCCCCCCCCCCCCCCCCCCAGCCAGTTCCCCTCTCGCCCCTCTGGGCCCCTTCCCCAGTCCTCTTACTCCCCCTTCCCCCCGCCGGTTTCCCCAACCCCCTTCACCGCTCTCTTGGCCCTCTGCCTGCCCCCTGGACCAGAGTCGCTCCCTGGCCAGGCTGCTCCCGCCCTGAACATGCTCTGTCTGTGCATGCTCAGGGCGGGAGATTTGAAAAAGCTGCAGCCTGGTTGCAACTCTTCCAGACGTCTGCAGGCTGGATTTCAGACCCTGGCAGGCTGGATTCTGGCCACAGCCACCGCTCCTGGCTCCTGTTGGCCCCGCTGCCCAGCTGGGGCCCTGCATCAGCAGGGGAAAGGAAACCTGTTCCTTTCCCCTGCTGACCCTGGCCCCCAGCTGGCCAGCGGGACCGGCAAGGGAAAAATAGGTGCCGGTACCAGCAGAAAAAAAGCCCTGCACCTTGTAAATCCCACTGTGCAACTGTGCTAGCACATGGGAGCACAACTGAGAGGTGAAAAACAAAAAGGACTTAGAGGGGAGAGTGAGACAACTGGGAGCAAGAAAAAAATAGAAAGTAACCCATGGAAGCAGGTTGTGATGTCCACTGAGGGGGTTTTCAGAACAAGACGACTAGTTGTCAATAGAAAAGATTTTGAAACAAATTGATAAATTAAACAGTAGTAAGTTACTAGGACCATATACTAGTCACCCGAAAGCTCTGAAGGAACCCAAATATGATACTGAAGAACTATGAACTGTGGCATATAACCTATTGCTTAAATCAGCCTCTGTATCGGATAACTGGTGGATAACTAATATGACACAGATTTTTTTTAAAAGGCTCCAGGAATGATCCTGCCCATAACAGGCTTGTAAGCCTAACTTCAGTACCAGGCAAATTGGTTGAAACTATAATAAAAAACAGAATTATCAGACATGTAGATTAATACAGGATGAGGGAGAAAAGTCAAGGAAAATCTTGTAAAGGATCCTTTGGTAAAAGAAAAACATGCCTCACCAATCTATTAGAATTCTTTGACGGTGTCAATAAACATGTGGACAAGGGCAATCAGTGGATACAGTGCAATTGGACCTCAAGCCTTTGACAAGGTCCCTCATCAAATGCTGTTAAACAAAATAAGGAGTAACAGGATAAGAGGGAAAGCCCTCTCATAAATCAGTTACTGGTTAAAGGATGAAAAACAAAGGGTAGGAATAAATGGTCAGTTTTCACAATGGAGAGGGGTAAATACCAGGGTCTCCCAAGGTTCTGTACTGGGACCAGCGCTATTCAACATATTCATAAATGATCTGGAAAAAAGGGCAAACAGTGAGAGGGCAAAGTTTGCAGATGATACAAAAATTACTCCAGTTATTACTCCAATTGTTTCCCACTCATGAAAGAGATCCTGGAGTTATTATGGATAGTTCTCTGAAAACATCTGCTCAATATGCAGTGGAAGTCAAAAAACCTAGCTATGTTAGGACCCATTAGGAAAAGGATAGATAATACGAAAGAAAACATAAAGCCCTGGTTTGCCCATTCCTTGAATACTGCATGAAGTTCTGGTTGCAAAATCTCAAAAGAAGGATATTAGAATACAGAGAAGGGCAACAAAAATGAGTAGGGGTATGAAACAGCTTCCACATGGGAAGAGATTAAAAAGACAAACTGGTCAGTTTGGAAAAGAAACAACAGAGATATGAAAGAAGTCTATAAAGTCACAAATGCTATGGAGAAAGTGAATAAGTAGATGTTCTTTATCCTTTTATATAACACATGAACCAGGTGTCACCCATTTAATAGGCAGCAGTTTAAAACACACATAAGGAAGTATTTCACACAACACAGAATCCACCTGTGGAACTCACTGCCAGGGGATGTTGTGACAGCCAAAAGCATAACTGGGTTCAAAACAGAAGTAGGCAAGTTGGGCAGGGATGCTCTGGGTGTCTCTAAACCTCTGACCTCTAGGAACTGGGACTGGATGACAGGGGATGGATCACTTGGTAAACTATCCTGTTTCCCATCTTCAAAGCATCTGATGAAGTGGGATTTTCTCCCACGAAAGCTCATGCGATAAATAAATCTTTTAGTCTTTAAAAGTGTCACAGGACTCCTTGGTTGTTTCTCTGCAATAGACTGACATGGCTCCCCCTTTGTTCCGTTCACTTCCTCAGAAGCATCTAGCACCAGCCTCTGAAAGGAGACAGGATAGGAGGCTAGAGGGACGATTGGTCTGACCCAGCATGGCCATTCTTATAATGAAAATAAACAGAAATAGATACGGAGATGTTTATGCATTGTCAACGTCATCGGAGTCGTCAGGTTTCAAACACACAGTGAGGCGTGTGAGCATCTCACAGAAATGTAATTGCATATTTATGAAACTAAAACTATTGAATAAATCCTGTCCCTAAGCCTGGCTGTAGAGGGTAACTTCAGAAACTCAGACTCATAGCCCAAACTTTCTGCTTTGCTTCCTGGATTCAGCCACCAGGGCAGCTAGGAAACAACCAAGCGGGAAAAGAGCGTTCTGCGAACGTAACAGCCCTGCCAAACACACTTCCTCCTGCCAGGCAGCTTTTACTAGTGTTCCGACAGACAGTATCTCAGCCTTCCCAGTGACTGTCTTCAGGCTTACAGACACCCTACTCCAACCGCCTCTTCTGTAGAAAAGCCACAGAACGGCTGTGTTAGGTTTTCATATTTTTTCTGACTTTTTAAACTTTTTTCTGTGCGGTCTTTTCTGTTACAGCTCAGGTACTTTTCCTGCCAGCAAGCTGCGGCATGAAACTCAAGTTAACAGATAGGGATACCAGACCCACCCAGGGACAATGCTGCTGTGAACAATCAGTAAGGCAGTGGACAGGTGCCTATTGAGAAATTCTGGCTTAGATGGGAACAATACATTCCCAACTTTCTGACTATCTGTAAGGACTCTCCTCTCCATCCCATCCTAAATGTAGTCATAGGGTCTTTAATGTAATTGAAGTGTCTCTGCATCCATCATTATCACCTCTGTCCTCTCTGGTTGGAACAAGATCTGTATTTGTAAGTAAATAGGTAAAGAATTCCAAGTGGATTATCAAACAGAGTCCTGGGGCACTTTTAAAGTCTAACAGATTTATTTATCGCATGAGCTTTTGTGGGAGAAAATCCCACTTTGTCAGATGCTTTGAAGATGGGAAAATTATAGAATGGGAGGAAATTAAATCCAGGGAAATGTATGCCATAGGGTCAGGTCAACAGCCTTTTCTACCCCAGCTGCACAGTTCAATAATGTCAATTTTCAGCATGTGAAAGGTAAATAGTGTCCTGCTCAAGGAATGTTATTGTTTAATATATCAATGATGTGAAAACGAAAGGTGAACAGCCAGCTGGCAAAAATCTGCAGATGATGCAAGATTAACTTCATAAGATCCCAAAAAAACTAGGTGAATGAGCCACAAAAGAATGTCGAATTTTCCATCCACTTTAAAGTATTCACATCCATTTCTGGTTTCTAAATTAACGATAAACACTTCAAAAAGAGACACAGGCAGCTCAGTGAGGCTTGTGCTCCAAACACTGCAGCCGTCAAAACCAAACAAGATGTTCGTGTGCACAAGGAATGAACATATTGAAAATATGTCATCTAAATCCATGGGGCCTCCTCTCCTGCTCTGGAAGATTTTGTTCAGCTCTGGTTGCCCCAACAACAACAACAACAAAAATACAGTGGACACAGAGGGCATTCAGGTGACAAAAATGGTCAGGGGCCTGGAGAAGCTTCCATATCAAACAGATTGAAAAGATTGGGATTTTATTAGATGAAGAGAAAAGAATTAAGTCGCGAGATCATACAGGCACACAAAGTAATGAGTGTTATAAAGAGGTAAGTCGGGCACTCTTACTTTACTCTCACTCATAAAACAAGAGATTCAATTAAACTAAAATTCAAAAATATTAAAAATCATAAAATGGAAACTTTTTGTAATCTTGCTAAAAGTGTGGCATGGATTCATAGACTCTAAGGTCAGAAAGGACCAGTACGATCATCTAGCGAGTCTGACCTCCTGCATAACGCAGGCCACAGAACCTCAACCACCCACTCCTGCATTAAACCTCTAACCTGGGACTGAGTTATTAAAGTCCCCAAATCACAGTTTAAAGATGTTAGGGTACAGAGAATCCACCAGCAAGTGAGGCATTCCCAGTGCTACAGAGGAAGCAGAAGGCAAAAAACCCCCAGAGCCCAGGCCAATCTGCCCTGGGGGAAAATTCCTTCCCAACCCCAAATATGGTGATCAGTTAAACCCTGAGCACGTGGGCAAGTCTCACCAGCCAGTCACCCCAGAAAGAATTCTCTGTAACAACTCAGAATCCCCCCACCTACCCTCCCTTCTCAGGCTACTGGCATATCCACCGCCAGTTGTCACAGATCAGTCAATTTCCAAACTAGGCCGTCCCATCATCCCACCCCCTCCATACATTTATCAAGCTCAGTTTTGAAGGCATTTATTTTTTTGCCCCCATGGCTCCCCTTGGAAGGCTATTCTAGAACTTTACTCCTCTGATGGTTAGAAACCTGCATCTAATTTCCAGCCTATATTTCCTGGTGGACAGTTTGTAACCATTTGTTCTTGTGTCCACATTGGTCCTGTACTCATACAATTCCTCTCCCTCCCTGGTATTTATAGAGAGAAATCATATCCCCCCATAACCTTCTTTTGGTTAGGCTAAACAAGCCAAGCTCTTTAAGTCTCCTCTCATAAGGCAGGTTTTCCATTCCATGGATCAACCTTGTAGCCATTCACTGCACCTGCTCCAGTTTGAATTCATCTTTTTTAAACATGGGGATCCAGAACTGCATGCAATATTCCAGATGGAGTCTCACCAGCACCTTGTATAACGGCACCAACACCTCCCTGTCTCTACTCGAAATACCTCTTCTGATGCATCCTAGGACCTCATTAGCTTTCTTCACGGCCACATCGCATTGGCGACTCATAGTCATCCTGTGATCAGCCAGTACTCCCGGGTCCTTCTCCTCCTCCCTCCTTTCCAACTGATGCGTCCCCAACTTACAGGAAAAATTCTTGTTATTTGGCCCTAAATGCATGACCTTGCACTTCCCATGATTAAATTTCATCCTGTTCCTAATACTCCAGTTTTCAAGGTCATCCAGATCTTTCTGTATGGTATCCCGAGCCTTCTCTGTATTGTCAATACCTCCCAATTTGGTGTCATCCACAAACTTAATTAGCACATTCCCACTTTTTGTGCCAAGGTCAGTAACAAAAACATTAAGATCGGTCAAGACCCATCCCCGAGGAACACCACTAGTAACCTCCCTCCAGCTGGACAGTTCACCCTTCAGCATGACCTGCTGCAGTCTCCTCTTTAACCAGTTCCTTATCCACCTTACTATATTCGTATTAATCCCCATCTTTTGTAACTTCACTAATATTTCCCTATGTAGAACTATATCAAATGCCTTGCTGAAATCTAAGTAAATTAGGCTATGCATTTCCCCTTATCCAAAAAATCTGTTATCCTCTCAAAAGAGATCAGGTTGGTCTGGCACATCTCCCTTTTGCAAAGCCATGTTGCACTTTATTGCAGTTATCGTTAACTTCAATATCCTTAAGTACTTTCTCTCTCCAAAGTTTTAAATGATACCATGTGGCAATGAGTTCCACAGGTAAGTTATGCATGATAAGAAAAAGTATAATATATCTGAAAGGATGAGACTGTAGTAACCTTGGGAGGGAAAGGGTTAACACTGAGTCCTAGAGAGGTCCCAGGAGAGCCAGTAGAAACAGTGTGCAGGATTTTTTAATTGGAGCAGCAGCTCTGCTGCCTCCTGTTTCCTGTTTGGTGACAGCAGAGCTCCTGGAAGGAGCAAGAGGAGGCCAGGTACGGAAGATCCAGCGCCATCCATGCCTAAAAAGGCTTAATTCTGTAACCAAGCATGCGGGAGTGGACCAGGGACTGTGTAGCTAGACACGTTCAGGGTATTTCTATGTTTTGGGTTTTTTGGACTCCTCCGTGTGCCACGCCCCCGCCGACTCCTATATACGCAAGTTAAATCCCAGAGAAGCAACTCTGTGTGTTTCTTAGCTGTCCTTTTAATTAAAGAACATTTATCCTTTTAAAATAAGTTTTGTTTCTGTGTTCTAAAAGGCCAGAGGTTTTGTGTGCACGTGCCTCAGACTGTGCAGCCGGCTACTAACGGGAAATCAGTTCCACTTTCAGATGATATCACAGCTGGATTCAGTCGCTTTCCTGAGGGAGGAATAGAGGCGACTGAGGGGACCTCGCAGGAAGGAATTCCCAAGTGCGCCTTCCTGGGTTTCAAGAGGTTTTTTGCATTTAGGTGGTGGCAGCAGCTGCTCCAAGGGCAGGAAATCGGTAGCCCTGGGGAGTTTTAAGACAAGGCTTTAGGGCCAGTGGTTTTTAAGGCCTTTCGCAGGCCCCCACCTTCTGCACCCGACGTGCCAGAGTACGGGAAACAGCCTTGACAGAGACCATCCAGTGTGCGTGCATGCACATGATATCTATATCTTATTTATATCAAATCTTCTGAGAGAGATATAAACCTAACACTCCAGGTCATAAAATAAGCACTATCTGAGGAAAAAACTTCCCTTAAGGGCAGGTTATTCCTTAATTGTCCATTGTGGGTTTTTTTGCAACCTTCCTCTGAAGAAGCTGGTGCTCGCCAGTGAAAGAGATGATTGGTCTGATCCCGTATGAAAACTCTGATGATCCAGAACACAGGTTGATGTAACGCAGCCCATCCGCCTGCCCCAAAAGGCTTAGACATCAACTTCACTTTCCCTGAATGGTAGTAGGTTCCCTAGCATCCAACCCTTGACATTTCATGCCCTTTGAGATGAAATCTTGATGCCCAAACCACCTGCTTGGAAGTCCCAAAAATCGTCTCCCATCTTTCTGACTGGGAAAAATCTAGAGCAAAAGAGGAAGTACCCTCCAGGGCAAAAAAAGCTGTTCATTGCCAGAAGAGAGACAGGAAATGGGTTTTTCTAACTCAGTTACTACCCACCAAAATATTGGACTCTCCACGTACCAGAATGTGGCTCCTATCTGTTGCCAATAAATCATTTCTCTTCACTATGAATCAATATAGCTGTCACTCCTCCCCATCCTCCAAAAAGATATCCCACCCTACAAATGTGTGCTGGAGAACAACAGTGTGATTATTTCAGTGAAGTGTTTTTCCTGAATCTGAACAAAGAATGGGCACTGCCACCTGGGATTTCCCCTCATGGTGCTGACAAACATAGGCAAAGGCCTTGGACCAATGTTTGATACGAGGGGAAATACTACTGAACGCTATTTAAGCTCTTGATACAACACACACTAGCAGAAGTTCCATCAGAAAATCCTCCCTGCTTCTAAGAGTTTTCTGGACATTAAGAGATCTGCACTTTCCATCAACAAACCCTATCTATTGCTCACCACTTCAGATTAGCCTAGACCTTTGAAGGCTATAAGGCTATGTCTACACTTACAACAGATAGTTCGAATTAGTTCATTTGCAAGCCTCCATTCATAATTTTAGTTAGTTCGAATTAACTTAATTCAAACCAGCACGGCCCCACCAGAATGCTAGTTCGAACTAGCCATGGCCATGCAGGGCACTTGCTTAGTTCGAATTAATCAGTTGCATGAAGTTCAATCTGCCGATTAGTTCGAACTAATATGGCCACATTGACTTAATTGGAACTCACTGTTTTGAATTAAGGGTTAGTTCGAACTAAGCAGTCGAATTTATTAGTTCGAATTAAGGAAGCCCAAACTAACTTGCCGGTGAAGACGGAGCCTAACAGAGCAAACTCTGAGATCTGAAGAGCAGTAAACTTAGTTTATAAGTCTTTGCATTATCCACCCCAGATGTAAAACCATTCCCGTAATCACACCTGCAGCAGCACTTTGACAGGACTAATTCACTACAGGGAACAGACTGACACAAGGAGGTCTCAGTGGGTGATCCGAAGAAAGGAAGTGGCCAGTCAAAATGAATGAGAGACAAGGGAGCAAAAAATATACAGGCAGAGGTTATTGCAGGTGGGCACCTTGAAGTCAGAGAGAGAAGCCATCAGCTCATCCAGTTCTCGCGTGGCTGAAGAAGCAGAGATGCGAGTTTGCTGCTGGCTGGAAGTGACCCGCTGGGGGCTGCTCACCTCGCCCTGGTTCACAGTGATGGCAGGGCTGACAAAAAAGAGAAATCCAAACCCAGACTCGTTACATTTCCATGTGGCAGCGGTGAAAAAGCCCAGACTGATAGTCTCAGCTCCTGAGAGACTGTTTATCCTCAGGAGATACAGCACAGAAAGCAGCAGGGCCAGATTTCCCCTACACTGTCCCCAAATGTGCCTCAACATGCCTTCCTGATCAGCTTTGGGGCCATGCAACCACTAAGGCTGACGCAGGAGCCACTTAGTGCTGGCTGTAGTAGTCTGGGGTGTTTGCACGCCTCCATTAAGAACTAGGCTAAACCCACCCAACTTCCATGGTCAGACATGACCATTTTCACAGTCGCTGATCTGGATTTGAACACAGACCCCAAATGGCCCAATGACCCACTGCTTGTTTTTCCAACAGCAGCAGCTTCTGACTCAGTGGCATTCACAGTAAAACTGAGCCCAAGGAAGAAGCAGAAACGGCCACAGTAAACTTCCTGCTTGACCTTCCCCAGTTTGGAGAAAGCAAATCTCCCCTTTACCCAGAAAGGCAGAGGCCATCTGTCCAGCCAGCACTGCACTCAGCTAGCTGCTGTCATTAACCCCGCTCTGCCCCAATGCCCTGTGCCTACTGCAACAGTAGCTGGGACAATACTCACACTGGGCTTGGCACAGAGCTCTCCAGTTCATCCAAAAGGCTCTCGACACTGGGACGCACATCTTCAATCCCACGCCCTCCGTTCCGCTTTGGCTTCTCTTTTGTAGGTGGTGCTGTCTTCACCCCCAAAGAGCTAGTGCTCTCTGGGACAACATAGTGAGGTCCAGTGGGCAGGGAGGGGCTCCTCCTCGCATCATCTTACAGAGAAAGAAACAAAGAGTCAATTCGACCCAACAGGGCTTCATTCACGGCGCAAAAAGGAGGATGAAATGGGCAGAGGAGAAAGAGTTGTAGGGGTGTGAGATCCAGTCATCGACACTTCCTACCTGTTGGGAAGCCGCTAGCCGGATTGTGCTGAACAGCGTTCAGCTCCAGGAGCAGGCGATCCAGTTCTGACAGGTTGCTGCCCAGCGAAGAGCTCAGCATGGTGGGAGATGGTTCTGCAGATTTTTGCTTGTTGGGGAAACTGGAGTTGAGAGAGGAAAGAGGAGCGTAAAACTGGATGGTCCCCCTCCTTTCAGGTGAAACGTAAAGCAGGGTCGGATGTGGGGAAAATAAGAGCCCTACTGGCCCCTTGTCAAGAACCCACATTTAATTTACAAACCTAAAAATAAAACAAAATAAATGGATTCCACATCATATTATCTGGAGCTTGTTGGAGCACACTAGCCACAGAGCCGCGCACTCTAGCTGCAGTTACAAAGAAATAGCAGCCATGGACAGACACCAAACCAGGGATATGCAGAAGAGAAGCAAAACCATTAACCAGCATCCAAAAAAGTCATTTGTTTCCACTGACACCACAGCACCAAGAACAAAATTCCCTTGTGAGCAGGGCTGCCTTAGAGGAAGGGGAAGCCACTGAGGTACACGACCCACCCAACACACTGCAATCTAGCTTCCCTAATTACTAAAACAGCACCCAGCAGGATATGTGCTGACCAAACTCACCAGCAAGGAAGAAAGTCTCTCTTCAGGCCCCAACAAACCACAGCTCTTTACCTTCTAGGGTGCTAATCCACAAACAATTTTAATGACCACCATTAAATATGCACATCTCATGTTATTTTCATATACATAGAACTGTTTGTGATGTTTGTGTTAGGAACTACTGATCCCTTAGGGATATTCCACGCCCACACACCCCATTTTCACAACAATATTTAGCACTTGCAGTGCTTTGCATCTTTGGAGGGCTACAGACGTTAACCTCTGCAACCTCTCTGGGAGGGAACGAAGTTTATCCCAGTCTTATAGCTGGGAAAAACGGACAGAGAAGTGACTTCTTCAATGACACAAAATGAGTTTTTTCCAATCTGAATTAGAAATCAGGGCTTCCTGCTGCCAGGCCTGTGCCCAGACAGTCCCATCAGCTCTCTAGCTCCCTGCCGTATCAGAACGTTATTATTACAGGCTTTAGACTCCACAAAGCCTACGGTATAAGTGACATAATATGACCAGTGGCCACCCTTATCTTAAATCTGAAATTGACGCCCAGTGTGCCAGCTTAAGCCAAGCAGCCAGGTAGGGACTGCCGGCCACGTCCTCAGATTAACAGACAAAGGAAGCGGCAAACTGCTCCATTTTGTGCCGTCCTCATGATCCTGGCAAACTGCCATTACTACCTCCGTTGGGCAAGGTCTGGGTGTCCAGATCTGGGTACATCTACACTGCAAAGTAGACCAGGATTAGTAGAACTCAAGTTAACAGACTCTAGGTTTATTAACTTCGGGCTTTAGCATCTGCACTCATTTGTAACCTCAGGTTAGGAACTGTTGAATCCTGGAGCTCTGCTGTCTACACTGTAAACACAGGCATACCCCAGACCTCCTATAGCCCTCCCAAATGTGGCCAATCTAGCACTTTATTGTGGTGCAGTGTGGGAAAATGTGACTGTCATCCAAAGCTGTCAGCTCGTAGGACTGTGAGATACTTCAGGTAGACAGGATCAGGACAAACATCACAGCTGCAACAAGGTAAAAATACCAGACAGCAGGTGGAGGATCCTGCTGAGGGAGGCTCCGGGAAGCTCTTCCCAGGACCATAGCATTGCAGAGGGAATCGTGTTAACTTGAGAAATAATGCAACAGCAGCAGAAATGGAAACAAGGAAAACCGTATTGCTGCCTTTCCACAGTCTCCAAACACAAAAGTGGGTGGCTGTATTTGTAGCCATAATGATCTGTCTAAATCATTCTGAACTCTGTGAGCACAGAGATTTATAAATTTGCCATGAGCAGCCGGACTGTTCCTTTATTCAAGGTTGTTTTATCAGTCAAATCACTTCACAGGTAACTGACCTGTTTCTATCGGTCACTCCCTGAAGTAAATGTCCCAACTTGCATCTCCCCTCTAGCAAACCGCATCTAGGACGCTTGACATGTGACTACAAGAAATTACCCTTTGCATTTTTATGGCCTTTTGATCCATAGAGCTCACAGCGGGCCTAGATTTACTGTACTATCGGGAAGCAAACAGAGCAAGGTTCAACGACTTACCAAGGTCACTAGCAGAGTCTGAAACCAAAAGCCAGTTTCTTCTGATTCCCTGGTGCCCTACTCACTGGATCATGTTGCTCCCTACCCGCCCCGCCCCGCCTGGAAGAGTTAACCCAGGTTTTCCATCTCAAAGTCATTTCCACAAGTTTTATCACCCTGCCGGCACTTAAAGCGAAGTGAAATTCACAATGATCGCCATGAAAAAGGAGAAGTTCTTAGAATTCTCGAGAGGCCTGAGCAGTAAAACTGAAAGAGGATGGGTGGGTTTAATATCGATGCTGGCTCCTATAAATGGAAACAGTCACAGCACTTCCTGCCTCCAATACCCAACCCGTGATTCAAGCTTCCCCTCTCCCAAGGAGGGCCAGCGTACCTGTAGACGTGTTCCTCTTCACTGGGGCGCAAGGAAGGAGAGCCGACGGTCTCTCTGGGAACGGCCGCACTGAAGTTCTTGGCACTGGAGCTGTACACAGGCGACTGGGACTGAGGCTGAGGAAATGAGATTTGTATTAGAGACCGAGCACCTCCAACAAATGCCTGCAGCACAGCGACCGCAGGACAGAGCCTGACGAGAAAAACGCCTGCTACAGATCAGCTCCACCCCCCACTGCACAAGCTAACCCCTCAATGTCTCATGCTCACTTAGCCTCGCCTATGAATTTCTCATCTGAGCTGGAAAACCCCAGGCTCTTTCCCACAGACTGCAAGGTGAATGGTCAGTAGTATTCTTCTTGTACTGTGGTTTTTGCTCGAACTCTGATGATGGGTCTTCAGCTGGTATTTTATCACTAAACCAGACTTTCCCTCCCCCCATCAGTTCGTCTTGCTGGATTTCTTGAATTCCCCACTGCATGCCAGCCTGCTGGGCACTCAAACTCCTCCTTCCTCTCTACAATCCCCTTCCTTCCCCATCACCGCATCTCCTGCCCCCTAGACATGCTCCATACCAGACTCCTTCTCTAGCCCCTAGCATGCACACACACACCTGCTGGTGGATGTATTGGGAGACACTGGGTTGCCACTGGTCTAGCGGGTCAATCACAGTTCCATTCAGGGCTTCACTGGAAGGGGGGGGCGGCACAGGTGGGGGAACTGGGATCTCCTGATACGTATGGTTTCCAGTTGGATAGGAATAGGGTGTTTCCTCCGTCAGGAACACTGGTCGTTTGGAGATGTGAGAGGTGGTGGACTCAAGGTCCGCTAACAAAGCATCTGTAGAGAAACAACAAGATTTTTTTTTTTTGGTCTTAGCTAGGCAGACAATCTGTTTATTCCTCTTCCCCTCAGTGAGAGCGTGTCACGTTTACAGCCCCGATGGTACCGCCCTCCAAAACAAGATTCCATTCCCCGCAGCACAGCACTGTATGGTTCAGTAACGCCTTTGCTGTAAAAGGAAACTCCAGAAAGCATGAAAGAAGCCAGGAGAACAATCAGTGCAAATCTGGGGAATAGCCCAACAGCGGGGAGTCTTTAGTCTCACTGTACTTTGCAGGAGAAGAACTCAGGACTGATCTACGCCAGATATTGACACAGACTAGGCACAAGCCCCATATCATACTAAAACAAACAAGGAGTCCGGGGGCACTTTTAAACACTAACAGATTTATTTATCGCATGAGCTTTCCTGGGAGAAAATCCCACTTGGTGCCACGGGACTCCTTGACTGTATCATGGCTACTCCTTTGGAATATATCACACGAAAGTCGTTAAACCATGCCTGTGAGTGCCACTTTCTCCAGGAAAGAAGTTCCCTGGAAGAGATTTTTCCATGGAGTCTCCCTAAACTGGCACAAGAGAAACCTGAGTTTCAAACAGTCTATCTAGCATTTGTGCTTCAGCATCCCAGAAGGACACACACAGCAAGCCACACAAACAGTTAACTGGATTCCAGCGCCTGCCAGGTAACTGCAGTTTCACCTCCTGGAAACAGTTCTCAACTTGCTGGGTGGAGACTGCTCACAAATTCCTGATGGAAAGAAAAAAAAGTCTCCGTGAAGCTAGGAACATACACCCTAGCATGCCATGCACAGGGAAACACTGCAATGAGCAGGTAAATCCCCTCAGGAACCTTAGGATAGGAAGAACAGTCCCTTCACCTTCTAAGATAGGGCAAGAAAAAGTGTCTCCGACATTGCGGCTTTCTTTCTGCAAACGCTACCCCTTGCCCAGTCCAAGCGCAGCACCCTTTGCAGTGAGTGACTCAAGACAATCCCTACCCCCAGGAGCCTATGCTGGAAACTCCAGCGAAGTGCTGCATGTCTGTACTGTACTTGTTCTCTAAAGCAATCTCGCTGGCTGAGTGCCCAGCCCTCCAGAGGAGCAATGGATCCACCAAATGCCTCTTTAAGGCTATTAGAGAAGAGAGGAGCTGGTGCACAAGGGACACAGGCACTTTCAGGACATGCCAACCAGGGCAGTCAGAGACACGAACACTGCCAGAGTCCAGTGCAGTAATGCAGCATCCGTAGGAGTAGAAGCCCCTTCCACTGCCCGGGATCTCCGTTCCCTTCACCACAGCTGCAAACCTACGGGCCTCAGGGGATCTCCCCTCTGTGAGCTTCTGCTGGCTCCAGTTCCTCGAGAACTCAGAGGCAAAAGATCTCGGCCTGCGGGCTCCACAGAGAGCTGGGCTCTCCAAGCTGGCATCACACAGTCCTCCTGACAGTGCAGTCTGCTGGCAGCCGACCAACTCCAGGCAGGGACCAGTCTCCTCAAAACCCCTGCATGTACCAGCCCAACACAGTTCGTAGACCTTAGGGAAACTGCGTTCAATAGTCAAAGGAGGACAGAAGCTGTTACGCTACACGGAGAAGGAAGGGGAGGCTTTCCTGCTCTACCATGGGTAGAGCCCGTCCCTATGGCAGGGCGGAATGGAGGGCGCCAGCAGAGGAGGTGTTGTGTTCAATTTCTGCCAGGACTTTAGTCTTACCAAAGAGATACTCCAAGTCCTAAACCACAGTCGTGATCCTCCACTGGCCAAAAGAGCCAAGGAACAGATACCCCCAGGACTTTTCACAGCCCGGGGGAGTCTCTCTGACCATTTAAGCAACAGAACCAAGGGTGGATCCCAGAGCTGACATGTACCTCGAGGAAGAGCTGGTCCAGTGACTGAGTGATTTTGTGTACACCCTTTCCACCGCAGTCTCTAGCAGGGAAGGAGAGGCTCTTGCCTCCATGAATATCTCCAAACCAAGGCCTAAAGCAAACCGCACTCCACCACGAAGCAAGAAAATCACAGGAACTCACGCCTTAGTTCACACCCACGGCCATATACAAGCAGTGAATCGTGTGCAAGGCATTCTGGACACACCTTCCTCCCTCTCTCCCCGCCTCATTCTACCGCTCTTCTCCCCTTCTGCGGGCTTCCTGCTCCTTGCCCAAACTGCCTTCTTCCATTGCGGTCCCACAAAGTGGAGGCTGACCAGAGGGTACCGTTTCCTCTTCCTATGCAGCACAAAACTCAGGGAAATTAGCCAGGTGCACCTGCAGGGAGGACAGGGAGTGGGGGCGGGGGGGAAGAGAGGAGAGCAAACCCAATTGTGTAAAGAAATGGCAACCTGCCCGTTGATATCAGGGTGCCAAGGTGCATGAAAAGGAAGCAGGGGACAATTCCTAGCCTGTGAAAGAGTTACGTGGCAGACAGTACTGTTTAATGATTAACTTTCCCCATATTCTCCCCCTTCCTGACTTGAGCAAACAGTGCAGAGCTGAGGAGCAGGAAGCTGAGAGGGGAGGGGAGAAAAAGGCCTGGAGGAGGATCACTGACTCACAATTACTCAGCCACAACTTCTGATCAGGACGGCTGGTGAGGAACTGCGCTGTGCTTCAGCTTTACGACTGCTCTCAGCGCACTTCACTTGCGGGGCTCCCCCAGGATGAGCAGGGAGGAAAATAAGACAGGACAAGGCAGGGATCTGCCATCTGAAGAGCTGAGTTCAATATTAGAGCAATGCTCAATTCAAACACACAGTTCAGGGCAGCATCAAAAACCAGAGCCACAGCACCAAGGAGATCCCACTGCATTTATACAGCCTCTTTCAGCCCAAAGCACAAGAGCCAGAGAAACGCGACGACTGGAAAACACGGGCAGTTCTGGTTTTAGTTGACACTAAGGGTGAACTGAGGCAGGTCAGTGTACTAACACGTCCCACCACCCCACAAGGGACAATGGGGCCCAGTCTGCGGCACTGGCAACATGGGGAAAGTCTCTCACTAATGGATGAACCCACCAAGGTCTTTACAGGCCGGCCCACAACGTGGACTGCTCCTGACAAACAAATGTTACAGGCTTCACTGATTTCTTGATTAAGAAAATGCTCCCCTCCAAGGCAGGCGTGCTGTGTGATGCCGAAGAAGCAAATAAAAAGGTTTGTCTTTTGCAACCAGCAGGAAACATGCACTGAATAATCTGAACTCACTAGCGACCGATAGTTTTCATCCCACTAGCTGCCAACGGAGGGCACCGTGACATCTCCGCTCTCAGCTAGCTGGAACCTGCAGAGAAATTGGCCAGCTCAGCAGCCATACGCCACGCCAAAGAACTGCCCTTGGCTTAGATTTGCACACTAACCTTCTGCCAGTTCGCCCCCAACACCCTGCAGCATCTCTGGGCACCCCAGGGAAAGCCACACACGCCACCGTAACACTACCATTTTACTGCTGCTCCTACCGGTCTCTGATTGAAACCTGCGAGAGCTCCCCTTGTCATCTGGAAACCTCCAAGATTAAAAAGGGGTCGGGGAGTGGATTCAGTCCTCCTGTGGCCTGAGACAAGTACAGCGCAATGTAACAATCGACCTTCAGGTCCTCTGTTTCCCAAGGAGCATGCTTCCCAGGAATGAAGCAAAGGGACTGTACTGAAAGATTCATGGCACACATACCTGGGAGCAATGCAGTGGAAAATATACATTGTCTAGTTACTAAATAAGGCTCGGTCTTCCCATGGTGAAATGGGAACTGTATATAGGGCCATAGCTGCTCATCTCCTTCACTGGCGCTCCCATTTTTGACCATGTGACCGTCAAACCTACCGTGGGCAGAATGGGGGGTGGCTACTATACCACGTTACTACTGAGAGCCATTCCTACGCTCTCTGATCACTTCATTCCACGCCCAGAGGTGGTAAAACGCTGACCCGATGATGCAGAGATGAAACACAGAGCTGTCTCCACGCTTACATCACGAAATTCCCCGACTCTCTGCAAGGCGGGTGCTCCCAAGTCACCCGTTAGCTAGGCCAACGGCATCTGCAGATTGCAGCGGGATGCAAATCTGTCTGCGCAGGGCTCTACCTGAGACAAGCTGCAGCAAGTCAGATGTGAAGAGGCGCGTCCTCCCTTGGTAACACCGAGCATTACACTTTGAAGTGGAATCTGGCTTCAGCTCAGGCTGAGTGCAAACGGTATCTGTCGCAGACGAAGGACTCTGAGCTCACATTTAAGAGCCTAGTCTAGCCAGCTTTCCTGTGTGAGGAGGATTCTTACGAACTGAGAAGTATAATCCCCAGGTATTTCTGACGCCCACAGTGCACCTGGACCAACCTTCCCTCGCACCTCCCCCAGAACGCTTTGCCAACGAAACCATCAGGAACTTCAATTTCCCTGTTATTTTGGTCTGTGAATCCCACAGCTCTGCCAATGCAATCTGATACGAACCAGTGGCAATTAATACTGAGTGTGACGCCTCAGGGTAGTTTCCAGCAACTGCCAATGATTTAAACTGCCTGGGACCATTGTTCTCAAAGTGTGCTACGTGCAGGCTGCAGAATGAGCTATGTGGAGGATCAAGCAGTGCGAGGGGAGTGGGGGGTCCACTGGAAAACTTTGGTCCACTGGAAAACTTCTTGGGATACCCTGGCTTTCCCAGGTCAAACAGCACTGCCAAGAGTTAATCACCTCCATAAGCGAAGCTCTGTTGCACACTGCGCATTCCTTCCCTATCTCCTCTGCGCTAGACACCCAGGCACTGTATCAGGTGGGGAACAGTTTCTAAATTCCAAGGCCTCTGCTGCAATTTCTTGCCATTCCCAGCATGTCAGTACTTGCGACAGAGAACGCAGACTCCTCAGGCAGAAGCGGCTCTATGGGCAGGCACACGGGCAAATAAACGCCTGTCCTGCATCCTAGGTTTGTCTGATAAAAGCAGTGAAGTCAGACTGAGGATCACAACAGAGCATATTATCACATGGCCCCGTTCACAGACCTCCACGTCAGTCTCTTGTCAATAAAAGGAAATGCAGCTTCCGCTCCTTGGGTAGATACTATTTAGCAAAGCCTTTCCAAAGAAGTGTTGATAACATTTTCACTTGCATCTTCCCTATGGCATCAAGGCCCCTCTCGGTTAGCGCCCACCCTTTGCCCCCTACACATCCTAGGATCCCTTAACAGAGGTGAGAACTTGATGCGAGAGAGAGCAGTGAAAGAGTTACGGGAAAGCCAAGATCACAGTATATTAGAGCAAACATATGTTGCTGGCCTCCTATGTACCCTGGCTCCCCATAACATAGCAATCCATGAGATTTCCCCAAGCCAGCACAGCACACTCTGTTCCTCCTGCCAATCCACCCTCATAACCTCCTGTAAAATAGTCACGTGAGGAATTAGCAGAGGAGGTGCTGGCAAGCCCATTTTAACAATGTCATGTCTAGCTCTCAAGCAGATGGGAACTCGCTAGCTACCAGTTCAGAAGATGGGAGACCACATCCAAAGGAGCTACTCAGAGGGAAGTATGACCTAGTCTACCCAGGGGGATCCCTCCCTTGTTTCTGAGAGCCTCCTGCACTAACTCCAGTCTCCAAAGTACTGCTCCAGATACATTACATCATCAGTCACACCAAGGCTGACAAGTTCTTCAAAGCGTCTGACGAAGTGGGATTTTCTCCCACGAAAGCTCATGCGATTAATAAATCTGTTAGTCTTTAAAAGTGCCACAAGACTCTGTTGTCTTTCTACAATAGACTAACACGGCTACCCCTTTGGAACAAGGCTGACAGACAGCCCTGGTGCCAGATTGGGGAGGAATCCCTAGGATTTCCATAGGCAGCTCATCTCCCTTCACAACTGAGGATGGGCCATTAAGGTAAGTGGACATAACACCAAATTTGAGCTGGTTTATATAGCACAGTCTCTGCCCTACACCCAGGAAAGGAATGGTAACATAGTGAATGCAAAATACTCCAGATTCTTCATGAATAGCAGTCTTTAATTTTCAACAGCTGAAGGCCACTTCTTTGAATTGTGATCCAGCAGGCTTTAACGTGCTTGGGACATCTGGACAGCGAGCGACAGGGACGAATCCAGGACTTTTCAACTAGCCACAGTGCAAAGCTTATGACTGTAATGTTCAGCCTCCGAGCCGGTCTCCTCCCAGCACAGCCACAGGCGATCTCCCCACCATGGCCGCAGTTCCCTCCCGTCCCAGAACCAAGGCTGTGGTGGACAGCACTGATGAAATATATTAGGTGCTACGCTAGCCTCACTGAAGCCAGGTTTTTTAGAACTCCTCCCAATTTTCAGATGGGAATGCACTATACCTCTCCCGCCACATGCACCGAGTGCCCAAGAATTGTTTGGGATGGTCGGATCTGGGCAGTGGACACTGCCAGGGACTCGCCAGTGGGAGCAAGGAGCACGAATTGGCAAGAGAAATTTAAACACGGACATGACACTACAGTAAAGTGCAATCCAACTCGGCTGTCAGTGACACACCATTCGGCAGCATGACAGGCAATGCCCGGATTCAGTCCCTTTACATTTTCACTAGTCTCTTGGGAGACACAGCCCTATTAATGATCAGACCAAGGACCTCAAGCTTGACAGACTTCTCCGGATAGACTTCCTCTCAAACAAAAGCCCAAGAGTCAAATTTTAAAACTGCAACCCTCATTAGCTGCAAATGAGTTTTGCCTCTCCCAGCTACATGACTTGCGTGAGGGAGACAGACAGAGCAGTAACACGATCCCCTGCAGGACAGTTTTACATGGTGAGTAACTGCAGAGGAATGGGGAGTCTTGAGTATATTTATCCCATTAAGCAGCCTTTCAAGAGGAGCACTTGCAATCCACTAGAAAAGCTGATCCAACAGACATGCTGGAACTTCCCTCCCCAAACCCGACAGATCTCCCCATGCCCAGGCAGGCTTCTGGAATCAGGCAGGGGGGCAGAGTGGGTCTCCTAAATGGGAACAGCAACCTGGGCAGTCCCTTCAGAAGTGCAATTTTAGCTTATAGCAGGGAAAGGGAAGGGAATAATTAGATGGAGAAACATAGGGAGGAGAGGTAAGTCAGGGCAGGACAGCATGTAAAATAGCTCCCAAGATACAGCACAGTACGTCCCAATATAAATGGGACTCGCTGAAAACAACTCAATCCAAGGACTACAGCTAGAACAGCAGCAAGGAAGCATACACTGAAGCGTCTGACGAAGTGGGATTTTCTCCCACGAAAGCTCATGCGATTAATAAATCTGTTAGTCTTTAAAAGTGCCACAGGACTCTGTTGTCTTTCTACAATAGACTAACACGGCTCCCCCTTTGGAATTTGAATTATATTTATTTGCATTACCACAGCGCCTCGGAGCCCTACTCAGAGACCAGGACTCTGTGCTAGGTGCTGCACAAACGAAGAACAAAAAGATGGTCTCTGTCCTAAAGGGCTTATAGTCTAAGAATAGGCAAAGAGACACCAGAGGGAGATAGCCAGATGGGGGAGCACAAACGTAAGACAACATTGGTCAGCGTGATAGGCGATGGTCTCTGAACTCTTGCAGCCAAACGGAAGACAACTAACCCCCTAAAACAGTCCACCAGTTCATGTAGGACAGAGAAGCTGTAAGAACAGGTTAGCTGCTCTTCATTCCGGTAATATTGAAGTCATTTTATAAAGGGGCCATTTAAAATGTTTCCCCAATTTAATAGGTCTTTGAGATGTTAACATGAAGGGCACTTGAAATCCCAGAACTTCCAAAGACGTTAATGAATTACACCTCACAACCCTCTTACGAGGTAGGGAAAGACTACGCCAATTTTTCCAGATAAGGAAAAATGGAGGACACGGGGTGTGTCTACTCTGCAGCTAGACACCCTCGGGTGGCCTGTCAGCTGACTCAGACTCATGGGGCTCTGGCTGTTTAATTCCAGTGGACATTCAGGCTCAGGACGGAGCTTGAGCTCTGGGTTCCTTCCACTGTTCTCCTGCCTGGGCTCCAGGCCAGGAACGAACAGCCCCTTAGCCCGAGCCAGCAGGCATGGGGCAGCTGGGGATTTTAACTGCATGGTAAAGACCTCAGCAGCTGGTTGTCATTGTGCTCCAGCAAATGCTATTCTGTTATACTTAGCCCAGGTGGCAGAGACGCTTTCTGTCTGTTTCCCCCTAGCCTCCTCCCGTTGGGAGATTACGTACACATTTACAGAGAAATCCTTGGGGTTCCTCTATCCTCTGGCACCAGTATTAGCCTTTAGGATGAAACAGATGAGGTTGTGTGTCTGCAGCACTATCCCTACAGCTGCACAAGTGCTAAAGTAATGGTCAGAGGTTTCCAGGAAATTGTCAGTGAACACAAAGCTTCCGATTTCAATCACCACAACAAAGCAAGAGATACAATTCTGTGGACAAATGCAGCAGACCCAGACAGGCACTACATTTTTATCAGAAGCATTTTACAACTGTTTTATCACGGTTCACGATAGCTCAACACCATGGTTTGACCAACCAGAACGAATGGAACCACACCACGTCTAAAGAGAGTCGTAAAAACAATTACATTTATGCCGCCTGAGGGCCTGCTTTTTCGGAGAACCCTAGATGTCTACATTATGTAATTAAATTACTGCAGAGACAATCATTACATGGGAAGAAGATACTCACATGGTTCCTGGTCTTTTCTATTCTATCCAGGTTCTTGAGCAGCTACCCTAACACCTTCCAAACGCATATAAGGGGTTGTGGCTAACGTTTGTCACACATGGTTCTCTTTTGTCTTTCCTCTCCCCGAAAGGAAATTGCATGTTGTTGAGTTTTTTCCATTTTAGTACATATACACAGTGCTGTGTGCGCGTATTAGCAGATGCAAGCTTGCACAATTGTGCCACGTATTGGGAAGGAAAGGTAATGAGTGAGGTTTGTGGGGGACCTGTTGGGAGTAGAAGAGAGAAAAGGCTGGGCTGATCCTTGGAGTGTATTGCTTTCATAGATCCAAATCACTGGGACTACCTGCGACACCGGCTGCGCTCTTGGATCCCATATCCCAATGGCCTGACCGCTGGGGACATTTACCGACAGGTTTGAAAACTCACTTAGCTAAACTGACCTGAAGACTGGCTGTGGGCCACAATGCAGACCACGGGTGTTGCTGTCTGTAAGGAGCCTGACCCATTTGCAGTGAAATGCTTTCAAGACTGCCACACCCCAGCTCTGACCGTCTTAGCCAAGTCAGTTTGAAAACTGCCTGGAGAATCCCCCAGCTGGAGCGAGGCCAACACCGTCTCTGAGAGCAGAGGCTACTGGTTCATCTCTGCACACAGACAAGAGCTGCAGTGTGGGACGCAGTTAAGAGAACCGTGCAACTGTGATGGCTGTCCCCGCCTGCCCATGCTGATACAGACCTGAGCCGAGGATCCCTCTTCCAGAAGCTGCAGCCGACTGGTTGCAAGGACAAAGGCACTGTCCGTTCAAAGGATCCAGGCAACAGTTTGTCGCCATGCTTTTTCACCTAGTGCAGATAGACACTGGGGCAAAGAACAACCCTTGGGAGAGGGAACGGTAGCACTTTGACTAGACCAATTCTAGAAAAAGCTTCTCAAGAACCAAACTGAGGGCTGAATTTGATCCTCACTCAATAATTCACTGATCAGGCTGACCCAATATCCCACGCTGGCCATGGGACCAGAAAGGAAGGCACTCTCTGACCTACAAGCTGTAAGGTCACCCCCCCAGAGTTCTTTGTTAAAGGAAGCTTTGGCCTGTGTCCCCACACCTATCTGCTCACATCACAGCTGTAGATCAGGTCAGTGCTGGCTTAGGGAAACGAGAACAAAGGCTTAGGCGGAGGGAGCAAAGATAGCTGCATCAAGTGCTCTCGGTTTCACAAAAGTGTCTGGCAGGGGTAGGAAGACCTCTTCCATTTGCGCTTACACTGTCGTTTAGCTCCCTGATGAAGAAACCTGCAGGGCCACCCACATAATAGAGCGACGGTGTGCACCTGCCCCAACACGCCCCACATATCCCCTCCTAACGCCGCCAAAGGACTGCACCAGCTGTTGGCATGGGCCTCTCCCTGCCTCAATCTTCTGAACAGGGATCAACTGTCCAAGTGGGGCAATCCTCCAAATGCCACCAGGTGAGCTCAGACCGCACTCAGGAGCCTTGAGTTGCTGAGCCGATGAAGGGACAGCTCAAGAGCACGCTTGGGGCAAGATGCTGAGATATGCAGGACATTTCAAAAGCTTTCCTGGAACCGGCTCAGACCAACAAGCCCCATCACTTCCTCCCAAGCTCTTTCCTGAAACCAGTGACCGCTCAGCAGCTTCCACAAAGCTGCATTCGGTAATATTAACATGCGGCAAGTGCTCCAGCCCACCAGCGCAGGGGTCAAGCTTCTTGCCAGCGGCTTCCCACGGTGGTATACCTCGAAGAGCATACGCACACACGCAGACTCCACAGGAGAACAGGTGGCCGTACTGTGGCTAAGTTCCAGAAGTCCCTGTAAATCACAACCCCTCTCCTTGAATCAGCTCCCCTATGCCCCCTCCTCCTGTCACGGAGGCAACAGAGTAGGTCTTTTCGGAAACGTTGGTTCCATTCATATCAACAGGGTCACACACACACAGTGCACAGGCTAAGAGAAACTGCAACCGCCTCAAAGATCAACCAGCAGCTTCCTGCCAGAGCAGCTCAGATCCACAGCACTTAGTTACCCAAAGTCCAAACGGTACAAGGAAACTGCAAAAGAAAAGATTTGCCCGGCATGTCAAAAGATTTCCACTTCGTTCAAACCTTGGAAGCTAGATTGGCCCTGAACTCAAACTAGTTGAGAGACATCAGCATGTGTGTTAAAAAGAATTAAAACCAGATCACACATTCTGCACCGAGGCAGCTTGCTGCTCCCCTCCAGCCAGTGGATTCTGAGGCTATGTACACACGATCACTTTATTGCGCGATAAGGCTCCTTACCACGCAATAAGGCTGGGAGCGTCCACACGAGCATCTTCCCTGTTGCGCGGCAACACCCTCTTGCCGCGTAACAGTTACACCACTCAAATCGAGAATGGTTAGGCTTACGGCAGAACAGCTGTTCCACGGTAATGCTCGTGTGTGCCCACTGTGCGAAGTACACAGCCTCCGGAAATGTCCCAGGTGCCAATCGAGGCCACTCTGGGACATTGGAGCTGTCAAATATGTCAATTTCACTGCTCTAGCTCGCCGGTTGGGCCAGCCCCGTAGTCCAGCTACCCACCACCACCCGAAGCCCTGCAGCTGGACTAGGGGGCTGGCTGTGTGCAGTGCATGGTGGGACAGGTGAACGCTCCTTTGCGATACAAGAAGTATGTGGGTACACACCAAGGCGCTATATTTATAGCGCTTTCCTTGTCCCGCAATAGTTTGTTGTGTGTACATAGCCTCAGTCAGACCACGGGGGCGTTTCACAGTGCTGGACTAATTGCTCTCCGTCCCCTAGTCTAGAGAGTACAAAGCTGGCACCTGGAATGGCTGGGTAGCACCTGTAGCTATACGTGCTAAGATTACGCTAATCAGGCATTAGACAATTGTTTACAGGGGTCAGGAAGCAACACCCGCTAACCTTTGCTATATGAAGTGCTGCAAACCCAGCCAAGGGAATTGCCTGGGGTGGGGCGATCACTTTCTCTCAGCCCTCAGGTGTTGAGCACTAACAGAAAGAGAACGGTAAACTCGATTGGAACGCCTCATTTGTCCTTGTCAAGGGCTGGAAAGCTGAAGGCCACAAACCAGATGCAGCCTCTCCCGTGTCGTGCAACTTAACCTGCCTTGGTTCCACGCACTCTATCAAACACCCGCAATCCCCGCTGCCCTGGACACGCTTACACAAACGAAAAACCAGTAGCCGCTTTGCTCCTGGTATTCTGTCCCTTCAGCTGGCTGTTGTCTACTTTAGACTTGCTTCCAGACCCGAGCATTTGAACATAATGGGACTAGTCCAGGTTCTTCCCTGGCTCCGGGCCCACTCACTTCCCTTACTAAATATCCTGCTGCTAATTGCTCTTTTTTTAAGAGGCGGCTTTTGTTTTGATCTGTGCTTTCTGCTCTTTAGCCAACAGCAACTTTCCCTACCTATGAAAGAGAAAGAGACACCTTGGATGGGTTCCCCTTTGTTTTTAAGTTTAGTCCTCCTTAGCCCGGCAAACCCACCTCAGCTCAAAGTGGGGCCTGTGGCTTCTATGGGTCGCTCCTTTGTACTAAGGATATAAGAAATACAATGTACTCCATTTTCCAGCAGCTACATGCAGCCATCTGGCTCCTGGTCATACATGAGCCTTACCCGGGGAAGTTTGGATATTCCTAGAATAAGGATTCACAGGCATGAACCCCAGTTGTGTGAAGCTAGAATATGAAAATACCCCAGGAGTTAGACGCATCAGTTCTCCCCACTCATGTAGTATTTCACCAGACAAACTCACTGCAGAGATCAAGGTCTCATGGACCTATAGCCCAGGTCCTGAACGACGGGAAGTGATTGCCAAAGATGTCTATACTCACCGATAGAAACTTCTTTCTCTGGAGCTTCACAAGTAACCTCTAAAACTGAGTTCAGAAAGTCACCGCTCCAGCACATCCCGTGGCACAGTATATGGGCAGCCAGAGTTGCACTCAGCTGGCGTAGGATGGCTACGACACAGGCGGGGGAGCACCTGTAGGATGGCCAGGAGTAGTCTCTGCTGTATAGCAATACTCTACGTCACCCAGGGATCTCCAAGGGCTTTACACACAACCTCCTGAAGATAGAAAAGCAATATCCTCAGTTCAGACACCCGGAACTAAGGTGCAGAGCAGTGAGGTGACCAGCCCAGGATCTCACAGCACATTGTGACATAGCCAGAAACAGAAAGAAAGTCTCCTCACACTTGGACCCTGCTCACAAATGCTGAGCAACATTAAAGCCCAATATTCTGATTGTGACTTGAAGCCTCTTCCTCACCCTGCCTCCTGCAGCATCAAGGATCAATCTGCAACACAGAGTTTACACACACCTGCAGGACTTGATCACCACAAACTCAGTTCCAGAAGGGAGCCGGGTTAGACTAGTTCAGCAAAACAAACAAGGAGTCCTGGGGCACTTTTAAAGACTAACACATGTATTTATTGCGTGAGCTTTCGTGAAAGAAAATCCCACTTCGTCGGATGCTTTAGTCTTTAAAAGTGCCCCAGGACTCTGTTTATTTTGCACAAACTGAGGCAACCCTGTCCTCTCCCGCCTTAAAGCAGGGCTCGACAAATCCTAGGCACCAGGTCGCCATGGCGTGTAGGATTTTGCCCCTGGCACCTAAGAGCACCGGGGGCAAAGGCCCACCTGCACGCTGGGCTCCCCCTCTCCGGCTGGAGAAATAAAGCCACTGCTGGCAGCTCTTTCAGTGGTGCAGGAGGAAGAGGGAGATACAGCAGCGCTCTTCCTCTCCAGCGCCGCCCCCTCTCCCTCTTCCCGCCCCCCAGCGCTGCCACAAAAAAAAGCTGATGTTGGGGGCTCTTTCGGTGGTGCTCGGGGGCGGGGGGCTGTGAGTGAAGACAGACGGAAGCGCTGGAAGAACACCGCCTCCCCCCCACGCCACGGAAAGAACTCCCCTCCCTCTGCCGCCAAAAAAGGCGGCTGCTGGCAGCTTTTGGGGAGAGAGGGCAATGCTTTTCCCCTGCAGCGCCGCCATCTCCCCCCTCCTCCAGCACCGCCGAAAGAGCCCCCAGCAGCTGCAGCTGTGTGGCAGGGGGAGAGATGCTCCTCGAGATTTTGTGCTGGCCCTAGGTGACCGGCATTTCTGTCGAGGCCTGCCGGAAAGCCCCGCTCTAGCGCGTTTCCTTCAGCACTGCGCATAGGGCACTCGCGACCGTAATTCGCCTTCCCGGTCTGCCCCAACCTCCTATCTCCAAGCAAACGGGGGGGCTGAAGGATGTGGTGGAAGGGTCTAGTGACCAGGAAAGATCTGCACCAAGGCTTGTCTAGACTGACGGCGGCAAATTCCCAGCCAGCAGACCAAACCGTCCAGTTCGAGTGAGGGGTCTGTGAAGACCTGCTCAGCAACCGGGAGCTGATCCATTAACTCCAGCTTTCGACTGGAGTCGTGCGAGTCAGAGAGAAATGCCTTCCCTTCAGCTCAGCAGAGTGCACCCACCAGACGCCAGGCAGCTAGCGGGAGTAACTGCCATCAAAAACGGCGGGGGTAGACTAGCACCACGTCACATTTTCCAACCATATGCAAACACGGCCCTGCAACGCAGGCCAACAGTATTATCATTCTGCAGGTGGGGAAATGGGTCAGTGACTCCTCGAAAACCACATAGACAGGCAGGGATTTGAATCCAGAAGTTCCTGGTTCGTAGCCCTACAGTCCAACACCTGTATGGCTTTTTTAACATCAATTCTGCCACTCCTGGATTGGCTATTCCAAACAGCACGGCAGGAATTTTGATCAGACGCAAGCTTACTCGCAGAAAGTTTCTAGGATTGCAATCAACACCTTAATGCAGAAATCGAGATTTACTCTCCCCTGACAAAACACTGCCCGGAAAAGGTTCCTGAAACTCAAACAAGTAGTTGCTGACTTGGTCCCTCCAGAAACAGCTTCCCAGGGCCAAGGTCACTGAGCAAAACACTGCTTCCCTCACATTCCTACAGGAAGAGGGGCTCAGCCAAGCCAGTTATCTGAGGAACCAGACCCTTCCTGCTACATCAGCATACAGCTCCTCCACAAGAGCCAGGTCAAACACACAGAATATATTGCTATCCCCCAGACTCCCATTGAAATATGTTCTGAATCCTGTACAAAGGACACATCACCATTCAAGCGCCACTTCTCGCAGGGAGCAATGAGCGCCAGACCAGCTCCAAACCCTCAAGATGCAGGAAATTCCGAGGGCTCCGAAGTGCCAGTTCTGGCAGCTAGAAATGTCCATTCCAGGCACGCAAGGCCAGGACATAAGCTACAGCCAGACTTTAAGATGGCCCCAACGCAAAGAGTCAGTTCTGGCAGCTAGAAATGTCCATTCCATGTACGCAAGGCCAGGACATAAGCTACAGCCAGACTTTAAGACGGCCCCAATGCAAAGAGCCAGTTCTAAGCTGTTTCCAAGAGTCACAGAAGCATCTATTTACAGGACCATAAATATCACTGAAAGACCTTCCCTGAGTGCAAGGAATGAAAGTAGAACTGGGACGGAGGACCTTTACCAGCCAGAGTACTAGACAGAAGCCAAATACAAGCTGGAAGGGGTGCTAGAGGTACCGAAAATGCACTGAAATAGGGCTGTGAGATGCTTCTCATCAGGCTACTCCCATTCCCAGCTATTCTCTCCACCCCAGATATTGGCATCAGTCTGAGCTAACTGGTGTCTGCCCTCATAGCTGCTGCAAAAGGGATCCCTTGATCCTAGCCACTAGGATGGGGAGCCTCTCCTTTACTCTCTTTTCCAGGCACCATCATTCTTTGAGGAGCTAAACCTCTGTTCTTCAATGCCTTGGCACTGGGTAATCCCCTCCCAAATCAGTCTGAAGAAGACAGACAGAGACAAGGCACAGAGCAGAGCTTCAGCTAAAGCTGTATCTGTGCCAGGCAGAGCGAAAAGTGCTCCTGGGGCAGGTGCTCGACTCCCCGCACTGCCATAGACCAGAAAGAACCCACGTGAGCGCTCCAACCTGCAGGACCCGGTTATGGGGAAGCAGCAGTCAGCTGCTCGCTCACCAGCATGTCTCTCTGATGGGTAGTGGGCGAGTGCATTGTTTGAGCCCTGGGTGGACTCCGTTTGGACCCAAGTAACAGAAGTACTGACATCTCTGTATGTTACAGACTCCCGGATCAGAGCAATAATCTCTTCACGAAGCACCAACATCTGACGGTACAAAAGTAACAGTGGATCATTTCAACACCCCAGAATTAACTCGTTCATGGCTCATCTGGAATAGTCTGAAGAAGCAACTTGATGCCAGAGACAACGGCAGGTTAGAGCAGTTTGGGCACCTTCCGGGAAGGAAAGTAGTTCCCCTCCAGGAAAAAATGTAGGCAGTCCCGTGGGCAGTCAGAGCTAAGTTCGATTTCACACCAGGGCAAGTCCCTTAGAGATCGACATTAAGAGTCTGATCATCCATGGTGCCGATCACCCTTAGACCCCAACGAGGCCACTGGCAGATAAGAGTGACTGTCAACCGAGGAATTGTAAGCTGGGGCTGTCTTTTCATTCTGGGTCTGTACAATACCTAGCAGAATGGGCTCCTGGGTTATGACTACTGTTCCCACTAATACAATCAAATAAAAATGGCTGCAAGCACATCCAAGGAAAGAGGTAAAAAACTCACAGCTCTCAAGTGAATTATCTGTCTTCTTAAGAAATCTGTCAGAGACAAGAATGTGTGTGGGACGTTGAGCCAAAAAACGAGAAGAGTAAGAATTACAAAGCTATGCAGAGACGTTACATGACGTTCAAGGGGAAAACAGAATCTTTTAAAACAGTGCAAAAAACATAAGCAGATTGAATATAAACTGCCAGGCCGGGGGGCAGTTGTAAATTTTGAAAAGACCAAGAACGTTATGAAGATAGAAATATTAAGATCAATGGTAAATGTATTCGATAGGCGAGATGCAGAAATGCTGCCAAAGGCACTCGCAGAGACCCCCATAGGGAAGGGGCCAATAACAGGATGAGGAAGCAGAAAAAAAAATTAAATTCGTATCAGTCTTTGGTATAGAAAACTAGGTGACATGCCAATTCTGAAGATTCTTTTCAAATGGGAGAACAAAAATGCAGGTTGGACGAAGTTTCGTTTTTGAGGAAGACACTATGGAGCAACCGGTAAATCACCAGCCTGTGAAGACATTTATCCCAGGGCTCTGAAGTGCAAGAGGGTGAAGATACTAAGGAGGACAGACAAATACAACTGCATCTGTGGAGCACGCAAGGAAGCTCTGGGCAATCCCAGATGGATGAGCATCACCTAAGTCCGGGGTCGGCAAGAGCGGCTCCGAGAGCCGCATGCGACTCTTTGACTGTCCCCTTGCGGCTCCCTGGCAATCCCCCCCAGGGAGCCGGGTGAGCAGTAGCTCCGGAGTTCTGGCCACCACTCCCAGGCAAGCCTCTCCCCTTCTCCAACCCGACCGGGCCTGATCTGCGCCTCTCCCCTTCACCAGCCTGACCCCCCATGCTATGTTCCCTGTAAGCTGCGCGCAGCAGCTGTTGCACCCCCACGTGCAGCTTGGAGGGACCCCCGCACAGCCCGGCAGCCCCCGCCGTCCCCTGGGCCAGGGCTGTCCTGTGGCTTTCTTTCTTCCTTCTTTTTCTTTCTTCTTTCTTCTCTCTTTGCTTCCTTCCCTCTTCTTTCTTTCTTTCTTTCTTTCTTTCTTTCTTTCTTTCCACTGTTAAAATGTTTATATGTAAATTGTTTATTAATATCATTAAACATCATTTTTTGTTGTTAAAAATCACTATGCATATCTGTTCTATTATTCAGTTTCTTAACCAGGAGGCCACCCATTGCAGCTCTCAAAACACTTGGTTATTGAAGGAAATGGCTCTTCTTATCTTTTGGATTGCCGACCCCTGACCTAAGTCCTGGGGACTCTTAATGAGAGGTTAGGCAATTAGACTGTGAGAGAACCTGATGGGTCAAAACAGCAAGCCTCATTAAGACTGCTTGATGGCTTTTTAAAAAAGTTACAGGAATGTTCGCATGTAGAATTTGCTCAAACTGAGTAATTCTTTTCTCTTTAAATCTACCTACCAATAAAACACCCTCTAAATAGCATAACATGGCCGGGTTTTCTTTTAATTAACCCTTTCAGGCTGATGTTTCCAGGGTGTTTCCTGCAAAAGAAAGTGAGAAGGCCAAAGAGCAACACCACTTGCAAACAACCAACGAGGCAAGAAAATTCATGACAAGTTTAACTTATTTTTTCAGTGACACTTCTCTGAGGAGTTATTTGCATCACAGAGACACCAGCCTTGCTCTGAGGCTTTCAGGGATGTTTTTGAAAAAATGTGGGAGGAAATAGAGAGGTTGCTTGCCTTGGACCTTTCTGTCCTCACTTCCCTGAAGACACCATGATACTCCACTAAAGTTTATTCTCTGTTTTCCCTCTACATAGAATGGGGTCGGGCTTCCAGCTCTTACCTTCATCCTTCTCTGCCAGGTTTGTGATCTCCCTCCCCCCGATAAATATCTCTGCTTTTCATCCCACCCTCGAGGTTGCAACATTCAGTGTCACAAGATGAACCCCAAGGAGGAAGCTGGTTCCATAAAGGTAAGAGTAAAGACCCCTGAAAAACCCCTCAAGTACCAGCCAAGGTGTTGAGGCTTGTATAACTGAATGGAAACAGTAAAACAAAATGCAGCCCAGGGTGACTACATACGCAGGATCCCTTCTTAAACCTCAAACCACTTCCTAAGGAATACAGGGTTTTCATCCTGAAAGAAATTAAAGACCCCAGTAAGCTTCAGCCTTGATTGTCCCCCTCTGCTTCTCGAACACAGGATAACAATGATCCTAGATAATATAAATCAAGATTAGATCAGATTAAAGACTATGAAACAGTAATGTATATTAATGCCTTGATGTCAGGGGGCCCAGGCTGCCCCGGCCAATGCAGCACAAATCCAGACTGACTTCAGTGTCCCAGCTCATCACACAACCCTCCCACCCCATTTCCTGAGCTAGGACCTGGGGAAAATCAGCTCCACACCTTTACTAAACCAATACCTCAAAAGCCACATGCTGTAAGCTCACAAACGTGTTCATGTACCACAATGCCTTCGCATCCCACTACTGCCCGAGACTCCCAGGTTAACTTGGTGTGGCATCTGCATTCACAGAGCACAGAGATGCTAAGCCTTGGGTCCCTGGGCAGTCAGCCTATGAAGAAAACTTCCTTCCCCACTCGTGAAGGCTCTCCGCCACCTCTTCCATCTCTGACTGACCCAAGTTTCACTGCTCAGAGCAGCCGGAAACTTGACCAAATTAAACCTCTCAAAGCCAAAAAAGAAAAAGAAACCCCTGGCTGTTTCTTCCAAGAGAGCACTGAATAGACTGCATTCCATTTCCTTAAAACAATTACTCAAGAGCAAGCCAAGAATTACATAAAGCTTCCTCTCTTTTCCCTCCAGCCCCCTCGCCCCAACTTGCCATCACGCAGCCTCCCAGAGGAGTCCACAGCAAGTCCATTCCACATCACAGCAGGGCTAGATCAGGCCAGAGGAAGCCATGCAAACACCTCAGGTGTCACCAACTTCTCCATCCCCCAGCCCAAACATGTGCAAGATGAAGAGGTCAAACCTCCAGCACATCTGATTGCCCACGTGCTCTCTCTGCTGGTGCCGAAATGGCAGTGAAGTCACCCAGGCTACAGCACACTTTGCTTTCTGGCATTTACTGATCGAGTCTCTCCAGGGCAGGAGCACAAGTGGGCTATGACGGAGAATGAACTGTGACCTAACCGTCTTTCCTCTCCGATGCATGCCTCTAAACAAGCGCAAGAAGCAGAGGGTGCTGGAGGTAAGCAATCCTTTCCTGAAGTACAGGAGCAGCCGGCTCTGCATGAGAGGCACTGCCCACAGGAACTGCGTGGATGGAGAGCCAAGTAGCAAACCTCAGCTAAAACTCCAACAAAAAAGCTGAAAACTACAAGCTTGGGGCTACAGAATCTGCCTGATGACTCAGCCTCAAACCTTGCAGCTCCCAGTTTGACTGGCAAGTCAGAGCTCCGCATATCTCGCAGCCTTCCCCTGGCATTCACCCTCTCACCCACCTAGAGCACTAACGTGGCCACTGGTGAAAGATTTCCTGACGTGACTGAAATGGCATCTCTCCCACTCGGTGCTGCAGGGATCTTATCTAACTGCCGGAGCTGCTCACAGCCAGTCAGAACAGCTCCACCCGTTCATCACACTGCTTTCACAAGTGGAGAGTCTCACTGCAGAAAACCCTGGGGGAAGGGAAGAGGGGAAATCAGGCTACCCAGCCCAAAACCACTACTTCTAAACTGGCTCACTCCATCAGCCGCTGAGTCCTGGGTGCCATGCAAGAGATACACGCACGGACAAAAGGCGTCCTAGGGCATTTGCCAGCAGAGAGGGTTGGAGAGGAGAAAACATAGCTTGCAATACAGAGGGGGTGGAAAGGGAGAAAGCCCTTGCATCCCATCCTTCTTTGCCAGCAGTTTTGGGCCCCACAAACTGTAAGACTGACCCCAACTTACGCTCACTTAATCTCAGGCTCTTCTGCATGTTCATCTAGGGTTTGGAATAATACTTCCCTGTCCCACAGGAGTCTGTATTTTTGTGCATTAAGGTAGCCCAACTCAGAGTCTGTAGGAGTAAAAGGACCCTCTTTTCCAGAGAAAGCCTTGAGATTTATAATAAAGAAAGAGCGACAGACAGAGGAGGGCTGGAGTCCTTAATCCACTGCAACTCATTTACAATCCACCTACCCAAAAGTTCCTTCATTCTCGCCATTTTTACAGCAGGCTCATGAAAAGGGCCATCTCAGTCCGCAGACAACCATAAACGCCCCTATTACAGAGAGAGGCCAAACCCTCTTCTTATCTTGCTCTGCAGGGATGGAAGAAAAGTGAGGTATCACCAGAGACCTAGACAGGCAAAGGATTAAATCTGTCTGCCAGCTTGATTCTCTGACAGCTGCGCTATTCCTGGAGATCTCATGCTGTTTGATTTAGGAATGAGCCACTTCAAGTCCTAGAGACCCATACGAAGTGCCACTCTAGAAAGCCAACGCCTTGGGGTGGCATTTAGCATCTTGGACTTACTTACTTCCAAGTCAATTCTTTGGATGACTAGGTAGTTCACAAGACTTCAACGCACCCTCAGCAAACATACTCACTAGCTTGGCTACAATGCACTTTATACCCACAATTCCCATCACCTACAGGGATGTCTAACATGAACTGTGGGCAAAGCAGAACAGCAAGCTGCTTTGAAGTCCCCAAATGACCTTAAAGATGTTTCAATAATAATCTACACTTGGTTTGAATGTGCAGAAGGTCCAACAGGGACAAGGGGTGGTGATGGTGAAAAAACAGGCTCCTTATGTAGCTGGTCATAAGAGCCGTAGCTTGTCTTCCACAAACCACCAAGTCTCAGCAAAGGAAGGGATAGTTCCTGTACCCGGAGAATTACTCCTCATTTACACAAGAGAAACTCCATCCAGAGAGTGCACTGTGCTCCTCAAAACGAACCTGGAATTTTGGGGACTATTCTCAAGCAGTGGCTTTCAAACTTTTCTCCTCAGGACCCAGTTGAAAAAAACCATTTCTTTCTGCAACCCAACAATGACATCTTTGAGCAACGCATTCCAGCCTTTCTGCAGCAGCAGCAGGGGCGCCATGACTCAGCCTGAGGGTCTGCGACCCAGTCCTGGGTCCCGACCCGCATTTGAGAACCACTGCCCTCGAACCATTTACCACAGCTGAAATATCAGAAATCTTTTCAGCCAAAGTCATTGACTCCAGTTACAATGATGCTCTGGTTTGTCTTGACCAGGGCTGTGTGCTCTAGAAAACACAGACAAGTTAAGGTAGATCTGAACATGTGCTTCATTAGCCTAGTTCTTCAAAGCGTCTGACGAAGTGAGATTTTCTCCCACGAAAGCTCAAGCAATAAATAAATGTGTTAGTCTTTAAAAGTGCCGCAGGACTCCTGCTTTGTTTAGCCTAGGGTGCCATTTTCATCCGACACCACAGTCTAATTTTAGAGCCGTTTGAATGCACAGCTTCACAAAATCCTTCACAGACTCAGGCATATGCTAGAGGACGGAGGAAAATTAGAGAAAGAAATGTATGTGAGGCTCTGGGAAGGGAAAAGCTCTGGAACCATGGGACAGGAAAGTGGAAGGCTCTGTGGCCTGCCACAGCAGAGGACAGAGAGAAGAGGCCAAGGGAGGTGAGTAAGGAAAGTAAGCTAGAAGAAAAGTAGTAGAGGAAGAAAAATGTAAACGATTAAAATAGGTTCACATATGGCTTTGCTAGTGAAGATGACAGAGGAAAAAAAGGGAGCTAAAATATATTTTGACGTTTTCAGATGGAAAGGGTTTTAGAAATGCAAAGTGCTTAGTAAATGTTAATTAATCACAGATGCCCTGCAGGTAGGGAATGGTTCCCCCTATTTTAAAGATGGGGGAAAACTTGCCCAAGGCACATAGCAGGTCTATGGAAGAGGTAAGACCCAAATCAAGGGTCACCTGATCTTCAGCCCTGTTACTTTCACCACTAGGCCACACTACTAGCGGAGCTACAGGAGTCTACAACCTAATAACGTGCTACGGAAATTCAGGCTTTGAAATGTTATATAGGACAGGGAGCAGAGGACAACCCTACTCATTACATTTGTGGGGCTTCCCACAGTTGCCACATTACTTCCAAAGAACTGCAGTGCAGACGTCTGTAACGCTAATCCTCTAGTATCGAAAGGGAGCAAACAAAAGCAGACACAAAATCAACTCCAGAATACAAGGAAAAGCATGAGGTCTAAGAGCTAGAACAGGGAATCTGACTCTCCTTTCATTTCCATTCTTTTTATAACTTCACTGATTTCAATTCAGTTCTCATGATTAGTGAAAGGAGAAACAGGCCCTGGGAATCAACATTCACATATTTTATTCCTGATTCTGCCAGAGATCCGGTCACACACCTACATCTTTGTACTGCCGTTTCTCCAACTCTGCCTAAATGAAGGCAATTTGCACAGGTGTAAACCCTTAATACACACACAGGGGACAAAAACGACATTATTTAATTACTTAATTAATTAATGCAAATTCCTTAAACAAGGAATGAGGGCAATATTGACCTTTACTTCAAAGGGAGCGTGAGTTTTATCGCATTGCTGTTTGTGAATGCTAAGACACCCAGATGAATATTCAACTCAAGTTCAGGCTCTCCACCAATAAAACTATTTTTTTCTATGAGTTGTATTTATTATAAATATAAAAGAAGGATGAGAAAAATGGACTTGGAGAAGTGGAAAGTATGGCAACACCCCAGAAAAAGTAAAACGCAGGGACCAGGGAGATGGAGAGAAAGATAGAGTGAGTGGCTAATAAAATATAAAGGAGGCTACCCATTGGATTTCTAACAGCTGGTGAAGACAAAGTCAGAGGATCCATTTCAACCATGAGGGCAGCTGGATACTTGGCTATGTTGACCTCTCCCAGTTAGAGACAAAGAGGCTAAAGACAGCAGAGAGGCCAGACTTTCAATGGAAATATACTAGTGAGAATATTAGCCTCTTTCTGCATTACACAGTGCTTGAGGCAAAGGATTCCCTTCCCTGTCTGAGTCCCGCAGGACAATAAAGACCCTGTTTTACTGGGGTCAGAACAGTTAAGAAGCTGAAAGAAGTCAGATTCCTACTGTAGTGGCGTCTTCTCACCTGGCACCAGCAAAGAGTCAGAAACCTGAGCCAGCTGATAGCCAAGGAGCTGAATTACTGCAGCGACGTTTCCCACCAAGACCATTTCCTAGGCACAGGTCACAAAGCCATTTCACACTAACCGTTTACTAAGAGCAGCCCAGTATCAGGTCAACTCTGCAAACTGCAAGGCATCCAACCAGAGGGAAACACGTCAGACAGACCCATCACCCACGGAGGGAGAGAAAGACAACTTGTCTCTTCAGAGCACAGCAATCTTCCCCATACCAAGAGAGACGAGAAACAGATGTCAATATATGCACCCTGTTCCACACTCGGGGCTAAGTACCACTCCCATAACTTCTATGGGAGTAGGGACGAAACTGTAAAAAGAGGAGAGAGGTTTTTTCTTTGTGGTGCTACAAGGTTTACAATAAAAACTGTTTCTGACATAGCCTAGCACGTTATCTAAATGGCCACACCAAATAAGCAGGCTCCCATCAACAGCCAGCAAGTGTGTCTAAAATCAGACACATTTGAATAGTTAAAGGTCTAGTGTTTATGCATAGCCAGAATGTTGCCATTAATACATTACTTATTAAACACCAAAAGCAACCCGTATTTATGAAGCCTCTTTTCCGAGCTCCGGTGAACAGCTCCCAGCCATTTTTAAAATGAAGTCACAATTCTTTTAGCTGGATTTTGCAATTAAAATGAAGCTGGACAGAACCAGAATTTTTACCACCACCACAGAGATGATTCTAAAAGCAGAAACGCTTTCGTTTGAAGTTATCAAGACAGGGCTTTTTTTAAACCAAGCTTAGCAGAGGTTTTGCAGAGGTGGCTCCAAGCCCTTCTCCTTTCAATGAAAAACTCAACACTGCAATTCTGTACTAGTCCAGGAGGAGTGACAAACAGCTCGTCTACACTGTGAATGCTGCAGGGGTGAGGATGTGCAACAACTCTAGCTATGCTGATGGCTGCTTTTATGCTATCGGCATGGATACTCCACCTCCCCAAGAGGCAGTGGTGATGTTAACAGGAGGTGCTGCCCCCCAGCATAACGCTGTCTCCAGCAAGAGTTAGGAACATAAAACTGTGTGCTCAGGGGTGGGGATTTTCCAAGCATAAGAACTAACATCAGTGAACCTGGACTTGTGTCTAAACGGAATGAAATGCAAAATAAACACCACCGTTAAAAGTCAAATAATTGAAAAGAGTATCACCTGGAAGGGAATTTGTTAAATGAAGCATGATTTCTAACTTGACAGTGAATTTTATACTCTTACAGGAGGAAACTCACTTCCTTCAGGCCATACGAGAAAGAAAGGAAGCCACAAAATCAAACTGCATCTACAACACAAGCAGTGAGCCCTCCAGAGCTGCCAGGCCTAACAGCCTATCCAAAGGAGAGATTCCATCACACCCAAAGAAAGCTTGTCTTTTCCCATTCCCGCCCTGCGGCTCTGGCTGATCCCAATGAGCAGGCCTCCTGGATACCTGTTCAGACAGCCTAGGTGCTGTAGTACTACTGATGATTCAACATCCTAGCATGTCATCTAAAATAGTCATTATCAAAATGTATTCCTCCGGCAGTTATCGCGCTGAGAATACCAAACCGCCCCTTCCTGCCTTACATCCCACTGCATTGTTTTCTGGTGTTCCACAGGCACCAGACTCAAAATAATTCAGGCCTATCCCTCTTTTTAAGACAGTAATTTCTTTTTCCACACCAGTTTATGACACTTCAGAAAGACAAACCCATTCGCCAACCTTCCTAACCAAGTTTCAAGATGCCCCCTATATGCAAGAAGAGCTAGGGACACAGCTCTAAACAGCGAAACAAACAGTCTTGTGGCGCTTTTAAAGACTAACAATTTATTTTCCCCATGTGCTACTCAATTGCATAACAGTGCTCACACAGAGACTAGATTGCACCACAGACTTCTGACTCACCAAGAAGTACAAGTTGCATCGGTAGAATTTTTAAACAATTTCTGGCATGGCCTGTGTGTTGGAAGATCAATTTCTCCAAGATTAGAGAAAAGGCAATAGCAATGTTTACCTGCTCTAAATAAACAAACCCGTAAACCAACAAAGATATATTCACACAAACGTTTCATGACGGCCTCCTTTCCTGATCTGACCTCCACTAACTAGCACCATGAACGTAGGACTTTTCTAGATGCTCCTCTTCAATACATAAAAGTCTCTCTACGCTGTTTGTTTTTTTTCAGTAGGTTCAAAAATGTCAGCAATTTAGTCAAACTCACCCATGGTGTAGCTTCACTTCCGTTGACTTACATCCAGCATTAATTTGTCCACACCATCCAACCCACTATCCTTTCTCCCCCTACATGCCCAAAGATTAGGACAATTATAAAAAACAGAAGTTTTCATGTTAACAATGATCTGCAAAGAGAAAAGCAGCTGGGCTTGTAACTGCTTTGCTTCTTTATGGCAGATACCACAGATATGAAAAGCTGCTAAGGGGGAGAGAGGTTTCCACTTTTTTAATGTTAGCGATTCAGAACTGGTCTATCCTGCAAGACTTTATGGACACAAGGAGAACTGAAATAATCATGAGATGGCAGAAGAGTGGAACCTGAGCTGCTGAGAGAGGAATGGATTTTTAAATCTTCTTTTTATGTGTTTTGCATCTGCTCATGCCAGCATAGTTAAAGCCTAACATTCAATGAGTGCTTGAGAGGAAAGACCCTTTTGTTAATGATTCAGACACTTCCATCAATTAAAACTAATTAAAAAAAAAACCTCCCCTGTACATCCAAGACCTCCTGCAGAACCAGGGAAGACTCAACTTGAAATTTCAGATATTTCTAACATAAAAACAATCGATCAAACAGAAAAAGTAGCCGTCAGCTCCTCTTTATACATTGTGAAGCACCACAAAAAGGGCACAAACTCCATTTTTCAGACGTCTTCAAATCACCTTTACTCTTCCCCCATTAGACGGAGGGAAAACCTTTTGCTGATGGCACCAAGGAGCTATCTGGCTAGTTGGCAGCATCACTCTGAGTTTAAGGAATGTAACAACGGTAGCTGGCACAGCTCAGCTCCTATGGCTTTAGAAGCATATAGGGAGAGCTCTAAGATGGTCCTACAAACATCACGTCGTATGGCTGCCCATGAAGATGCTCCTCTGCAAACCGCTAGGGATTCATTACTAGTAATAAACTCTTGGAAACCTGGCACTAGAAGCCAAAGACCACTAAGAGAGAACGACATCGCTGAAAGACACCTGAGCTGCAGTACAGGTTGGAAAACCTAAAAAAACTTCTCCAAAGATACAACCACCAGTTTGTTCCTGTTGCAGGTTCTTCAACATCTAACAAGACTACTGGCTACTTTATTTTGGGAGGATGCTAGCTCAATAAGAAGGGCACAGCTACTCCCCGGGAATGTGAGGGCTGCAGCTGGCCTTCATGCTCTGTCTCTCAACAGATTTTACCTCAAGCCAGCTTGGATCATCTTTTTTGAAGATGTTACTGCCTGCTTGAACTAGCAATGATATTTGAGCTTCTGGGGCCAGTAATAAAACCGGGACTCTCTTGGTGCAGATCTTAGCGAAACGTCTGGTTTCTATTAAAGATATGACGGAAGTAATGGACTGCAGCCCTTTCCCACTATTGGATTTAATCAGTCTCATAAGCAGAACTTGGTCACTCCAACATCTCCCACAGCATCAGGAAATTTTTGGTGATCATCTTCCTTCCCTGATATGGTGCAGGAGATAAACAGAGAGTCTACAGATCTTTTTCATGAAACCATACTCTGCTGAGGAGTTGTGGATCGCTCATAAGGTTGCTCTACACCTGAGGGAGCAGGAGAGAAAGGACATGACACCAGAATGAATTCTGAACATGCCAGTACCATGTTTTAAAAAGGATTACAAAGTCTGTTGGTCTGCTTCATCTCAAAGATTCCTGGGAGATCACTTTACACATGCAAGTCAGGCCTAAAAATAGACATCAGATACCACAGCAAGAGCAGGAGGAAGAAACCTGTGTCCACAAGCCTGGGCAAGGTGCAAACTGATTAGAGATGGGGAGTAAAAGACACAGTCCTCTTAGCCAGGAACAAACAGAGGAACATGTAAGTGGTGTAAATGTGTGTAAGGAGACAGTGGGGTGGCTATGGCAGATTAAGAGAGACAGGATACAGGATAATGACAGGGGAACACCACAGAGAGGAAGGTGAGGTCAAATCACCTGTTGTAATGAGAGAAATATCCGTAGTCCTATATATGCAAATTCGACTCAGTTGCCTTGGGGTTAAACAGGGACTATGGATTTTTCTCTCATTACAACAGGTGATTTGACCTCACCTTCCTCTGTGTGCTGTTCCCCAGTGTTTGAATCCCAACACCTATTTTGATTTGCTGTTACAGCCTGACCTGATCCTGTGTCATACACTCCCCTGCATTTAATTTCCTCCCATTCTGTAAATTTCCCATCTTCAAAGCATCTGATGAAGTGGGATTTTCTCCCACGAAAGCTCATGCGATAAATAAATGTGTTAGTCTTTAAAAGTGCCACAGGACTGTTTGTTTTTCAAAAAAAGGTGGAGTTGGATACACATCGGGAAGAGGAGGCATAGGCAGGTTTACAAACTAATTGGGGGTGTAGGAAAGTGGAAGGCCTGCGGGCGTGTGCAAGTGGGAGATATGGTGCGATGCAGGCTGGGAGCATGGGGGGAGTATGGGCTAAAAGGGGTGGGAAGTGTTAGGGCTGTGCATTCAGGGATTCTGTGAGGGGCAGAATGAGGGCATGTGGGGTGTGCAGAGGTACAGACACGGGGGTACAGGCTTAGGGCTCTGGGGTGAGGAATCAAGTGTGGGGGATGCAGGCTGTTGGGTGCATGCATAAGCAAGTGAGTAGGTTGGGATGTGGGCTGGGGGGCTGGTGGATTGGGGGTATGGGCTGGAAAGAACTGTGAGGGTGCAGGCTGAAAGAGACAAGAGGATTGTGGGGTGCAGACTGAGAGACTGCACAGGCTGAAGGGGGTGTGGAAAATGCAGACAGAGGCGGGTACAGGATAGGGGTGCCGGCTAGAGGAGCTGTGAGGTGCTGGTTGAAAGGGGTGGAGCGCAGGCAGAGGCAAATGCAGGGCTCGAGGATGCAGGATGAAGAGAACAGGGGTGTGGAAGGGACACAGACAGGCAGGTACAGGGATCTGGGTGCAGGCTGGAGATGTGGGATGCAGGCTGGAGATGTGGGGTGCAGGCTGGGCAGGTATGGGGATCTGGGTGCAGGCTGGAGGAGGTGGGGTGCAGGCAAGGCAGGT
>ML685811.1:385553-413720 GCA_007922175.1 Pelusios castaneus
AGCTTACAGTGAGTTTTCATAGCACTCAAAATATCTTGACATTTCCGCCATCAAGTGACTCACTGAATGTCAGCCTATTTCTGTTACATCAAGCAGTAAGATATGTCTACAGACCTTGACTTTTCCTAATTTTATCACCAATTGAAAGACAAGAAGAGACACTGAAGGACTCTGGGATATTGTATGCTAATTAGCTAGCTAGATGGCCCCCTCTAAAACGAGGAGAAAAAAGGCCTTAAAACACCTGGTGAGAGTGGTCAGGCCACTGCCCACCTGTGGGGAGACTGAGTGCAGAGGGGATCTCCCATGGCCCAGCCCTTGGGAGCAGCTTACCTAGAGGGGACACCCAGTCCTTTGGCTCAGCCCTGGCCACCCCAGTTATTGCTACCACTAAAGAGAACAGCTCGTAAGAATGTCCAAATGAACGGTCCATCTAGCTCTCGCTCGATGTTCTGTCTTCCAACCGCAGCCAGCGCCATATGTTTCAGAAGGAATGAACGAAATAGGACAATGTATTGAGTAGATCCATACCCTGTAGTCCCATCTCAGCTTCAGGGAGCCCAAGTTTAGGATCACCCCCAGCACTGGGTGCATCCCTGACTACCTGGGCTAATAGTTATTGATGGGCCTATCCTCCAGAACATGAACTAATTCTTTGCTGAACTCAGTGATATACTTTGGTCCCTCAAAGCTCAGGTAGTCAGGGTGTCTCCTTTGGCTGTGCACCCTGATTCACCTCCCACTCTTCAATCACCCTCTTGCTGAAAAGGGGCTACCTTTCTGCTTTCTTGGGTCAGTTACATGCTTTGAAGTGAGTAAGCAAGCAGCAAATTCACTTTAGAAATCCAGGAAGCCTGCAGCTTCTCAGCTCCAGATAATAAGTACACCCCCACAAAGCACCAGAGAAAAAAGAAAAATAGCAGAGATTCCCAGGATACAGACTAACCCACCAGCATTAAAACAAGGGCCACAGAACTCTACTGAGAAATTCAGAAGCTCAGAGAAAAATAAATAAAACAATGTTAGAAAAGAACCCATCAGGGAAACTTCACCTTATTTTTTTTCATTCAGATATGAAACTAGTCTGCACAGAGACTGGCAAAATATGCCAACAACCGCTACATTTTGAGCTCTTAAGACAGGGATAGGGTTAGGGTTTTCAACTAGCAATCATCACACCTCAGTTGAACATCACAGATTACATGAGGCTCCCTCTGCACAAAACTGAATGAGGTAAGCATGGACTTCATTCACTCCTTGGCCACTTGCTTTCCACCTAGCTCGTGCAGGGAACCGCAGCTATTCCATTGGGTGACCTCTCTTGCTGCAAGGCCTGATCCTGTGAAAAAAGCTGCCATCATGTCAGCCTTTTCCCATGGCCCCATAGATCTGATTATGCTAAATTAGCCAGTCACCTTCTTTGCACCACCAATCTCCTGTCCCCCCCGTCCGTCCCCCCATTCCACCGGTTCCCTGAAAGCTTAACACATGCTGCAGCTTCTCCTGATCTATCTCTGCTGGCTATTTTGCCAGATGTGAAATTCATGCACTGAAATATAATGCTGTATAGATCTGCTAAATTAACTGTAATAAGCTAAGTACAGCTACAATCTGGCTGCGGTACTAATGTTAACTTTTTCCTGTAGATTTTGAGAAGAATTGCATGAACGTTTTCTCTCCTATTTCGAAATCTTGCTCCTTTTGCTCAGCTTTTCAGTACGCGGGCGCGCGCGGGTGTGTTCTTTGAACTGTGGGATTTGTAGTTTTCTTTTGTTAATTTTGTTTTTGTGAACTACATTTCCCAGAGCTCTCTCAGCTGTTTCTGCAGCAAGCAGGAGCCTTTTTGTCTTCTGGAAGGTCAGACGCTATCATAACATGAGAGGTGAAATTGCAAATGTTTATAAATGTTCTTCTTGCTGATTTAACTAGTGGTGCTTTATTTTTCTGTTGTATTTTTCTCTTGTTAACATGTATGAGTTATAAAAATGGAGCTTTGGCTGAGCTGGGTGCTGTAGAGATTTTTGGAGTCGGGGTTATCTTCAGAGGCTTCCCCTTCTGTAATGCTGATCTGATCTGTTTTTGCAGTGGATTATACAGGGTGTGTAAAACGTTCCTTTGGCACAGGAACATATTTCCTAATGGATTCTTGACCCATTCTACCGGGATAACCCACCCTCAATAACATATCTGCGCCCCTTATTACCACACTTTGTATCCCTTCCATATTAAGCCGTTTAGCCCAAATCTCCCACCTCTGGTACTTCAGACCCATAGTCTCCTGACTCCCCCCATCCAGGATGTTGTAGATCATGTACTGGTTGTACTTGCCCTCCATAACATAACCTGTTCCTTCCCAAATGATTTGTACTGTGAACCTGGATGCCCAATCACTCCCTTTTTCTAGCACCATGACTGACCTTTTTCTAGCATCTACTCAATAAAATATTTTTTGCAGCTGTAGCAGGAGAAAGAAAGAACTGTAGATGTGGAACTTACCCACTGTGTGAAATGGAAAATGATTTGTAATTATTTTGTCCTGGTTCCCTCCAGACTCCTTTAAGGGAGTAGCCACTCAGAGGCACAATGAAACTTGCCTCCCTGCTGTTAGAAAAGAAGCAGAGATGGGCCCCATTCCTGCCGCCTCCTCTTGCTCAGACTGAGAGGGATGGTCCCCAATAGCCAAGGCTGCAAACTCACCCATCAATGCAAAGCCTATTTTGTCCAGGATCTGTAACAGCCAGAGACTCCATGCTCTCCTTCCCTAAAGGGTGGGTTGCTGAAGGAATCTCTACCAGCCGGGCCTCTATCCTAGAGAAGGGGGAGACAACAGGTTGAATCTTTTCAGCCTTCCCCGCATCAGAGGATAACAGCAAGGAGAGGCGCTTTCTGTGGGGAGGGTTCTGAAATTAGGGGTTGCTGCTGTGGTGAGGGCTTTGTTCTGAGTCATGCTACTTCTGTGTGCTGCTCTCAGCCCCAATCTGGAGACAGCTCTGCACTGAGAGCTGCAGAGCAAAGATCCTGCTGGAGGAGAATCTGGTCTCCCAAGCCAAGCAAGGCCAATGAAGATGGGCTTGACATCCCTGAGCCTTTCTTACCCTGTCTGTCCACTACCAGTCTTGGTGCCTGAAAAGGACACTGTCCACCTCCAGTCCTGTGTAAAGCCATGCAACACAGAGATTCGGGCCTTCCCCTGCTTTGGGATCCCTTGAAAAGAGTAACACAGTGTAAAAAATGGGCCCCATCGCTTTCCTAGTTTGCCCACTTTCAAGGGGAGCTGCCTGTCAGCCAAGGAGGAAGGGAGAGGCCTGCAAGCAGGCACAGGGGTGGGGGTCAGCCGTTCTGGTCTCTACTCCCAGCTCTCGCTGCATGACCTTGGGAAAGTTCCGTCACGTCGCTATGCCTCGGTTTCTCTAGCTGGAAAAGGTGGCTAAGAATGCTTTCCTCATAGGTGCCGTTTCATTAATTGACATGTGCAAAGTGATTTGGGATTGTTGAGTGAAAGACAGGACAAAGCATCCTTAGCAGCATCGTGAATTCCTCACAGGAGCCAAAGAAAAAATAACACGGTAGTTAAGGAAACCCTCTGTGCTCTAGGTTTTAACTGCCATATATTCACCTTTTTGGCTCCTAGGGGAACATGTCCTGTGCTCTGAAGGTGCCGAAAAGCTGCAGAGCCCTTGGGCTCCACCATTACAGATGGTCCTCCATGGCTAGCGCCTCTCCGAACCTGGCTTTTGTGCCAGCCACTCAGCCTCCAGATGCTGTGGAAGTAGAGACACTGCAGCGCTTCGTTTCCCATTCCCAGAGGCTGTTGGTACTGACTGGAGCCGGCATATCTACTGAATCAGGGATCCCAGACTACCGCTCCGAAGGGGTGGGGCTTTACGCCAGAACCGACAGACGGCCCATCCAGCATGCTGAATTTGTTCACAGTGCTAGTGCCCGCCAGCGGTACTGGGCAAGGAACTTTGTGGGCTGGCCGCAGTTCTCCTCTCACCAGCCTAATGCAGCGCACCTGGCCTTAAGACACTGGGAGAGGCTAGGAAAGGTGCACTGGCTGGTGACCCAGAACGTGGATGCTCTGCACACCAAGGCTGGGAGTCAGCGGATGACAGAGTTGCATGGCTGCACGCACAGGTATTCTTCGGGGTCGGGGAAAAGCTGGTTAATGCACAGGTGCGGCTTACGAAGAGGTGTGGCGTGATCAGGAGTTCTGTGAAGAGGCCACGTTACTGCATGGATGGGACAACAGAAAGTTGCTGTTTGCCGGGCAGGGAGGGGAGCACAGAATTGCCATGCATTGGCGGGAGGGTGACTAACCACAGCTGCTGGTCCTGGAGCAGAACATCTCTGCTGCCCAGGTACTCCCATGTTTCACACACCTTTTGTGCAGCACTGTTTGCTGCATTTCCCCGTGGGTCTGTTACAGTTAGGATCTTCTCCTTCTTTGTCATATCTAGTATCCTCTCAGTGACGGTCCGAAGGGAAACATGAACCCTGAGTGGGCAGGGAAAGTGAAATGGGGCTGAAGTCAGTGCCTGGTTCTGGAAGCACAGAAAGCGGGGCTGTCTGGAGATAAGACATCGTCCACTGTAGTTACACACACCACTGCATACAGCCACTGCTTGGGATGGAGAGCAGCCCTCTGCCCCACAGAAAGAGGGGGAATTGGGACCAAGGCCACTTACTGAAAGGGCACGTCCACACTGGAGCTTTAGGTTGACTTAAGGATGGTTAAGTCAACCTACAGACTGCCGCGTCCAGATTGGGCGCTTATTAAGTCAACGTAATAACACCAAGTCGACCTTGTTAAGTTGACTTAAGCCAGTGTGGACGGGGAGTGCCTTTAAATTGACCTAATTGGCCTCCAGGCCCCGGTGCAATGGCGGACAGCTACCCACAATGCATCACTCCTCCGTCAACCTAGCACCTGCCAGTGTGGATGCTGGCAGTCGACTGGAGTGTTCAGTGTGGACTCTCTAAGTCGACCTAACAGAGCCTCCAGTGTAGACGGACCCTTTGAAAGATTCCAAAGCACTTTAATGTCTATGCGGAGCAGGTAAGACCACAGCGTCAAACTCATTTGCTACGGTGGGCCAGATTTGACTTAAATGGATTTCATGGGCACTGTTCATGCCATAAATTGAAATAGTAGGGCACTCTCGCAGCATTGCAGAGCGATGTGTATGCAAGACTGCGCTTTGTGATACTCCTCTCTCTCTCTTTCTCCCTGCTAAGAGAGAGTGTGGCCTCACAGGGTGCGTCTACATTAGTAAATTAAGTCGATTTAAGCAGGCTTAAGTCGACTTAATTTACTCTGCGTCCACACTGGCGTTTCCTTAAGCTGCTGCTTAAGTCGACTTAAGGAAATTTAAAGTCGACTTTATAAAACCTAGTATAAAGTCGACTTTAATGCTTAAGTCAACTTCTTAAGTTGACTTAAGCAGTGTGGACGCCCTAAGTCGATTTAGGGCAGGGGAAAAAGGAGCCCCTGCTCTCTTCTCCCCAGGAAGCTGCTAGCGGCTCGTCCTGGCTCCCTTGGTCCCGGGGAAAAGTGAGCGTGGAGCTCTCTCCTAGCCGGAATCCGAGTGGTCCCAGGGAGAAGGGAGCCTCTGGGGGCTGCCCCGCAGCTAAGCGCCAGCAATTGCCAGCACAGCGGCGCTTCAGCTGCTGGGAAGCCTCCAGGGCAAATGCCGGTGCTACAGCTGTTTGGGGAGGCCCAGGGTCTCCCCGCCAGCTGGAGTGCGGTCCCAGCCAGAACGGAGCCGCAGGGCTCCCTTCTGGCTGGGACCGCTGGGGTCTCAACAAAAAGGGAAGCCTGCCTCCCTTCTACCCGGGACTGCAGGGACCACTCGATCCCGGCGAGAAGGGAGCAGGGGGCTTCCTTCTGACTGGGACCTGAGCAGTCCTGGCCCGAAGGGAGCCGAGCAGTCCGAGCCAGAAGGGAGCTCCACGCTCCCTTCTCCCCCGGATCGCTTGGGCTTCCTGCCTCCGGAAGAGCCAGCCCCACATGGGGCTGGCTCTCCTGAGGACAAGCCCTCCTAGCTTGGAGAGCCGAGGCTCCAAAGGAGCCTCGCCTTCCCCTGGACCTAACTAGTCGACTTAGAGAGTCTAGTATAGACTGTCTAAATCGACTTAGTAAGGCCAAGTTTAAGTCGACTTAAGAGTCTTGTGTGGACCCTCTAAGTCGACTTAGTAAAGTCGACCTAAATCCCTAAGTGTAGACATAGCCTCTGAGTGCAATCTCACATACCCAGCACTCTGCAATGTTGCAAGACCTGACGCTGCTGCAGCCTTGTGGAGACCTTGATATGTGAGACCACTCTCTCTCTCTCTCTCTCTCTGTTAGGGAGAGTGTGGTCTCGCAGAGTGCAGTCTCGGGCCTGCCCTATAGGAAAGATCTGCACACACAGTAACAGGATGGCAACTAGTTTATCTGCCTTGGCAGGATGCTAGGCTGAGTTGGCTCTGTTGGAAGCTGACACTGTGGGGATATTTCAGAGCAATGCTAAAACAATGAATCCACTCCCCCCTGGTGAGGACAGAGGTGGGAAGTAGATTGAGGGTTCAGCTCTCATCTTGAGTTGTTCTGATTCTCTAGATCCCATGCTCTTTAGATCCACCTGCTCCTATAAGGCCATTTCCTTTGGGACACAGTTAAACACAGAATATTCAAATGCATTTATCTGTTATTTTTCTGGTCTCTGGAAGGTCAAACCTGCTCCACTCCTTGGGTGGAGTTGTGAAGTCCATACTGGACCTTCCAGACTATGTGCAGGAATGACTGCATAACATTCTCTGGCTTCTGCTGTGCAGGAGGTCATATGGTCCCTCTGGCTTTAAAATCTTTGGATCAGTGAATCCCTGCATCCCAATGGAGATGGGGGGCCTGAGAAAAACATGCTCTGTGTTTCAGGGTTCTTTGCCTGGGTTGTGGAGAGCAAACTTCCCGTTTTGAGCTTCAGAAATACTTCGAAGCACTGAATCCCACCTGGAGAGCTGAAGCACATGGTGTGGCCCCTGATGGAGATGTCTTCCTCACAGAGGAGCAGGTGCATAACTTCCGTGTACCAGCCTGTAGCAGATGTGGTGGAATCCTGAAGCCAGATGTGACATTCTTTGGGGACACAGTGAGCCAGGAAAAAGTGGATTTTGTGCACAAGCGCCTGACTGAGTCAGATTCCATGCTGGTTGCAGGATCCTCTTTGCAGGTAACGGCTCATCTCTTCAGTCTGTCTTCCCATTTTCAGGCTACCAACTCTGGAATGGTCCATGGTTCCATCATCTGCAGCCACCATCCCTCTGATCAATCCAGTCTCCACAATTTCTAACATTTTGTTCTACCCTCCTTCTAATCTGACTTCACAGCCATCCCTTTTGGGTACCTGTAAAGTGCTTCCCTTTCACTCTAGTGCCATTTCCCTGATACCGCTGTGCTCTCCCTCTGCTACGCTCCCTCCATCTTCATGGTTATCCAGGTAGCCCAGCTACCAGCTTAACTGTAGATACAAATTAGCCCTGCAAAGATCCTGGTCTCATTTTTTCTTGCCCGAATCTGTCGTCTTTAGGAAGTTCCTAGGCCTCACCTTATTAAGCCCTATGTGAAATATCAGGAAGTTATGGGACCCTTGAATGCTGCAAAGTCCCTCAAGTTTTCTGCTGGATTTCCTAACATATTCCTCTCACTCCCTACTGTTATGGGAATGGCAAACTGAAAGAACTTGGTCTGTAGCGTGGAGAGGCTGATTCGTTACCTAGGCTGGACACCTGCTGGAAGCAGACTGGCGTGGAGCATGCTCTGCCCAGAGAAAACAGTGTGGCATGTTAATTCTTCATTAGACTGCTGAAAAAAGTTGAAGCATACAAGGGAGCAGACAGCCTTCACCTGCTTTCTGGAACAGCCTTCCTGGCAATTCCCTCTCCTTGCATCACCATTTTTATTCCTTCCTGAGCCATTTCTTGCCTCTGCTGTTATTTATCCTACACTGAGCCCATCTTTTAACCTGAAAAGCATCCAGGGCTATGTCTACACTTACTAAAATGAGAGCGAATTAGTTAATTCGAACTAATTTTAGTTAGTTCGAATTAACTTAATTTGAACTAGAAAAATTTAGTTCGAACTAAGCAAGTGCCATTCACAGCACTTGTTTAGTTCAAATTAGCGAATTGCATTGAGTTCAATGGGCCGGTTAGTTCAAACTAAGCAATTAGTTCGAACTAACATGGTCACATTGGTTAATTCGAACTAACTAGTTTGAATTAACCCTTAGTTCGAATAGCATATTTGAATTTATTCGTTCGAATTAAGGAAGCCCTTAATTCGAACTAATGAAAGCCCAGTGTAGCCATGGCTTTAGTTAGTTCGAATTAAGCTTCCTTCATTCGAACTAACTTGCCGGTGTGGACATGGCCCAGGAGACAGTTCGCATGAAAGCTACTTTACAGAATAAAGTTGCATTGCAAAATAGATCTCAAGTGAGGCTGCACTTCTTCAGGCCAAATAGCTGCTGGATTTTAAAGTGAAGTAGCAGTCCTGTGTATATACCGTCCTAGCACACCATGAGTTCACATTTATCTCCAGGCTGCCCCAGCACAACCAGATGGGCCCAGTAGATAGGCCATGAAGCATACAAGCAAGGCCCTACAATAACTAGCCAAGGGTGCATCTACACTTGAAAATTAAGTCGACTTAAGCTTGCTTAAGTCGACTTAATTACCCCATGTCTATACTACAGTTTCCTTAAGTTGACTTAAGCAGCTGCTTAAGTCGACTTAAGGAAATTCAAAGTCGACTTTATAACACCTGGTATTTATAGTCGACTTTGAGCCCGTGCGGGGCTGGCTCTCTCTGGGCCGAACAAGTCGACTTAGTAAGGCCCCCTTTAAGTCGACTTAGGAGTCCAGTGTAGACTCTCTAAGTCGACTTAATAAGGTCGACCTAAAGTCGACTTATTAAAGTCGACTTTTTTAAGTCGACCTTAATTCCCCAGTGTAGACATAGCCCAAGGGAGGCACGGAAAGTCACAAAAACGTATTGAAGGGGGAAGAATTTATACATGTCTATATTTGCCACACTACTGAAAATCTCTCCCGTTAGGCACTTCCCCCATCCTGTGCAGGTTAGAAGGATTCAGTGCTCAAATGCAGAGCCGTTTAGAGACCATTCTGTGTAGTCTATATCTGAAAATCCACCAGAGGGAACAATCCTGCCCCACACCTGGCCAATGGCACATAGGGCGTGGTCCTGGCTATAGCCTGTCCCAACTCAAGCTCCCCATCACTTTGTCCCTTGCTGTCCTTGCAGGTGTACTCTGGTTACAGGTTTGCACTTGCTGCCCAGGAGAAGAAGCTGCCGATTGTGATAGTTAATATTGGGCCCACAAGGTCAGATCACTTTGCAGCCTTGAAACTGAATTCCCGCTGTGGGGCGTTGCTGCCTTTGATCGTCCCGCAGTGACCCAGCGTCCAGTGCCAGTGCGCTAAGCACCAGCACCCACCCAAGGTAGGTACCCTGTTCATGGTGAGCTCCTCCCGCAGCCTTCCCTAGGAGAGGGTTCGTCAGTCACACCGACTGAGCAGCAACGGATCCTTCTATAAACACCCCTCAAATTCCGAGCACATCTGGCAGGATAGGGACTGAGCTCAGCAGACCAAAAGTCGTCCTATTAACAGGCGCCAACACTGGATCCTGTAGTTTCAGCTCTGACCGATGGAGTTCTGATGGGACAGGCTAACCGCCTACAGTTAACTTAAGTAAAAGTGCTGGGCACCCACACTTTCCGTTGACTTCTGTGGGTTTGAAGACGCAATTCCTTAGTTTCCTGGTTTCTTTGAGGTCCAATCAGATTGTTACTTTAATAAGACAGTTACCAGGGAGCGGCTGAAGGGTCACAGGGTGGCTAAGCAGCACATTGGTGTGACTTGGTGTCAGGACATTAAAAACGTGACTTACGAAGGTCCTTTGTGGACTGTGGCTTTTAGTGCAGTTTACAGGATGGGGCGATACGAAGAGTCTTCCCTGCCGGAGTTGGCACAGCTAGTCAGGGCTCTGCTTTTTAAAGTGTCTGACGAAGTGGGATTTTCTCCCACGAAAGCTCATGCGATTAATAAATCTGTTAGTCTTTAAAAGTGCCACAAGACTCTGTTGTCTTTCTACAATAGACTAACACGGCTACCCCTTTGGAATTTTAATACGGTAAAGTCGACCTTATTAGATCGACTTAACAAAGTGCTTCCCCTGAACGGGGACTTAGTCGACCTAACCGCCCTTAGGTCAACCTAATAAGGTGGACTTAAGCGTCCACACTGTGCTCAGGTCGACCTACGGCGTCGACTTAAGGGTTAGGTTGACATAACCGGCGGTACTTATTGGCTATGTCTACACTGGCACGTTAGTTCGAATTAAGCTAACTTAAGCCGGGGTTTCCTTAATTCGAACGAATAAATCCGATTGCTTAGTTCGAACTAACCCTTAATTCGAAATAGTTAGTTCGAATTAAGTCAATGTGGCCATAGTTAGTTTGAACTAATCGGCAGATTGACCTTCCTGCAACTGACTAATTCGAACTAAGCAAGTGCCCTGTATGGCCATGGCTAGTTCGAACTAGCATTCTAGTGGGGCCGTGCTGGTTTGAATTACGTTAGTTCGAATTAACTAAAATTAGTTGGAATTAGTTGGCAGGTGCTTATTGATCCACCATCTCTTAAGAGGGGCTAGTTGAACCCAGCTTTTATAAGTGTAGACATAGCCATTAAGTTGACCTAACCTTTCATTAAGTCGACTTATGGAATTTCTTAAATCGACTTAATGAAAGCCTGGTGTGGACAGGGACGAATTAGGTCGACTTAAGCCTCCTTAAGTCGATCTAACTGGCCATAGTCAAGGAGTCCTGGGGCACTTTTAAAGACTAACAGATTTATTTATCGCATGAGCTTTCGTGGGAGAAAATTCCACTTCGTCAGACGCTTTGAAGATGGGAAACTTACAGGATGGGAGGAAATTAAATGCAGGGGAGTGTATGACATAGCATCAGGTCAGGCTGTAACAGCAAATCAAAATAGGGGTTGGGATTCAAACGCTGGGGAACAGCACACAGAGGAAAGTGAGGTCAAATCACCTGTTGTAATGAGGAAAAAATCCGTAGTCTCTGTTTAACTCTGAGGCAATGGAGTTGAATTTACATATTAATTCCAATTCTGCAGTTTCCCTTTGAAGCTGAGATTTGTTATTCATTTGTTTGAGCACCGCTATTAACAAGTTGTCAATGGACTGAGCAGGGAGATTGAAGTGTTTCCCCTGTTGGGGTCTGAATGTTGCAATTTCTGATGTCAGACTTGGGTCCATTTATTCTTTTTTGCAGAGTCTGCCCTGTTTGTCCAATATATAAGGCAGGGGGGCATTTCCGGCACAGGATGGCATAAATCTGCTCACGTTGGCAGGTGCTTATTGACCCATCATCTCTTAAGAGGGGCTAGTTGAACCCATCGAGCAAAAAGCAGAGACCTATGGGTGCATCTTTTGATGAGACCAGCAGAGGACAGCACGCCATCATCTGTTCCAGCCAGATCAGCTTCCTGCCCTGAGCCAGGGTCTCCATTTACCTGGAAGCAGGAAGCGTCCCGGTGTGAGGGTCTCTTGCCCTACCTGGCTCTAGACTGTGCCTCGGCTTTGCCTTCACTACAAAGGGCTGGGCCAGGGTGATCAGACCAGGGGTGTTACTACCCCTAAAAAACATTTGGGGTACACAGGCCCTGCCTCCTCCCTCGGCACACATCCCCCCGCTGGTGGCCCCGGGCCCAGCACCCCCTGCACCAACCACCCTGATCCAGGCCCCCCGAGCTCCAGCCGGGCCCCTGGAGCTCCAGCCTGGCCCCAAACCAGGCCAGGCTGGGCCCCCGCAAGTGCCAACTGAGCCATGAGCCCCTTTCTTTTCCTTTCTCCACCCTGCCCGTGTGCAGCTCCCGAGGCCCCCCTGCCCACCACAGCATTTACCTTGCTGTGGAGCCAGGGAGCCTCCAGACATGAGGGAGGGAGCCAGCAGCAGCTGTTTACATTTCCTGCTATGTGCCTGGGAGTGGAGCGAGGTGGGAAATTTAAAATGGCCCCGCCGGCTCCGACCCCTCAGGAGACTCGGGGCACTGCTGGGCACATTCAGGGCTCATGCCACTGGACGCCACTGGATCAGACTTCCGTATTTCAACACTAAGACGCTTTTCTTACCAGGCGGCGGGCTGGGGAAGGGGATTTTGGAGAAGAGATTTGACAAACTGGAATGGGGAAAGGGAGGCACAGAGCTGAAGAGGGATTTAGCAGCGGGGGAAGCTAATGTCACTAGCAGGCCAGAGGGGACGGCATAGGACAGGCCCAGTAAAGCAGGGCCTGCTCTCCCAGAGAAAAGGTTTTCAACCGAGATGTGAACAAGGCACCTGGTAATGCAGCTGCTTTCCAGAGAGAGACTGCTTTGAGGGGAAGATTATCGGCTGGACATGTCCCTTCTTTCTAGCAGGGAGAAGGCTGAGCATTATTGGGCCAGATGGAGATGCTGTACAGTTTGGCAGCTACCCGTGCCTCCTCTTTGTACCTTTTTAACCAAAAACAAAAGACTGGGCTATTGCTTTAGTTTCACTGTATCAGTCTGAGCAGAGCTGCTTCTAACTAAACTATTACCTTCCCTAGAACGCACAGCTGAGAATAGATTTTCACAATGTAAATATATTAAAAGTTGTTTGCAAGATTTCTATTGCTGCTTTGGACTCCACCCCCCAGAAAAATAGTCACATTTATGGCTGGGTCAGATGGGTTTCTCCATTTCAGAAATTCAAGCTGAAATTATTAGGACTTGATGAAGCAAGAAAGAAATAATGATGTCTGCACAAGAAACAAACTGTTTGTCTAAAGTCTTCCCACTCCTCATTTGGCCCCGCCACTAAGAGAAGATCATCCTCCATTAAGCAACCAATTTCTGGTAGCTCCTTAAATGGTCCCTGAAGACATGTTTCACTGCACACAGACTGAGAGGCTGGACGAACACTGGGTCTGAGCTGACCTGCTCTCTGTAAGGGGGTTCCAACATCACAGTGAGTCCTTAGGATCCCATTCAGGATAGCGTAAAATGTCCCAGTCCCACCTTCTAGGGCAGAGTTTCCTACAGTAACCTTCCAAAGAAAATAATAATAAATGCAGAGAACCAGGAGTTTGCTGTGGTCACTCGCAGAAAGGGCACCGCTCTGTCACGTAGCAAAGTGGAGAATCAGGTTATGTGACACAGGATCTCCCTGCTCAGGCACATGTTCCAATCCAGACAAGAACAGCGGTAACGAACAGACAAGGAGAGACTCGGCTCCACATGCCATCAGAAGGGAGTCCCCGCCTACAGACCACCAGCTCTTGCTAAGGGGGCAGACCTGTGCAGGGAATAATAGGTCTTTGTGCTGATGCCAGCTCTGGCCTATTAGAATTGCCCTGCCTGCCAACACTTCCCAAACGCTCAATCAGCTGGTTCCTCACGCCATCATCAAGGCCCTACACAGCAGAGCTCACACCCAGAGTCAAGGAGCGTGCATGGAACGTTTTATTCACAGCAGCTTTCCACACAGGAAGAGATAGTTTATGCCCCCTTTGGAGGGGAACTGGGGCCAGGTTTCTCATTATCCATGTCATCTTCTGAGCCGCCTTGAAACTTGGACAGCATGGGAGTGTTAAAAACAGAGGCTGTGGATGTCATGTTGGAAGGGCCTGCCTTTTGGGCAGAAGGTTTGGGAGTGGTCCCAGGAGGCCTAAAACAAGAAAACACTGCCAGTGAGGAGCAGCAGAGGGGTAGCTAACTCTTGCACCTCCCCTACCTCTTGTTCAGCCCAAGCACTAGTGAGAGAAGTCACAGCCCCCCTCAGGCATTACTCATAGATGAGGCCAAGCCCCACTCCTCTCATGGTTTACATCATGTACATATGTACAGGAACAGTGTGGTAGGAAATGAATTCCCAGTGGTCAAAACCTAACCGCATTGTGTATTATGGATGGTCTATAAATACATGACAGCACGAAATATTAATCTCCTTTCCTTCAACTCCTGAGTAAGGGTCAATCCTGTAACCGGTACTTGTGAGCACTCTTAGGCAACGGACTTTAACCTTTCCCGCGGAGGTTCTTGACCAGCATAAGGCTGAGATGAGCGGATTCCTTCTTTCTGCGGAGCTCTGCTGAAGTAGAAGTTTTGCCATCATTGACGTCAGTGAGAACAGGATCTGAGCCCTTCATGTGTAGCCAAATTCCCCTTTACTTTCCCCAACAGGAGACCCCTCTCCAAGGGCCATATTCTCATCCCTTTCTCACATGAAGCAGCACCTTCTGCCACTTCTTCAATGGGATTGTTTGTGCAGTACAGTGCTACTCAGAAAGAAAAAGGGCATTTGATCTGCCCCTGAGATAGCAGGAAGCGAAGGAGACGTACCTTGAGAAACCAGTGTACCTCAGCTTATTGACATGGTTACCAGCCTGGAGGGAGGCAGGGAAGCCCCCAGGGTTCAGCACTCTAGGATGCAGGTCAAGCAGGCTGTTGGAAGACAAGGAATTCAGGAAGAGAGCTAACACTGCAGCCGAACTGTACAGTGCCTTCTTGTTTACTCGGGTTCTCTGAGGACAAGAGGAGTCTGGGGGTCCTAGAGGACCAGACAAGAGGGAAGAAATCCCTGAGTCACTCAGACCAGGCTGCAGGAGGAACAGCATTACAGGGGCTGAAGTGTGTATTCAGACCACACTGGACAAGGGCCTGCTTCCCCCGACTCCAATACAGGTTCACTTCCCCTTTCCCCTGCCCTCTATAAGGAAGTGGGGGTGTGCTCTTCCCCTCCTATCTGCTTGCTAGCCAGTACTAACCCTCCCCGATCCTCAAACCTCTGTTGGTTCATCGTCCACACGCCAGCCCAGTGATGCTTCAGGTCAGTGCTTGAAGCTGTTGCTCTGTCCATCTATTTTGGGAGATTGAAGTACTCATCAGACAGCAGCACGTTCACTGTTTCTTCACAAGCAAGTCACCTCCCCAACGACCAGTGCTCCTGCCCTAGCCACCCCTGCTGGGAAAAACTAAGGGTGGCCTGGAGACGCTGGGAGCCTCCCAATGAAAAGTCCTATCCCGCTGCCGACGGCCTCTGCTGGAACGGGCTGGGGCTGGAGTAGTGATGGGGAGAGCCCCGCTCTCGTCAGGTGCCCGTGTATTAATGCCCAAGGCCAGAGTTAGTGCCACACTAGCGGCCTGCAGGCTGGGACAGGTGCAATGTGCACCATGCTCCAGTGAGGCTAGCCCATAGACCCCAAGCGGCCTGGAGGATGGGCATGATGTGAGGATATGGCACTCCTGGCCAGTCCCTAGGAACACAGTCATGGAAGATCCAAGTACGAACCTGTTTGCTCAGCAGTTCAGGAAAGGGGCCGAAGACCCTGGGCATGGTGAACTTGGAAGGAACGGTGGGGCCAGAAGTCCTGGCATGGGAGGGGCAGAATCCTCCCTCCAGAGCTTGCTTCTTCCCAGTCACTTGCCTTGGACCGCGCACTTTCACTGCATTTGCAGCTGTGAGAAAAGGAGACAGAAACACCCCTCAGAGCATTTCATATCAGCAGCTTCAAGGCCTGGGGTATTTCACTGCCCAGAGGCAGGCAGGGCACAGTGTAGCTATTCACTTCTTATGAGACCACATATTTAACAAATCAAGACTGGCTCAGGGTTCGGTAATAGGCAGTGGATCAGCCAACCTAATGCAGACCAGGTCAGTGATGACAGAAAACTACCAGTCCTTGGGGGGTTACTTTTGGCCTACAGGAAATAAACATAGAGGGCCTCAAGCAGGCTCCTAGTGGGTGGGTATCCATGTCACCACAACTGCCCAGGCTAGAGGACAAATGCTGGTGGGACAGAGACTATGGACAGAGGATTTTGCCCTCCAAGCTGTGACAGGCTGCTCCTCAGATCCGGTCTGGTGTGCCGCTGTAACCCTCCAAACTCCACTCCTGAACCCCAATTCACCCCGCCCGGCCAGGTGACCACTCACTCCTGAGTCAGTCCACACCAGCCACCAGCGTGTAATTGGTGCCAGGCAGTGGGTGTAAATCCACGAGCCACACAGGCATCGATTTCCAAGCGAGCACACCCAGCCCCAGATACTACACCAGGAGTCACTGTCTGACAGTGATTGGGACCCACGCCCAATCTCCATAGTCACAAGTTCGTCCACTTAATAAAGAAGTGGATTGTACCCAGCTTTCCACAACCACACCCTCTAAAGACCACCTAGCTTTAGATAAAACAAATACTAGTTTATTGATCAGAGTACGATTTCCAGTAAGAAAATGGCCCATCAAGGCAGAATCATACTATAAATGAGTTAGAAGTGACCACTATCAAATAAAAGGTATAAATCGCAAACTAATCTATTATCTCTACTTAAGCTGACCTCATAGTCCAAGATTATGTGCAAGGTGTTCAGGTGTTTTACAGCCGTTCTCTGCCCATTACAAGGCAGAGCCCAGATCTTGCTGAAAGTTGCAAGATGGAGTCTCTCAGGCAAGATCCTGCAGCTTCTCTCCAGTCTGTGTCTTTGTTTCTTAAACTCCTGACAGTCCCTCCCCCTCCCTTTACTTCTACCTGAGCAAGGGAGGGCATTTGCATTCCTGTTGTCAGGTAATTCTCTCACCACCGGGATGTAGCCCTGATGGTCTGTCCCCTGTAACATGCTTCACATCTGTACACACATGTTGCTGTAGGAAACATGGCGCCATCATGGTAATTATGAAGAATATGTTATGAGCATACCCAAAGGAACCTGCTATGGCATATAGGCATCAAATCACACAATTACGTTGCTAAACGTAACAGAAAAGTTACACAGATCATGCCCAGAGGTGCACGGATGTGCACCCCGTGACACAAGCCTCTCAATCTAGCACCTTTTACTAGTGAGAAATCCAGAGAGGACATTTTCCCCTAAAACACCTAATTTCTCCCTGCGTAAAGACACTCTCCTTCTGAGTAGGAGAAAAATCCTGGCATGCTGGACATCCGTAGTGAATACTCATAGTTAAAACAGTTTTCATTTACTGGGTTTCAGTCTAATGCCTTTGGTCATTAAAATCTCAAAGGGTCCCATTGATTTTCCTTATCCACCCATTCTGCCTGTACTGTGCAAGCCGAGATCTGGGTTAAATAAGTAAATACTGCCACGGAGCATGCCTGGTCTAGTACAAATGGCTGGCAGGACGTGGAGGGAGGTGATGCCAAGCACCCGTTCAAGGCCAGTGAGAGAAATCAGACATTGGCATAGGCTGAAATCGGACTGTGACCTTCGCTTATCACTGGCAGGACATATCCAACAGAGCCCCTGGGTTTAAAGATCGACTCCAGTGTCTATGCACACGACTGATACAATGGCTGCAATCAGGGTTCTCCTCTCACTTCTTGTTGGCCTATGCGCTTATTATTTCTACAACCAAGAAACCCTGTCTGCAGGTAAGAAAGGTCAGAGGCCCCAGAGGATTTGCCCCTAAGCACAGAGGGGGAGTAGGGCTGACTCCGTGGCACAGGTAAGGTCCTTCAGCTGAAACCAAGCAGTGGTTAAAGCACAGTTCGGTGCAAAAGGAAAGGGTGACTCCCATTTGGAGACTGCCGTCAGCAAGCAAAGCAATGGAAGAGACTCTAAAACTAAGGTAGATGTATGATGATGGTCTATTTAAGAGGCAGATGGAAAGCTGGAGCTGAAAAATAAGAGGTGAACAGAGGGAGCGGTTAGTAAAAAATGGGTAATGAACCAGGGAGTGTTTTTGGCTCAGTCTCCGCTGTAAGGGGCGCCACCCCAAAGAGTTTAGAAGACGCAAAGTGGCGACAGGAAACGGGCCCCAACCATGTCCTAAGCTGGAAGCCAGAAACTTCACTAAGGACACGCTCTCACAACGGAAGCTTGTGGCTGCAGGAGATTTCGTCTGGGTGGGGAATGCTGGTTCTGTATAGCAGGGACGGACCAGGGCTTGACCTTGTTCCAGAGGTATGACAAGCTGAACATCAGAAAAAGGAGAACACACTTCTCTCTAAAGGAGCCTCTGAGAGAACCAGCTTTCTGGTGCTTGTCACGAGCTCCCTCAGGGGCTAGTAACTGTCACAGGTGCACCTAGGCAATATGCGTTCTGACTGGGAATAGTGGGCACAGCCACGTTTGCCGAGGTCCATTAGCCTGTGGACTAGTCTGCCAAGGGAGTAAGGACTGCTTGGAGCGTTTAAAGCAAGCCTGGACAAGTCCTAGTAAATTAGCATGGAGGGGGGCGGGGTAAGCTGAAAGGTCCCTTCCCTTCCTAACTTGTCCCGTTACGCAGAAGCCAACTAAAAATGGTTGCTGCTCCAACAAAGCAGGCTGCTCAAAGGAGTAGCGACACCCCCGTTGCATAAACAACTTAGTGCCCGTCCTCGGCACGTTCAGACGAATAGTGTCAGTGCCCCCGTTTAGGGGTTCAGGGAATCAGTGGGTGCCCAGGACATTAGAGAAGCAATGGGTCCTGCTCCTGCTAACAACCTTTTAAACCCCCAGAAATAGTGCAAGGGAAGCGTGTCCTGGTCACTGGTTCAAGCACTGGGATTGGGGAGCAAATAGCCTATGAGTTTGCACGAATGGGAGCCCACCTGCTCCTCACCGCCAGGAGGGAGAAACAGCTGAAGGAGGTAAGTCCCCAAAGGAATGCAACCCGGAGAGGGGGAGAAATGGAACATCTGAGCTCCTTTTAAACTCCACTCTACAGTCCTGCATAGCAGGATACAGTGGTGACCAAAGATCAGGGCACTTTGGCCACCCACATCCTTCCCTCAAGAGAAGGTGTATTCACCCCCGAGGCCAGGGCGCAGCCTTGAGCATGCTGCAAATCATCTGTGCTATGGAATAGCTGCAACGCGGACGCTGCGCAGTTCTCCAGTCACTGACACAACGCTGCTGAAAGCTGTTCTCTTCTCTTCAGGTGGCACAGAAATGTCTGGAATTGGGAGCAAGTTCAGCCAGGCATGTGGTGTCTGACATGAATGACTTGATTTCAGCCCAGAATGTCATTGAAGAAGCCAGAAACAAACTGGGTAAACTTTCGTCTTTCCCCTGTCCCCCGGCACAGGGGAGAGACAGACATCTCCTGGGTCTACTCCAATTGCCTGCGCTGCCTTTCCCTGAAACAGGATGCTCTGTTCTCCTACTCAAAGGAAAAAGCTTAACATCCTGGGGTTTGGCCTGGCCCTGGCCACACATTTCCAAACACTGTTTCCCTGTAGGGGTATTGGGGCTCTCTTTTTAATAACTGGTTACTTCAACAGGCAGCAGAGATTTCCAGAATGACCAGCTTTGCTGGGCTTCCACACAACAGGGACTTCCATGAGCTCCAACTGAGTCATCCCTGCTCTACACCTCAGTGCTAGCAGGGCAGCTTCAGCGGAAAGCTGAACAGGCGCTAGCGTTTTTCCATCACAGATGTTGGGGCCCTCCATGGAAAAAGGTGCTTGCTATAATCAACGGCTACTGCTCCCGTGTTTCATGTCAGATGGAATAAGCACCATCTCTCATAATGGAGCACTGGAGCGTGCCCTGAGTAGATGCAGGCAAGTCAAGTCAGATGCACAGTGGATGCTGGGTTGGATGCATTGGGGGAGAAGCTGCAGTGAGTGGGGTAGACCAGCAGTCTACACAGAGTTAAAAGGAGAACCTGACTGAGATGGCTCCACTGGTGTATGAACAGGATGATGTGAGTGTTTCTCCACTGGCGCCCTGACTCCAAAGCCATCAGTGTGTATGGGAAGGGTTGATGTGCACCCCAACTCTGGGGCACGAAGAGTGGGAGACCAATATCCGAAACAATCCAGTTCCATTCCCTTTCCAGTCCATGGCAGTTGAGCTATTGACTTCAGTGGCAGCGTGTCCAGCCGCACCTAAGGAATATTTTTGATGAAACGTGTGTGGTTCCCAATGCAGATCCCCTGATTTTGGCAGGGTTCTGACTCAGAACAGCTGCTTTCTTGCAGGGGGAAGGCAGACCGTGCACCACACCCATCCTGATCCAAGAACAGAGGCACATACTTCCCCTAACTCCACGTTTCCTCTTCACTTTCAGGGGGTCTCGACTATCTGGTTTTGAACCACGTTGGGGGAAGAGGCTATTTTGGCCCTTTCCAGGGGGACATGGCAACAGTTTCCAGCTCCATGACGGTCAACTTTTTGAGCTATGTTCAGCTGACCGTTTCTGCACTGTCCATGCTGCAGGAGTCCCAGGGCAGCATCATTGTCATTTCCTCCCTGAGTGGTAAGGAAGAAGGCTGCTCCTTTCAGTTACCAGTGAGCACACCCAACCTGCCCTGCTCTGAGTCAATGCTGGGGGAATCAAACTCTCTTCCTGCCTGTCACAAGGACCTTTAGTTCCAGAGAAGTTTTGTGAACTCTGGTGGCAGAGGATGAGTAATTACAACTCTCCCCCAGATCTAGCTTCCAAAAAGCTCTGTACACAAACCGTTCACTCACCCATTATTGAAATGCAGTCATCCTGGGGGTTTAGTCTGAGAAGTGACGCAGAACAGAGCAGAGAGTGCCACCTACTAAATCATCAAAACCACAGGAGGCCTCCTCCCACATACTGACATGTCCTGACACTGTTTAGCTTGTGAGGTTCGAAGGGATCCCAGCAAAAGCGGGTAAGACTGTCCCATCTACTAGAAGATACGTGTGGTCACTGAGATAATTTATACAACAGAAAAATGATCTGAACAGTATTTAGACTTGGATCTCTGTGACAGACTCCAGTTTGTCATCTGACATCCTTACCTAAAACCATTTCCCTCTGCAAATCATGTCTTCAGAGGAAACATCTCAGCTATTCCTATTGCTTCTATTCTCCTTAGGTCGCATAGCAACCCCGTTTAGCCTCTCGTACAGCGCAGCCAAGTTTGCTCTGGAAGGGTTCTACAGCTCTCTGCGCAGGGAGCTTCGCCTTCGGCAGATCAATCTCTCAGTCACTATTGCTGTGCTGGGATATATTGACACAGGTAAAATAAAAATGCTACTCTCTACTGGGCAGACCCAAGCATTAGGCTGCGACACAGTGCAGAAGAGATAAACATCATCCAGATGTTGTGAGATGGTATCGGGGGAAAAGGGAAGGTCAGGAGATTTATTACATGACAGTGATCTTAAAGAACTACAGAAAAGGTTTGGGAATTGGCTCCTGTATTTCAGAGAGTTTATGCTCCCCAATGCACCCAGAACTATTTACCGGTAATCTGGGTGGAAAGAAGATGCTTCCTGTGATCTTCCTGTGTTCCCTTTATCCTAGACAATGCTTTGAAAATCGTCGGTGATAAAATCACTATGCAGGCCAATCCCAAAGAAGAGTGTGCCCAGGTAGTGGTGCGGGCCGGCGTGCTGCGACATCGAGAGGTCATATATCCTTACTGGAGCCAAAAGCCTCTGCTGCTGCTGAAGGACTGGATGCCAGACCTGATGGAAAGGCTGTTGGACAAATTCATGATCCTGGAAAAAATCCTCTAGGCCCCTGAGCAGTTCAGTGTCACATGGAAGCACAATAAAGAGAAAACAGTGCTCAAGAAGCAGGGCCAGCTGAGATGCTGGACTTGTGTTTGTGTATAATCTGTCCAAAGTACATGGAAAGGGTAGGGAGAGCTAAGACTTCCCCAATGAGCCCCAAAATACACACGTCAGGGCTAGGCAGGGCCGTGAGACACAGCTCCATGATCCTTCACCCTCCTCTAGTATCGGGGTAGTGGTACCCTGCTATATATGGCTTACAGCCGCCTCTAGTCAGCCTGTAACCCCCAGCCTGTGGGGTGCCACAGACTAGCTTCAGTCTCATGCATCAGAGTTCAGACCCCAGAGCAGGGCTAGAGAGAGAGCTCTTCTCTGTCAGGGCTGTCCTTTCCCTGCTTGACTAATCCGTTGGAAACGATGCAGCTGAAAAGGCTTCTGGGCAGACCTCAGAGCTGCTGTTTGCCAGTTAGATCAGACCAATGCGGGAACAGTCCCACAGTCTCTCTGTCTCCAACTGGAGTGTGTCAATACGCACTAGGGAATTTTTAGTGTGCGTCAGCAGGTCCGCACGGATAGTTAGCGTGCAGTGTGCTGAACCGCTGTAACTTTACACCCCACTTTACCACCCAGTGAGTGCTTATTTATAGACAGACAGACAGACATCCCACACCAGTTGCTAATCAAACCATCAGGACACAGCAGAGCCATGTCTTTCTTAGGGTGGGGTAGACTGGGGTGAAATATCCATCAGAATACAAACAAGCTAATGAACAGACAGGTATATCTGACATTTCTACAGCCTCGTTCATCCCAGAGAACCCAAAGTGGTTCACAAATGTATATGGTTAAAGTATAATTTGCCAGGCCACGGAACACTCCTAATTTCTGGGCCCCCTTCCCGTATTGTCCAGGCCCCCTTCATGCATGTGCAGGCCCCAGCCTGCAACCACTTCTCAGTACCATATGCATTGTTTATCGCTCCATAAAAATATTTATAATTTTATATGGCATTTATACCTATAGCAATTGTCACAAACTAGCAAACACTGCATAACAATAAGTATTGTGATCTTTATATTCCCGATACGCACATTTCACTTCATTAAATGCAATGCCAAACTTGCAAAATTTTGTAGCTTTCACCAAATTCCAGTGACAGCTCTGTAGTGAAACGTGATGGGTCAAGTGCTTCAACAGAATCGTTTAGATGTTTTTCTGAGTCTGGCAACAATCTAGCATTCATACAGTCCACTAAGGCCTGGTAAAACTGACATTTAGAAATTTCAATTTGCTTGCCAGCATTCACAGACATGTTTACACATAAACCTTTAAAGCAACCTCAGCACTCGACTCACAAGCCTCTTGGTAGAGATCTGAATCACTCTCTGCAAGCTATAAACACCTGAACTTGTCCACTTATCAACTGACTTGCTGTAGATAATGTTACATCAGACTTTTGCAACGCCAGGGACAGATCTGCAAGTTCCTCCAGAGCATCAAGCATGAGACCCAAGTTTTTAATTTGTGCCAGCAAATTTTGCTTTATCTTTCCCTTCTAATGAGAAATCAGTGGATTTTTTCAAGAAGTGGCTATGGAGGGTTGCATCTGACCACCAAACAGCTCATACAGAGCCTCAGCTATAGGCAACCTAATGTACATCAAGTACGCATCCAATTCTATTAAGCTGGACTTCCAGATCACTCGCACATTCAGCCAACTCTCTCAAGCACTTCAGCAACTGACTGGACAGAGCAGAGAATGAATCCACAAATGATTTAAAGTGATTAACTTGACTGCAGCATTTGATAGCATCAGCCACGGCCAATTCCAACCTGTGATTAAAACAATGCCAACTTATCAAAAGTGGAAATTGTGTCTTTAATTTTGTGGCAACACCCACATTACAGAAGCTCCATCTACACCTAAACCAATCCAATTATCTTTGGGAAATTCCTCGGTGAACCCGTGCGCTGTCAAACACTGCAGCAAAGCTAATACTACGCCATCAGCATCATTGCTGCCTAGTTCAACCAGATCAAGGAAAAAAAATGTAGCAGGACCAATGTTTGCATCCAGTACGCCTTAGCCATTTTCCAATAAGAGATGAGCCGTACCAAACGACTGACCTCAATCACTGCATCACAGAAAACTAAAAAAATGCTAAAGGTATTTTTTGTGGCAGTTTTATATTCTTGTGGCTCTGCGTTTTGTTCACAACAAGCAAAAATTGTTCACTTTTTTCCCCTCCCTTCTAACAACAAATACAGGTCCCACTGAAGTCAAAGGACGTTTTGTCACTGGGTTCAGTGAGCAAGTTGTGGCTAGACAAGGCACAGAAAGTGTGGAGTGGTAGGAAAGGCAGGGGGACCCTGGCAGGGGAGTGTAGCAGGGATGGGCGGCAAAGGAGGAATGGCTGGGAGCTTGGGAGGACAGGGCAGAAGTGGGGTGGGGTGCCAGAGGGATATGGGGAGCACTGGCACTAGGTGGTGGTGGGGGTGCCACATCCCCTCACTGGGCCTCCCTGGTGTTGTCCCCCAAGGGGGCCCCTCTGCTGCCCCCCATTAGTCCCCCATCCCCAAGCACTCCAGGCCCCTTCCCCTCTGGCTCCTCTATCCTCTCATATTCCCCCCGGGGCCCCTTCCCCGCTCCTCTCACCCCCCTTGCCTGCCAGCTCCCCGACCCTCCTCCCCCTTCTCTGATTCTCTCAGCCCCCCTGCACCCCTTCCCCGCCTGCCCACCAGCTCCCCGACCATCCCGGGCCCCTTCCCCGCTCCTCTCACCGCCCCCGACCCCTTCCCCTTCCCTGCTCCTCTAGCCCCCCCCAGGGCCGCTTCCCCGCCCGCCCATCAGGTCCCCAACTGCCCTGGCCCTTCCTCGATCCTCTCTTGGGCTCCCCCCATGCCCCAACCCTCCCGGACCCTTTCCCTGATCCTCTCGCCCCCTGCCCCTTCCCCGGCTCCCACCCCTTACCTGGCCAGAGCTGCAGGGGTGGCTGGCAGTCGCAGGGCTGCTCCTTGGCCTGGCCACTACTCCCCTGAACAAGCTCTGTCTGAGCATGCTCGGGGGGGAGATTTGAAACTCCCCAGCCTGGCCACTGCTTCCAGCGTCCTGTGGGCTGGATTCTGGCCCACAGACACCAGGATGGACTGGCTGGGATCCTGCTCTCTGGCATTCCGCCCAATTCTTCTTATTTTTTGGGCCCCAGAACGCTCGCCGGCCAAATTTGTGGGCCCTGCAACAGTGTTCCAAGGCATTCCGGCGTGCTTGAACCACTGCTTTGTACCTAAACCACCACAGCCAGCTCTGGGGTAGGAAAGTGGCAAGCAGGCACACTGGTGTGCAATGAATAGGAAATTTTTCCCAAGAACAGTGAAGCAAACTAGGGAAGCCGTGTTGTCAAGGTACTAGATTTATCATTAGAAGACCTTGGTACAATTCATAGCCATGCCACCAACTCACTGTGTGACCTTCACAAAGGCATTTCACCTCCTTTTGACTAGTCCCTCACAGGCAACAGAGACAGCATTGATTATCCCTTTGTAAAGCTCTCCGAGATCTACGGCTAAAAAGGACTAGAAAGACACTAGTTAAATGAAATTGGCTCAAAAACATGAAAGGAGGATTGAACTTACACTTTGAGAGAGCTTCGATATTTCAACCATGTGCTTAAATTCCTGAGTTATCCCTTCCCAACAGGGAAAGGCACTGGGATAACATTTCTGCATTTTTCTATTCTGCATCACAATCCACAGAGTGGACAGAGGGGATGGGGAAGCCCAAGACTGGGTGGAGAAGCCAAGAGGGGAAACTTCCTTGAGATCTGCTGTAGGCCTAAAAGGAGGCTGAAGCACAGTAATTACCCCGAGCATAGTTGTTTACTTTCTGCATGTCTCGTTTCAGCTGCACCACCTTCTCTTGCATCTCCGCAATCCCCACATAGTTACAGTAATTCATCTCTCCCTGAAGAGTCCAAAAAAACTTGGCCTAGAAAACAACGTGGGGCGGAAAAGGAAGGGTAAGGCACTGCTATTCGCCTCTGCAGTGGGTGTTGCTGTCTAATAAACAAGATGGATTGTTGGTTCACAAAACTACCTTGCCAGGATCCCACATACCAGCTGTTATGGCTTTGATATTCTGTTTGGATTTCAGATCACTAACACGGCCATTGTACATGGAGCCTGATTTTCACTGTCTGTTCCTGTACTTGGGGCAGGGATCGAAGTTTAAGCTATCTTTTTACTCCCCTATTCTGATGGTGAGTAGGGCTGTGGCTAACCCCCAATGTAAGTTGGAGCAGCCTCGCTTTCTGCTACTCATGGGCCCCTATTGAGCCCTGTTAAGCAGAGCAGATGTAGTGCTATGCAATCTGACCTCAATGGATCCCTATGCCAAGGACCAGGAACAGGACTGGTGAAGAGCTTTTACACTGCTCAGGAGAACAGCAGCTCCCTGTACATGGGGCAGTCTCGGGGGGACATTTATATGCACTTTAAGGCCCTTTTACTCTGCCGCAGCAGTGACATACAGAATCATCAGGTGCCTTCAGCTTTCCATTAGATTCATGTGGGTTGGAATCAGGGGAAAGTTACCGTCATAGAGTAGATAGACAGCTAGCAAGTACATTCAAGTCAATCTAAGGATCCCTTACTATAGGGACAAGCAGGAAGTACCATCGCTTCGGTATCACTCCTGCTGTCTCTCCCATCCCCTAGTCTGCACACATCCCCTAACAAAAAAAAGCTCAAAAAACTAATTTTTTCCATGTGGTGAGGGGAATTTGCTCCCATAACTACTGGAAATCACACCATACCACATACCAATGTTAACATTTAGCTGAGGGATAAATACCAGGGTGGGAGAAAAATTATTTGAGTTCAGTGCCTATGTGGACACAAGAACAAATGGGTATGAATTGCCCACCAGGAAGCTTAGACTTGAAATTAGAGGCAGGTTTCTAACTATCAGAGGAGCAAAGTTCTGGAACAGCCTCCAAGGGGAGCTGTGGGGGATGATATGCTGGGATGGCCTAGTTTGCAGTTGAGTGAACTTTGACTACTGGTGGTGGATATGCCAGTGGTCTGAGAGGGGATGTTAGATGAGGTGGGTTCTCAGTTGTTACAGAGAATTCTTTCTTGGGTATTTGGCTGGTGAGTCTTGCCCACATGCTCAGGGTTTAACTGACTGCCATCTTGGCATCAGGAAGGAATTTTCTGCCAGGACAGATTAGCAAAGGCCTTTTTTTTTTTTTTTCCTTCCTCTGTAGCATGTGGTACAGCTCACTTGCTGGTGGATTCTCTGTATCTTAAAGTCCTTAAATCATGATTTGAGGACTTGAATAACTCAATCATAGGTTAGAGGCTTATTGTGGGACTGGATGGGTGAGGTATTGTGGCCTGCATCAGAGGCTGCTTTTGGGGTAGGCGAAGCAGGCGGCCGCCTAAGGCCCCAAGCAGTAAGGGGCTCCTTCGCCTATGCCTACCCCAAAAGCCACATCTGCCTCCCGCTCTGTGGAACACATGGCAGGGGACTGGGGCCAGGGCCGGGAGCAGAGCTGTGGGGGGAAGGGGGAGCATTCCTATGAGGGGGCAAGCCTGTGGGACCCCTGCACTGGCAGCAGGGGAGGCGGGCTAGATGGGCTGGCTCAGAGGCCAGGCTTCGTGTTTCTGCCCTGCCCCTGGACCGGCCGGCTGCTCTGCCCCTGGGGGTGAGGTGGCCAGCCGAGAGGCCCAGCTCTGCGCTCCTGCCATGCCCCTTGCCTTTGGCAGTGTTGGGGTTGGGGCCCCCAGCAGGGCAGTGGGTCCAGTTTTGGGGCCCCTGACCGGGTGCCGGAGCTGTGGAGTAGGCCGGCCATGAAGAGCCAGGGTGCTTTTCCTAGGGCCCCCCGATAGGCTAAAGCCACCTCTGGCCTGCATTGTGCAGGAGGTCAGACTAGATGATGATACTGGTCCCTTCTGACCTTAAAATCTATGTGTCTATGAGACTAGATTCATATTGACCAGGCTGAACATATCTCAGCTCAATCTGTAACACTTACTTAACTCCCCTTAAGGCTTGGACCACTCTCCAAATAGTGACCTGAGAATCAAAGCCAACAGGTGGAGGATAGAGTGCAGGTCTCAAGCTAGCACCTTGAAACCCCAGCGGCAGCAGAGGAGATTTTTGATTGATCCAGGTCATGTGATGGGGCTACCCAACCTGAGATACTGGGGGGAGCTGTTGGCCAGGAAAGGGCACTCAGGTACCTTTAAAAAAGATGCCAGGCCAGCTTCCTCTTTCTCCATCTGCTTCCGCTTCCGCATGACCCTCTCACAGATCCCTGGGCTCTGCTCCATCTTTGTATACAATTCTTGCAGGCACTGCTCAGTGTACGCTAAAGCCTGTACTTCAAAGGCCTCTGGGGAAATCAGCTTGCAGAATGCCATACTGAGAGGGTACTCGTTGTCAAACTCATCCAGGGTCTCCATCCTACAGTTCATTAGAGAAAGGAAGGCAGGCAGTAAAGCTCCACTGAATGGGAAAGGGGCCAGCAGAGTTACCTTCTCCCTTTCCATCCTGAGGCCTTGACACACCAGAGTATAGATTGTTGGTGTCTGCAGTAGGATCCCACAGCTACTCTAGTG
>ML685811.1:413730-484763 GCA_007922175.1 Pelusios castaneus
GGAAAGGGGCAGGCTGGCCCCATGACATGTGGGGCGAAGACCTGGCCCTGACAGTCTAGCTATGCTGGGGAAAGCAGAGCAGGTGGAACTACCGACCCTGTCCCATTGACTGGAGGGAAGAGGCAATGGATCCTCTGCAGCCCAGCTCCCTAGGGAGGGGGAAAGAAGAGGGAAGTGGCCACTGGCGGCTCCGTCTCCCCAGGGAGCAGCGCGCGTTGGCCACGTGGAGCGCTACCCCCCGCTCGGGTGAGGGCGGGGCTCTCCGTGTTCCACAGGAAGAGAAAAGTGGGCGGGGCTCCAGGGAAGGGAATTGGGCGGGGCTTGGTGGTCTTACCCTGGGAGTGGGCGGGGCTCACGAACTGCCCGTCCTCTGTGTAGCTGTTCCCGCGGGGTCGGTAACTCCCCGAGCACGTGTCCTTAGCGGCCCAATCGGGGAGCAAAGCACGTGCCCCCCACACGTGACAAAGCGTTGGCGTCACAGTTGGGTGGGCGTGGTCACTATGACACCCCGGTGAACGCAGCGCCTGTCGCCAGTTTCCGTTTCTGAGCTGCAGCTGGGCGGCCGGGGCCTCGCCCGTGGGTGGGTGGGTGGCTGGGGCGCGCGCCGGTGGCTCCACCAGCCCCTCCCCTCCCCTCCCCCGCGCTGTCCCGGCCCAGGCGGTTGGCTCCACCAGCCCCTCCCCCCAGTGCAGGCGGTTGGCTCCACCAGCCCCTCCCCCCCGTGCAGGCGGTTGGCTCCACCAGCCTCTCCCCCCCGTGCAGGCGGTTGGCTCCACCAGCCTCTCCCCCCCGTGCAGGCGGTTGGCTCCACCAGCCCCTCCCCCCCGTGCAGGCGGTTGGCGGGCGGCGGTTGACGGCCCAGAGAGGGAGGCGGGAGGCGGCTGTCAGGCTTTATTGCGCGGTGCGCGAGGCCGGCGCTGTTCCCCTCAGCGGCAGCGGGAGGAGTCCAGGTTCTTGTAGGCCGGGTTGTAGGGCGCCCCCGCGAAGCAGATGGCGGCCTGGCGGTCGCACTGGCAGATGAACATCTCGCAGGCGTCGTTCTTGGCTGCGGGGGAAGGGAGGGCGTCAGGCGGGAGAGCTGCTGCCCGGCCGGGGGGGGGGGGTTGCGGCTCCCGTGCGGGGACTGGCAGTCACGTGGTGGCTTTTCCCGTTACTCGGAGCGGCCGGGGCCTGCCCCATCTCCCCAGGGCCAGCGGGACTCTCGTGCTCCTCCGCTCCGCTACCTGCGGCCTTGCACCGGGCGGGCTCTCCCGGCCCCCACCACGGACATGCAGCGGCCCCTGGGGTGGAGAGCCCCGGCAGCAGGAGGAGCGGACACGGCAGTGAATCACTGAGAGGAGCTGGAAGCTCTTTGTACCTGGGGACTAAGTGTAGCAGTCGCGGGTAGCAGCCTGTGACCCCCTCCAGCAGCTCTGCCGGCAGGTAAACCCAGTCCCGGAGAGCCCAGCTCTACTGCTGTCGGGGTGACACAGAGGAGAACCTGCCTTTAGGCAGCACCTTCCTGTTGGAGGAGATGGAGCTTAACAAAGAGAAGGGGCTGGAGTGAAATAAGAGGCAGACATACTAGTACAGGTAATGGTGCTGCCTGAGCAGCTGTAGTAGTACACTTCTGTGTAAGGATTGTCCAGGAGTCCTTTACACTCGGGATGTTGCTTGGCCTGAGAATAGCAGTTATCATGCACCTGACAGCACCTGTGAAACAAGGGGGAATCCATTCAGAACCATTTACCAGAAGTGCCCCAGAACTCTGTTTGTTTTGCTGACCAAGACTAACACGGATACCCATTTGCCACTGTTCTAAGTTACCTAATAGATGGATTTTCTAGTGAGGCCTCTGAACAAAAGTGCAATGATCAGACAGCAAACATAGGGAACCTCTGATGGGAAACGTAATTTGCCAGGTAACGGACCAAATTCTCAGTCTTAGTTGTTGTACATTCATTTACATCAGCATTGCAATGACACATTTTGGGTACAAAGCCCTATGATGTAGCCTTAACTCAGATTCCCTCCCCCATTTGTTGCTCTGTTGGATGCTACTTAATGCCACTATAAGAGGTGTTCCTACACAGTCTCTTCAGTATAGCAACCACCAGCAGAAAAGTGAAACAAGGGGAGCTGCTTAGATGATGCAGAGAATGGACATGGTGAAATACAGTACAACCCCATTTCTTGGCTCTCAATGTCATATTAGCCAGGAATGTTTCCAACCACTTCCAGGTAGGGGCACCTGGGATGGAGCTGGCAGGAAGAGCTGCAGAAACAGCTGCAAGGAGAGGGAAGGATTTTGAGATGGCAGAATCTCACCAACCTGTCAAGGTCATCCACTGGTGTTCCACTGCCTCCCAAGCCACAGTAGCAGCCATAGTTATTGTAATCGATCAGTGGGTTGCTGCCTGGGATAGTGCATTTGATCATCGCCCGGAACTGCCACACAGCCCGGGGGAGGTTAGCAGCCCAGGCTGCACCTGCTGAGAAGAAATACAAACAGGTTGGAATTATACCTGACATTAGCAGACAATCTGTGTTCATGCCTCAGATATGGCCAATGTGGTTCCTTTATAGCTGCCACCAATCCAATGTCAATCACAGCCCCTAAACATGGTAATGGGGGAGGATGGGAAAATAGATTTCTTTGTGGGTTTTTTAAGTTAAAAGTGCTAATGCTCCTGCCTACTGCAAATGTCTAATGCACTTTCTGTAGGCTACCTGAGCCTGCTCTCATATGTGTGCCCAGTTCTTATTCACCAAGACCTCTAGGTTGTGAGCTTGTGTGTGAGCTAGACAGACAGACTTAAGGTGTCAGCATGAGTAAATGATGCAGACATACCTGAAAACAGAATGAGCAGGATGAATTTCATGCTGTCTGCTGGGTATGGAAAATATGTCTGTGGTCTGCATCAGCCTCTTTATATGAGATCCTTACTGCGACACAGGTGTGATAACAGGTCAGTATTTACATAGCTGAATGCAGACTTCTGTCATGGTCCATGGGATTGCAGATTATAGCAAGGTTGGATGAAGGTCAGCAATTACCTTGCCAGGAGCCAACAAGCCAGCTGCATGCTCGAGGGTTTCTCTTTTATTTTACAATTAATAGAATGCTCATGTAACAAGCTACATTTAAAGTCCTGGAAATAAAATCTTTATATGCATAAAATGGATACAGTATAGCATGGGAGACAGTGCTTATGCTCCCCACCATAAAGCTGGAAGAGCTGTTCTCAAATGCGGCCAGTGGGGCTTCTGTGGAGACTAATAGCAGTGGTGGTGACATGTGACAAATACCCAGACTCCTAAGACTTAGCCTGGGATTTTCCTGGCACTCTATTTTATCTCCAGGCCTGAAAGTACCTGGGGGATCACCTGGCAGCCTCCAAATAACAGGGCAAAAGCAGTTCTCCCCACTCCAAATGGTCTTCTGTCATGAGGTGGGCAGTGAGGTAGCGGGAGCATGTGATGTTAAGGGCGAAGCAGGCTGTTATTTTGAAAACCTGAAGGAGGGAGAGGGTCACTGATCATCTGGCAAGTATAGGAAGCAGGGGAGTTGCAGTGTCTCAGGGATCACCCATAACATGGAGGAATGTAGAAAGGAATGGTCTCAGGAGTTAACATCAGTTATTACAGTCGCAGTTCCAGATTGGAATTCAGAAAAGATCCAGCAGGGTTTTCAGTGAGATTCAAACTGCAACTGGGCATCAGGGTAAAAGTGACCTCATTTGAGTGCAGGGTAACCCTGGATTGGATAAAATTGTGGCTATGTTAGCATCTTGCCAAAAGAAATACACGACCCACAATTAGTTTGTATGAAACAGAAGATTGCAGCCAACCTAATGTTTTATCTCATGCTGTGCTCCCCAGGCTGCCGGGATCAAGACTTTGCATCTTGTGACCTGCCATCTCCACAGGCAGCATTAAAACTAAAGATGAAGGGGGCTGGGGGAGGAGGCAGGGTTAGAGGGATACCTGACCTGTAGTTGGCCAATGGAATCCACTCTGCAAACCCTTTCTAGAAGAGGGCACTGGAGAATTACCAGCTCCTTAAAATTTCCTCTCTCCCATGCATCAAAATCATCTTGGAAATGTTTCACTCTTTAATACACTATATATGAGGGAGGCTGGTCTACCTTACCCCCAACTTTAAGAAAAATCCTAGCACTAACGATGTAACCAAGTGAACGTCTAATTAGTGCTGCACCCCAGGTCTTCCTCTATGATCCTGTTGACCCATGAAGGTTCTGGGAACACCTGCAGCCGCTTATTTCCAGGCGGTTGGCTCTCCAACTCATGTTATCAGATTGATGTCAAAGTTGCAAATGGAAAGAACTGCTGATGAATTGTTTCTGGGAATAAGCAGCTGGCACGGTACTCACACTCTTGGAAAGACAAACCAAATATATCCCTGCTGTAACTACAACTTTGGCAGTTACCCAAGGGGTGCATTGGGCCCAGTATTTTTGACTCACCCACCTGATTACCATCTATCTCAGGTCTCTACAGCCCACCCAAAACGTGCTCAATCGAACACAGAACAGGAGCTGTAACTCCAACTCTGTAACTGGAGTAGCACTATGCCAAGCAGATGCCATTTCCTGTCAGCTTAGTGCAATGTGTAGTAGTTAGGAAGTTGGCGGGAGATAACGCAAGGTATTTTGCATACCTTGTGTATCTCCCGTTGACTGCCACCGAGAAGCATGGCAAATATAGACTAGGGCTCAGAGTGCTTTTTAGGATTCCCCAACTTTTTTCTACCCTGGAAGATTCTAATATTTCCTCCCAGTGCTCTTTACCCACTAGACTTCTTCATTCTCCACAGTTTGCTTTTTTAAAATGCAACTCCCTTGTACTGCTGTTTAGCAAATCCATAGCAGGACATCTCCAGGTTTTCTGATTTCCTGGTTATATTTCTTCCTTCCCTGAATCCACAGACATCCATGAATGATCCCTGTTTGGTGGGGATGAAGTGGGTTGTGGTTCGAGCCAGGCAGCAGGTGTTTTTATTGATGTTATGCGTCTGACATGGATGTCTGCTTGGCTGCGTGTTTGAGTCTCTGTGTGCGTGCTCCCTCAGGATTACCCCTGGCTCAGATCTTTAAGTGGGGACTCCGTTAGCCCAGTGATCTAGAGCCTGGCTTGGCTCTTAAGGAGGGACTGAGTTAGCCTGGTGATCCTAAGCCGAGGTGCTCCTTTGGTTAACACTTTGGGCAAACAATCTAAACAGATTTGCTGGCAGCATTCGTGCTCACAATGCAACGGAACAACTCAACTGATGGCAGGACTCTTCGTCACCCTCTTGGGCTGCACGAAATCTGGGCTCTCGAACTCCTGCTTTTATACCCTGCTTGGAGCTACTGACTCGGCCCCCTTTTGGGTACAAATTAACCTTGATTGGTTCACATACCCCTTCTCTGATGCCACCCATAGATCCGATAGGTGCATGCATCATTGGACATCTTCATCCATCGGTGTGTCAGATTTGACCGTGACATTACCTTTAGACTTGGCCAGAATGTTCCGTTCAGGTTTGACCAAAACATCACCTTCATCTCCCTGGTGCTAGGCCGAACGCCTCCCCCCTTTCAGGTGCCTTTCCACTCTTGCTGGAGCTGCGGCTGACTTCTTGCCAATTTCTATGATGTCAGACTACTCCTGTCAACTTACCATTTATCCAGCTCAGGCCTGCTGGTTTGATCTGCTTCACTAGTCCTTAAGCCTTATTCCTGATCATTTCTACTTGTCTTTTTAATTTACCCTTTTACTTTCTCCTACACCAATGAAAGCAATGTCTTAATACATTTGTTAGTCTTTATAAGTGCCACAAGACTCCTTATTTGTTTTGCTGAACTAGACTAATATGGCAACCTCTCTGAAAATGAAAGAACTGTGGCTCTCACGATTGTGCGCTAAACACAGGACAAGATTCCCAGCATCCCAAGCCAGGGTGAAGCCTTCCCCAACTCAGAGCCATTCAGACAGGTATCACAACAGAAAGAGACCATTTTCAAATAATTTATTAGGAATTTAAAACTGAAATCTGGAAAAAGGGTTACAGGTGTGGAGAGAACAAACATTGGAGTGTAATAACTTACTGGCTTCAAAACATAGCTTTATTTCTTTTTTTTTTTTTTTTTTTTAAAATGCCCATCCTCAAACCAGAGCCCCAGCCTCTGGGCAGCAGCAGCACTGGCTGAATGCGAATGGCAGCCCAGTGGCAATACAGTGGGACTGGGAAGTGTGTGGAAGGGGGCATGGAAACAGCTCAGCACATTTACCAAAAGGGAAGAAAGCGCTGTCTGCAGACCCAATTTGAAGTATCCAGAATAAAAGTAAACCCAATAAAATGCAGCTCTTTAATTAGGAAATATTTAAAAAAACAAGACGTACAGACTCTTGTCTCAGTAACAAAAATTATTGCTTTGTGTTTTCAGTACTAACCCAGTGAGTACCTCTTACTAAACAGAGCTCTCCAAAGGTATTGCTCGGTCAGGCATGGCCCATGCTGCTGGGCCTCAGTACTAGCCACAGTGCAGCGAGGGAAGCGGAAAGGAAGGGGTCCTTTTGGGCACCACACCCCCACCTAAGCCTCTTATTTACTAGGGCTCATTTTGGGAGAAGAGGGAATGATTTTTAAAACTTAAGATGAAGCTGTATTATTTCCCTGGGAAAAGTGTTGGGCTGCATCTTAATAAAAGGCTTAATCACCCCCTTTGACAAGGTCTTTGGTTCACTTAAAACAAATCCAGACCCAAACCTGCCCCTTCAATTCCTCTTTGAGGCAATCCTGCAGCAGAAGCCACTCATTAACAAGGGCTTAGGCAGCCTCAGGAGAAGGGACCATATAATCAAACTACAGGACAGTGGACAAACTCCCACAGATTGCAGGACACAGAGGAAAAGCAGATGGGAAGCTGTGATTCTAGAATTCATATGATCCCTGAGAAGCCCTTTAACTCATCCTTCCCCATAGGCTACTACTCCCAGTGCTTTATTCCCCCCTAGTTAATTACTTCCCACACCCAATGCCCTGCCCTTCCGAGAATGACCACCCCAGCCTCCCACCCCCGACAATGAGCCCTTCCCAACACCCTGCCTCCTCGAGGACGAGCCCCTTCCCCAGAAGGCCTTGACACAAGCGATACTGTTTGGAGAGCCAATTCCTTTCCAAGTAACGAAGACAAGCAGAGCCAGTAAAGCCTGTCATCTCGCCAAACCAGACGCTGGCACTTTGGGAGCCCAGTGATGGAGTCTGTACATCAAGCAACTGGAAGCAGCTTTAACCCACTCAGCAAAATAGCCGATGGCCGGTAAGTTTCCCCCCACCCCTTCATCTCAGAGGTCTTAAAATCTTACAGTAAAAGGTGTACAAAAAAGAAAGTCCTGCTAGGATTCTGCTGGAGAATATTGCTCACACTGAGGTGCCAGGTTCAGTAATCTGGAGCTGCTCCTTGGAATCAGGCTGCAGCCAGTTTCACCTCACGATATTTACATATTATACAGGAGAAAAAAAAACCCACATAAAACTAAATCTAAGAAAACAAAAATACTTTCAGCCATAAGGGTAGTGTTTTTTACTTAGCAAAATATACATTTGTTTTGTTCTGTAGTGATGTCCCGCCTTTTCAGATCCTTGGAGTATCACACATTTCAAAGCCTTACATTTACCAAACAGAAACAATTAAAAACAGTTTCTTTTAAAAACAAAATATAAATGCATCAGTTCTGCTCAGCCTTCTCTGTGTCTCTCTCTTCCCTTCTGAACTGCATTCCCGTCACGTACTGTCTTTTAAAAATGTTGACAACAGAATTGAAAAGATTCAAAACAATTTCAACACCAAATAAAAATAATCCTCCTTAACAACTACCTAACACGATCACAAAGCCAATTCATAAAATGTCTACTAGCTCAGGAAAGAGCAAACAATGAAAAGGAGGGTCACCCCCCAAAAAATAAAGATAAAAAAATAAAATAAAAAATAAAACTACCAGCTAACAAAATAAATAAAGAAGACTCGGTGGGTTGGGGGAGGGAGACGCGTAAACCGTCGGTGATTAGTAAGAAAGTGAGATGATCTCCATGGGTTCAGTCCAGTGTGGTCTGTTCAACAGGAGAGATCAGGTCGGGTCAGCAGGAGCCTGGCAGCCAACCGGCAATGTGCAGTTTTAGTCAATAAAAAGGAAACCTTGGCTCATCCCCCAAGGCTCACCAGATCCTCCAGCCCGCTGTCCTTGGTTAAGTCACTGGGGAATCTGCAGGAGGCCAGCAGAGGTGGAGGGTATAGGGGTGTTGAGGAAACTGAAAGAAAGGCAAAAAAAAACCTGTAACCGCCTTTCATTTTTTATCTTATCTGGCACAGCAACAAGGGGTGTGCAAACTTCCCCTAACACAGGACTGTGCTGGCACCTTGGCAGGAGCATGAAGATTGCACCTCACTGGCAAAGAAATGGGACAGGATGCAATAGCCCCTACCTTTAACAGGAAGGCGTGGGCCAAAGGGATAAGCACCAGCATGCAATGCAGCCTGGCTCAAGGAGTACTGCATGCCAAGACATGCGGGCTTCTCGGGTCAGACTTGTTATGTGCTGCAAACTGAACTCAGGTTATTCCTGCTGGAAGAGGCAGCCGAGTCACCCCTTCCCGGAAACATCTCCCCTACTCATTTCCAGCTACCCAGCTTAACGTGTGCACTGAGAGCCTCCAACGGCTCCTCCTCTCTCCCTTCTGAGGAGCAGAGCTGGAACTGTGCACAGGATTCTCCCCTCTCCCACCAGGATGTGCAAGCTTCTCTTCTCTCCACAGAGAGAGGAAACCCCACTACTGAGGTGTAGCACTCAACAACAGTGGGATTAGCAGGGAGCTTCCTGCAGTAAAAGGGGCCTGTCTTCCCAGACTGCAAGTGTGAGAGCTCACATTGACCAACTGAGCACATCTATTTCCACCAACCTTCCCTCTCTCTACCTGGATCCTGAACTAGCCTTCCATTTCCCTCGCTCTACACCCTTCCAACCTGGAGCTCCCCCCCTCTGCCACCACTGGGGCTCTGGCCTCAGAGCCCAACAGTGCCACTCTAACTGGCCAAAGAGGCTATTTTTAAGCGAAATACTGTTTCCTTTCCCTTCCTGCCCAGACTCAAATGAGATGCCTCAGCAGCACTTCATGCCTGGGGAGTGCGCATCTGAAATAAGGCATTAGAACCAGGGTCGCCGGGTGGACTGGATAGAATGCAGCCCCTAGTCTGACCTCCTATCTCTCCTATACAGATGAAGGCCCTTGGTGGGCCAATCAATAGGAAACGCCCAGTGTAATTTAATTAAATACCTTCCTTCCTGGGGGCTCAAGAGGACAGGCCCATTCCAAAGCTTCACATCTCCCACAAAGATCCCCACTGCCTCCCTCCCCTGTTCAAACATCTTACCTCCTGCCTTCTTGGTCCCTAGCTTCAGTGGTACCCATTGGTAAAAGCTGTTGCAATCAAGGGACCCTAAAGAAGAATTCAGATTCCCCCAAATTAGATGAGCAAAAGGAAAGGGGTCGATTCCAAGACTGTGATTTGTGCATCCTTCCCTCCCCCTCCTAGGAATGAACTGGAATGTCAGTGACACAGCTCCTTAAATCTACTATTACTAAGGAAACGTCCGCCCTTGATGTCTGACTGGAATCATTTAGCATCCTCATCCACTGTGAGGAGGCCCCTCAGCATCCTGCGCTTTCCCTGGAGTCACAGGACGCCATTCAGAAGGGTTATAGCCACGAGAGCATTTCTTTAGAGCAAATATCTGCTAGCTGCATGTTTCCCTATGGAGTGGGGATTCCATACGACTCCACTAGGGGATATTGGGCTCTGAACTCTCCAAACCCATCCAGCCCTCTATTGCTGGAGACCCACATGCACTCCACCCATGGGGAGTGGGATGGGTGTTCCATGTTACATTTGGACAGCAAGAATGGTCCTGGGCCATCTGAACACATCCAGCGGCGAGTTCAGTCACAGCCCAGCTGCTGAGAGCCCAGCTGTTTCCACTGCTCACCCTTGAGCTCCCAGGGCCACTGGCCGAGAGGAACGCAGCTGTGGCAGGCCCTTGGGTAGCTCGGGCCCATTCTGTGAAGGGCTTTGAAGACTGAGACCAAGACTTCGAATCTGACTTGGCGTTCGGTGGGAACCAGTGCAGAGAGCAGAGCCGTGCGATGAAGTGCACTCAGCAGTGGGCTGTTGCATTAGGAACCATAAGCTCCGGGATTTTATGCCTAGGAACAGTCCACTGCTGTAACAAAGCCTTGGGGTTGCCTGCAGCTGCCGTCACCTGGGCGTTCCCCGCAGGTTTCATGATTTATACAGAGCCCACCCCGCTACCTACCAGCATCGCCCGAAACACTTACCCCGAGGCTGTGGCCAAAGCCAGTACTTGGGGCTGGACTCGCAGCGCTGATGTAACTGCTGACCCCGGAATCCTGATTGGCTGCTCCATACAGCTCCGCCATTGGCCCAGGGCTGGTAGTGCCCAGAAAGCCACCAGTGCGGCTGGGAGTAGAACCTAAGGGAGGAAGCAAAACTACATGGTGAAGATCCCAAAATGCAACCCCGCCCCACCCCCCGCCCAGAGCCCAGTGCAAACCTCAGCCAGGTTGCTTCACGGGGTAGGAAAGTGGCAGTTACCTGTCCCTCGCACCACAGCCGCCGCCGCTGCCGCCGCCGCCATGGGGCCATATGCAGTAAGGGGGATTGCTGAAAGAGAAGGAACGGGCATCTCTCAGTGGGAGCAGGTGCCTTCATGTCCCTCTCCCAGAGCTGCTGAAAAGGTGCATTAGCCTGGCGTGTCCCCCACTGTATTTACAGGACAGCTTTCACTCAGAAACACCTTCCAGCAACTGAGCCAACAAATTCCAGACACAGGAAATGTTCCATTCATCCCAGCGAGATCTGGTGAGACCCTGTTAAACTGTACATGACAAGCTCGCTTAGGGCAGGAAGTGATGGAGAATCCCACAGCCAGGCAAACCGGCACCGGGAATTTCGGATGGCTCATGGCATTTGGCTGACTCCCCAACTCATGGGATATTTAATGGCCACCGAGGCTCAGCAGGGTGGTTTGACATCTCATCCAGAAGACAACCAATCCAATGCCCATCATCCTCTAGCCATGCTGGGGCACAGCACCTTGCCCTAGCACCTTTAAACACCAGGTTCAATCCTGACACAACCTCCCACGACCCAGCTCTCACCCTGCTGTGGAGGCCTGATCCTGCTGACGCTTCCAGCTCTGCTGTCAACTGCAACCCCCAGCTGCCTGCTTGAGAAGAGCTTGGAGCATGTGCTTAGGGGTGCAGAAGCTGGAAGAGGCATCATTTAAACAGGAAGCCTTAATTTAATCCACATCTCTACCACCATTGGTGCCCTGCCCTGAGGCCACAAGGCCCCTGCCAATCCCATCCTCGCTGCCCCTAATGCGGCTGGAAGGCCGTTTCATGCTCTTAAGTGAACTCCACTGGGATTCTGTTAGAGCTGCATAAAAGGAGATCAGAGTGAATCAATGGAGTTAAATCCAGTCTCGTTCAGGAGGGAATGTTTAGTAGCAGGCTATCTGCTTTCTGGTGTGTCACATTGCAGCTTAGACAAGGGCTTCAGCAAAGGGGTATTTTTCCCAGAGATGCTGGTCTGGTGATCACAGCCATCTCCCCGTCCCAGAAGTTAACCAGCATTGGTTGCACTACCTTTCGCCTTGTAGTTTAGAAACCAGACTGCTGTCTTGCCTGCAACGCTCCCCCCTTACTAGCGCTTTCCCAAAGGAGGAGCATCTGAGACTCTCAGGACATCACCCTCCCTCTGTTGGCAGGGAGGGGCACACACCTTGTGGGAGCAGCTCAAGATGTGCCCAGAAGCAGAGCATTCAGCAGGGACAAGAAGCTGTTCAACAGCATGCAGCAAGGCAGTGAGGAAAACTTTCCTCTCCAGCTGAATCTCTGGGGGGAATCGAGTGCCAGAGACTGTCACTACCCAGCCAGGACACCAGCATTAAGTACCAACGTCTCTCTACTGAGAACCAGCGAACAGGACTTCTGCTTTAAGTGCCTCCAACGGCTCAGAGCTGCCTTGCCCCTGCCGGGCACGAGTCCCGCACAAGAGCACCATTTACTGAGTTATCAACACGACTCTTGCACACCTGGTCTTCCAGGAAACCCCCGTTCAAATACAGATCCAGGCTCTCACCACAGGTGGCATTTACTCAACTCTATCCTTCGCTCCAAGGGATGGTTTTGTTACCAGGGACTGAGGCTCAACACTCGCCATCTTCCCCCGAGTGATTTGTTTTACCAACCTCAGCTTGCTTAGACGTGGGCACTCTGTGGGAATCAACAGTATTCCAAGACATGGCAATCTCCCCTTCCAGCCTCCCAAAGCCCACTGTCACAAGGAAAGCTTCCAGAGCATCAACCCCCTGAAAAAGCCTGCATCCTCGCTACAGACGAATCCCGGCCTTGAAGAACAGATGGGGCCACGGAAGTGTCAGAGGGGAAGGATGATAGGGAAGTTGGGACAGTATAGGGAATAAGAGGCCAGCCAGCTGCTACATATAACTGCTTTTCTAAGACAAATGCCATGCATGCCACAGAGCTTGGGAAAATATGGCCATGGAGGGAAGATCCTATGGAAAGAGCAGCACAAAAATGCACGCAACACAAACTCAGCGGCCTGAGGAGCTTGGGGAAGAAGCAGGAGTTTATACTTTTAGGGAAATACTTAGAGGTCTTTGCAGAATGCCACTGTCCCCACTTCTATCATCACACACCCACCCGCCACCACTGATGCTGAGCTCCACCTCTCAATGTTCCACACACATCCCCTGCCCAGAAAATCTGGGGTCTACATGACCGTGAGCTTCACCAGATCCCGTGCTAGAATATCACTCGCCCCCAGCTTTCCCAGGTGCAATCAAGTAGCTGCAAACTTCTCCATGTCTGTGCCCTGCATTAGAGCAACTCAAGGTGGGGCTGGCGTAATGGGTGTCTTAGAATTCACGTCGCCAGCAACTAGTTTTCGTAAACAGTTTGGAGACTAACACCTGGATAAGGAACTCAAACAGGGTCGGAAAGACCAACAGTTCAGTCTGACCTGCGTCTCTTGTCTCCTCCAATGTGATGTGCATAGTTCTGTTCACCTCTCCACCCCTCACCCCCAGCGTCTGATGGAGCTAGTGCAGATGGAAGAGGAAATGAGGAGAGTTTCCAGTCTCACTGCGCCAAGCTACGTGGCAGCGACACCACTGGACTAACCCAAAGCCCCTTCTCCCCTTCCAGCCTGTGAGTTTTAGGAAATCAGTGGGACTGACCTGTGAGCTCAGGGAGGACGGGGGCACTCGGGAGAGGGGTCCGCTCTACACGGAACTCTAAAAATGAAATGTAAAACAACTTAGGAACTTGTAAAACACCCCCGAGGGGGCTCCACAGAGAGACAACAGCATGGGCCTTGCTGGAGAGACAGGCCAGACAGACAGAGGCTGGATGACATCATCCGGCCTTTGACTTATTTAAAATACATTTCATTTATTTAAAATGAATTTCAAGCTGGTGGAAGGTGCTGGATTGACCAAGCTGGAGACAGAAAGCCTCTGCTTACCCCCAGAACAGGACCAGCACTTGCAGAGACAACGGAAAATTCCCTTACACTGTGCATGGATTGAAAGGGGATTTCAGTCTCTTTGGCCTCTCAGCTGGGACAGCCAACAAGTGCCAGCTGAGCTGCTGAGGGCTTTGTGACATGAACACATGGTTCGCTAGGACCGAGGCCCAGCAACTGGGTTGATTATCAGAGAGCCACTGGATGGCAACAACTTTCAGTGGCTGCCAACACAGGTGGAATCACACTAGCAGCCGAGTGGTGAAAAACACCAGAGCCCTTTGCCAATCCCCTAATGTCCGGCCTTTCTACACAAACAATGGTGGGGGAGGGAAGGAGGGCAGGGGACATCAGAGTTGCCACATGTCCTGAGAACAGCAGGGCGGCAGAAAGCTCAGAGCGGCCACAGGGGATTCATCAGGTCACATCCAGCCTCCAGGCAGGGCGGGGAATTTACACACATGCAATGTTGTGAAGAGGGGTTTGCTGGTGATTTGCTGCCGACTACCCTCAACAGATGCTTCATTGGATCTCTAAGAGATCCAGGACACAGCTCTGAGTGCAGGTCACGGCACCGCAGACTCCTGCACTTAGGGGGCCTCGGGAACGCCAGGCCCTTCGAAAGCTCTCAGAAAGGTGGCGACTCTGGCAGCGGCAGACAGACACACGTGGAGGCAGCATGACAGACAGAGCTGCAAGGCGCCCCTCTAGCAGAGAGGGGGGTCCATCACCCAAGTGACAGGATAACAGTAGCAGATGCTTACATGGCTACAGTCTCCTTCCTAACGAGCTAGCCGGCTGGTCCCACCTATTCCAGGCCTCCTTCCCCCCACCTGCTCAGATTTCAGGAAGACAAACTAGGGCCAGGGCTAAGGAGGCAGCTATTAAATCACATGCAATGGGCTTCCCTCCATGTGAGGACAAAGTGGCCGAACGGGCACGTACCAGGAAACTGATAGGTGTAGCCAGGCGCAAGGCCTGTGTAACTCCGACTGGCGTACGTGGCGGCTTGGAACCCTGGATAACCTGCCAGTGGAGAAAAGGGGATTGTTACATGAACACACGCTACCCCTGCTCCGGCCACTTTCCCCACAGTCAGCAGCTGAAGAACACACGCATGCACGCGTGGCACACAGTGAGGGAATTTGGGCAAGAATTTGAATGGACTTTCACTTCATTTCTATTAGGTTGCCCCTTCGTTGCTCCAGACTTTGATACCCTGAAAAGACGCGACTTTCCCTGTTAGAAAGCTTAAGGGCCCCAAAAGTAAAGAATTAGCTGGATTTGTGAACAGGGGACCCCGAGAGACAGTGGGAGCATACGAGTGTCTGACTGGTAAATCACAGATCGCCTGTTTTAGCCATAAAGCTACTGGCTAATGTTCTGAAGTAGATACGGAAAGAATAGGTGGTTGGTAACATGCAGACAGGTAGATCAAAGGCAAAGATCACTATTACAGATCTTACCATTTCCTGAGAAGCTGCCATAGCTATTCACCTACTTTGAACAGTCCCATGAGAAAGCCAGTGGCTGACTCACTGAAACAGTTTATTTGAGATCTCACATGACAAGTGGGAATAAATTTCCCACTGCCTCATTTAAGTCTGCAGCTTTAAAATGAAGCTCTACTTACAAAAACCCAAAAGCAAAAACCTGAAGTGGCTTTTTGGGGTTCCAGATCTGTTTTATCTCAGCTCCAGTGAAAAGGCAATCAGTGCAAACACACACACAAAAAAGAGATGTTTTCCCTCTAACTTGCAGCCCTGCAAACCTAAGTTGGGATCCAAGTAGCAGGCTGAGTTTTCCTCCTCGATCACTACTTCTGGGGGCAGGGACCCATGAGACCTGTTTGTTGTTCACCTCTACCACCCCTATAATTCAGGCTGAATGGGCTGAGGTGGCTGGTGATGATATTCAAGCAAGCAAGAACCAATCCTGACTCTCAGATCCTAAAACAAGGTAATGGGGCTGGAAGTTAGGGGTAAGGGAAACCCAAACCCTTTCCTTTGTAATCTGAACATATTTGCTCTGACTTCACAGAGAAGTCGTCCCCACAATGCCAAACAGACATTTCTTTGTCAGAGGAGTGTCCCACTTTAAATGGCTGGTTTGATTTGTGACCCGGAAGGGTTATTTCCCTAAATGAGGAAGTCAGTGGTATTCTCAAGGACATTTTTATCCCCCTTAAAAACCAGTGAGACTGCTTATTAGGAGGATATGCAGAAAAATACACCTGGACGTGGAAAGCTCTCTTCTGGCCTAACTGTGATGAGTCATAACATTTATCTTGTTCAATCAATATTATATTATGTAAGTTACAAAGGGACAGGAATTTCAGTGACGTTAAAATTTCTCCAACATAACTGCATTCCTGTTCTTTTTGTGACTCCGGGTCTAGAGACTCATGCGTCTACATTTCTTCATGCTGCCACCAGAGGGCAATTTGTGATTGTAAATCGATCCCAGCCCTCCTCTTCCCAGACAGTGTTGCTATTCAAAATGGGGCCTGAGGTCATAGATCGGATCTTTCCTTCAACAGTCTGTGACACCTCTTCCATTTTATTATACCTAGAAACGTGTTTTCAAACTAAAGCCCTCTGCCCCCCTTAGCAGACACGCCCCCATCCCCTGCTGCTGCTGCCCCCTAGTACGATGTGGGGGCTAGAGAGAGGGGGTCTGTTTTGCAGTGCTTACCCAGCATGCCAATCCCAAGCATGAAGGCATCCATCCCATAAGGCATCACTCGGGACCGCCCTCTTGCAGAGCCTGTGGGAGACATCACTTCCTTTGGCTGAGCTTTTTTACATTCCACCTGCCGCAAGAAAGAGAGTGTCGGACCTTGCCCTTGACATGCAGAGCACATCTGCTCACAGCACATATAGTATCACAGGGGCCAGAAGGGCTACTGTCCTGCACTGGCAACCGCGCGCCTGCTCTGGCCCACACCACCCCCAATCTGCAGCCACTAACACTGCCCACAACCTCCCCTGCCCTGTTACTCTGCCAGAGACTTGGCTCTGTCCTTGATTTTCTCTGTGACCTTCAGCAAGACAACCATGGAGACTCAGACTTCATTTGGTAAATGAAGATGCCCGTCTCGCAGGGGTGGGGAGAGGGTTAGCGAATCTTGTACAGCACTCATCAGTGATGAAGTTACAATTCCCAGTTATGGTTAGACTGCACTTCCCTTTTGGGATCCAAATACCAGCCATGGCTCCCCTCTTTGTTGCTCTCCCTAGATCTGTGGCAGTAATTTCTGGGATCCCAGCCACCTCCTAGCTGCAGTATAACTGTCTCAGAGCCCCAGTGCGTTCCCCATCCTTTGCTCTCCACACTCACCATTTTGTTATTGATCTCATGGAAGTGGATCTCACACACCTTCTCCACAATGTCTTCACTCTCAAATGTGACGAATCCAAACCCTGAAGAAAGGGTGACATTTCCTGGTCAGGGCAGAACTCACTACCTGCCATCTGGCTGTCCCATATGCCCAGAGGTTCCTAGGGGGGGATGATAGTGTCTTGGCAATATTTCCACTCCCCTTTTGTTTCCAGGAAGTCCTGTACGCATGCAGCACTCATATGAGGAGCAGGGAAATCCCCCTCCCATCCAGATCCCATTCTCCTCCAAGCCCCATTCTGCACCTACCACCTTCATTAAAGCCCACAGGTGATGGATTTATTCTATTAAACTTTGCTGGTTTTCAAAACAGACTAGCTAGCTTAATGAAGGATCCCACAATAGAGGGTTCAAAACCAGGTCCAATCCAGCAGAGGTCCATATGAACAACTGTTTTCTACCAATGCCTGTTCACTATGAGAAATGGGTTTGGGGAGACCCCAGTCCAGTTTTCAATAGACAGGTCTCCACATCACATGGTGATACTCAACACTTTTCACCTTCAAAGCCCTACCTGTGTATTAACTAGTCCTGCGTGTGACAGGCAAGTATCAGCCACTATCTCCTAAACAAACTCAAGGCACAGAAAGGTTACGCGATTTGCTCCAGTTCACATGGTCCATCAATATCTGAGGTGGGATTAAAACTCGGTGTTCCTGGCTCCCAGCTCAGACTGTTCCACTGACTGACTCCTTTGCTGGCAGTGGAGCCCAAAATCTCCTTTCCCCAGCCCACAGGAGAGCTGAGGCACATCAGTGAGGGACTCTGAGTGACCGTGCATTGCAGCTGCCCCAGCTGTGGCTAGACTGAGCTTGCAGCCTGGAGGACTGCTAGCCAAGGCGAGGACCCGCCTTTTTCCTCTCGAGCGAATCACTTATGTTGCATCTATCGTGATCTGGTATCTGGGTGCCTCGTGAATTGAAGAGAACGTACCCTACGCCGCAAAACCAAGAAATTGCCAATAATAACTCAGATTGCTGGTCTGTCTATCTTAGTATCTTGCCTTGGGCTCAACCTGACGATGTCTTAGAGAAAGGCAGTCCTCCCTACCCAGTCTATAATGCTCCGCATAAGAACACAAACACAGCCATTGTGGGTCAGATCCATGGTCCATCTAGCCTTGTACCATCTTCTGATGCTTCCGAGAATGAACAGAACAGGGCCGAGTGGTCCATCCTATCAGTCCCAGCTTCCAATAGTTGGAGGTTTAGGGACATCGAGAGCATGGGGGTGCGTCATGTGCACTACTTGGCATTTATCGACATTGAATTTCATGTGCTATTTTGTTGTCTGGTCCCCCAGTTTTCTGAGATCCCTTTTTAACTCTTCTCAGTCAGCTTTGGACTTAACTCCCTGGAGTAGTGTTCTATCACCTGCAAATTTTGGCATCTCACTGTTTACCCCCTTTTCCAGATCCTTTATGAACAGGGATTAGCCTAAGTGCTACTCAGATATTCATGAGCACCTAACCTTTCAAAATGCGCACTGAAATCTTCCCCCAAAGACATGTGTGCCAGCACACCTTGCACAGCCCTAGGCTCACCCACCCTGCCCCAAACCACACACCCCACCATGCTCCTAGCCCCTGCTCCTGATGGCCTGGCTCATAGGCTGGATCTGGCTGCCCGTCCCTGCTCCCGCCACTGGCCCCAGACCGGATCCAGCCCCTGCTGCCTCTGGCCCTGGAACGGATCCAGCCTCCGCCGCTGACTCCTGGGCCAGATCTGGACCCCAGCAGCTCCTGCCGCCAGCTCCTGGCTTCCGGGCTGGATCTGGACCCCGGCCTCTGCTGCCGCCACTGTCTCGCAGCCCCGGGCTGGCTCCTGCCTTCAGCCCCGCCAGTCCCTGGCCAGAGCCGGATGCCATGACCAGCCTCCTCCGCCCAGCCCACCCAGGTTGGGGCCAGCACTGCGGGTCCTGACCCAGGGCAGCTGCTGCCCCCCACCTACCTGAGAGGAGGGATTTAACTTTCCCACCTGTTCTCCTGCTCTGCACCACATGCCTCAGCTACATGCTGCAGAGCAGGAGACTTAAGGAGCTGGCGCACCTCTTTGCGCCTGGGTTGCTGGCTTGGGACTCGGGCACTGGCTGGGACACCCTGGGCTCGTGCCCCCTGTGCTCAGCGCCAGCGACGCCCCTGGAGTAAACCTTGAGGCCTGTCCGTGTTCGAGGCCGAGGAAGGTATTTGATACCCAACCCAGAGCCGCTGTCAGAGCGACGCCAGGCAGGGATGGGTGGTGGTGGTGAGCCTGCCCTGTCCCAGCCGGAGCCGGGCTGCACACTGGGTAACTGCGGAGAGGGATTTGCGTCCCACCAGCCTTATGTCCCCTACTGCAGGTAAAGACCCCCTCCCCAGGGCAGGTGGGGGGGGGGCCAGAACGCCTCCTGTCCTGGAGAGGGGGGCAGAGCACAGCGTGACATGGCGCAAATGTGACGTCTGATAGCCGAGGACCAAGCAATTTCTGCTGGTACTCATTGGAGAGCCTGATCTGAAAATTGATGTCAAACCGTTCGTGAATATGCTCATCAGCACTGGTCCTGGCACAGGTCCTTGAGGAACCTTGTTTTTACCCCTCCCCATAGTGAAAACTAACCATCTATTCCTACCGTTTCTTTCCTATCTTTTAACAAGTGACTGATCCATGCAAGAACCCTCCCTCTTTTCTGATGACTGCTTACTTTGATCAGATGATTTATTCTGGGCCTAGCCAATTCCCCCCACCCCAATCAGGGTGGAGCTGAAGTGGTACATTCTATAAAGAGAGCCCTGCACAGATACAAAATCTGATGTGGATAGAAACCTCCACATCAATTTACAATCCACAAACATGGTGTGCAAAGATAAAACAGCTAACCACACATTCAGAGGGCTCTGGATACAAAATCTGGATCTGCATCTATTCATGAGCCACTAAGATGGATGCACATATCAAGTAGATATCTCCAGATTTGCAGGGCTCGAACTATAAAACCAGATAACTAGAATCGCTTAAAGAGGAAGAAAATGGGGTACCAGGAAGGACACCCGGGACTGCAAGAGTGAGCTCCTAGGTCTAACTGGGAGGAGAGCCACACGCAGAAAGTGCTTCTGCTGTGAGCCTCGGTAGACAGACTGCCTGTAAGTGCTCGGTGCTGTACATGAACGGAGGAGTGGCCCAGCAAGGGTTGCCACCATCCCAGCGTGGAGGAGACTGAAGGACTCAGGACTCGGGGTGGTACAGTTAGCGGGCACATGCCTAGAGAATCAGACATCTCCCAGAGCTGAGGATCAAACGCAGCTGTCTCCGCCAAAGAGCTGAGCCTCCATTTTGTAACCAGACTCCACAAATGGGATTTGAAGAAAGGTGACTTGGAAGCACAACTGGCTGAGGAAGGGGTAAAAAGGCAGCACTCTTCTGGCTCCTGTGTCAGTTTCCCCAGGGCTCAGGTTACTCTGCTGAAGGTAAGACATACACAGATGACTGGAGCCACGTAGGTAACCCGGGGCGGGGCAGGCTGCCTCCTCTCACATATCAGCCACTCGGCAAGTTTACAGCACAGGAAATGGACCGGACAAAAGCTCCCTGTGTGGCGAGGGACTCTGCTCAAGGATGCTAAGGGATGGGGTGATGGGAGGCGAGATAAAGAGCAGCTGTGACCTTCATGCCCTGCTGCCGCCACGGGATACTAGTTCCCCTCCGCCCCCTGATCCTACCAGCCTACAATCCCCTGCCAGCCCCGGCTGCACTCACCTCGGTGCCGGTTGGTCGTCTTGTCGAACATCAGCATAGCATCATCCACCTGCAAGGAGCACAGCGGAGAGGACTCAGATCAGGTTGTTACTGAGAAAGAGCTCTCCCCCGCTCCCCTTCCTGCCGGCTGGCCCCAGGCCAGAGAGAAACGAGACACCCGCCTGCACCCAAAGTGGAACAGGACAGAAAAATTAAACATTCGCTTACCCTTGGGAGGCCCCCAGTCCCAGGGATTTCCCCCATGTTAAAGTTTCTCTGCTGTACTGCGGACAGGAGCTCCCAGCGTGAACCAGCAGGCCCATCTCCATCCACACTCGGTGCTGGTCAGGCTCACACCTAGCCACGCTCCTGGGGAGGGCTAGCGCTTTCCTTCCCACTGACGCAGGAAGTGGCCCTGGATTGTTTGCCTGCGGCTCCGTGGTGGGGGACAGAGCAAAGCACGAGACCTATTGCTCTGAAAGCAGGGTCTCCAAAGGGAGAGAGAGTGTGTGTGCGCACCAACGCCTGAGAGGGGAAAAGAATGAGAGGCCTCCCAGAGACAGGGAAAATGGAGGCCTGAAACAACAGAGACTCTGCTTAGGGAGGCTGGGAAGCCACGCCCACCCCAGAGGAGCTTTCCTTGAAGAGGTTTCCCAAGTCCCATCGCTGGAGGGTGTAATTAGAGCAAATTTACTGCTAGGGATGCCTACTGAATGGGGGGAGGGGAGGCAGACGCCAACCATCCTCCTTCTCCCACCCTTGGGCCACCCTCCCTTCTCCTGTCCCCCACCAGCGCCTGGCACAACTTCCCTTCCCCTGCCAGCGCTCTGCTGCGTAGTTCCTTGTCAAGAAGCAAATCTGTGCAGCTCCAAGTCCAATCTCCTCTGTGTAAACCTGTCCCACTGACCCATGGTCCTCGTTAATACCATAGTCTTAATCTGATTATGAAACTGTATGTGCAAATGCTCTGGGGGGAATACAGCTTTCCCCAGCAGCTAGCCAGGGCCTTCCTCCTCTTCACTCCATGACTTCCGGGACCCAGGAAGCCTACATAGCTTGGGATCAGCTATTTCTCCCACCTCCACTTACAATTCCCCCTGTTTTCTTCCCCAGCCCCATTCAATGAAAGAGTCTGAGACACTGCCTCCCCAGAAAGGCCCAAGAGCACAAGGGGCAGAGGCCATCTTTACCAACCAGCACGATCAGACAGCCAAAACCCAGGCTTCATTCAGAGAGGGCTTACAGGTGGAATGAGATGGGGCTTACCAACATCCCCCCTCCATCAGCCTCAGCTCCCAGGGAATAAAGGAGCGCATTTCTCCAAGAGGTTACGAAACACCTTCCACAATGCCACGTAAGGAAAGGCTCATGTGGTCCCCTGGGTATCCCCAAGAACAGGGGTCTCCACCCACATCCTCCAGCCCTCAAAGAGCAGAGCAACATACAGAGGACTCGGCTCCTATCCCACACCATGCTGCAGCAAGGGACTTGGGAACGTTCCTATCTAGGTCCAAAATCCTTTCGGTAAGTCAAGACAACTGCAACTCACTGATGGCCGAAGCTGGGCTGAGGGCTCCCAGCAGCTTCGATCGAAGAGCTGACATGCCACACCTTGCCTGATGGTCTGTGCTCCCTGCTTCTCTCAGACACCCAGCAAGGCAGGCGGTTAGGTGCCCAATGGGTGCAAATGTGCTCTAGCTGTATGCTTACTCTGTCTTGGCGGCCACATCAGTTTTTACAACGGTCTTTGTTACTTGCAGAGCTTGGAGAGGGAGCTTCCATTCCATGGATTGCTTCAAGTTATGTGGGCTCCTGATGAGAGCACAATGCATGTCTCTTCAGCAACACCCTAAAATCAGCAGCTCCCCCTGTCAGTGCCTGACCCCCAACTGCAGTAGCTACTGTCCCAAACCAACCCTCATGTTCTGATGGAGTTAGCAGCAGTCAATCAATCCCCTCCTTTCAAATCTAGTCCTCCACAGTTATACTGTGCACTCCACACCGCGAAGAAATCCCCACTCTGTCTAGTAAAGCTTATTGAGATTTGCAATCTGAAAACAACTGTCCGCTACAGCAGTACCCAAAACTCAGCCAACCCCTGCATGCTTTCCCACTCAGGAACTCTAGGGTCAAACAAAATCCCCTGGGAGCCAGGGTCATTTTATACAGCAGCACAACTGCATTTTTACAGTGTCCATAAAATTGTAACTGTTCAAAACACAGCACAATGGATTCCACAGACTTTCACCTCTACAGACCCTGAGACATGTCTTTTCAACAGAGTGAGCTAAGGAAGGCTGGCGGGCACCAGATAGTTTGGAAGTTGACCAGCAGTTCAGCAGAAGTGGTGAACTAGTTTTAGGGGAGGCCCAGACTGGAACACCAGGGAGTTAAGATTAAGGCACATTAGCAGCCTGAGCAATGGCTCAGCCAGGGTTATAAGCCATCCTGAGTGAGGGGCAGAGCAGCGTGAGTGGCCCAGGACTGTCCCAGCCTGGGTGGCCCCATCTATACGTCAAACTCCCTGTCGGCTTCTTCCTGCTGCATCACACAACAGCATCATGAGGAGCTGCCAGGCCAGCACTGCCATGTTAATTCACAGGGTACTTCCCTACGCTAGACTGGCCCTGCCCGGGGACAACGCACTGAACGCTCCAGAAGCCACCAAAGAAAACCCAAGTGCAGCTCACCGCCCCTCACTCCAGCAGCACAGGAACGGCCCCTGCATCTCAACCAGCACCTGCCAGGGTTTCTCAAACTACAGAACACAGGACGCAAATAGCACCACCCTGCGGAGACCCAGGGAGACTTTGGAAGATAAACAAGAACCGAAACTTCCAGTTTAAGAGTAGAAAGCAAGAGTTCAAACCCAACAAAAACCTCAGCAAGCCAGAGAAAGCGGTGGCAAGTGCAGGGACAGCTGAGGGGGAAGCTTGTAGCTGCTGCTGTTCCTCGGCAGGGCCATGGGACTCACATGCTACCGGGGAATGCCAGCCTCCCTCTTGCTGAGGTGGGGCACGGTTATTTGCCCCATTTCACAGAGTAGGCAACTGAGGCCCAGAGTGGCAGTGACTTCTCCAAGGCCAGTGGAGGGAATGAAGCCAGGCAGGGGTGCCGAGTTTGGGGCTCCTGGAGAACAGGCCAGGCTCCCTTCCCCATGAGCACATTCCCAGCGGCTCAGGCCTTTCTTTGCACCAGGTGCACATTCAACTCCAAACTGCTAACGTGTGTCCTTAATAAGCTTCTGTGTCCATGGAAACCCAGGCCAGGGAGGCGGGATTAGTGGGGCCGGCTGGCCCCAGCAGCCAAGTTCATGTGGCTGAGTGCTAAGTGTGAGTGGCAGCCCTTGGCGGGGGGCTATTGTTATGACTGGCTGTTGGGTGCCTCTCTGGGCAGAGCCCCCGCTGGGATCCCTGCCACTCCCCGGCCCATTCTCCCAGCCTTTCTTCTCGGGGCCGCGCCAGCTTTGCCAACGCTGAGTTAGGCCTGAACAAAAGAGCTTGCTGGGGACAGCTTCTCTGGGGGCCTGATCACCATGGTAACCCTGGCCCCTCCAATCCCAGCTGCTGGATCAGATTAGTGCGAGGAAAGCGCTCAGCACAGACACAAAGACACCCTGCTGCGGCGAGCCTCGCAGGCCTGTGTGAGAGAAAGAGACGCCTGCACCCCTCCCCAGACACGTACAAAATGGCCTTTCAACGCCACCTCGCTCCCCGTCTGGTGCCTCTACACCTCCGAGCCTGGCCTAGTCCGCACAGCAGCTCAGATCCATGCCCAGAGCCCCCCAATGCTCCCCGCATATTCCAGCCCAACCTTGCCCAAAGAGGGGAAGGAGCAATGAGCCAGCCCCTCTCCTCTCCGAGTGAGGGATGCACAAATCTCCACCCAGCTCACAAAGAAAAATGGGGTAAGGGGAGCATACAACGTCCCCAGAGCTCAGAGAGAGAGTAGAGCCACGCCCCATGTCTTCCAACTTCACCAACAAGATGTCAGGAGGAACAGGAGCAGAGTTACTCCAGTTTGCTCCCTCACACACATCTCCAGGAAAACCAAAACTAATGAGCATGGCCCAGAGAGGGTTTTTCTGCCTCATTCTCTATATAACAAAATCCTGTTGACATTCATACAGTGCTCAACAAAAAGTCACTGCAGTGCACAAGAGGAGTTGGGAAAGTAGCCCCGTCCCCCTGTCCATCCGTCCGTCCCCGCCTTCACAAAACTACACACGATACCAAATGTTATAGTGAAGAATGGAGAGGCCGGCAGCAAATTCTCAGTTAAGGCTCCAACAGCAAGTTGAATGCTGCCCCTGGCCCACTCCAAACACAGGCCAGAGACCACACCCCACCGCCCATCGCCATATCACGTCTGCCGGCCTGCTCTCTTGCACATATGCATTAGGATAAATAGTTCCATTCTAAACAAACCAGGAGGCCGGGGGCACTTTTAAAGACTAACAAATTTATTTATCGCATGAGCTTTCGTGGAAGAAAACCCCACATAAATAAATGTGTTAGTCTTTAAAGGCGCCCCAGGATTCCTTGTTTGTTTGACCTAGACTAACACGGCTCCCCTTTGGAACTGCAACCCTGCCCAGGGACCACATGGCTGGAAGGGCAGATTCAGGCCTATCTTGGAAGGGAGTCTCTCAACTCCCTATTGAGGATATGAGAGAAAGGATTGGAGAAGAGGTTGTCATGGGGAAGTAGAATGGATCTCCACTCTGTATGCTGAGAATAGGTAGCTATGTGGAGAGCGATTTGGGGACAGGGCAATGCTAGGAGATGGCAGGGAATCGGACGAACATGAAGAAAGGGACAGAGTTAAAACTAGTTTGCAGTGTGGGTATAGGGATTCTTTGGCCCGTGTGCTGCTGAGTGGTATACTATGAAGGCAGAGACACATTCTGAAAAAAGGGAGAGGTTTCCTCGAATGCAGGACATGACCCCAGTCCACATGTGGAAGGGATACTGGGACAATTAAAATTACCTTGAGAATTTTCTGATTTTTTTTAAAATAGCATTTACAATTTTAACAGTACAATTGAAATGCATTTTTATGGGATGTGGACATAACATACAACTACAACTGGGCATTAACATTTTTGCTGGGTGAATTGCCTTGTTTTTCCCTCTTAAATAAATATTTGTTTTAATTGTTGAAACACAATAGATAAGTGCTTAGCGTAGTGGTCAAGGCTTTACTTAATCCAACATTTGACGTTAGAAGTTCAAGGCTTAAGTTTTTTCTATAGCTGTTAGATGAAGTTTTTTCTCTCTGTTAAACCACCAAGTGTCAGGGGAAGGAAAAGGTTACCTACCGACCAGAAGTAACTCTTGTTCTCCAAACGTATTGCCTCCACAGAGCTCTTCCCCAGGAGTCACATGGCAATGAAACTTTTCTGAGTGCTACTTGGTTGTTGGGGGCACATACATATCCTCCCCCCCCCCAGCCTTACATTCTATAGGCAGAGCAGATAACTATGACTCTCCCTTCCCATTAACAGCCCCCCAGCTCCTTCAGAAACTTTCTCTGGAGAAGGGAGGAATACTGTGGCTCTGTGGTGAAAATGCAGTCAGAAAAATATTACTGTTGGTAAAGAGCCTCCATTTTAATCCTTCATGGCACTGCTACTTCAGGGAGATTTGCTAGCAGTGTCCTCCCTGAAGCAACAGGCTGAAGAGCTCTGTTAGCTGACCAGGAATCAAAGCTCTTCCTTCCCCAAGTCAGCCTTTGATTTCATCTTGGTAAAAGTGAAGATCTTCGACCGAAGAAGGGAAGAAAGCTTCCCCACAAACAGCAAGTGAACATAGGTCAGCTGATCTGAAGAGATACTACTGTGTCTTTGCAGAAAAGATTAAAAGGAGTGATGACTGCCAAGAATGAGACCTTCAGGAAGAAGCAAACCAAAATGAATCCAACAGCCATGCTGTGACGTGAAATGTCATGAAGTCCTGGTGTACTAACCAACCATATTGCTGGGAGAACGCAACTTAATTTAGGGGAGGAGTAAATGGTTGCTTACTCCACGCACAGGGACAGAAACTCCAAAAAGCAGATGTGCTGTGCCCATGCTAATAGTAATAAAATCGCCCTGGGTCTGTTCTGCTGAGACTTTCTCACTGCTCTGGGGATGAGAGTAAACTGAGGAAAGGAGCTCTTTTCCCTCAGTGTAAGTGAAAGGCCTCAGATATGCATACATGTTCCTCTCGGCTCTGGCCCAGATCTTTGGACACCTGGCAAACATCAGATGAACCACCAAGAGTCTGAATGACCATTCACGCTGATCTGTACCTCTCTGACTCAGGTCATTGGCTGTAGCATCTTTGGCTACGTGCCAACCAGATAAAGAGTAGAAGGAAACCCTTTGTTCCAGATGTAGCATTACCACAAGACTAGTTGCTGGTTGACACAATGGAGATTATCAAATTCCTCCCATCTGTTCAGGTTGTAAATTGCGACCATGTTGTGAGTAAAAATTTGCATCAGTTGCTCTTTGATCCCTGCAAGAAAGGATTTGAAAGCAGCCCGTTGACTCTCTGCTGTAGCAAGTTTATTTAGAGCTTTGATCTTTGAAGTGGACCATGAACAATTAAGGATCCTAATTGTGCTCTCCCAACCTAAAGCAGAGGAAATCATGCCCATCATTAGCAGAGAAGGACATTCTTTTTAAAGATATTCTCCAGCAGTGTCCACAAGAGTTTTTGATTAAGGGAGTGGGGAACACTCATTTCCCAACTGTGAACTGCCAGTTTGTACATGGTACAACCACTTGTGCAAGGGTCACATCCATGGCCTTCTAATGGAGGTGAGTGCACATGGACCTGTCTGACCATCCCAACAACTAAAGATAAAATCTCACAGGGCCTTCCAGCCTGGACCTGGCTGGACCTGAACACGAATGAGAGCTCAAAACCTGCTCTGTGATGGGCAGGCCAGCCTAGAACCCTTTTAGAATTTAAGGTGGCCACTAAGAAGGTCAGACCCATGCTGGATCCAGGTGGGTTTTTTCTTATTTACCCTCCGACTAGAAGATATACAGAGGGAGCACATCTCCCACAGGGTTTGGGCCACCTTACTGCATGACTGAGCTCTCATAAGCAAGTCATCTAGCTATGCACACCCTGCAGGCCCAGGCAACACAGAAAAAAAATCACAACCACCTCCATGGATTTGGCGAGTACTCTGGGAGCTGCAACAACCTGAAGGGTAGAGCTCCTTGTATTGATTGGTAATTGCCCACCACAAACCTCTGAGGTACTTCCTATGCTTTTTCCTTATCAAAATGTGAAAGTAGTCATCATGAAGGGTCAAGGGCCACAAACCAGACTTGAAGTTTCAGAGTCAGGAATTTTTCTCCCCAAAGAAAGCCTTGCAGAATTTGATTTCACTTCTGTATTTGCTCAGTTGCTTCAACTTCTAGCATTAGGTGGAGACTGCCATTCTTTCTTGGGAAAAGGAAATAACACTTCTAGAGTTCTAGTTTAACAGGGCCAAGAGTTCATGAAGCTTCTCATGAGAGGGTTGACTAAAAAGGGAAGGGGGCTTGGGGAAGAAGTATTCTCATACAGTGAGTTCTAGGACTCAGCAGTCCAAAGTCATTGCTTAGATGGCTTTTTTTTTTTTTAAAAAAGAGTTGTTCCCAAGGAGTGAGGTAAAAGAAATTGAGAATCTGGGTCCTCTAAAATGTGATTTTCTGGGACACATTACCACTTGCTGAACTAGATACAGCACTAGCTGTAACTGAGGTGGAAGGTATTTTCCTCCACTGATTGTTTTCTTTTTTAAAATTTCACCTTAAAAAGGACAGCTTAGCCCTATTGCTAGTAGCCCGATTCCAGGAAGTACTGTTGAAATTGCCCCTTATGAAATCTAAACTATTTCCTGCAAATAAAAGCTGACAAGCCCAGAGACCTGTCCACGGACTTTATGACCGTAATCCTTTCCATGACCTCTGTCTTAGCACTGAAAAGGCTAGCTCCTTTAAAAGGCAAGTCCATGACCTTGGCTTGCATCTCACTGGAGAGGAAAGTTTTTCTTAAGGGACCCATTATGTTCAAAGTCCTAGCACAGTGCTGTCTGAGACATCAGAGAGAGTTTGGGGAGTACCCTTAGACAACTAGCCTTCCTCAAACAATTCTAGACATCCCTGTATCTTCCTTCACAAAGGCAGATGTCAACAGTTTTCATTCACTGCATTTTTTAAAGAGATTTTTTTTTATTTTCCACTTTGATTTTTGACCAAAAAAGAAAAAAACATTTCAGGGGCAGGTTTTTTCCGCCCTTCCCTCCCTGTTTTTTCTTGAGCAATGGCTAGGATTTTCCTCATATGGATGTTCAGTTTTCCTTTTGCCAAAAGGTCAGAGAAGTTTTTTTGGAGGGGAAAAAATATCAAACATTAAATTGATAAAAAATGGAAAACACAAACATTTCCTCTTTAAATTGTTTCTCAACTTTTGTACTCACAAATGTACTGGGCTCAAGATCTGGCCTCTGACTAGATTGTAAACTTGTATCTGGTAATAGCTACCTAGAAAATCTTGGCAACTGGCAGTTGATAGATTTTTAAGATCAGAGAACCACTCTGATGATCTATGTTGACTTCCTTTATAGTCCAGGCCATAGGATTTCTCCTGGTAATTCCAGTATCAGGCCCATACTTTCTGGCTGAATGACAGCATATTATTTAGACAGACACTCAGATTTAAGGTGACAGAGAATCTACCAAATTCCTAGGCTTCTTGTGTCAGGCTTGCCTAGTAGTTAATCTTCCACTTTAACACGTTTGGACCCTTTTCCCCCAGGAGTAAATGACAACTTCCCAGCTTTAAACGTTTCACTTCCAGCTGAAATGATCACTGAGCATGGCGTAGGATTCTGGAAGAACAATCCACGTCTTTCCTTGGGACCTGGCAGAAGGATCTAGGATTCTGAGAAATCAAGGCACAGGGGCCGGATATCAGAATCTCAATGGTTGATGTGATTTCCCAGACAAAGTGGTTATTGGAACATAAGAGATGTAGCCATTCGTCCAGCCAAACGCTGGGAGGCTTGGGTGTCACTCAGAGAAGGGGATGGAGTAGTCGACACAGTCTCATTAGCTGTTAAGGTACAAGTGACACGTCAGAGCAGGGGTTTTCAAACTTTCCTTCTCAGGACCCAGTTGAAAAAAATCATTTATGACATCTTTGATGCATTCCCGTCTTTTGGCGGTGGCAGGAGGGGGCGCCATGACCCAGTTCCTGAGGGTCTGCGATCCAGTCCTGGGTCCCGACCCGTGGTATGAAAAGCATTGCCTCAGAGGACAGCCTTCATCAATTCCTGCCTCTCAGCGTACCTAAGTCCTGTGGATCAGTGGTGCTGCTGGATGTGGATTCAGACATAGATCAAGTAGTCTCTAAGGAAACTGCCTTCTTTGGACTCTTCCTGGGTAGAGGAAGGGACTGAGGTCTCCTAAACTTCTTATACTAAGGATATCACTGATACAGGACCACCACAGGGCCAGGCACATCAAGAGGTAGAGTACTCCCGAGGAGAAGATCATGGGTAACACTTTAAATCTGGATAAGGCTCCCCATGAGAAGGAACCAGAGCTGACTGATTTCCTAGACCTGGAAACTACACCCTACCAAACTCAGGTATCATGGGTGCTGTGAGTCCCCCACACACGATCGTGGCAGTGTCTTGCCTCAGAACCACACCACCAATGAGTCATCCCCACGTGATCAGAAGGAGATGGTTCTGGAGAGAACCTCTCAGGAAACAACCTCACTGTGAGAAAAACTGGGTCCTGGCATTGAGAATGGTGACCCCACTCTTACGAGAGCTCTAAGTGTGTGTGTGTCTGTTGGAGCAGCCAGGTGAATCAGAGGGATGCTCGAATCAGAGGATCAATCCAATTGACCTAGGTCTAAAAAGCCCCTTCCTTGCAGAAAACCCCTGTGATCCAAGGAGGCCAATTATATCAGAGACAACCTGTCTTAGATCCAACTGCAAGATGCTGTTCTTTCTGCCTCACTGTTTATTGACCTGCATGAAGCACTCCCTTCAGCCCTGTCCAGGGAATATGGAGCCTTAGCTGGTGGAACCAATCTTTAATTTTAGGACATCCCCTTCCCTCCTGTGAGTTCTCCCTTGGTTTCCACATTAAGGGGGGTTTCAGAGGCACATAACACAGGCCTAGACACGCCTCCACAGAAGGTCTCCTAGATACTGTTTCTCCAGTGGTTAAGGTATAATTTGACAGGCCCCGGAACCCTCCTAATCTCCGGGTCCCCTTCATGCATGTGTGGGCCCCAGCCCAGGTAGGGATTTGCATCCACTTCTCAGTACCACATGCATTGGTTGTCGCTCTATAAAAATATTTATAATTGTATATGGCGTTTATGTCTAGAGCAATTATTGTCACAAACTAGCAAACGCTGCATAACACAAGAAGTATTGTGATTAACAACGGTGGGACGTAGGACCTGCCAGCAGCCAGGGCAGGGCGGAACATGCGCTCTGCTGGATTTTTCTATTTTTAGGGGCCCCAGAACTCTGGCCCCTCAAATTTGTGAGCCCTGGAACTGTTCCGGTGCGTTCCCCCTTACTTTAACCCCTGTGTGTCTCCAAAGCCTATGGCAGCAAGAACTTCTGCTGCTGTTTTCTTTTTGGGGCCCTTTTAGAAGGGGGCCTTACGAGACATCACAGCATCTCCCCCAGGCAGGAAGGACACCTTTTGTGCCTTTCTGAAGTAGGAAACAGGACAAGAGGGGCATTATTTAAAGCATCTTTTTTGTAGGGTTCTCTATTTTGGGCAAGGTCCAAATAACCCTGAAACTACAAAACCTGATAAAACAGTCAAGAAATTAGAAAGGAGAAGTGTGCATTCTCCAAACTGAAGCTGATTATAAAAGTACAATAAAGCTAAGAACAAACACTGTGCGTCTGAAATGACTGAAGGCAGAGGTTGGTTCTGTGACTCTCTGCTTGGAAAGGCAGAGGGATGGTTAGCAGATGCAGCGTATCTGGGCTCTCTTGAATTTAAGGACAAAGGAGCGGCGTGTGCCCCTGACTGTTAACTACTGATCAGAATGGTTCTGTGGCCATATGGGCAGACTCATGACTCCTGCAGTGGTGCTCTGGAGATGTCATTGCGGAAATGGCACATTTACTTTCTGTCTTAGAAATGGAGAAAAACGTAAGGAAGTGACTGAACTGTATATTAATTCCCAGTGCACAAAACACTTTTCTTTTGTCTCTTTCTCCCAAAGCTGACTGGAGCACTGAGCAGCTGCCTGTTATTGTGATGTATGTTTTGTTCATTCCAGAATGCACTTATCAAAGATCCTGGACAGCTCCACACCAAGTAGAAGAATCTAATTTTATAGGTGGCAAAGGATTCCTGAAAGCTCCATTGACATGACACAATCAAGTGGGAGTGACACCGTCTTCCAACCCATTCCCCTTTCTCCAAATCCTAACCACAATACCATCTTATATCCTGCTCTGGGCTGCTGCTGCTGCTGCTGCTGCTGCCCTCTTTCAGAAGAGACCCCGATACTCAAGTCCTTATCCACCATTCAACATTTGATGACACTTTTTGCACAAGTTAGGGAGTTAAGCCCTGCATCCTGGCAAGATACCAAGTTCAAGAATTACATTTTACTTCCCTAATAATCCCAGGACGTTCTAATTGGCTGGGCTCCTTCACTCCTGTCCTAAACCATTGTGTAATGGTGCTGTGCACTGATAGTTAAACAGTTCCCATGCTCTATCCCACAAGTGCTGGATGAAACAATTCCGATTGGTAATAATTTGCATCAATTCTTAAGAACATAAAGTACTTTCGGATTCTACACGGTGAAAGGTGTTGTATAATGTAACCACAGTTACATCACAAAATGCTCACTGCCTCCCAGTGCATAACAAGCTAAGGCTGAAGATCTTTCCCACTTCAGACTCTACCCCACTTTTTTTTTTTCCAGAACGTGAAAGGCATGTGTGCTGACTGAGGACTGACTGAATTGGAGTTATAGGAGTCCATTCTAGTTTTTAATCATCAGCTGACACAAAACTGCTATTGCAAAATGCAGAACAACCTGGAGCTTTGGGCAGCTCTCAACAGATTTTCTTCCACCTTCCTAAAAATGTAATCTCTGATCCAAGACTCAGCAAGATCTTCCAGTCCAAAGGATTTCTTTGTGATAGAGAGTTACAAAGGGCTAGAATCAGAAACGGGCCAAAGCTGGGCAGTTTGTTTCTGGATCAGAACCTCTCCTTAGCTCAGAGGGGTTCCAATCTAGGGTTAGCACGGAAGCCAAGTTCCCAACACCTGAACTATCACCTCGGGGACTCCAAAGCCTCAGAGACATCTCAGGAGAGATTCAGGGGAGGGGACAGAGCATGCGGCCTCCTCTCCCTCAGGTTTCATCTACTCCATGAGCAAGCAAAGGACTTCTGTTCCAAATCCATAAAGGGTGGACACATCTGGCCCTACTCCCCAGCAAGAAAATTCCAGTTCCCAAAACCTTCTGCTGGCCTGTGGCTTACCCAATCAGCAGGAAGCACCCATTTTTCCCTAGCAGAGAGAGAGACCTGATCCAACCTCACACAGACTTACCTTCCCAAACTGCTCGAAATACTGTTTCACATCCTCCACAGTAGTGTTCACAGATAGTCCCCCCACAAATATCTTCTTTGTCCGCGTCACCATCTGGGAAAGGGGAGGACAGAGATTCATGGGACAAACAGAGTTGCAGAGAACAAGATCGGTCTCCAAAACCTCCTCTTCTGTGAGCTGAAGAACATGATGTTTGCTGTATTCCAATGGGAGACGCCCCCAGTAGTGGAGCAGGAGGAGGAAAGTCCCCTAATGAAACACTGTATCTAATGGAGGACATGTGTCAGGCCCCAGACACTGCACCCTGGGAAACTTCATTACTCAAGTGCAATCTCAGACCTGTCCAAACATGCAGCATATCGCTGTCTCCAACCTCTTCCCTCCCTAGCCCCCAGCATGCACAAGCTCACCAACAGCCCTTGAGACTTGTGAGGGCCAGCCACCCTGTCCCCAAGGGACAGGCACAACTTGGTAAAACTCTTTCCCCCGCTTATCGTTCAGTCACCCACCCGGCCCGTACACAAGCCTCCTGCAGCCACAGAAAGCACCGCCACCTCCTCCCCAACCTGGCAGTCACTCACACAGGGCAGTGGTGCCACCCGTCCCACACCACCCTCCACCCCTTCTGTTTCCCTGAAATGGGAAAGCAAAGCATGCCTCTGATGAGAGGAGCAAGGTCGAAATCTCCACATGCAGAAGGGCCACATGGGCTCTGGCCCACAGCTCTGCAAATTGGGCAGTGTCCAGTCCTACAAGGAACAAGCGCCGTTCCACTTCCATTCCCAAGCCGTCAGCTTTAAGAGCCAGAGGAAATCCCAGTTAAGCCTTCTTGTGGATTTGGGAGGAGGCAAAGGAAGAAGCCCTCTCCCCACCTCCCCCCACGAGACTGAGAAGGAATAACAGAGGGGGCAATGGCTCATAGGATTAGGTACATCGGTGTCCTTTAAACTGATGCTCCAGCTGCATCTTTCCCCTCGGCCCCTTGGCCACACCCCTGCTCTAGCAGGAACACATGGTCCTAATTACCCCTAGGCCCACAGGGCTAATCCTCAGCAATTCCATGGCTTGGAGAATAGCCTGTTCTAACACTAAAGCACCGTCTGTCATCAAACTGCTTAATGGAATTAACCCAAATTCGACCATGTGCTTCCTGGCTCCAGTTACTCAGGATACCTGCTCACTAATTGTTCTCAGCTCCTGATCCCCTTTGCTTTCCTCCTCACATAGTTCTCTTCCTCTGCTCTGCAATGATCTCCTCTCTCTCTCTTCCTCACCAGCCCTCTCTCCCGCTGCAGTACTTGGAGCTAAGACTGTAGGTTCTAGTCTCTCCCCTCCCCCAGTTAAATGACACCCCCCACGCCTGTATTGAAGGCAAGTCACCAGTCTGCTCTTCCTTCCCCAGTTAAAAAACTTCCCATTGGACATCTGGAGAAACCACCTGAGTGCTCTCTTCTACTAAGTGTCCACCTCCCTGGTATGGGTCCCAATCTAACATCCTTCTCTCTCTGGCCTTTCTAGGATCGCTGTGCACTGTGCCATTCCATAAAAAGAAGTTTTTTCTCCCACACCTCTCCCCAGGTCATCCTGCATGTCTCCTGCCAAAGACTGGAACCACTTCATGTTTCTTTGAGGTCCTCAAGTGCCAGACAAAGGCTACCCAAGAGCAAAAAGTGCTGTGTTCTTCGTGAGCACAGCTCTGCACTTCCTCAGCTCTGCTCATGGAGCATGTTCTAAGCACAGTGGAGTGGAATTTGGGCTGTTCCAGCCACAAAGGCATCCCAAAGCTCCATAGGGCATGCCCAACTGAATGGGAGGCTGGTGGTGAGGCACTGAAACTCTTCATTAAGGTAAGAAAGAATGAACCTTGAGTACCAGTCACCAAAGCCTTAAGGACCAGGGCTGGTACACGCACCCTTTGGATACAGGCACAAAGAAGATTTTAAATTCCTTGACTCGCTTTTTTTGATTTCTAGAAGCTCCATGTGCTACCTACCTTGGGCTGTGCTCGGCGGGGGAACGCTACTTTCGGGTCGATCTGAAAGAGACATTGGACAGAGAGCAATTGAAGACATTTCCTTTACTAATACAAGCTCTCCACAAACTTTGCTCAACTGCTAGCTTGCCAGAAACCCAGGGAAGGTACCTAATGAGCATAAAGCAGATATCTTTATCTTGTAATAGAGGTTTGATCCCTGGAGACTACAGTTCCCAGCATGCAATGTTCCATCTGAATACAAGCAGCCGGAGATCAGCACAAGATGGAACGCCACATGCAAGGTTCACTAGTCTCCGTGAACCATCCCTCCATGTTCACACTGCACCTCAGCCACCCTGCACCAGCAAAACACATTCCAGTGCTCTTTGTTCTCCCTATCACTGTGGCTAAGAGAACAGAGAGCTCATCTGATTAAAAGCGAAGCAGGAAATGGTCTGGACAGAAAAAGCCAAGAACTTCATCTAAAAAATCATGGCTGAAATGCCCCAAAATTCATATTAGAAAGGAAGATGTGAATTAAACAGAAGAGTCCTAAGGACAGAAAGTTGTAATATGGACTGATACAGACTCCTGTCATCAGTCACAAAATACACCACTCTCCCTTCTGCATGTTACACGCTGTGCAGTAAAAACAATCAGTTCCAATCATCCTGCTGTCCTATATATGCCCCTGTCTGTTTGGTTTATTAATAAATCTGCTGTCCATGAGAGGAGTGCCTGTACCTCAATACCAATATCCAGGTGCTGCACACTCTGCTGGAGTCAGTGGTGGATAAATGCACGGCTGCATTACTCTTAATACCACCACAATGTAAGCTAGGAAAATACTAAAGCAGCCAAAAAAATAACCAACCACAAAGCCTCTGCCTCCTCTGAGCCACTACCTAATTCTTTACATCCTATTTTGTTTTTTTTAAAAACTCTTGTGATGTCACCTCTACCTTAGGGATGATCCAAATCTACAAATGAGCTTAGGGAGACCTATAAGAAGAGAAACAAACAGAGTCCGTGGCACTTTTAAAGACTAACAGATTGATTATTATATAATAATATAATATAATAAATCAATCAATCAGTTAGTCTTTAAAAGTGCCACGGACTCTGTTTGTTTCTCTGCAATAGACCAACACAGCTCCCCCTTTGGAACCGTGAGAAGAGAGGGTCTGGTTCAGCCAACAGACGGAAAAGGTTGGAGCAGTGAGGAGCTGAGAGGACTGCCCCATTAACCAGTCAAGAACCTGCATCTCTCCAGCCCATCTCACTGCTATTGTTCTACATTCCAGCATGGCTCTTCTCCACTCCTTTCATCCCTTCACTTGTCACACAGAATCCAAAGCTCAGGACCTCATCAGATCACTTCACTCCACCCTCCCCACCTCCCTCCTGATTCACTACCTAGAACATAAACAGACTCAGCACATAAGTAACCAGAGACAAAAATGAAGAACATAAACTCAAAAATAAACCTCTCCTTATGAGCTCCAAACACAGAGAGCAACATACCCTTCTGGTGCCCCATAGGGGCATCTGAGTACCTCTCCCTTTTACTCCCCCTTCCTTCCACTCCAATCCTCTGGCTTCCTGGCTAGTGCAGAAATCCTCAGTGAATTTTGAAGACAGGGGACGGCAGGAGACCAAGAAGATGATGGCAGATAATAAGCAAAAACAATAATCTACTGTCTTTTAGTTCTCATCCAGCATCATTCAGCTCCTGCCAAGAAGATGCTTTCATAGGCAGCAAAGTTAAGCCCAGGCCTTGTTTTCACATTACCCTGAGCGTGATAAACGGGGCAGAGATAACATAGCCACCTGGCTGGAGGGACAGGCAGTAATTTCACAAATTCTTCTGTACAGCTAGCTATCGTTGCAGATAAACCAAGGCCTGACCAACCAACTCCAGATGGATAACTGAAGGTGCACAGAGGGGAGATGGTTCAATACAACACTCAAGGTACTAAAAGAGGATTATTCCTCAAGTGCAGGAATATTCATAATTAAAGCACAAGTGGTGGGAGCCTCTTCCTGTATTCCTGTTATTAAAGCCAAGAATCTGGTCACATCTTACATCAGTGTCAGATATGGCTGTGATAAAGATTTGTACACTAGATGTTTAGAGCTCCTCAGACAATGCCCTAAAAAATCCAATCAGTCTCAGACAGTGTTATTTAAATACTTGTCTTTTTCATTTCAAGTTGCTAACCTTTAAGGAAAGCTGGGTCCTTGGTTATATCCACAGACTGACCTCGCAAGTGTAAACGAGGGCTCTTCATTACCACTTTTCAGGCCAGGTAACACTGTTTTATTCCTATTTAAGCTCATGCTACTACGTTTAACTTGCTGACATTATCCGGGTTATCTATATCCAGTAGCTGGGATCTGAAGTGATCCAAAAAAGCCCAACTGTTGTATCTCTACTGCCAACTTTGTTACATCAGCTACTAGTGAATTTGAAAGATCCAAAGGGGGAGCCGTGTTAGTCTATTGCAGAAAAACAAACAGAGTCCTGGGGCACTTTTAAAGACTAACGGTCCACTTCAAAGGGCTGTATTCAGTGTCTTCCATGCAATAAATAAATCTTGTTAGTCTTTAAAAGTGCCACAGGACTCTGTTTGTTTTAGTGAATTTGAAAGTGTCTATAGCGTCCGCCCCCCTTCCCCCCACAAACATAAAAGCAGTGAAAGTAAAAAACCCGAAGCAACAAAACCGTAAGCACATCAGTGTTTCTAGGGCACATAGAGAAGTTGAAGGCAGCAGCCGGCTGCAGCTTTACGAAGGCATGCAAATCTTTTACCTTGAGACGGCAAAGCCAACTCTCCTATCAAGCATTTCCATAAATAACCCCTGTAGGCTGCTATCTAGCATACAAACAAAGAGAAGTCTGAAAGGCGCAAGTTTCCCCCCAGAGAATCAGGCCAAGAACATTAATTACAATAGGAAGAATCACAAAACAATGAAGCAACAACTGGAGCAGACATTTATCTGGAGACTCCAAGCAAAGAAGAGAAGTTTCGGGACACGTGGGCCCTTTGTCACTAAGTTTTATAAAAGCCTAAATTAGGGTTCAGGTGAGTTGGTGTCAGTTAGACTGAGACTCACAACAGAGACTTTCAATTAAAAGCGGGGGGTTCACATCTTGGGCTCTGGACTCAAGAGCCACTCAACTGCACATACAGATCAGACTTAGCCCCTAATCTGCAATTACCAGGCAACATACCCCAAAACAGTCAATCCAGATTTAAACTTAAATTAGAAACAAAATTTTAAATAAATAAATAAATAAATCAAAGTTCTTGACAAAGGACTCCAGAGAAACTGCCACCATTCTTCGGGTTTCCCCGACATACAACAGGCAAGCCAGATGCATCAGAGAATTTCAATGGCTAGCCAGCCCCACATGAGTTCCTTCTGTTCTCTTTCAGCACACTTACCCTTTCCCCATTCCCTCCCCTTCCTGGCCCACCCAGTGGTTTGCAGAATTGCGTTAAGACCAGAAGCAGCACAGGTTCAGACAGACAAGAATGGAGGCCATAGACAACTTCTCACTCCAGTCCCAGAAATGCTCTTGGGATTACTGCCACTAACACCTTCTCTCACTCACCTCCTCAGGAGGGAGCTATGCCAGTCCCACAGATTCACCACACCTCGTGTTTACAAAGACGAGCAGCCAGCCCCCACCCTGAAACATTTCATCATAATCCCCTCTAAAAGCAACTAACTTTGCACCAATCTCAGGAGAGGATGAGGTTTTTAAGACTTCTGGCAGTCTGCACATTGCAAAGAAGGCTGGAATAGGTTTAACCAGGAACTCCCATGGGGAGGAAGGTCCTGTATACATCAAAGGGAACGATCCATGCAGTTAAACAGGAACAGACATAAATCTCACTGCAGCTCATGCTGTAAGCCTCAAGAAAGGGGGTCTCTTTCTCCCGCTCTCTCTATTCAGCTCAGATAAAGAATTTGATTCCTGAACTGCCTCACTAGACTTCGAGCAACATATGTGGACTTTTCATTAGTTCATGGTTGGAACTGGAGCTTCTCCCTCACCCCACCCCAATGTGCCCCTATCACTTGCATTCCCACCCTGGGGCAATATTAAAAAAGAGGAATCTGACAGCTGGAAAGTCACTAAAACTACAGACAAAAGACCTCCAACTCAAACATCCAACACCCACCTCCCCCAAATACCAATCCTACATATTACCTGGAAGCCAAGGACTTGCAATGCAGAAACTGGTGGTCTATGTTGAGAAACCCAACGAACACAAAAAAGATCTCTCTCTAAGTTCATCAAGTGGTCAGAACAGCCTGTAAGTGCAAGAACCCATGTGCCGCCCTGAGGGAGGGAGGCACCATGATATCTCAAAGAGCAGAACCTGGCCCACAAAGGCACCTACTGAACACATTAGGAGATAAGTAATTCATGGTTATTGCAAAAATGTATGCTATGGAAGCCATGAGAGAGCAAGAGTCAAAAACTCCAACCCTGAGAGGTATCCGGTCTATAGGATCACCAGAGAGACGAGGGTAAAGTGCCCATCCTGGAGATGTTACACCTGTGGCAAAACAAGAGGTGACTGGAGCTCAGAGGAGACAAGAAAGGCCTACCAAAGTCTGGGGTGTGCGTGCGTGCTCTATTTCCATAAGGGATTACAAGAGTGAGAGGCTCTGCATGTCCTCCCTTAGTCACAGTCAGTTTCACATGGACACGGTTTTTCTTGGGCAGCCTTCTCAGCTCACCCAGTGCCACAAATCAGTCTCTCAAAAGGGATCTTACGATCAATAGGCAGACTGGAAACTCATACCCCGGTATTCCACATCAATACTCCAGCATTCACAAACCAATCCATGCTTTGTAATCCACCGCTCAGAAGAGGAGCCGGTTAACAAACCATCTCCAGGGTGCAGAAGGAAAGAATAATTCTTTACCAGGAATCAATAGTTTATAACCCGTAATGGGGAATCAAACACCGCAGTCCACGCACCAACGCACCCCCCTTAGATGGCAGAAGGAGCCTCACCGTCTTGGAGTCCAGCTCATGTCTGGACTGGGCCAGAACCTTGTCCACACCGGCCTGGTCCATGAACGTGACGAACCCGAACCCCCTGCAGACGAGAAGCAGAGAGAAAGTTGGGTAAAGCAGGCCCGGCTCTGGCAGGAGGGGAGGAGGAGCAGGCGCCAGTCTCCTCACCTGGATCTCTTTGTCAGTGGGTCCCGCATCACCAGACACTCCTTCACCTCCCCGAACTGGCCGAAGTATTCCCGCAGGCCCTCTGCAAACAGAACACAAGGCCGTGGGCCCCTGCACTGCACCGGCCCCCCCAGCCCGCCCAGCCGGGGCCGACCCCTGGTGGCGAAGGGCGACCGCGGCCGGCCCGGCCCTGCCCCCCATCCCGGAGCAGGGGCAGCGGGGGCCCGGCGAGCGGGGACCCGGGGAAGTCCGGGTGGCAGGTGCCGGGGCCCGCGGGGAGCGGCCCTCACCTTGCGTGGTCTGCCAGCTCAGTCCCCCGATGAACATTTTGCTGCGGGAGACACAAAAAGAGCCGTGAATGGAGCGGAGCGGAGCGGCCGGGACGTGGGGCACAGGCGGGGCGGGCAGCCCGGCTCCGGCTCCGGGGACCGGGCTGCGGGGAGATCCCGCGCGGCCGGGCTCAGCCCGTGGCCTGATGCCGGACTCCGGGAGCAGCCGGCAGCGGCAGGGAGAGGTCGCGGGGATCGGCCATGTTGGCAGCGGCCGCCACCACGGAGCCCGCCCGGGCCACGAGCTCCTGGGGCGCAGGGGCGGCAGCAGCCGGGGGCGGTGGGAGCGGCTCCCGCACGCCGGGCGGAGCGGTACCAGGGATCGTGCGGGGAGTCCGGCGAGGCGAGGCCGGGCTGGCTGGCGTCTGTCTCCATCGGACCTCTTCTCCCTGCGAGGAGCGGCGCCGCACTCCCGGGGATGAGCGCTGGAAAAGGGGCCGGACGGACAGGCCATGCTGCCCCCTCCCCCGACCCCTCTCAGCCGGGCGGGGAGGGAGGGGGAGGGCCCGGCGGGGACAACCTGCCCGGCTCCTCCCACCCCCGGCGGGCGGGCGGCCGCGTGCACATAAAACCCGGCCGGCCGCGAGCCGCCGCCTGCACCGACCGGGGGGACGGCGGCGAGAGATCCGGGCCGGGCCGCGCACAGAACGGGAGCGACGGATCTCACCTGTCCCGCCCGCCGCGGCGGCGCGGCTCGAAACAAAGGGGCCCGGAGCCGCCTCGGCCGGGCGCGGAGTGAATCGGTTTGTTGGGAAAGTCGCCGAACAAGCTGCCAAGCGGGCGCCCGGCGAAGGCGGGGCTGGAGACGGGCCTAAGCTTTGCCCGGCGGCACCCCAGGAAACCGGCCCCGAGAGGCGCCTGCCCGGGGCAGAGCCCAGCCAGCTCCCAGGGGAGCCCGCCTCGCGCTGTCCGCGGCCCAAACTTGGCTTGGCGCTGCTTTCCCTCCCCTCCATGGCGGCCACATGGCTCCACCGTGCTCCTCTGCAGCACACGCCTCCAGCCGGATCTACCAGCACACACGCCGGCCCAGGCCAGGGCTCCAGCCCTGCAGAAAGGCTCTGATCTCCTGGGAAAGGCGGCTGAAGCAGGGCCTGTGCGGTGCCCCAAGACCACTGCGCCCTTCTACTCCTTCCTGGCTGACTGTTCTGGAGCAGTCTTGTGTATCCAAAGTATCACAAACATTCACTCAAGTTTCCCCCTCCCAATCCGTGAGTGGTGTTACAGGTGAGGGATGGGGCACAGACATGGTGACTTTACAGAGCCCGTCTCTGCCAGAGCTGGAGAATGACCCCAGCAATTCCTCACACAGGCCCTTGCTCAGTCTCTTGCCTGCAGGGTCTGCCCAATGCATGCTTGGTAAAATGGATTAGAGAGCAACCCTCCTTCAATCACTCAAAAATAATAACCCCCCCCCCCCCCCCCCACACACACACACGTTTTCTCTCTTTTGATTCATGTACTATCCAGCCAAACTTCCAGTGACCACTCCTTGTAAAATAGACAGCACCTTTACCCACTACCAGATAACAGCAGAATTATATTGTCAATTCGGCGCTGTGGGCAGGGCTATATACCACAATGGATCCTCAACTCAATTCCCACTGATGGCCGTGAGAGCTTTGTATAAAAACAGGGTAGAATACAACCATCGCCGGTTTCCTTTTATAACACCATCTCTCAGAGGCGCTTGTTTCCGCTGCTGTGACAGTGGCCCAAATCACAGTGCAATTTTACTTGGTTACAGATAAATCAACTGATGGGGCTCCTGCCACTCAGGGTGAGTTACAAGCCTGGCCTGCATACTTACTATGAGAAGCCAAATGCATGCATGCATCCTCTAGTTCAGCCCCACACCACTGAAATACGAATGTCAACATTTAATTGGGAATAACTGAACTGAACAGATTATCATTGTGGACCTGCAGCCAAAGAACACTTCTTAGCCCTTCACAACTACAACGCTGCATGTCACCTGGCTGGGGAACATGCATTCAACACAGCTGAAACTTCGGGTGACCCTGCCCAATACGTATGCTCTGTCAAGCAATACTAAAGAAGTGAAACATTCTCTATGCTCATTCCTCCAGTTTATCCTTTTATTTTCTGGTTCCACATCATGCCACGCTGCCTGGTTAGGAACAGTAAGATAGAAACTGCCATTCATCCTTGACCTTCTGTCAGTTTTATTTGCCTGTCCTCTTTCCCCCACAGTAATCTTACTGCCATACCTCAGTTCCAACCAGGAAAATAAATAAGTACTTTAAAAAAAACACCACCACTAAGATTGCTGGGGCATGTGTGATTTCTTACTGGATGTTTCTTCAGCACCTCGCACAAGATGGCTCAGATCTTGAGTGGGGTCTGTCAATACAGTCACAATACAAATGAAGTGTACTTGTTCCTATCGCTGCTACAGCTTGCTGTAGCGTGACCAGGCCTATCCATGACCAATTAGTTTTCAATGCCCATCTGCTTAAATCTGATGATGATAGGTCTGCACAATCTACAGAATTGCAGCAAAAATCTCAGCACAATTTGCCAACAGTTTCTTTGTCCCTTATAATTAGGTACAGTAAAGTCAAAAGGCAAAGACTTCATAATCACATCTTGGGAAATGAGTTACCTAGCATGAACCCAAGCTGTTAAATAGCATAAACATGAATGCCAATGGGAGTTGAGTGTGCACATCATCTCACAGGATGAACGGCTTCTATACAATAACACAGTACTTCCATACTGTGTTAAAAACAGACAAATAGAAAATCTGGCTTATCATCAATGTATTTCTACAATACCATTGTTTCCTTCTGTCCATTATAATATCTTTTTATTTAAGAGATAGCTAGATAAGGGAAGTCATACTCAAAGACCCAGAAAGCATTAAATAATACATTGTATAACTCATATTTTACTCCCTCTTCCACATCAAAATAATGTTGGAGAAGGGAAAGAGGGTATTTGATAATGTAGGTTATTGTCTGGAGCCCTGAGAGGAAGTGAATCTTCAGGAGAACATAAGAACAGCCATACTGGATTTGACCAATGGTCCATCTAGCAGCCCAATATCTTGTCTCCTGCCAGTGGCCAATGCCACATGCTTCAAAGAGAATGAACAAGAACAGGCAATCATCAAGTGATCCATCCCTGTTGTCCACTCCCAGCTTCAGGCAATCAGATGCTAGTGACACCCACAGCATGGGGCTGCATCCCTGACCATCTTGGCTAATAGTCATTGCTGGACCTTTCCTCACTGAACTCTGACTCAAGCAGAGGCAAAGAGATATTGGAGTTATTCACAAAGGGAGGCAGGACCCAAAGAATGAAGGAGAGGAGGGGGTAGAGTGGCAGAGACCTTTTCCCCCCAACAATGCAGAAGGCTTAGAGACAGTGGTTTGCAGACCCATCCCTTCACAGGCTTCAGAAGAAGGGTATAGGGAAGAACCTCACATTCAATTTATTTTGGCCAGTTAATAAAAGCTTGAATCAGAATCCAAATAATTTTTGTAATATTTTAAGATAGTGAAGATGTAAACCTTGAAAATATTAATGGCAACTTTTGAGGCAGCCTGAGGCAATGCCAGTTATGTTCATACAGCGTTGGCAATGGTGCTTGCTCTCTGGAGAGAATGATGGTAAATGCTCCCTGCTGGCCAGTACGTACTGGTGTCTGCCGCAAAAGAAACTGCCAGTCATTCTCCGACATGACGAAAACCGATTTGAGGCTCGTCATTTAGGTATATAAAGGCAAGAATTATTAACTCGAATTAAGGACTGAAGAGGAGCCTTAGGCTCTCAGACACTTCGATTACGAGGGCCATAGAAGCATCTAAATAAATAGAATTATTTGGATCTGGTTCAGGTTTGGGCATCGGTAACAGTAAAACAGAATTATCATCAGATAGGTTGTGTGCTGCAGAACATTTGAAGAAAGGGCAAGAGAACGCACAAAAGGAATAGGAATTTGGATGGAAGACTGAAAGAGTGGGACAGGAGAAATGCAGTGATGAACAAGAAAGAATGGGAGATAGAAAGGATATGAAAGAAAGTTTAAAGGGACCATGACAGGTGCAAATGAAAGATCCATAGCAGCAGGAAAAGCGGAGCAAAGAGGGAGGCTGCAGCAAATGATGCAAGAAATGGAGAGTGGCAACACAAGAAAAAGAAAGTTTGCTGTGGAAGGGAAAGCAGGAGCTGTATTATTTGGGTACCAGGAAAGGGGAATTTGCACCAAGCGAGTAGGGTGTTTAAAGAGAACAAGGAGGAGGGGAATTTTGAAGGAGACAAAGGAAGTTTTGTGTGAGGAAAGTGCAGTGCGACATCTGCTGTTCTGGAGGCAAAATGGAAGCTGGACCAAGAACAGTTTGGAAAGATCTTTCCCTCCTTCACCCAACTCACAGGCTCCAGTAATTATTATCTGGTGCTCAGTCTGTATGAGGAAAAACCAGGGCCGTGTAGCTCAGACTGATACGTTATGTGAATGAAGGAAGTAGTAAACATAAAGCCGGGGCTAACTGATTTGTTTCACACATCTGACTATTTACAGATCTGAGGGATGGTCAGTTGATTACCAGGTTATTAGGCTTTCATGTCTGCCACTGACCCATAGTGGCTTTGTCTTCTCCCTTATCCAAAATGCAGTGTGCAAGGAATTCTCTTTTCCAAAGATAAGGACAGAGGTATTTATCATGGCACTAAGAACACTTTTCTGCACTAACATCATGTTCTCCATTCGCCATTACACCTTATTTTTAATAAAACAAGACACACACTAAAATATTTACAGTAAGAGCAAATTAAAACAGGTCTCTGCTCCGCTAGTCAAAAAGTGATTTGAACTCATTTTCACTGTATCCCTTCTAAGTGCACAGTGGCACAGATCTTTAACAGAGTTGGTGAGTCTTGTACCACCTTTATTCCTAGCTTGTTATTCAAGAGCCCTCACCCAGGCACTCAGCCCAGCACCTGGTGTAGGGAGATCCTCTCCTAGACCCTCTCCTGTCACCAGATTGCTCGGCACCCTCTGTAGGGGCACCGCTTCCTATCTCTCTCCTCCTCTTGACTAGGAAGATCAAAGCAGGGGCTCCTGGGTGAAATCAGATCTATTTTGCCCCATTACCGGACTCTCCCCCCTCTACTTTGAAGCCTGATTGGCTTAATTTGGCAGCCAATGAAAGTCTGAAGCCAATAAACAACACCATGCTCCAGGAGTCCCTAACCCTCCAACTGTGAAAACACTAGTACTGGATGATGGGATAGATCATTCGAAAATTGTCCTGTTCTGTTTGTTCCTGCTGAAGCCTTACCATGCTGAGGATGGTGGAAAAGCAACCAGGGCTGCACTGAGATTTTAAGTAATAAGATTTTGGAAGCCTGTTGGTGAATAGAAAAAAAGCACCTTCTTGTGCACTGAATCTCCTCAAACAGAGCAGGATAAAACCAACTCCAATGCCCAGGACAGAAATACATCTCACAAATCTTCTTAAGCAGCTCAGACTGTCCTGGTTCCTCAGGGCTTTGCCAAGGTATTTTGTTTGCATCTGTCACATGACTTATATCAGGTACTGTATCCTAATCAAGAGAGACACAAAAACAATGAGAGTCCTGTGGCACCTTAAAGACTAACACATTTCTTTGGGCATAGGCTTTCGTGGGCTACAACCCCCTTCATCAAAGCCCACGAAAGCTTATGCCCAAAGAAATGTGTTAGTCTTTAAGGTGCCACAGGACTCTCGTTGTTTTTGCTGTACACAGACTAACACGGCTACCCCTCTGGAAAGAGAGACACAGTGTCTTCCCAGGCAAACCCACATCTTCAGACTGTAGGAACAGCTCAGGAGCCTGTGCAAATCACTCACTGTCCAAGGTTCCTTCCCTTTGTAGGGGTGAGGAGACAAAGAAGTTCCCTGAAAAGATACCGAGTGCAAATATCCAGGTGATTTTGGGGTATAAAAAGCCTTGATTTAGGTTTCTGTAGCTGAAAGTCCGAGAGCTAGACATACAGCACCCATTCTGTATTCGCTACTCTTGTGGGGGGCACATTGTAACATTCCTCACCGCATGTCTGATCACGCAAAGAGTAAATTTGCTAGTCTTTAAAAGGGCCACCAGACTCCTTGTTTGCTTTACCATTTGTGGTCATTCTTTTGTCAGAGGTGGAATACTTTCTTAATCATTTTATCAAGCAAAGACAGTGACCAAGTTCATCTAATGGACAAAAAATAATTCCATCCTTCTCCAGTTATGCAACTGGATCAGGCATCTACGACCAAGAACATAATCTCTTAAAGAACCCTTTTCCAGCAATCCAACACGCTATACTCATCATTCACGTGTACTTTTTGTGGAGCTTCATGCTTCAGGCTAGGGAATGTGAAATAGGTAGGTTGCTATTGTGTCTTTAAACGCTTTAGCCAGTTTTGGACAACCTTAGAATGTGAGAACAGCCATACCGCATCTGACCGATGGTCCATCTAGCCCACTGTACGATCTTACAACAGTGGCTGGTGCCAGAGGCTTCAGAGGGAATGAACAGACCAGACAATCATCAAGTGATTCTCCCCGTCATCCAGTCCCAGCTTCTGGCAATCTTCGCTAATAGACACTTATGGATCTGTCCTCCATGAACTTATTTAGTTCTTTTCTGAACCTCATTATACCAGTTTACCATTATATCCGTAACGAGTGGAGTGCCCCGGGGTCAGTCCTGGGGCCAGTTCTCTCCAACACCTTCATTAATGATCTGGGTGATGGGACAGATTGCACGCTCAGTAAGTTCGTGGATGACACCAAGCTGGGGGGAATGGTAGACAGTCTGGAGGGCAGGGACAGAATTCAGGGAGACCTAGACAAATTGGAACACAGGGCCAAAAGAAATCTCATGAGGTTCAACAAGGACAAGGGCAAAGTCCTGCACTTAGGATGGAAAAATCCCATGTCCTGCTACAGGCTGGGGACCGATCGGCTAAGTAGCAGCACTGTAGAAAAGGACCTGGGGGTTGTGGTGGACGGGAAGCTGGATATGAGCCAACAGTGTGCCCTTGTTGCCAAAAAGGCCAATGGCATATTGGGCTGCATCAGTAGGAGTATTGCCAGCAGATTGAGGGATGTGATAATTCCCCTCTATTCGACACTGGTCAGGCCACATCTGGAATACTGTGTCCAGTTTTGGGCTCCCCACTACAGAAAGGATGTGGACAAATTAGAAAGAGTCCAGCAGAGGGCAACGAAAATGATTAGGGGCTGGGGCACATGACGTTCGAGGAGAGACTGAAGGAACTAGGAGGGTGGTGAAGCATTGGAATGGGCTATCTAGGGAGGTGGTGGAATCTCTCTCTTTGGAGATATTTAAGGTCCGGTTAGACAAGACCCTGGCTGGGGTGATTTAGTGGGAGTGGTCCTGCTTTTAACAGGGAGTTGGACTAGATGACCTCATGAGGTCCCTTCCAACCCTACGATTCTGTGATTCGGTACTTTTGTCCTTTACAGCATCCCCTGGCAACAAGTTCTACAGGTTGACTGTACTTTCTGTGAAGAACTACTTCCTCTTGTTTGTTTTAAATCTCCTGCCTATTAACTTACTTGCATGATCTCTGGTTCTTGTGTTATGTGAATAAGGAAATAACATTTCCTTATTCACTTTCTCCACAACTTTCATAATTTAAAAAACCTCTGTCATATCCCCTCTTAGTTATTTCTTTTCCAAGCTGAAAACTCCTCCCTTTTTAAAATCTCTCTTTCTATGGAAGCTGTTCCATATTCTTAATCATTTTTGTTGCTCTTCTCTGTACATTTTCATATTCTAATCTATTCTTTTTGAGCAGAGGTGGTCAAAACTGCACACAGTATTCAAGGTGTGGGCATACTAAGATGTATACAGTGGCACTGTGATACTTTCCATCTTATCTATCATTTTCCTAATGGGAAAGCCTTGATTTTTATTTTATTTTTTAATATTTTGAGTTTGGAACTTACACTACATAATAAATCATCTTTGACCCTGAGCCATCTTGACTCACCTCTCACCCAAGGCCCAAGCGATCAGGCCTTAATTGAGTCTGACTCTGCTCTACTCTTGGCCCAGTTTGGAATATTTTGCTCCTCCTATTTGTCCATTCTTGCCCTTGTAGCTCTTGTTCACTCTTTCCAATCCTTTTGTATTTATCCCTCTCCTAGGCTGGTTTTGCTACATTTGGGTCCTTATTCCATTTTTGTCCTAGATATGGCCTTCCCACCTGTGACATGCCCAAACAATTCTTTCCACAGCTTCTGACATGACCTAGCAGATTCACTGCTTCTTTTCCTAACAGGTACAAAAAAGAATTCCCTCATGGCACAGTATGTTTCCCTAGGTACTGACAGTCTCAGCATGTGTCCCCATCTTCCAAATTAGCCATCCAAAGTCAGCCTCCACAGGAAGAAGCAGGTCTGAAAACAAGTAGGAAGACAAACAAGGAGTCCTGTGGCACTTTTAAAGACTAACAAATTTATTTATCACATGAGCTTTCATTGGAGAAAATCGCAATAAGGTGATGTGCTCCCCCAAAAACACAGGAATGCAGGTGAGCACAGGGAGATAGTCTTTGGATGAAGATCTGTAATATACCCTAATTATCTACTTCCCACTTTAAAATATGAAAAAGATGAAAATCAGTATAAAATCCACCATTACAATTTTTTTCAGGCTGATGTAGTAAAATAGAGGGGATGTTTGTAGTAAATCCCTCAGCTTTTTGGGAAAGTAAAATCCTAAAGATGTCACACACATCTCTCATCTAGTACAGCAGGTCTCAACCACTGTAGCGGGACACAAAGGTGTGGTGTAAAGAGCCGGGAGGTGCGGCACAGAAAACTGGCAGCTCAGCTTGGAGCTACCTGGGGGCTCCTGCCACCCGCTGCTCTCTGCTTCCCTAAACAGCCGGCTCCTGCTCCACAACACAGGCAGCAGCCAAGCCTGAGGAGTAAAGAGACTTAGGAGCTGCAACCCCGAGATCCTGGATGGGGGGGCACCACCTGCCCCACAAAAATAAACCTGGCCCCATCGAGTCAGACCACCAGGGCACCAGCCTGCACTGGCTTGCCTTTGCCCCCACCTAGATCCCAGAGTGCTGCATCTTCCAGAGCGCGCAGCCTGCCACATGCTCCCAGCCCAAGCACACCGTCACTGGCAGATTGTGGTGTATCACACCGGGAGTGTCGCCACGGAACAAAGGTTGAGACCACGGCTCTAGCATATTAAACGATGAAGGCCTTGATTCTCTTCTCCCACTAGTTCAACACTGAAGTCACTCCACTGACTTCAGTGTTGTGACTTCTGCAGTGTAGCTCCTGAATTATACAGATGTTTGGGAAACATCTTGACTCATTTGCCTTGTAATCCAACTACATAGTTGCAGCGCCCTAGGGTTTTGGGTTGTGGGGGAGTTGTTTCAGGGTTATTTGATGTATTATGCCCTTCTTTAGCACCTTCCATCTGACAATCGCAAAGTACTTTCCAAATATGAGTCAAACCTCACAAATGCCCACTGAGGGTTTCTCATCACCTACTTGTAACAGATGGGGAACCTGAAGCAGTAAAAGCCCAACTTTTCAAAGGTTGCCACTGATTTGGCAGAACTCAACTGGAGATACCTTGGTTCTGATTTCCAGATGCATCAGGCACCCACAGCTGCACCGGATGCACCAGATGCACCAGGCACCCACAGCTGCACCAGATGCATCAGGCACCCACAGCTGCACCGGATGCACCAGATGCACCAAGCACCCACAGCTGCACCAGATGCATCAGGCACCCACAGCTGCACCAGTTGCACCAGATGCACCCACAGCTTCCTCTGAAGCCAATGGGAGCTGCAGATACTCAGTATCTCTGGAAGTTTGGCCTAAGGTATCCCACACTGGGCATCAAAAATCAGTGTTTACTTTTTAAAAGTCTGACCTACCTGACCTGCCCATGATCACACAGCAAGTCTGACCTGAAGGCAGAAATAAAACCCAGCTATTCTGTGTCTCACCTAGTGCTTTAGCTGAAAAACACCCCCTTCTTCTTCCCTGCTCAGTCTCACCAAAAACAAAAGGCAATTTTTACAACACAGATATTCACCCCGATGTCTGTGAGTTTTTTAAAGTCTAAATGTGAATCCAAGGTGAATCCAAGAAAAGCCCTCTGGTCTCTGAAGCCAACTGAGATTGAGGGCAGGGGAGATATTTATGGGGAGGAGCTTTTCAGTGAGTAGAATTCTTGAATGGGAGATCTCCCTCACACAGGCCAACGATTTCTATAAAACATGCTGAAGGTGACTGGTCATTATGGAGTCCTGAAAGCTGTTTATGGAGTCCTGAAAGCTGTGCAGTCTGCCAGGCAAATCCATTCATTGATGGTGGGGTGGCAAAGAGTGGTGGCAGAAGATCTAGAAGTGCAGAAGTAGTTTACCGCAGAATAGAGGAAAATCAGAAAAGCTTCTTCAGTCTTTTAGTCCGTCTTATTTTTGTGCTCATGTCACTTTAAGGACAGGAATGCTGGAAACAGGTATTTGATATCTTTGCTGGCTAATTACAGTGCAAGCTCCCAGTATCCTGACAATGCCCTTGTCCCTGACCTGGAGGGGCCTCACTGTCTCAGGGTCAGGTGTAATTTAGTCTTAGGTCAGAATTGAGACTCTCCTTTCAGACTAACTGCACTTTGTTTTGAAGTGGAAAGCATTTTACGGTAAGGAAGGGTTTGAGACCATCAAACTCATTCTACTGATGAGAAACAGCACCCAAATGCAGAGACCCAGAGTTGAAGGTTAGTGTGTTCATCAGAGCGAAGAGTATTCAGCTGGGTCACCAAGCAGACGTTAGTTTTGTTCACTGAGCTACAGGAGCCCAGAGTTAGCATTTACTGTTTCCATCAGTTAGTTACTACAGTAGTGCCTGGGGACCAATCAGGAAAGGGGCCCCGTTGTGCTAGACACTGTATAAATAAAGAGTGGTAATCAGTCTCTGCCCTGAAGAGCTTACATTCTAGTAACTATGACCCATGGGAAGCTTGAAAAGGAGGGATGGTCACATGGAAAAGCACTATGCTGAGAGTCCCCAGATCAAGGCATTATGTTAAGCCCTGTCGCTGAATTGCTGAGTGACTTTAGATAAGGTACTTCACCTCTCTGTGGCCCAGTTACTCCATCTGAAAATAGGGATAAGTCTTCTCAACCTCATAGTGAGGTTGGGCATAAGGTGTTTGGCGAATCCTCTAACAATAAGTGCTATAGAAGAGTAATTATTAAAGAAAAGTGCTTTCTGCTACAGAGAAGATATTAATGGCTGGTCAGAAATGCAACTGCTTCTGAACCATTAGCATTCACAACCTCCAAGCAAATGAAACATTTTTTAAATTCAATTAGTCCAATTGGTATCCTCCCGAAGGTTTCTGTTCATCTCACATGGCAGAATATGCTCAGGGTACAGATGAGCTTGCTTGGTGTCCTCTGGCCAGAATTTGGGGAGCCTGAGTATCAAAATAACTTAATTCATGCTGTTTGCATCATCACAGGCTGTTGGTATTGAAGAGATGATGTTACTTTGACAGAAATGTTTAATGCCATAGTGATGCCCAGAATTAACCCAGCACTTAAAGAATCATACCATACACCAATTATGTTAGTTCCTGAGCATCAGATGGGTTTAGCACATTTCTAGAGTCCTCACTTTTCCATTTGGATGTCACCATGGGACTGAATTTGCCTATGAAACACTTATATGCATACAGGATGAAGGTAGGTGTTTTGGGGCATGTAAGCCATTGTATGTAAAGGTGTGCAAAACTGTTCTTATGCAAACAGAAGTCAGAATGAAAATCTGGACTCAGTGTTATGTGTATTTTGACAGTGAGAGTGTTGGGTACCCTTGTCTATTTGAGTGGGAGAAAGAAAGATAGGTACAGAATCGTCTTGATCTTTGGGCTTTGCATTGTCATATATTAGACCATGGTTATATATATGAATAAAGGAATTACTACAATTTACCTCTTGCTTCAGAAGAAAGGAAGGTTACTCACCTTGGAGCAGTAACTGGAGTTCTTCGAGATGGGTGTCCCCGCGGGTGCTCCACCCCAGATGTTGGCATGTTCCCACACCGCAAATTGGACATTTTTCAAGTAGTACTCGCTGGAGTCGGGCGCGCGATGCGGCAGTCTCGCGTTGTTTCTGTGACGCCATTTTAGAGCGCACGCGGCTCCCACCACCTCAGTTCCTTCTCTACCTGGCATACTCGTGCGCGGGATTCTGAGGTAGAGAGGGAAGGAGGGCGGGTAGTGGAGCGCCCACGAGGACACTCATCTCAAAGAACTCCAGTTACTGCACCAAGGTGAGTAACCTTCCTGTCTCCTTTGCAGAGTGTCCCCGTGGGTGCTCCACCAAAAGCGATTGGCAAGCAGTGCCCTCATTCGGATGGAGGGACTTTGGCGTTACTATGTATTGTTGACAGCACAGACAGACCTACTGCCGTGTCTGTCCTCAATATTTGATCTAGAGTGTCGTGTTTGATGAAGGCATGGGACGTTGCCCATGTTGCTGATTTACAAATGTCTGAAATAGGTACATTATCAAGGAAGGCAATGGTTGTTGCTAGTGATCTAGTGGAGTGTGTGCGGACATGCTCTGGTGGGGTTACTCCTGTCAGTTTGTAAGTCTCGTATATATGCATTCAGATATGTATTTTGATTGTCTTTGTGATGAAAGGACTCTTCCCTTGCATCTATCCGCTATTGCAATAAAGAGTCTGTTAGTTTGTCTAAATGCTTTTGTTTTTGCCAGGTAATAAGCTAAAGCGGACATCCAGATTATGTAGTAGAGCCTCGTGTGAGTTGGTATGCAGCTTTGGGAAGAACACTGGTAAGTTTATTTCCTGGTTAATATGAAAGCTTGATGATATTTTTGGTATAAATCTTGGATGTGGTCTGAAGGTTACTTTGTCCTTATGAAATATTGTATAAGGAGGGCTAGCCACAAGAGCTGCAATTTCACTTATTCTCCTTGTGGAAGTGATAGCAACCAAGAACGCAACCTTCATGGACATGTGCTTTAATGAGCAGGTGGCCAGAGGTTCGAATGGTGGTTTTGCCAGTGTGCGAAGAACCATATGGAGATCCCCCGTGGGAGTCGAAAGCCTGATTTGTGGATATAGGTTCTGTAGTCCCGTTAAGAAACGTTTCACCATGGGATGTAGCAATATTGAGTTATATTCTGAATTGTTGTGAAAGGTGGAGATAGATGCTAAGTGGACCTTCAGTGAGCTGACAGATAAACCTGTGTCCTTTAATTGCATCAGGTATTGAAGTATATTCGGAATGGTAGCCGATGTTGGGGTGATCTGATGACTCCGGCATCAGTGAAGGAATCTGGCCCACTTTTGTAGGTAAATATGTCTTGTCGATGGCTTCCTGCTGTTTAAAAGGATATGTTTTACAGTTTCTGAGCACATCCGTTCTTCTTGTCGGAACCATGAAGGAGCCATGCTGTCAGGTGGAGGGCTTTGAGGTTCGGGTAGAGTATCTGACCATTGTCCTGAGACAGCATGTTGTGTTGGAGTGGGAGGAGGATTGGTGCTCTGATGGACATTTGGTTCAGCAGGGTGAACCAGGGCCATCTGGGCCTGAATGGTCCTATCACGATGACTTTCGTTGCATCTTGTCATATTTTCAATAGTGTTTTGCATATTAACGGTATTGGTGGGAACGCGTATAGAAATTTCCCTTTCCATGACCAAAGGAAGGCATCTCTTAGGGAGTTCTTCTCTATACATGCCCGGGAGCAGAAAAGTGGGCATTTCCTGGTTTGATATGTAGCAAAGAGATCTCTTTCCAGATATCCCCACTGGGAAAAAATAATTTGCATGATCTCGGGGTGCATCTCCCACTCGTGATTTGTAGGGAATGATTGGCTTAGGGAGTCAGCTATAGTATTTTGTATTCCGGGAAGATACGTTGCAGCAATTGTGATATCGTATTCCGTACACCATTGCCATAATTTCATGGCTTCTGTGCAGAGGGACATGGATCTGGCGCCTCCCTGCCTGTTGATGTAAAACACGCATGCAACATTGTCTGTTAAAATTTTTACATGCTTGTGTATTAGAAAATGTTGGAATTGCATACATGCATTGAGGACTGCTCTTAGCTCTAAGATATTTATGTATAGGCTGGATTCTGTTATTGACCATCTCTCCTGAGCAGTGAGGCCCGTGGAAAGGTGCCTTTTGTATGAACAGCATGCCTGCCATCAGATTATGAGGTGATGTCCACCAACATAGTGATTTCTTTATCGTGATTGGGATGATCAGTATTTTGTACATTGAGTTTCGAATGGGTTTGTATACCTGTGCCAGCCATAATTGTAGTGGGTGCATGTGTAGTTGTGCATGTTGTACAACGAAGCTGGTTGCAGACATGTGATCTAAAATTTGAAGGCAGGTTAGAGCGTTCGGAGTTGGAGATTTGCATGCTGTCTCTATCAACTGGGAAATAATGTCAAATCTGACTTGAGGAAGAAAGGCTTGTGCCAGCTGAGAGTCTAGACAGGCTCCGATGAACTCTAACACTTGTGTAGATATTAGAGTGGATTTTTGTGCATTTATGAGGAGGCCTAATTGTTTGAATAGATCCATGGTAAAGCATAAGTTTCTTGTGGCTTGGGTCACAGTATGTGATTTCAAGAGGCACAATATGGGAATATTGTGATATTGTGTTTTCGTAGATGAGCAGCAACTACCGACAGCACTTTTGAAAATACTCTTGGAGCTGTGGGTAGTCCAAAAGGTAGGACTGCATACTGTGCCAAGTGCTTTCTGTGGGCTGGGTGAATGGATATATGAAAGTATGCGTCTTGTAGGTCGAGAGCTGTAAACCAATCGTTGAGTTCCAGAGCCGGAATGATGGTTGAATGAGTGACCATTTTGAATCTTTGTGATTTCATTAATTTATTTAGCCTTCTGAGATCTAGGATGGGTCTCCATCCTCCCGACTTCTTTTGAATTAGGAAGTATGGAGAATAAAAACCCTTTTCCTTGTGTTGGTCTGGTACACATTCTATTGTCCTATATGTAATAGGCATTGGGCTTCCTGGTGTAGGAGATGTTCGTGACATGTGTCCCTGAAAAGGGATGGGAAAGGAGTGTTGGAGTTTGGTCTTCTTGTAAATGGGATGGTGTATGCAGTGGTGATTATTTCTAGGACCCATCTGTCCATGGTGATCTTTGACCACTGTTGAAAGGAGGCTTGTAGACTGTGATGGTATATAAGAGATGGCTCTGTTGACTCCTTGAGGTAGTACGTACCCTCGACCAGTTCTTCAAAACTGTGGTTTCGAAGAAGATGGTTGAGTCATATTAGTTTGGTTTTTTGATTGTCTACATCTCTGTGATCGCTGTCTTCCACTGTCTGGTCTTGTCTTCTGTGATTTGGTCTGTACTGGTATTGTTACTGATATCTAGAGTTGTACGGCTGGTATCTAAATGAATGTCTCTTTGTGGCAGGAGTGTAAATACCAAAGTTTTGGAGGGTGGCTCTGGAGTCTTTGGATGAATGCATGATTTCAACCATTTTCTCAAAAATAATTACTTTTTAGCAAAATGCAACTCTTTGATCGTTGCTTGAAGTGATCTTGGCAAGTCTGCTAAATGGAGCCACAAGGATCTTCTCATTACTATTCCTGTGGCCATAGACCGGGCCACAGTGTCTGCTACATCCAGCACTGCCTGAAGAGCTGTTCTTGAGATGAGTTGCCCTTCACGGATGACTGTGTGAAAGTGATTCTTCTTGGCTTCTGGTATGTGCTCAATGAAGTCAACCAGTTTTAAGTAATTATTATGATTGTAATTAGCTAGCAAAGTGGAGTAATTTGCGACATGGTGTTGCAAGGTTGAAGATGTATACACTTTTCTACCTAATAAATCCATTTTTTTTTATCTTCGTTGTGTGGTGTGGCTCTGTTAAATTGTTGTTTGTGTCTATGATTTGCTGCTTCCACTACCAGAGGGTGCATCTACACTTGTAAATTAAGTCAACTTAATGAAAATTAAGTCGACTTTATAAAACCTCATTTTAATTTGACTTTAGGCTTAAGTCGACTTTTTCAAGTCGACTTTTTCAAGTCGACTTAAGCCAGTGTAGACCTGGAATAGCCCTAAGTCGACTTAGGGCTACTCCAGGACTCCACCACTGTCCTCCCTGCTGGGGGGGGGGGCCCAGGGGGGGAGTGTCATGCCCCCCCCCACAGGGCAGGGCAGAGCCCTGCCTACCCTGCCTCTATGCCCTGCCAGGGTCCCTGTTCCCCTTTGCCCCATTGTACCCATGTACAATGGGGCAAAGGCTGAGCCCCCTGGCACTGGGCAAGGGGTGCCCCCGCCACCGTGGCCCTGTCCTAGGTCCTCCTAGCCCCTAGAAGTCGACCTAGGCATCCAGTGTGGACGCTCTCGGTCGACTTTGTAAGTTCCCCCCTAAATCGACTTTAAATTTAGGTGTAGACATGCTAAGTCTTAGTTAAGTCGACTTAGCTAAAGTCAACCTAAATTTACAAGTGTAGACATAGCCAGAGAGTTGGGCGCCAGGTGAGAAAATAAGTAGTCTTAGTCTTTTGCAGGTATGTAGTATTTTCTGTCTGCTCGTTTACATGTTGGAGGAATAGTGGCAGGGGTCCGCCAGATGGGATCTGCAGGTTCCCGTAGAGCAGTGTCCATCAGTAGAGCGATTTTTGAAAACGTAGGAGTTTGTAAAATCTTTAAAAGTTTGTGTTGCGACTGTGAGACCTCTTGCACTGGGATCTCCAAGGATTCCTCAACTCTTTTAAAAAGGTCTTGAAACTGCTTAAAATCATCCGCAGTTGTTGGTGGAGAATGGATAATGTTCTTGTCCGGAGAGGAAGAAGAGTTATGTTGAGTGGAAGGAGAGCCTGGTGTGCTCTATTCCTCCTCCTCATCAGGTTATTGAATCTCTTGTGGTTTCTCAGCTTGTTTCAGTGTCTCCTTGCAAGCTCTGGAAGTTGAAGGTCTGTGATATCATGGAGGATATGGAGACCATCATTCCCACCTGTGCCCATGTGGTGGGTGAGGCATGGGTGGTCCATATCTTGTGTTTGGTGGTCTATCATGGTAATATCATGTGACTTGGTCAGATCTATGGGGTGATAGAGGTTGAAAAGAAAATCTGCTGTCAACTACCTCTTCCTCAGTGTAGAAAGGGATAGGTGATAGGGATCCCTGTCCTGAAAATTGTAATGGAGACCTTTCTGTGTCCATCGGGGGAGCGGTTGGTGGGGAGGCTTGGTCTTCATCAATCTCTAGATGTTTGCACTTTTTGGTGCATTTCCCCGGACATACGGTGCCGATTGTTGTGGTGCCGTTAGGTTGGCATCTATTTCTGTCGGTGCCATGGCTATGAAGTTTTGTTCCAGTACGGATGTTGCCTACGATGGTAACGGCACCATTATTGGCAGTGCCAATGGTTGTGATGGTGGTTCCGTTGGTACCACAACCGTTGCCGGTGCCTTGCTGAAGGTCGGTGCCGGGGCTTGTATTGGCGCTTGTGGGATGACCTTGTTAGCCGTTTTGGCGTCTAAGTCCTTTGAGTGGCTGGATTTATATATTTGATCTGAGACCGTATGCAGTCTTTTTCATGCCTGATGGGCTGCGTACCTGAGAAGCCAACAGCCTCTTTGATATGGGAAGTTTTTGGCGATTTAGAGGGAGCCTTCCTCTTTTTCACAGAGCTGAGTGGTGGAGTCAACTGCCTCTTTATTGTTTGATGTTTCGGTGAGGCTCTCTTTCCCTGGCCAGTATCAGACGCTGGCCTAAGGGATATTTCCATCAGTAGTAATTTGAGATGCAAGTCTCTGTCGTATCTTGCTCTGGCGCTCAAGTTACTGAGAAAAGGGGGTATTAAATTTTAAAAAATTTCAGTCAATTTTGAGGTAAAAGTGAGCAGATGAGGGAGAGAATTTTGCTCCGCCTGTGACCAGGAACAGTAGAGAAAGAATTGAGGTGGTTGGAGCCGCGCACGCTCTAAAATGGCATCACAGAAACGCTGTGAAACTGCCGCGTTGCGCACCTGGCTCCGGTGAGTAGTACTTGAAAAATCTCTGATCTGCAGTGCAGGAACGCACCAACACCTTCGGTGGAGCACCCGCAAGGACACTCCTCGAAGGAGATGATCTTTTCCCCCCTCTTCGTATGGGTAGGGGGAGAAAAGTTACCAGTCCCTGCAGGTGTCCATTGTTGCAAGAATGTTGTACGGATTAACACAGTTTATAGCATGAAGATTACCTTTTGTCATACATTTGTGACCAAAATAGACAGCCTTAGAGAATGTTATTAGTTGCACTACTTGTTCGCTCATCACATTCTCTAAGTTCATGTTCTTCCTCTGTTGCTGCCTTCTTCCTCAAAGACCTTCCTGAAGTCTATGGAAGGGCATCACCAGCAGCAATGATATCTCACAGATGGCTGGAAGAGTGCTGCCAGAGCCTGAGATGCCACAGAGAAGCAAGATGCAGCCAGGATTGTCATAAGCATGCTGAGGTGGATGTGGCTCCAGTCAAGGTTGTAGAAGGAGCTAGTTCGTATTTCACACGTTTGATGCTGCATGGAAACCCACAAAACCTAGGGCCAGCTTGTTCATCTCTTGTCCCTTAGGATTATTACAGCACTGTAGTGGGAAACCAAAGCTATCTCTTCAAGATCTTGGCTTCTCTGCTTTCAGAGTCACCACATCTAATGGGTGTCACAACACTGAAATTCCTTTTAGAATGGCTTTACATTAAGATCTTTTTCTCTTACAAGATGCCAAACTGCATGATAAGTTCTGGTGTGCTTTGTAGTAAATGTGGCCCCATGCTGGAGGAGCTTAGCAGACCTTTCCTCTGTCTTCCATGATTCTTAATAACTTCCCATTAAAACAAAATTGGTCTTCACTCAGGCAAACTGGATTGTCACCCCCAGAAATAGAGGGCCTGATTCTGTAATCCTTTGCATCACTTTTCACTTAAGCTAATTCCATTAACTTCAGAATTAATCCTGATTTACAGTGGAGAGTAAAGTAAACAATCATGCCCAGAGAGCTTTTAGATACCAAGGTGAAATATCTGAGACACCCACAGGCCAGTCTCCACTGAAGTTACTGAATGCAGCTTCGTGTGTGCATTCCATCAATTCAAGTTCTGATAAATGGTGCTTCTAATTGCTTCTCTAATACTCTCAGGAAGATTGTGATAAAAATCAGTTCCATGGATACTGGTAAGTGTACAGTAGCTCTTGTCTCAATTGGCATAGCAGTAAAGTACCTGAACTATATAAAGAGACAGGAAATTCCCAAGTACTCAATAACATGACCATGGCAAGCACAGAACAGGGATTCTATCTTTCTCTGTGTTTCGAAAGTAGCTGCTACATTTTGAGAGTTAACAGACCCTAATATCAAACAATTATTAGTATTTAGGTTATCAGCCCACTATTCACCTTATATGGGTCTCCTTACAAGTTCATCTCCACATCACCATGAATAAAATCACCAGACAGTTGCATAGCAAGCTAGGTCATACTTCCAAAATATATACCCACAGATCTGACATAGTAGAATTTGTATGAATGCAATGCCAAAGAGCAGGTGTGTCCATATTCAGGAACTTGGTGCTACTTTATGCCATAGAAAGTGCTAAAATGCCAGGAATTGGTCATGTTCATGCTGAATTTGACAAGTGTATGGGATCTGGTGATTAAGGTTTTTAGTCATCGAATATGAACTCCACAGTGGAGAGTAACTGCCCTGCCCAACCAGGGGAAGGATGCTACTCTACAGTACATCTCACTTATCAAACTCTATATCACTTTTGTCTCCAAGTTACAGATTTTCTGGATGAGTAATTTTGCCTTTTCACCTAAGAGCTTGTCTGCAGAAGGGCACTCAGAAAAGTATATCCAAATTAACTGATGGCATAAATTGAAAGTAAATAATTTAAGCTGCATGAAACCACTGTGTGAATGCTCTCATTCAGAATTAAAGTGGCCTTAAAACAGTTTTACTTGTTCATAACTAACTTATTCTAGAGCCAGTTGGCTTCTGTCCATGATATAGCACTACCAAAAAAATCCCCACCTCTGAGTGACCGTCAAGTGAAATGCAAAGCAGCTGCGGTTTTTACTGATGTAACAGAGCGGATGTCTATTGCAAGTTTTCACCTATGCTCCACTGGCATGTCCTGTAGATAGAGCACTGAGAAGCAAGGTTGGCCTCACAACTTAAAACACACTAATCTAAATGGTAACCCAACTGTATATGCGCACAGATAGCATTTGACTGGCTGCGGTGTCTAGATCTTTACACACCTGGAGCTCATCCCTAAACTTTTTAACCCCGATTGATTTCTCCTTCAAATGGAGATTCAAAACTTGTCTTATGAAATTCGAAAGCAACTTTCATTCCATACCAGAGCACAATGAAAACCTGAGTTCAGAACTAAGGGATCCCTTGCATGCAATACATCTGGGGACCCTTTTGGATCCCCACTGTTAGGAGACACCCAAATAGTGATGTTCGTTAAAACACATTCTTTTGCGAAAGGTTGGCTAGAAGACTGCACACTATCCTGTCTGATTCAGATTTGGACACAATGACTTAGCTGTTGTTCACCTCCATGCTTAATAACTGCAGTGCATTTTACCCCAATCCTGAAAAGGCTCCAAATGGTTTAGGGTGCAGTAACCCAACTATCATACAACACTGGTTGCTAACAGCACACCACCTCAGTACTCTGCTCACAACATTGTCTCCCCAAATAATACCAAGAAAACTTCAAATTTTGGGCTCTAATCTTCAGACCTTTTCATGGGAATGGCTCAGGCTACCAAATAGACTGCTCACTCATATTGCCCTATGAGAGCTATGTCCTTCAGATAGTATAGACATGTCAGCCACAAGGACGAGCTTCATGAGCATGGGAAACACGGTTTTCTTAGCTGTTGGCTCCAGCACTGGAATGCGCTACAAGCAATAAGAATGACTCTGCCCTTTAACACCTTAAGAATAAAATATACAACTCACTTCAACTTAGCTTTCCCACAACAGGAAAAAAATCAGAAAAACAAAACAACCCTGACAATTGGGAGCTAGAAGCGGGAGACGGAGATTCTTGTAACCTTCAATTGTAGAACTTTGTAAGGTGTAGATAACAAAGATCAGTAATGGACGGAGTGTTGTGTATTTAGATAATGCTTTCACATGGGGGAGGATCCATCTGATCACCAACTCTGATCAGGGCACTGCTATCCTACATAAAATGGATCATAGATAGATCTGAGATTGGAAAATAAAGTAGTGGCATTTAAAAATCTGTGACATAAGAAATTTAACATGAAAAATACTTCATGTCACAGGCAAATCACCTCATTAGAGCCTCTATTATTTTCCAGGGTGGCATGGGAAAGGAGTTATCCTCTGCTTTCCTGATAGTATAATATATATGAAATATATATGCAGACCAGAAGAAAATTTAAACTCCCTTATGCTTTGTCTTCATTGGGAATTCTTCCTGACTTCAGACATTGGTATAGTTACACTGATGCAGCTGCACCCCTGAAATCCCTAATGTAGACAAGGGAAATTGATTGACAGTGGGAAAGCTTATCCTGGTTGTCTACACAAAGAATTCTGCACTGATGGAACTGCTGTTGGTTGAAATCTGAACTAATTCTTAGGGTGGACACAGTCAATCTCCCTACTGCACATGGGAGCTGAAGCTGGGTCTCCTAAACGGCAGTGTATAGCACTGGGCCATCAGACCATCCAGAAGAACTCCTCTTTTGCATGTAGGCACCAGTTATCACAGCCGCTGGGATTACACACATGGATCTGTGTTCCTGTCCTTTGCTCCTCAGATTGTTGTCACAGGCCAAGCGTGCACAGTGAAAGATGGAGAGTAATGCTCGGAAGTAGGCTTGGCCTGGGAACTCAGTGAGGAACAAGGAAGGAGGGAATGCTGGAGTGGAAGTGATTTGAATGAGAACAAGCTGACTGCTGAATAGCAGCTTTTATTCCAGCCTGGAGAAGGCTTTGTTAGTCAAGCACATGTGATGCACAAAAGCCTCTCCTTGAATTCACTGAGTTTTAATTGGTTCTCAGGTGGGGGAGGAGATGGATGCTAGGAATTAGGGATTTCTTAAAGAGACAATACCATTAAAACGTCACCCCCAAGACTTGGGAGTCTGGACTGATTCAATTGTCTTAGGTTAGGGCTGGGGAACAGAAAAAATAAGGATGAGGGAAGGGAGGGCAGTAATGAAGAGAGGAGAGAAAAGAGATCAGTGTTAGGAGACAGAGGCAGAAGATAGATTAAAAAAGAGAGAGGGAGAGACAAGGGAGAACAAAGGAAGGTCACACACCAAGGGAACACAGAACCATCTCAAAGGGATTGGGTGCTATTTGGGCCAGTCCTTCCCTTCTTTGCCACTGTGACACAGAAGGATCCTGTTGGCTGCCCTTCTTGCCTGTATTGAATAGTTTAAGATGTCCTTACTTCCAGATCCTCCTCCTCACAATCTATGATTCGGTTCTCCAAAGCAAAAGGAATCACTGCAGCAGCGTATGAAAGAAATGCTGGGACAAGGGGGGAAGTGAGGTGATGGGAAGAGGAGAACTCCTGTTCTGAAAAACCTAATAAGCTCTGACTCCAGGTTTGGTGAGGCCCTGTCTGAAACAACACATGGGTTTTTCATGAAGATTTCAGTTGTTGCATAGCACCTTTTCAATGGAATAGTTCTATCAAGAGGGAAAGGGATTGGGTACTTGTCAGTGGAAGAGAAAAGACATTAGATCAAAATGCTTGCCAGTGGTGGCAAAGGGAAAAGAGGGTGGCTATCAAAGGCTGGGCTCCAAGTTGAAGTTTAACATTCAGTATGGAGATGCAGAACATGTACCAGCAAGTGGGAGAAGATTATATGTGCGTGGTGGGTGGAGTTATTGAGAGAGTCAAAGGCCCTGGGCAGCCAGACACACACTACATGCTAAAGGGCAGCCTTGATCTAAATAATGATTTCCATCATTTCAAAGCACTTTGGAGGAATGAACAAGAGATGTTATACACTGACCCAGGTGGTGCAAAGCTTCAGTGGCAAACGTTTGACAAGGGCGAGTTTTCTTATGTCATCTTTCATGCTATTCAGTTCTCTCTTTGAAAGAAAAACTTGTTTCTGCCACATTGTAGAAAGATCTAGTTCACCTTCTCATATGACTTTCTGGCTAAATTCAGCTGGGTTTGGGTTTTCAAACCAAACTGGTTCTCATCAGGAATGGGCAGCGGCTGTTCACCATGAGCAGGGCTACTGGGTGTTTGTCCTTGCAGTACATTCATCCTGCTTGTCCACAGTCCTCATTGTGGTCACTGGGTGCCCTGTGAATATTCACAGGAACTTTGATAGACAAAAGGGAAATCAGAACTGTCTGTTAAAATCTGCTGCGCCTGAGACAAGAGATACTGCAGCTCCTGCGTCTTTCATCCTAAAATGATTATCTTTCCAAAAATAGAATCCTCGGAATCCACGAAGAGGCTCTAACACAGTGAGAACAAGCAAACTCAATTCTTCTTCCTAGTTATTCTCTGTAAGCTTCATAGTCCTGTGGCAGGGACTGAAAGCCCTTTTCCTTGCTTCCCGACTCCCACTCCCCTTATTTACCAGTATTTTCCTCCAGTCATTTTTTCTCTTTCAGGCATGTTCAATGTGTCCTTCTTATTACTACAATGGTAGAACAACAGAACTAACACACTACTTCCGATTAATACTCCCAGCCATACTTGATAACATTCCATGGGAGACGGGCACCTAACTGCCAATTGGACATCTGAAAATCTTCCCCTTGTGCTTCAAAATTTTTGCTATTATCTTATGTCCTTTGTAGAGGCACTCAGCACATGGGATCCTCTTACAGCAGGTTCCATACAGCCTTCTGGTATGTGAGATCAGGCTCTGAAAACAGGCACTTCTAAACTGCCTGGCTACATAGACCACAGATCTGCCGGTCACAAAAAGAGTGTAATTTATCACAGCATCAGATTCAGTGTTCGAAAGGCCTCTTTAGAGCTGCAATAAATTGGGAAAGGGACTCTGCCTTTTCTTGGTGTCTCTTAGGAATCATCACTCATGGCTTTGTGGCTGATGCCTCTGTAAAATCTGTGCATTTGTTCCTGGTCTGTTTGGTTGCAGCAGAATACATAATAGAAGGAAGTTTTACCTTCCATCACACTTTGGAGGGAGGGTACAAGGTGGAACTTGGTATAGCAGTTTTGGCTACTAAATATTCCTGATGTTCAGGATGAGAAAAAGTGCCTAGACACAATCAAAATGGTCGGTGTGTCCATTTGTAGCTCCCACTATGGTGATTTTCAACAAAAATACAAACCAATATCTTCAGTGGTGCCCCAGCAACTCCTACCCAGTGTCAGAAATCCCTCTTTGCTCTCTGGATCTGCTCAGCTGCTCAGGGTTTCCTCCCTGACTGCAACTGTCAGTTTTTCCTTTTTCTTTCCTCCTTTTTAATTTACAGCTCATAACTGCCACACTTCTTTCCCTTCTACACTGAGAACATTTCCCTTCTGGAAGCTATTTTTGCTCAATCCAAGATCTAAGAAATTTGGGAAGTATACACAGTCAAAAAAAAAAAATTAGATTGGCGGTTTCACCTACTAGATCTATCTCCTGCTACAAAATTGCTTCCTCCTTACCACCACTAAGGAGGAGATACTCGCACAAGGAGAAGCTGCCTCCAGCCAAATTCATCCTTAATAATGTAACTCTGTGGAATTCAGAGGGTTACACTAGAGATGACATTGGCCAAATGGCTGGTCAGCAACAAACTCTTACTATAGTGTGCTTTTTTCTGTGGAGAAAAAGACACATGAAGGGGCCGCTGCCATAATTTTAACAACTCCAATTATTGTTTAGTTCTTTGCAAAGCCACTCAGAACACCAATGTACAATCAAATCAGCCTTCCTGGAGATAATTTTATTTGTGCTAGAGTGAGGAAAGACCCTGCCAGATCTTCAGGCACACCCACAATTTGCTCAGTTTAGGGCCACAATAGCAACTTACGTGCAGGCCTTGGGCTACCGGCAACAAGCAGAACATTAAACTATTGAATTCCTGTATCCTTTAACATAGAGTTGCAGCCCACAAAAATGGCAGGTTCCAGCATACAGTGCTCTGCCAAAATCCACACAGAAACAAGTCTCATAAGCTATGACACCAGGGAACTCTTACGAGTTTCATTTTGGTCCACAGACCACATTTTGGCCACACCTGAGCGACAGTGCCCATCTGGATGAGAAACAAACAGAGTCCTGTGGCTCTTTTAAAGACTAACAGATTTATTTATCACATGAGCTTTCGTGGGAGAAAATCTCCCTTCGTCAGACGCTTTGAAGAAGTGGGATTTTCTCCCACGAAAGCTCATGAGATAAATAAATCTGTTGGTCTTTAAAAGTGCCACAGGACTCTGCTCATTTTTCTGCAACAGACTAACACGCCTACCCCTCTGGAATCTGATTTTCATCTGGACAAGGACAGACTTAACAGTAGGGGGATTCAATGGGGGCCTCATCCTACCTAGACAGAATGAGGCTAGAATGACGTGTTGCAGAGGCTTTCCAGCTCAGTGCTCTCACTTATAAGTTTCGATGTGAGACAGTAATACGATCCTCTGCAAATCTGTTGGTATATTTCTTCCCTAAACGTACCGTAGTCCAGGGCTCCGATTACTCTTGTCACTGGACATTGCCTTGGAAGATCTCTACAGGGAACATTTCATTGTTGACACCCAGCATACAAATTACCACTGCGAACTTCAGAAAATTGCCATTGGTTCACTTCTGTCACTTTGTTCAGGTGCATCTTATGATTTGTTTGAATGATGTCACTCTTTATAGTATACGCTTTATTTCCATGTATTTTGACTGGTAAATGGGAAAGGTGCAGTGTCTCTTTAAGAAGGTCATTTTCAGCCATCCTGGTGGTATAATTAGTCTGCTAAAGAAAGAGCAGAGACTGGAAATTGGATTGAACAAGCCAGGCTTTAGCCCCAGGATGAAGCTGGATCTACAAGGATTGTTATGGTAATCATCTGAGATCAGCAGTTGCAGTGTCCTTCAAACACCCAGGGAGGTAGTTACAAGCTGAGGATACCGTATTGATGCAAAGCAAACTGTAACTTGCTGGCACTCCTACAGTACCTTTCACTTGAAGATATCCAAGTACTTTACAAACATTTAGCTTCTCCTTACTTGTGAGTAAGTCCCATTCTATAGATGGGGAAACTGAATCACTAAGAAGGCGTCCAAGGTCAAACAGAAACAGAGCTCAGGAAATCTCACTTCCAGTCTCCTGCTCTAACCACCTGGGCCACACATTACATAGACTCATAGCCTTTAAGGTCAGAAGGGACCAGTATGATCATCTAGTCTGATCTCCTGCACAATGCAGGCCACAGGATCCCACCCACTCCTTCCTGTAATAAACTTCTAAACAATGACTGTGTTACTGAAGTCTTCAAATCATGATTTAAAGACTTTAAAGTACAGAGCATCCACCAGCAAGTGAGCCATGCCCCACGTTACAGAGGAAGGTGAAAACTCTCCCAGAGGCTTACATGTATTTATACAAAACAAAAAGGAGTCGTGTGGCGCTTTTAAAGACTAACAAATGTATTTATTGCATGAGCTTTCATGGGAGAAAATCCCACTTCGTCAGAGGCTTGAAAATGGGGGCATCCGACAAAGTGGGAATTTCTCCTACAAAAGCTCATGCGATAAATAAATGTGTTAGTCTTTAAAAGCGCCACAGGACTTTTTCTTTTGCTGAACTAGACTAACACGGCCACCCCTTTGGAATTTATTTATACAGCTCCTTTGATCCAAGGCACTGGGCAGCACTTAACAGACAGGAAAGAATGGCAGAAGGTTATATAGTGAGACTATAAACACTGGATCTATGCCAATTTACACCAGGTGAGGATCTGGCCTGTACAGATGGTACGTGGTGACTCAGTGCATTTTGCAAAGAATTGCTTGTTAACTGCTATTCTGTTCACGAGAAACTTTTTAAAGAGCAACACACTAGATTCCTGTCTGGATTAACTCTACTGAAGTCAAGTTCCAAAAGGGGGGCCGTGTTAGTCTAGGTCAGCAACACAAACAAGGAGTCCGGGGGCACTTTTAAAGACTAACACATTTATTTATTGCATGAGCTTTTGTGGGAGAAAATCCCACTTCGTCAGACTTTTGAAGTGAAGACACTTTGACGAAGTGGGATTTTCTCCCACGGAAGGTCATGTGATAAATAAATGTGTTAGTCTTTAAAAGTGCCTCAGGCCTCCTTGCTCTACTGAAGTCAGTTATATCGAGGATGTTATTCCAGGGCTGAATATGGCTCAATGCAGTAGCCAACTCAGGCCCAGTTTGTACCTACTAGGCACCTGTCCACGTTGGGGGGTGGCATGAGGTTTCACTGCTCTGCAGCGAAGGAGCTCTGGGACACACCATGTGCCCCCCAGAAGAGGGAGGCATAAATTGTGCTCCACAACTGGCTGGCTCTGCTAGCTGGTTCGGAGAAGGACATGGACCCACTTTACCCGTACCCCTTTTAGACTGGCTAACACTCAGCGTGAGCTAGCAGGAACAAATCTCGGCACTTTTGCCTTGCCCCTGCACCAGGGAGAATGGAGGAGGAGACGCTACCTGCATCCTCTCTCCTTTAGGCCTCTGTGCAGAAGTCAGGCGTGGGCTGGGTCTTAATATATACATCTCTTGTTACGACATGGGCGGTGGAGACTACTGCTGCGCTGACCCTTTCCAGGATGTCTCTCGGAGAGGCATTCACGCTCATGTCACTGCACCTGTTCCTGAGAATCCTGTGGCGTGGCTGAGCTCTCACCTGTAACCAGTGCTATTCTAGCTGCTGCTCCTGCTCCTACTCTCAGATGCAGCCCCTGAAAGTATGTGGAGAGGCTGCTACAATATAGGGCCGATTTCTCCACTAACCTACGCCGAAGAGGACGGTATATCAGCTGGCACTGGTGAATTTGACCAGGCTTTGCTGACGTGGTGTGTTTGTGGCAGTAGTGAGAAAGGGCTGGCTGTAAATTGCTCCCAGTTCCAGACTGGCTGTCTGCTCTTTTCTGTTTTGTTCACTATCTTCTCATTCCACAGAAGCAAGGCTGGAAATTCACCCTGCCACTTTTTTACTGGTGCTGCCATGCCAGTTGGAAACGCGCTGCCTTTCCCCTTCCCCCCCAGCCCCCTGCCCCCTGTAGAAATTTGGGCTGTGAGTTCACCCCTTTCAACACTGAATCAGGCCAGAAATTGCCTCTCATTCCTAACGCTTTTTCCTAAGGGATAAATTGTTTCTTGTCCTCATTCCTCCAGTTGGATCTCTGCACTACCTCCCTTGTTCTTTCACGCATTTTTTTCACAGTGCCTCTCCATTGCCTGAAAGTGGGGGGATGGGTGGGAGGGCACTGTCTGGCTCCGTATCCAGCGCACCGGATGGCATGGCTTTGGAGGGGCCTGGCTTAGTGAAGTTATTCAAGCTAACTGCAGCCTGGCAACGAACAGGGACAATGGGAGTGCAGGAGGCGGAATGTTTCCACATGCCTGATCAATGGGAGCGAGGGAGACAGCAGAGCAAACAGAAGCTGGGAAAGCAGCCTTTTCTCTGCTCAGTTCCTTTCATTTATCACAGCTCTTTGTGAAACCGATGACAACAGAGGCCCTTGAGAGGCTAGTTTTAGGGAGTTTGGTTTTTCTAATTAAATAAAATGCTGTGTCCTTTTCCCTCACTTGTCACCTTCCAGCTCACCAGAAACGTAAGAGCCCCATCTGTCCGAAAGCCTCCAACTCAGTGTGCGGCCTGGGAGCCCCAAATAGTTCCGCCTCCCCCCCAACTCCTTTCGCAAACAAAGCAAGGGTGCAACTTCTCAACTGAACACAGCGATCATGCTTAACAACAACGCCCCCCAGAATCATGGAGCCAATAATCTAACAAACACACACAAGGCATGGCAATCCGGCCACTTCCTTACAAGGAGGAGGGACTCACCGTAGAAAAAATATAGAAATAAAAGGTGGCAACAACAGCAGTTAAGAACCTGCTCTTAACAGCCTTCCAAAGGGCAACTCCCTATGGCAAACTGCAGCCTCCAGCAGTGAGTTCCACAGACTCTCACGGGTACAGCGTTCCACTACTCATCCAGCCACAGGAACTCCTGTGTGCTGCCCCCTGCGGAAGCGGATCTGGAGGAGGTGTTTCTCTCAGAAGGAACGCAACAACTGCTCCTTGTGTTAGGCTTGCACAGTAATAACTAGTAGAGCAGTAGAAACGAACTGACGGCAGAGTTATGAACTGAGCAATCAACTAGACAACTCATTTGGAACTGGAAGGATGTGATGAGGCAGCAGCAGACAGTAAAACCAAAAGAAAAATGGGGGGGGGGGGAAAATCCAAAAATCGTAGTACAGCGCGTTTTTAAACTAACTATAAAAAAAAACCCCCCACACCTGGGGGGAGAGGGGGAAATCCAAGAAGTGTAGTACAGTGCTGTGTTAAACTAACTATTAAAAAAACCAAAGGAAAAATGTAAAAACATTAAATCAAAGTGGAGAAACTGTTCCTATGCTTGTTGACAAGTTCCAAAGGGGGAGCTGTGTTAGTCTAGTTCAGCAAAAACAAACAAGGAGTCCTGTGGCACTTATAGATTTGTTAGTCTCTAAGGGTGCATCGACACTTACAAATCAAGTCGACTTAATTTACCCTGCGTCTACACTACACTTCCCTTAATTTACCCTGCGTCTACACTACACTTTCCTTAAGTCAACTTAATTTACCCTGCGTCTACACTACTTTCCTTAATTTACCCTGCGTCTACACTACACTTTCCTTAATTTACCCTGCGTCTACACTACTTTCCTTAATTTACCCTGCGTCTACACTACACTTTCCTTAAGTCAACTTAATTTACCCTGCGTCTACACTACTTTCCTTAATTTACCCTGCGTCTACACTACACTTTCCGTAATTTAGCCTGCGTCTACACTACACTTCCCTTAATTTAGCCTGCGTCTACACTACACTTCCCTTAATTTAGCCTGCGTCTACACTACACTTCCCTTAATTTACCCTGCGTCTACACTA
>ML685811.1:484773-555833 GCA_007922175.1 Pelusios castaneus
CTTAATTTACCCTGCGTCTACACTACACTTTCCTTAATTTACCCTGCATCTACACTACACTTTCCTTACGTCGACTTAATTTACCCTGCGTCTACACTACACTTTCCTTAAGTCGACTTAAGCAGCTGCTTAAGTCGACTTAAGGAAAAATTAAGTCGACTTTATAAAACCTAGTTTTAAGTTGACTTTGCTGGCTAAGGTGACTTTAGAAAGTCGACTTAGCCAGTGTAGACGTGGAGTTGCCCTAAGTCGGCTTTAAGTTGACTTAGGGGGCTCCAGGGCTTCCCCACTGCCCTCCCTGCCAGGGTGGCTGGCACAGCCAAAGCCTGGTGTGCCCCCCCCAAAGGGTAGGGCAGAGCCCTGCCCACATGCCCTACCAGCGTCCCTGTCCCCCTTTGCCCCATTGTACGAAGGTCGACCAATATGGACGCTCTAGGTCGATTTTGTAGGGTCCCCTCTAAATCGACTTAAAATGTGAGTGTGGACCGGCTAAGAAGTGTAGACACAGCCTGAAAGTGCCACAAGGCTCCCTGTTTTGGTTTGCTTCTCTGCTTGTTCCATTTCCATTCAGATGGTTAAATGCAGCTCCCTTCTGCATAGTAAAGTTTCAAAGTTGTGTTAAATCATTTTAAAATTAGTTGTAAACGTTGGAAAGGACAACCATCACATTTTGTTCAGAGTTCCGAGCATTTCAGAGATACAAACAACCTTTATTCATGTGGTGTTTGCAATTCTGATGGTCTACTGTAGCTGGTTCCAGCTGAGTTCTGTAGCAAATGGAGGGAGTTTGATGGTTTTCTTCTCACTGAGAGAGAGAGAGAGCTGATAGCAGCAGACCATGTCTATACAGGAAATTTACTAAAAGTTTCTTCTTCATTGTTAGTCAGCTTCAGCTAAATGACTGGGGATTTTCAGGGTATGGTTCCCTGGTGTAGATCTGGTTATAAGGAGGGACCAGAAGAGGGGGAGTGTTGAACTAAATCTCTCAAAAGGAAAGAAAGAACTATTGATTTCTATAATACAGGGATATACAAAGAACTTCTGGCTACTGGGTATCAGGAAGCAGAAACCCCTCAGCCTTTTCAGTCTGCTGGACAACACACAGGCATCCAGCTCAGCGGCAGCTTTCTCTCCAGATGGCCATTGCTGCAACAGCCCAGACTCCAGCATCTTGACATCATGCATCCAGGAAGAGGATTAGTAACCCTACCTGCACCTTGAGTAAGGAGGAGACACTTAATTGTAAACAGGGGACGATATGGAGACTCAATAGTCCCTCTGAATCACAATCAGACTCAAGATTGTGACCTAAATACTGGCAAAGGGAAGATCTGGCAACAAGTGGCAAAGTAAGAATCCGGTGAAATACTGAAACTTGATTCTAATAATTTCTGTAACATTGCTTTCATGATGAAAAGGAAAATTTCTAGTCAAGATTAAAAAAAAAAAAGGCATCTACTCTTAAATTCATACTTAGGCACCTAAACACGTGGTCGGACTTTCAAAAGTGCAGGTTTCCCCAAATGTCACTATCAAATAAAATGATAATTAATAAATAGGAGGCAGCAAGATCTATGGCTTAGGTCACAATAATGAATCTGAGCAGGCCTTATTTCTACTCCCTGTGCTACTGGTGAACCATGGTGTGATCTGGGACAGGCCACCTCCCTGCACCTATGCTTTCCAGTCTATAAAATGGAGATAATATATTTACCCCACTTTGAGATCTTTGGATGAGAAGAGTTATGGAAGTACCAAATACTATTGGTTATTATTTCACTGGAATACTTAGTACTTCCATAGCACATTTCCTCCACAGATCTCAATGTGATTCACAAATATCATCCCTCACCCCTGTAAAGTAATAGCTACCTATAACTATTTTACAGAGGGGAAAACTGAAGCACCAAATTGCGCTGTGATTTTTCTCCATGTGGGATATTTAAAACCAGACTAAAAAGCCACCAGGAAATACACTGGAGACAGGGAGAAAGACTGGGTGTTTTAACAGAGATGATCTAAGAGGATCTCAGAGTGTCAAACAAAGATTCAGGGGCCATTCCAGGCTCTTCTTTGAAGTTCCATTCCCAAGATAAACTGAGAGCCTGGTTCCAAGAGATCTTTTTTTTTTTTCATATAAGACCAGCCCTCTCTGAGTTTTTAGGCACCTCTCTCTTGGCCTACTTTTTATCAAAGAGGATCCCTTGTTGCACTTCATCACATGAAAGCAGACTTCCATCTGTCACTTCCCCTTCCTGAATAGGAAAATCCTGAGGTCAGTCACCTACAAAAATCAGATTGGGAATTAATCATTTTCCCCATCCATAAAATAGGGATAAAAATGCTTCCTTGCCTCACTGGGGTGTTGTGAGATTACATTAATTAATGTCATGAGATGCTTATTTTCTGTGGTGATAAGCACCATGGAAAGCCTATAAAGAAAATAATAAGAACTGGGTAGGGAATTCTACTGTCCCCATGGCTCTCAACCACTAAATTACTCACCGTTGCATATCGATCAAACCAGTTTATAAACAGTCCCCATTGTTGCATCATAAAAGATCATTACCAGCCTAAAATTCTACTGTTACTTTTTGACTGTCCTCAGGATGTTTACCAAAGCTCTAGCCTGCAGCGGCAGCTCACAAAAAAATGACCCGGAGTCTTCTGTCTTTAGCCGTTGTTTAGTGAAAGAGGGGACACTGCAAGGAGTGCATTCTCTTGCTCCTTCTTCTATAGTTTATTTCTACTACTCTAGAAACCCACCTTCACTCCTTCCCAAGTCAAAGGATAAGTCTACACTAGCAATTTAGGTCAACTTAAGGACCCTTAAGTCGACCTAAATTACTCCATGTCCACATTGGGCTTTCATTAAGTTGACTTATTCCTTAAGTCGACTTAACGACTACTCCTCCTTAGGTCGACTTAAGCCTTAAGTCGACTTAAGGACTGTGTGGACGTCTATGTCCAATATTAAGTCGACTTAATAAAGTCAACTTAAAAGGAGCCACTTTGTTAAGTTGACTTAATGAGGTCGACTTAAAGTCGACCTTATTAAGTCGATTTAACAAAGTCGACTTAACTTTTTCTAGTGTAGACATACCCAAAGGGTTTCTTTTATTGGAGCAAGTGTAGATTCAGTGATGGCAAGGATTTGATCTGTCTTATGAGACATTCAAGACATTCTCATTTATACAGTGGATGCAGCCTCAACCAAAGATTCCAGTTCTGAGACACACTAGGGGTGATGTCCTCCTGTATCCTAATCATAACACATGACACATTGAGAATGAGGCCTTCTCAATTCTGTCTCAGGCAGCTTTATGTTATTTTGAGGCAAAATCTGAAAATGACTGTGGCTATTTCTCAAAATGTCAGAGCAAGCCTCCTGTTGTGGACAAACTCTCACAATGTTTAAGAATCCCTAAGTCCCCATATGGTCTTAGTGACGGATGCTTCCTATGCAGGGTGGAGAACACATCTAGACCAGATGACAACCCAAAACTTATGAGCACTTTCAGAGCAGAGGTTATATAAAACTGCAAATTACATTTGTCTGGCATTCAAGGATTTACGCCCAGACATTCAATGGAGCATGGTTCGTTCGTTCACAAATACCATGGACATTTGTGATTTAGGTTGCCAATGTGAAAGCTTGGCCCAACCTCCTATGCCAAGAGGTAGACCCTCTTTAGAAATGGAGCATTCACCACCTCATCACACCTTTGGCAGCAAATCTTTCGGACAAAGACAATACACTTGCAGACAAATGGAGCAGGAAAAGCAACAGTCAAACAGTCAATAAAGACTTGGTGATCAAGATAGTCTCCATTGACAGAGAGCTCTGACATTCGATTTCTTTGCCACGTTAAAGACCCAAACTTGCAGTCTTGCTTCATCTGATATATCAATCTATTTTTGGGAGTGACGTTACTGCCCATCAATTAGTATTTCAGTACCTTCCAAGTAAAATTAATAGCAATAATGAAGTCCCTAGTAGACTTCAAGGAGTCTCCAGCACTTCTTTTTTGAAGTAAGAAATTTTGCTTTGATAGGATTGTTTATTTTTTAGTTTTATTTATTTACTTTTATTTTGGTTGATTTGTTTTAGGGTTTTTTGGTGGGGAGGTGGGGTGGGTTTTTTTAGTAGAATGTGTCAGTGTTATGATATTCTCATGGTGGAAAGGCCTTTTGAAGAGCATTTTGTAACAATGATCATCAGACTCTGGATTCGCCTAATTTCCTTTGGAAGTTTGTTCCATATTTAGATTCCCTCAATCAAGAATACTTTGTCCCCAGCTCTCACATGCTTCATCTTGGTTTGTGTGCTGTCTAGGTATTTCCTCCAAAACCAACAATCCTCAGGCTGGTTCGAAAAATAAATGAGAGCGCACGGATACTATTGTTAGATCCAAATTAGATTAGACAGTTTTGGTACTCGGAGTTCCTAGACATGGCAGCAGAACTCACAGTGCTTCTTTCTTTTCCAGATTTTTTGCAGCAAGATCAAATCCTTCATCCAGACCCAAAGCCTGTACACCTAACAGCATGGACCATACAGCTAAAAGGATCTTGAAAGATAAAATCTTTTCACAGGAAGTCCAAAAAATACTCTGGAGTTGAGGCCTTTGACTAAAGGGTCCTGTGCAGCAAAATAGGACATTTTTGTGCTGACAGTACAAAGAAATACATTGCCTATATCTGCATGTGCTACAGACATTTTGCATGTCTTTGTTACGCATGAAATCAAGACTGATGTTACATTCCCATAAGAATTCTTTTGTCTCCCATGGCTCATTATCACATTCTAGCACAAGTAGCCTCCGTATTTTTATGTTCTACAGTCAAGAGGTTTTTAAAGGACTGTGATGTTTTTTCCAGCTGTATATGAGGCAGTGCCTTTGTGAGATCTTAGTATTTAACAAACAGAGGGATCCTCTCTCTTGGGACCCATAGGAGATTGTTTCCTTTGTTATCAATTCTGGAAGCCTGCTTTTCTAGTAGCAATAATTCTTCAGCCATAAGAATCAAGGAACTCCAGCATGCTGTCTTTGTCCTCTTCTTGAAGCATAAGGTGGTACTAAGTCCTTGTCCCAGTTCACCCTGCAGTGGTCACTGATTTCTACTCAAGTCAGCAAACCACACTGACTACCCGAGAAGGTCAAGTTACATACTTTAGGGATCCAGAAGACTGTTAGTTATTCCACTAACAGGACAAACCTGATGACTGTTTGTGGCTTAACAAAGGAAAGGCTGTTTCTGCTCAACAACTGTCCAAGCAGATTAAAACCAGTATTCAAACTTGCTTTGAAATAGCAGGTCCTCCATTCTCTGATGGTATCAGAACACATTCAGCCAAGTCTCAGGGAGCCTCTAGGGCACATCTCCATAATGCTCCTATTGTGGAAATAGGTAGAGCTGCTTTCTAGAGCTCAGTCCATATCTTTGTGAAGCATCACTCTGGTGATTTGACCACAAGGTCTCACAGGAGAGCAGTCCTGCAATTACTGTTTAATTAGTCTCTCGAACCCACCTCTGCTGAGAGTTGTTACTATTTGTCAATCTCTTAAGGGTTGGCTTGGGGGGGTTTTGGAGTGAGGGTGGGGAATGGAACATGGAAAGAATCTGTACTATAGTATATGAAAGAGAAATGAAAGTTACTAACATGTAATAGAAGCCTTGGGAAGTGTGCTAATTACCTTCTGATCTTTTGTTGTTGCTTCCCAAAGGAGATCCTATCATTCTTCCCCATGAAGTTTCACGATATTCCCTTAGCTCATCAAGGCTTATAACTATTTCTAAAGGAGAGTAGTGCCACAGACACACAAATAACATTCATTAAGTCATGCAAAAATCTCTAAACACTCTACATGTGTTTGCAATAATTGACACATAGAATCAGAGGAGAGCACCTGGCTCATTAAGTCCAGTTCTTGACTAGCACAAATTATTACATCACATCATCTCTTCCATAAGTTTATGAAGCTCCATCTTAAAACAAATTCGGCTTCTTGCCCTCACTACTCCATTTGGAAAGCTGCTTCCGAATCTTACTCTTCTCGGTTGGAAGCTCTTCCTCCTTTCCAGCTTAAGTTCACTCATGGCCAGTTTGTAGCCATTTGTTCTTACACTAGCATTATCCTCTGACTTAAATAACTCTTCTCCTCTTCTGGTGTTTGCCCCTCCTGGTGTATTTGCAGAGAACAATCATACCCACCCTTCTGAATGCAAATCCAAAGAAACCAAGGTCTGATATTCTCCTCTCACAGGATGGCCTATCCATTCCCCAATGAACAGTAGCCTTTCTCTGAGTGTGTTCCAGTACGAATCGCCTTGCTTGAACTCAGTGGACCAGAATTGTACACAATATTCCAGATGAGGTCTTACCAGTGCCTTCTACAATGGCGTTTTCCCTTAACATATATGGACATTCAAATAAACTTTGATGATCAGGACCACGGATTCCTGTTGAATATTATTCTTCTCTCCCTTTCTTTGGGCTTACCAAAAAGCAATGCTGCAACATAAACAAGTGGGTTAAATATTTTCCAGACAAATCAAATCGCAACCGCTAGTGTTTTGGGCTCAGTGCACAGTTACACTGGGTGGCTGAATTGTAAAGCCTGATAAGTCACCATGGCTGCAATCATCCTCTGTCTCTTAAGCAGGTTCTGATATTATGGTATTTGGATTTCATTGTCCTAATCATGAAAGAAGCTCTAAGCAGTGCAGGGCAGAGGGAAGAAACCAGAAGACCGTGAATGTGAACTTTAATATTTTAATAGATGTAGGTGTAATATATCAATTTTCAAAAGGCTTTTGCCACATTCCCACTTGACATTCACGTAAGCAAATCAGAGAAATGTGGTTTAGATTAAATTCTTATAAGGTAGATACACAACTGGTTGAAAGATCATACTCAAAAAAATAGCTATCATTAGTTCACTGTTAAACTGGGAGGATATATTTAGTGGAGTCCCACAAGAGTCAATCCTGGGTCTGGTATTATTCAATATTTTTATTAATGACTTGAATAAGGCAGCGGAGAGTATGTTTACAAAATCTGCAGATGATGCTAAGCTAGAGGGGTTGCGAGCACTTTGGAGGATAGGATTAGAATTCAAAACAACCTTGACAAATTAGAGAACTAATCTGAAATAAACAAGATGAAATTTAATAAGATAAGTGAAAAGCACTTCACTTAGGAAGGAAAAAATGTACAACTGCAAAATGGGGAATAACTGGCTAGGAGGTAATACTGCTAAAGAGGATCTGGGGGTTACAGTGGATCATAAACTGAATGAGTCAGCACTGTGATGCAACTGTGAAAAGGCTAATATTCTGGGGCGCATTGATAAGAGTGCCATATAGTTATCTCACTCTACTCTGCATTGGTGAGACCTCAGATGGAGTTCTGAGCAACACATTGTAGGAAACTCTGGTCAAACTGGAAAGAATACAGAGGCTAAACAGTTTAGAAAACCTGATCTATGAGGAAAGGCTAAAGAACTGTTCATGTTTAGTGTTGAAAAAGAAAACTGAGGCGGGACCTGATAATTCTTCACATATATTAAGGATTGCTATAAAGAGGAAGGCGATGACTTGTTCTCCACGTCCACTGAAAGTAGGATAAAAATTAATGGATTTAATCTGAAGCAGGGGAGATTTTGCTTAGATACTAGAAAAACATTCATTATAAGGGTGTCTCAGCTCTTGACTAGGCTTACAAGAAAAGGTCTGGAATCTCCATCACTGGAGGCTTTTAAAAAAGGTTGGACAAATATTTGTCAGGGATGGTCTAGGTTTAGTCAGTCCTCAGTGCAGGGTGCTGGACTTGCTGATTTCAAGGTCCCTTCTGGTCCCACATTTCTATGACATAAAACTACATCTCTACATTCCTTAATCTTTCTTACAGAACTTCACTGCTGTCACCTTTACTTATGTTTTTACTCTCTCTATATCTATTTTAACATGTAATACTTCTTTCCTCAACCTTCCTCCTACACGAAGCTTAACAGACTATTATTGACATTCCAGTTGGAAGAACAGGCAGTCAGTGCTAATGCAAGCCTCATCCTATCAATTTCCTTCATGATGCGTTACTTCAACTTACTTTTATTACCCACATTTTTAATCATCACCCACTTAAGAGATGCTGACTCTTCTTTACTTCTATTGCTACCCTCAAGGCCCTCTTTTGTATCTAGTATTTCCTGTATAGTCATGTGCACATCTACACCCTCTCTTTGATTTTCAGGTTAGTGCCCTCCTAACATATCCAATGAGTGGTTGGTTTCCACATCACTCCACCCAGAGCCTCTGCTCCTCCAGTGACTCACTCTAAAATTCATTTCTCTCCACAATGCCTTCATCTGTTGTCTTGTGTCTTCTGCTCACAACCTTGATTGGTCCTGAATTGTGTCAGGTACTGAAAAAGTCTTAACACAGCACCACAAAAGATTAACACAAATCTGCTTTTTTCCCTCCTAGAAAGCTATTAAGGAGAAGGACAAGTTGGTCAAACATCTGACAGGGATGGCGTAGGTACACTTGGTTCTGCCATAGTGCAGGGAGCTGGACTTGATGACCTCTCCAGGTCCATTCCAGGTCTACACATCTGAGAATCTGAGTAGCTTGTTCCCCACTCTCTTCCCTCACTGTTTGAGTCCACACTGGCTTCTGGTTAAGTGGAAGGATCTGAGGGGGGCGAGGGGGGAGGCAAAGCAATATTCCATAGGTCAAGACAAACTAATTCTGGTAAAACGTTAGGGAATCACAAATTCTTGATGTAAAGAGCAGGCACAACCCAACAATGGACATCTACTCAAGGATTCCAGAAATTAGGTTTTCTTTATGACACTCACTACTGAGTCTGAGAGATTTGATTTAAGTGACTTTTACTAACCTAGGAACAACAGTTTTCTAGATTTATTCATTGAGAGAAGTACTTCTTTAGTTTCAAACTTTATGATAGAGGTGTTGAGCTAAAGAGAAGGAGTTCAGGGTTTCTTTGAGATTGTTATGTTATTACAAAGGGGCTTTGGTAAGAATTTGTTTGTGACAGCAGGTAGAGAATCCTGGTTTTGATAAAGTGTGTGCGCATAGCAGAAAAGCATAAAAAATTGAGGACAGCCATGAGAAGTGTGGAGGAATGAGGTAAGAATAGAGAGCAGCAGGTATCTTTGAAAGGAACAAACTGAAGTGTGTGGAGCTCAGTTGCCGTGGGGGAAAAGGTAACAAAAACCAAACCAATGTGACGTTTTAGTCTGGGAGTACGACGTGAAGAGGTCTCGTTCTCCTACTGAAGTTTCTGTCTCAAGACGCTACCATCCTGGCTCCAGCCTTGCTTTCGAACTGTTCCTCCTTCACTCCGAAGTCTCTCTCCACTCTGGGCTGAACCAGCTAGAAGAGCAGGTAGAATCCAAAAAGTGCAAAAGGAGCTTAGTTAAATTTCCCCTCTCCCACTTCCACCTGAGCAGTTCTTTCTGTGCTGTGCATCCTGAGACATGACGTGTAAAACTAGTCCTTATTACTGGTGTCTTGAGTTCCCGACTGACTCCCTCCTTGAAGTAATACTAGTCTCTGCAGCTTTTATGTGTCATGAGCTTTCTTTTTAGATAGGTTTCCCTTGTGAATGCTAAAATGAACAAATAAAAATATATTTTTTTTAAACCCACAGCTGAAGATAAGGCACAAAACACAGAATCATACATAAGAGATCAGCTCAGACTAGATGATCATATTGGTCCCTTCTGACCTTAGAATCTACGATATGGAAAATCCCTGTTAGGTCATCTTGTCCGCCCTCTTACCCCGAGGAATCACAGTGGTGGTGCTAAATAAATGATAAAAAGGAAAAGAAGAGTTCATTCCAGGCCCCACAGTAGACCACAGCCAAAACAGAAAAATGAAAATGTGTTTATCTGGGATGTCAAGGGAAGTCACGACTGGGTTCCATCTATTGGAGAATTACTCTTACAATCAATTCAGCAATTTGTGGGTGAGTTATTTCATATGCAACACTGGTTTGATTAAACATAGCCATAATGAGACGGGATGTACGGGAAGTATCCAGCCAAGTATGCAAACTAGCTTTCTCAGCCTAGAATAAAGTCTTCCTAACCAATAATTTCATGCTTTTATCTGTAAGATCATTAATACAGATACCAAAACAATGCCAGCTCAATGTGGTGTCAAAGGCTCTGACAACCTCTAATTGATAATAAATAATTCAATTTCTAGCTCAGTCCAAAACAGCTGAATCTTGGGACATGATCCAAATAAATGATTAAAAAGAACTTTGAATGTAATTATATCTAACAAAATTGGGGATATTACCCAGATGAAATTTACATCTATTCAGAGCGACATAATCTCAGTGTAGAAAAGCACATTGGCAAGTCTTTATGCTTACGAGAAAATGAAATGTTCTTTAGTCTAGCAATGGCATAGACTCACTTGTTATCTGACAGCTGTATGCCAGCATCTCCAAAGCCAATCTTACTTCCTAAAGTGGTATTCTTTCCCATAAGCATCCTAGAAAATTTGGACACACATTCCACCTGTGTAGCATCACACGAATTAGACTTTTAGCATATAGAGGCAGAACTCAATCTTCCTTCTGGTATGACTGACAACTCACCAAAATTGCCTAAAGATCCTGGCAGTAAACAAAGACAAAGCATGTATCGCAAGGAAAATGACTGTCAGTACAACCCTAAAAATAAAAAATACAGTATTCCAGAGCCAAACCGGGCATCCCCAGTAAGAGTAATCAAATGCTACAGAAAGAGAAAAATCTATAATTGCATTATAGCAGAGTCCCAGCTTTCCTAAAGTTAAGGTTAAGACCAGCTTTCTGTTTAAAGCTCACTTTCCTTGGTGCTTTAAAATTCACATGGTAATTGAAATGGCCCTGAAATTTGCTGTGCCTTGTAAGGATGCAAGGTTTGCAGTAATACAAGTTTGGGGCCATATGAACAGGCATTCCTGAGATACAAGCCACTCACCAAAAAACCCCCCACCTCCCACAGCAGCTTTTCTTAAAGTTTACTTGCTTTGAGTATGATATTTTGTACCCAGAAACAGCTCAAACCAGGGCTCAGTTCCTTACATCAGGATCTCAAATGTTTGAGAGGTTTCCCAAGAAAGAACATGACACCCAGTAACCCTCTGGGGGACATCAAATTACGTTAGTAGCCGAAGAGATGGGTTCTCCAGTTAGAAGTTGCAGCACTGCTTGCCTAAGATCATGTGCCAAATTCCACTGTACATGGGCAGAGAAAGAGTAGAGTGTGACTATGGAAAAGCAGTTTAATTAATGTGGTGGCTGTACATCTGTTAATTCTGTAGCATAGACTTGCCCTTAGTGAAGTAAGCCTGACAACTTCCTTGAGCAGTGTTACATTCCATTTTTTACAGAGGTGGAGCCAAGGCACAAAAGATTAAGTAAGATCAAAAATCTCACACAGTCAGTGGACGATATTACAAAACAAATAAGAAGTCTGGTGGCACTTTTAAAGATTAACAAATGTATTTATCCGGAGGGGTAGCTGTGTTAGTCTGTGTACAGAAAAAACAACAGGAGTCCTGTGGCACCTTAAAGACTAACAGATTTCTTTGGGCGTGAGCTTTCATGGGCTCCAACCCACTTCGTCAGATGCATGCCATGGAAACTACGGTTGAGAGGTGTAAATACACATGCCAGGGTGAAGGATGTCAGTTGGGACAGCAGAAATAGACAACCCCACCTATCAAAACAAGCCCAGCCCACTGAAAACAAGCCCACAAATACAAGCAGAAAAGAACTGTGTGTTGTCACCGTGTGATGTGTGTGGGATGTGACGGTGGGGAGCAGGACCTGAAAAGCACGCCACGCCCACTGGTTGCCCAAATTGGGCTCGTTATAAACTGGATTGAGCGTGTCCAGAAGCTCATAGAATGGCCAAAGGAAGCTCAAAAACAAACATGAACCGCCCATGGAATTTTATAGGTGGGTGGGTTTTTCGAAGAGGCCCAAATTGACTTATTATAGGCCCACCTGTGAGCAGGGACAATTACTTTCTGTAATGTATTAACCATTCCAAGTCCCTTTTCAGACCCAGTCTGATGTGTCACGTTAGCAAATCAGTTCCAGCTCTGCAGTTTCACGCTGAAGTCTGCTTTTGAAGTTTTTCAGTTGGAGTCTGGCAACTTTCAAGTCTGCTACTGAGTGTCCAGGGAGATTGAAGTGTTCTCCTATTGGTTTATGGATGTTGCCATTTCTGATGTTTGATTTGTGTCCATTTATTCTTTGGTGAAAGGACAGTCCAGTTTGGCCAATGTACATGGCCGAGGGGCATTGCTGGCACATGACAGCATATACCACATTAGTGGATGTGCAGGTGAGTGAGCTCCTGATGGTGTGGCTGATGTGGCTGGGACCTGTGATGGTACCACTGGAATCGATGTGTGGACAGAGTTGGCAATGAGCTTTGTTCCAGGGATAGGTCCCTGGATTCGTATTCTTGTTGTATGGTGATCGCTTGCTGGTGCGTATTTGCTTCAGGTTGGGGGGGCTGTCTGTAAGCAAGCATAGGGCTGCCTCCCACGGCTTGAGAGTGTGTGGGATCATCTTCTAGGATAGGCTGTTGATTTTTGATGATATGCTGGAGGGATTTTAGCTGGGGCTGTAAGTGATGGCCAGCGGTGTTCTGTTGTTTTCTTTGTCGGGTCTGTCCTGTAGCAGGTGACTCCTGCGTACTCGTCTGGCTCTGTCAATCTGTTTTTTCACTTCCCCAGGTGGGTACTGTAGTTTTAGGAATGTTTGCTAGAGAACTTGTAGGTGTTTGTCTCTGTCTGAGGGATCAGAGCAGATCCGGTTGTATCTTAAGGCTCAGTTACAGATAATGGATCGTGTAAGGTGTCCAGGGTGGAAGCTGGAGGCATGTAGGTATGTATTGAGGTCGGTTGCTTTTTGGTAAACTTATTTATTGCATGAGCTTTTGTGGGAGAAAATCCCACTTTGTCAGACGCTTGAAGAACCCTCGATTTTCTCCCACGGAAGCTCATGCAATAAATAAATCTGTTAGTCTTTAAAAGTGTTGCCAGACTCCTTGTTTGTTTTGGTGACTTAGACTAACACGGCTCCCCTCTGGAACTTGTCACCATGCTGGCCAGTGGAAGACACTGACAGCTAGTCCAGCATTCCAGCCACCACACACGTCTCCTTTCCAGAAGCTCAAAACCACCGTGCATCTGTTTGTATAACTTCACAGAGACCATTAACACCTTATGACACTGAGGCCACAGGTCAAATCTGAATTCTTATTGGAAACCATAGACATTGACCTTTCCAATGACTTGTGATACAAACAGTCGTTCAGAATCTCCAAATGACAGGCCCGTGCTTTAAACCACTGAATTGCAGGCTGTACTATCTGGACGCAGGTTGTAACTCAGTGCAAATGTTCCATGCTAAAGAGCACCCTGCCGGCAGCAAAATGAGCTACTCCGTCCATCAGGGAGCCAACCTCATAACCTGAGCTCAGGTCCCACACCCCCAGGCTGGCAGTGCTGCAGAAACTGCATGCTTGGGTCTTGGGAAAAGAGCACCTCCCCTCACCCTTAGTGACCTTTTCTGATGGACAAAGAGAGCAGCACTTGAGACTTATTCAAACCTCCTGTATTTGAAGGAAGCTCACCATTGGACAGGATCTCTGAGGGGAAAGTAGAAAGGGATGAAAGAGAGGAGTAGGGAAGGTTCTCTAAAGGCTCCCAAACGGGCTGGAAGTACTTCCTCACGGAAAAAATACAAGTTATAATATTGATTATAAAACAAGATGGCAGCATCTGGAACATCAATGTCCCTGTCTTTCTTTTCGTTCCCCTCAGCAGCAGCAGCAACTCCAGATCTGTGGTGGCTCCATTTCCTGTCTAGACATTGCAGCACATAACAGTCGTGATCATGGTGGTCATCACAGGTAGCATACGATGAGAAAGGGAAGAGACTGAAGTCCAATCTTATTCAGAGAGGGGTGAGTAGATTACTCTGGCATTGCTGAATGGAGACCCAGGGTCTGTGCTGCTAGGGTGAACTCAGTTTAATAGGCTGCTATTTACAGGCTTAGACTGATTTACAGGTGTTTGCCTTGAAATATGACTACCCCGTGTCATCACCACTAATCTTTTCTCTAATGAGCCACCTCCCCCTCTGAAATCCTCCCACTCTGACAGGTTCCTATATTTGGAGTAGAAAACCTCCCTTCCGCACTGAACACGAAGAGCTCCCCCTAAATCTTTTCACCACGCTATTTACACAAATAATGTGTTAGCATGTCTGTTGAACGCTGTGCTACTCCGTTTTTTTATAACAACATCACAGCAAATCTGCATCTGCCTAACAGCAACAGAACTCAGATCCTTCTGATCTACAAGCTGTGAGCTAAAGGAGAACCTCTGATAGCACCATAAAGCTAGGACATGCAGTTGAGCTGTTCTGCTTCCATCCAGTAGTAGATGGAAGTCACTCTCTTTCTCACTCACACACTATTATTTACTGTTTGTATTGCTCTGTCAGTGTGCAAAGCACATGAAGACAAGATCTCCAGCCTAAACAACTTAAATATAATTATATTGCATTTTTCATCCAAGGATCATTTTACAAAAGTGGATAAATACCACACAGCTACTGATTTCTACCCCCTCGCCAGTTCTTTAGCTTGCATGAAATCCCGTGGAAAGGACACGTGGTAGATATACAGAAGTAAGGCACAGCTTTCGGGAGCCACTGAGGACCTTGGTTTCTATAACCTACTGACTCAGACACGAGTCTGGATCACCCGTTTCTTATCCAGAGTGTCCAGGAGACTCCCTGAAAGTGCCATCATTTCACAAACAGTCAAAGAAACCAAACCAAGCAAAACTAGACACACCCCAAACCAGAACTAGAGAGCTGGACAAAGCCTGCAGGAAATGAGAGGAGGTCAGCACCCGAAAGAAATGAGAAAATTCATCCCTGTGCCACTGTAAGTAAGCAACCCTGAAGTTCATGACACTACAGGAAAGATCCAAGCCAGAAGTCGGCTGTTTACACCTCCAGCAAGTGACTCTCCTGATGAGGCAGGGACTCCATTTACTACAGTATTATAATCCTCATATGCCACAGCCTCAGCCTTCACGCTGGCTTTCCGATCTTTAGCCTTATTAACAATGATTTTGTTGTGTGCATGTGTGCAGACCAACTCACAGCAAACTTTCCAGCTATTTCTGTAGACCCTATTTCTCTACTTAACCCTGCCCTACTGGGTAAGAAGCAATATATTTGTCTTTCCCCCCATATCTGCCTCTTTGTACCTTCTCTTGCTTCCCTGTAGCCTGTTACTCTCTGCCCCCATTCTCTGTTGCGCCTGCCTTCCTCACCTCACTCCTCCCACTAATTCCTGCTTCTCTTTCCACCCTGTCCCTGTATTGCAGTTGCTTGTTATTGGTTACTCAAAATCCCTAGCAATTTAGGTCACAACAAGCCTGGTAAATCTAATGTGTTTTATTTCACATGAAAAAAGTGCGAAATTGAAAACCACCTTATTCTTCTCAAGTGAAATACTGCATCCTATTAATTCAGGTGCATAAATAACAATCTCTAGTGCAGCATCAAGGGCTCTGCTATGTGATTAAACCTGCCTCCCTGACCTGTAATTAGAAACTTTACCCCTGAAAGGCAGTCTGCAGAGAGAAAAGGAGAGAGGGAACCAGCTCTCATACCCAACAATTTTGTTCTTAATCAGTCATTCAGGGTTTTTGAAAGTTGAGATGGATTTCCATCTGCTAACATTAAGCACCAAAAAGGAAGCTGAATCTGTGTTCTCACTGTAGAATAGAAAAGAATAGAACTCAGGGACTGGAACTGGCAAAAGAAGCCTCTGTTTTCAATAATCAAGAATCCAGCTCAGCATTTCTCTTTGTCTTCTGCCTGTCCCTTTGCAGATAGAACCCAACATCTACCACCTCTTCTGCATGCATAGATGTCTGACAGGTCTTGGAGTGCTGCACCAGTTCCCATGAATTAAGGGGACACATATCTGAATTCTAAAGTCAGAAGAAAAACTCAAAATTTCATGCTCCACTTATGTCAACAGGACCAGCCCCTGAGCTCCTAGAAAATGCTGATGTTCATTAATAAGGTAACCTTATGAAGATCAGGTTGCCTTAGGCCATGCAAGTAGTAAGAATAAACCTTTTCCATAGGTGACTTATTTCAAGAAGAATTCACATTTTTAACAAGATATTGTGACCCAGCAGGAGAGGAAACTGTGGGAGTACAACAGGAAATATTATCTTATCTTTCAGAGACACCCAGCCAAACTACTGGCCTCAGACAAGGAGGTTTCTGTTTTAGGATTTAATGACTGAGGTTCCTTAGTTCTAGGGATTTCAACTCTGAGGCTACATCTCCACTACCACTTATATAAGTGTAATTTATGTTGCTCAGGGATGTGAATAAGTCACGCCCAAGCAACCTCTGTTACACAGAGCCAAGCGGTGCTATGGACAGTGCTACGCCAGCTAGTGCCACTCATTGGGGACGGATCAAATCGAGGGAAGAGTTCTCTTCTGGCAGCTAGCAAGCTCAGAACCACTGTAAGCTCTGCAGTGCAGGTGAGCCATGGCCAGCCCACCAATCAGATTTTAAACAATTCATCCTGCATTTTTATCAGCCTCTCTTTTGCTTGTGACACAAGACTTGTGTCCACCCACATCAAGTGCAGGCCCTGCCAAAATATCAGTACCGGTTACGCCTCTGCTCCAGAGTAGCCACAGCCTGAAAAATTTTGGGATTATCCCGCCCTTTGATCACACCTGCATAAAAATGATTGGCTTTGATTGGTGAGAGCATAGTTTTGAGCCGTCATAGCCACACAATGAGTCCCTCCATTGCCTTGCACAGGAAGCACAAGGTGTAATTGCACCTCTAGACCTATTGCTCACAAACAGAGAAGAATTGATCGGGGAAGTAGAAGTAAATGGCAACCTGGGCAGCAGCGACCATGAGATGGTAGAGTTCAGGATCCTGATCAATGGAAGGAAGGAAAGAAGCAGAACACACACCCTGGACTTCAGAAAAGCAGATTTTGGCTCCCTTAGGGAGCTGATGGGCAGGGTCCCATGGGAGGCTGATCTGAAGAGGAAAGGTGTCCAAGACAGCTGGCTGTATTTTAAAGAAACCCTGTTAAAGGCACAGGAAGATAACATTCCGATGTGCAGAAAGAACAGCAAATGTGGACGGCGACCAGCGTGGCTTAGCAGGGAACTCTGCGGGGAGCTGAAACATAAAAGGGAAGCTTACAAGAAGTGGAAGCTTGGACAGATGACAAGGGAGGCATATAAAGATATTGCTCGGGACTGCAGGGATCAAATCAGAAAGGCCAAAGGACAATTGGAGTTGCAGCTAGCAAGAGATGTGAAGGATAACAGAAAGGGGTTCTATAAGTATATCAGCAACAAGAAAAGGATCAGAGGTGGTGTAGGTCCCTTACTGAATGGGGCAGGCATCCTCGTGGAGGACGATGCGGAAAAGGCTGAAGTACTCAATACTTTTTTTACTTCAGTCTTCACAGGGCGGGCCAGCTCCCAGGCTACTACACGGGGTAACGCGGACTGGAGAGAAGAGTGGCCCTCGGTGATGGAAAGTCAGGTTAGGGAACACTTAATGAAACTGGATGTGCACAAGTCCATGGGGCCGGATGAACTGCATCCGAGGGTGCTGAGGGAGTTGGGGGAAGTGATTGCAGAGCCGCTGGCCATTATCTTTGAGAACTCGTGGCGAACGGGGGTGGTCCCGGAGGATTGGAAAAAGGCAAATATAGTACCTATCTTTAAGAAAGGGAAAAAGGAGGATCTGGGGAACTACAGACCGGTCAGCCTGACCTCAATCCCTGGGAAAATCATGGAGCAGGTCCTCAAGGAATCCATCCTGAAACACTTGGAGGAAAATAGAGTGATCAGGAACAGTCAACATGGATTCACCAAGGACAAATCGTGCCTGACCAACCTGATTGCCTCTATGATGAGATGACTGGATTTGTGGATGCGGGAAGAGCTGTTGACGTGATATACCTTGACTTTAGCAAGGCTTTTGATACGGTTTCCCACAGCATTCTCGTCGGCAAGTTAAGGAAGTATGGGTTGGACGAGTGGACCTTAAGGTGGATCGAAAACTGGTTAGATCAATGGGCTCAGCGGGTAGGAATCAATGGCTCGATGTCTGGTTGGCAACTGGTAACGAGTGGAGTGCCCCAGGGGTCGGTCCTGGGGCCGGTTCTATTCAACATCTTCATTAATGATCTTGATGATGGAATAGACTGCGTGCTTAGTAAGTTTGCGGATGACACCAAGTTGGGGGGAATGGTAGATACTCTGGAGGGCAGGGACAGGATCCAGAGAGACTCGGACAAATTGGAACACTGGGCCGAAAGAAACCTCATGAGGTTCAACAAAGACAAGTGCAAAGTCCTGCACTTAGGACGGAAAAATCCCATGCACTGCTACAGGCTGGGGACCGATCAGCTAAGTAGCAGCGCTGTAGAAAAGGACCTGGGGGTTATGGTGGACGGGAAGATGAATATGAGCCAACAGTGTGCCCTTGTTGCCAAAAAGGCCAATGGCATATTAGGCTGCATCAGTAGGAGTGTTGCCAGCAGATCGAGGGATGTGATAATTCCCCTCTATTCGACACTGGTGAGGCCGCATCTGGAATACTGTGTCCAGTTTTGGGCTCCCCACTACAGAAAGGATGTGGACAAATTAGAAAGAGTCCAGCGGAGGGCAACAAAAATGATTAGGGGGCTGGGGCACATGACTTATGAGGAGAGACTGAAGGAACTAGGCTTATTTAGTCTGCAGAAGAGAAGACTGAGGGGAGATTTGATAGCAACCTTCAACTACTTGAAGGGTTGCTCCAAAGAGGAGGGAGCTAGGCTGTTCTCGAGGGTAACAGAGGACAGAACAAGGAGCAATGGTTTCAAATTACAGCTGGGGAGGTCAAGGTTGGATATTAGGAAAAACTTTCTCACTAGGAGGGTGGTGAAGCATTGGAATGGGCTATCTAGGGAGGTGGTAGAATCTTCATCTTTGGAGATATTTAAGGCTCGGTTAGACAAAACCCTGGCTGGGGTGATTTAGGGGGAGTGGTCCTGCTTTTTAGCAGGGGTTGGACTAGATGACCTCGTGAGGTCCCTTCCAACCCTATTATTCTATGATTCTATGATTCTAATGTAAGCATAAAGGTGAAATAAAATTATAGGAAAACAGAACCCTTCCCTAATCCTGGAAGAAGGGTCTCAACTCCACCTCCCTTTATCTGCATTATCTGCATCTGGGTTCAGGCACCTAATGACCTGAGCAATTTCAGATCATAAGCGTCTTTAACATTTTTAATAGGGCAGATTTTTTTTTAAGTAATCTTATGTATTAGTAATGTGGTAAAGCCCAGGTTTACCATCCTGCTGTCAGAACATAAATCTGAGCGAAATTACTTTGGATTAGATACTGCAGCAAAAAGAACTTGGTGGAAACACCGCGACAAGTTTTATGAACTTCTTAAAGAAACAGTACTTCGAGATTATTTTAAAATGAGTAGCATGTATTACTACTAGGAAAATAAAAATTGTAGTTGTTATTTTAAGCATCGATTAAACAGAATGGGCTAGATTCTTCTCTTAAACCAGAGTATATGAAGTCAGTTGTGATATGGACGTAGCACCGCTTGGCTCTGTGTAACGGAGGTTGCTTGGGCGTGACTTATTCACATCCCTGAGCAACATAAATTACACTGGTGTCCCTGAGATTAGAATATAGTTCATCACTTTCAGCTAAACCACATTTGCAACTCACTGAGTGGTCAGGGCTTAAAAAAAGACTGACCTTGCAATAACCCCTTATGTTAATGTCTGCCTTCTCTTCGTGTGACCCCAGAAAGGATGTCCGAGCCTCAGACCTGAATGCAGGGGAACCAGATCAAATCCGCCCCACAGAGCTCTCGCGTACCTTTGGCTCCCCTCATCTTTAAAGTGTGAACAGCGACCCTCTATTAAAAAGAGAAGGGCGCTGTTTAACTCAATGGATCGTCGCCTTGTGTGCATTCGGAGTAAATTTGCTGCCAGTAAGGAGAAGAACAAACATTTTACTCCTACTTTACTCCTGTTAACACAGAGACAGCTACATGGAGGGATTAACATCATTTTTCAGATCAGGTTCTCCAATGAGTACCAGCAGAAAGTGTTTGGTACTTGGCTATCAGACATCACATTTGTGCCTCACACAACACCCCCCCCTCCGCCCCCAAGGGCAGGAGGCGTTTCAGCCCCACCTGCCCTGGGGAGGGGGGATGTGAGGCTGGGGAGATGGAAATCTCTTCCCCTCCCCGCAGTTACCCAGTGTGCAGCCCGGCTCCGGCTGGGACAGGGCAGGCTCACCACCACCACCCATCCCTGCCTGGCGTCGCTCTGACAGCGGCTCTGGGTTGGGTATCAAATACCTTCCTCGGCCTCGAACACGGACAGGCCTCAAGGTTTACTCCAGGGGCGTCGCTGGCGCTGAGCACAGGGGGCACGAGCCCAGGGTGTCCCAGCCAGTGCCCGAGTCCCAAGCCAGCAACCCAGGCGCAAAGAGGTGCGCCGGCTCCTTAAGTCTCCTGCTCTGCAGCATGTAGCTGAGGCATGTGGTGCAGAGCAGGAGAACAGGTGGGAAAGTTAAATCCCTCCTCTCAGGTAGGTGGGGGGCAGCAGCTGCCCTGGGTCAGGACCCGCAGTGCTGGCCCCAACCTGGGTGGGGGGGATGAGGTTGATTACAGTATCTGGCCCCAGCCGGGGACCGGCGGTGCTGAAGGCAGGAGCTGGCCCAGGGCCCAGGACCTGGGACTGGCGGGTCCAAATGCAGGAGCCAGCCCGGGGCTGCCAGGCAGTGGTGGCAGCAGAGGCCGGGGTCCAGATCCAGCCTGGAAACCAGGAGCGGGCGCCAGGGACCGTCAGGGTCCAAATCTGGCCTGGGAGCTGGGGCCAGCGATGGGGGCTGGATTAGCCCAGGGCCAGAGGCAGCAGGGGCCGGATCCAGCCTGGGGCCGGTGGCAGCTGCAGGAGCTGGTGGCCAGATCCAGCCCAGGAACCAGGCCACTGGCAGCAGGGGCAGGGAGCACGGTAGGGGGTGTGGTGCTGGGCAGCTGGCAGGGTGTGTGAGCCACGGGCTGTGCAGGGTGTGCTGGTATGCATGTGAGCCTTTGGGAGAAGTTTTCAGTGTGTTTTTTGAAAGGTTAGATGCTCATGAGTACCTGAGTACCACTTCTGTTAATCCCTGGCTAAATGATAAGGAGAGCAATGAGACTGTGAGCTGAATTCCAAATTCAGAGTCAAATTCTTTTCTCAAGTTCTCCTGTACAAGCAATGGGAGAATTGGCCTGAAGAGTCTTTACTGCTGCAGGAAACGCACAAGCAGGAAAGAGCTCAGGTTGATTTTCAGATCTGAGAGTGTCTTTGCAGGTTATTTAAAAAGCATGCTTATGAACTGAATGCATTGTCTCTAAAGCCATTGAGAGACGAACATGGAACTCCACGGTGCTGTTTTTCTTTATAGTCACTTTTCAGTGCATTTTAATTTGGAGGTGCAGCTAGTGGAACCTACAGGTCCCAGCATGCCATGTTTCCTCTTGTACTACTAAGCAAAGAGGTTTGCAAGTCTCATGGAATTTAATCAGAAAAACCTCATACAAATCTCCTTTCTCACAAGTTCACAGGAGGAGTTCTAACCTTCAATTACCACTTAAAGGAATAATTTCCCAACAGGACTAGTTATGATCTCATTCTTCCAATTCAAGATTAGTAGGATGGAATTAAATTTTTATTTTAAAATAATAACTTCAAGGTCAGCCTCTGTAGAGCTCCGAACACGCGATGAGTTGCAAACTTGGTTTAGCTGAAGTTGATGAATTGGAACTTGGGCTCTATTCTGCTCTCAGTGACACCAGTGTAATTTTGGAGTATCACAACTGACTTCCTATACTCCGGTTTAAGAAAAGAATCTAGCCCATTCTGTTTAATTGATGCTTACAGTGACTGCCACAATTTACAGAAGAGTTTAGTTCCATTTAAACACCTACATAATGGCTAGTTGAACAAAGAAGCTCAGCACTCAACATACACCCAAAGAGCTGAGCTCTGAGTTGGAACTGTCACCCATTCTAATTCTAGTGCCTTCAGTGGTGTTAATCCTAATTTACGCTGGTGAGAGATCAGAATCAGGCCTCCAGAGTCTAAAATACATCCATGAAAGCCATGAACTGCACACTCAGGGCTACTTCCTTCCTTCTTTCCCCCTGATGTGGCACACCAGGGGAAAAGGGCAGGGGAATTGGAGTAGTGCATGCTTACATGCCTTTAGGGCCACATCCTGCTCCCATTGTAGTCAACAGAAGCTCTGCCATTGTCTCCAGTGGGATGAGGATGGGGCACTCTCCACGCTGTATTACAGTGTGAGGTCAGAACAAAAGCCTTCGTGATTCTATAGGAATAAAAACATGAGCAAACACAAGGATAGAAAATGACCAGAGGGGTTAGTAAGCTGAAAGGAGGACCAAAGTCCTGGTCATGAATATGGAGGAAACCACTTCAGGGCATTATAATCTACTTCCCAGTCTCCCCAACAGCCCGCAAAACACATTTGAAAATCAGAGTAATTTTCTAATTCCAACAAGACCGTCACTATACAGCCTTCTAGGGTTTTTTGGATCTTTCTAACTCAACAGAAACAAATATAAACCAAATTCAGCCTAATATAAAAAAAACCATTTGGCCATTTCTTGAACATCTCGTCAGATGGTATTGACCAGTCTTCAGCCCAATGAAGAGGAGTGGTAACAGGCATATTAATGCCAAAGGCATTGAATACAGCCATCTGAAGTGGAAATCCATCAGCTTCCTGCAACAACTCGCACAGATACAAACAGACATCATCTTTCTCTCCAAATGCAAAGAATTGGACATCAGACCTAACAGAGTGAAGATAAAGAATCCACTACAATCGACATATTACACAGACGACAGTGAGATATTGTGCCACATACTCTTACAGAAACTAAGAAACCACCTGACCAGCATCCTGTACAGCAGGCATATTAACATATCCTTAACTACGGCTGCACTGCGGAGATTCACTATAATGCAATGCTATTGGCATGAACTCCCCTTCCTTGCTTTCTGGCATATAGGTCAGCCCAAGTCCCAACTAGGGGGGAGGAGCAAGACATCAGCTCAGGCAGCAGGTGTGAACCATCCTTCAAAACAGGATCTTGTCAAATTAGCAGGGGAAGATTAACCCTTTGGGAGGGGGTCAGACTAGATGATCATATCGGTCCCTTCTGACCTTACAGTCTATGAGTCTATCTTATTGAGTTATTACAGGAAAAGTCAAAAAGAGGCACAGATGGGAAAGAAAATGGCCTGGGATGAGTACCCCAAGAGAAGGTGACAAAACAAGATGACTCTGCCCCATGGAAGAGAACACGGACAGGGATACTGGGCAGTGCAAAAGTGACGCCCAGTGATCAGGACGTTGTCACATTTCTCAAAGAGTGGATGGAGCAGTTGCCAGCACTGAATTAATGCTGTACAGTAAACAGAAGCTAAGAACATATTTCATAAGTGACTAAATGACTTCAGAGCACAAGTTTCATTGATTTTCAATGGGTTTCTAGGCACTTTCGAAAATCCCACAGTAAGTTACCTGCCCCTATCACACAGGGAGAGATGTTCAAAGGGGCAGTCGAAGTCAGTGGGACTTGACTTGAAAGCCAATGGGAGTTAAGTGCCCAACTGCTATTTGTACCTTTGAAAATCTGGCATTTGAAGCCTGATTTGAATTCTGAGTCACTCGCCAACACCAGCAGACATTGAGCAAACTCTTAGGCCCTGGCCTTATTATGATTTAAGCCAGACTAGCAGCATCAGTGTTTAAACGCATTCCAGCTCAGGTTCCCTGACCAAGTAAGATTTTCCTTTTCTGAGAACTGTTCTTAGAGATTGTGCTATGGGATTAGTATGGTGGTTTTCAACCTGTGATCTGCAGCCCAATGGGGGATTCACAGAATATGTCTAAAATTCCCCCAAAATACACACCTCCATTTGAAGGTTTTTTTAAGAGTACACAAATGAAAAGATTGAAAAATCACCACTTTAACGTATAGCACAACTTGGGTAGGACTATCCTCTGCCCCCGAGACTACAGAATAGTTTTAATGTGTTTCTCAAATAAAAAGAAGCCCTGTCCTTAAGTCTTGAAGTTGTTAGTCAAAATTTGCATTGAAGGCAACTGAAGTTTTGGATGAGTAAGGATAAAATAAATACTGGGTAAAGACTTCAGAATTTCGCCCAGTTCCCCAGCTGGGGTCGAGAGTCTCACTTAGATGTGTATCATTTTCTTGATTTTTGAGAGCTCACTACTAAAATGCGACTTCCACATATGGAGGACACACAAACTCTTGAAGGTTCTTTTGTCCAAACCCTGCTTCAGTGCGAAAAGGAGCCAACGGCGGAAAAGAAAAAACCACTTCCTGCCCAGCAAGAGGATTAAATACAAGATGGAATTTAAACGGAGACAAACAAGACAAGAAACATCATTTCTGAAAAGGCATACCTGCATAATGTAGAGGAAGATGGTTCTCCGTCTGATTTTAGTTCCCCTACTGAGATTCATTAGCTGTCTCTTTTCAGTCATGGAGCACCTTAAAAAAAAAAAAAAGACAGAATTATACTATCTGTTTCCCACAGCTTCACTAGGGAAAGTACTAAAATGGATAAGGTAGGAAACTGGTCCAGCGAAAGCTGGGTTGAATCTCTAGCTCAGCCACAAGCTTCTGGGTAACTCATTAGATCTACTGTGTGTCTCAGCTCCCCATATGTAAAATGGGGACAATATTTCCCTCGCCTACAGGAGCATTATAAGAATACAATCCACAGATGACTGTGAGGTGCTGCGGCATTATAATGAGGTGGCCATGTAGCTAGATACAGTGTAATTAATACATGCACAAAGGTCTTTTCAGTCTTTTATCATTTACAGATCCTCTGAAACTTTATAAGGAAATCACTTTCCTCAAAAAGAGCTTCATTCTAAGTGGAGGTTTCGCAGAGATCTCATCTAAGCAGTTCCCTTGACACTAAGAAGTTCACTTGCTCCTGAAGCCCCTTGTCATCAGTGGTTCAGTTCTTATGGAACAGAGGGCCTAAGTGTTTTGGTTCAGTTTGTGGATTTAGAGATAGCAACCCAAGTCTCCCGCGAATGCCACACTCCCAAATACTCAGAATATTCTGAGTGCAGCTATGAGTCTCAGTCAGCTTTTGCTCTGATAGACATGCTATCCAAAGGGACAGCATAAAAGTAAGCAAGTTTCTTGGGCTTAGACATCAATCTCCAATTTAACCCAATTCACCTTTACACAAAAATTCTAGGCTATTTAATTTTACTGCAAAGGATTTTATTTGCTTCTGGTGGCACTTGTAATGGGGGTCCCTCACCCCTGGCGCCCATTGTGGCTACATCTGGGGCTTAGCTCTCTGCTGGTCTGGTGTCCTCCCAACCGTGCTCACCCATAATATGTCTCTTTCTGTACTCAAGGTGCTCCTCCATGACTCAGCCCTTCAGTCAGAACACTATAGTCCTCCCCAACTTGCAGGGTTCCTGAATCCTCAGGCAGTCTTCTGATTCTCCACAAATTCTGTGCCACTTTCCCACTGGCCAGTAGGGGAACTCAGTAGGGGAACACTAGTTTCCACTTCAGGGAGCTTACATCTAGCAACCATAGTCTACTCAAACCCCAACCCTATTGCTGTTTCCCTAGATTCTTTCCTACCTTTCTTCCCTAGATTCTGGCCCACATATGGGCCAGTATCTTCTTCTCCCCATGACTCCGTCAGCCCTCTCAATTTCTTGCCAGAGTCTATATAGTAGATATCCAGGACTAGACCGACACCAGTGTTTCTCAACCTTTAGTGGGCCAGGGAACACTTAAAGGTATTAATTACTTTAGGCAGAACACCTGATGAAAACATTTTCAAAAAAGCTGGTAACAGTGGCAAGAGATTTATAATGCCCCAGTCACAGCAAAGCTTCCAGGTGTGCACCAATGTCCACCACCACGTGCCCTGGAAACTTTGCTGCGGTTGGGGCATTAAATTGCTCCTTGCCTCTCCCCCCTGAGTCCCCCGGACGCAGGGGGGTCGGGGTGGGTCAGGGACCACCTGCACTATGTCTGAGGAGCACCAGTGTTCCACGCAACACCAGTTGGGAAACACTGACTTAGACAACAATTATTACCACCGCATAGACTCCTTTAACCACCAACTTCCGTTCTTTATAGGCCTAGCCCAGCTGGCTTTCAACACCCATTAGGCCTCATCAGCCCTGGTGCTGCCTATGGCTAACTGACCTATTTTACCTGCTCCAGCCCTGTGTGGGTAGACACCCATTGCACAGAGGTTAGAACTTCCCGACTGCAAAAGATGACAATCTGTTCCAAATAATTTACAGTACAAAACCTGATCAATTCAAGGGTCTATGAGAGTTGTATTACACCAGCATCCCTGGGGTCTAGCTCACAGGATCTCACAATGAATCAGAAAAGCAAGAGGCAGAACAACATGTTGCTGGTGCAGGACTTAGAGAGAAGACACACATTTTAGTTATTTTAGTTCAATCCTAGCCTGTCTATGCAGGTCATTTAACCAGAATAGCTTCTGTGCTTTAAATTCACGCCCTTTTAAATCCAAAATCACTTTCAAATGAAGAGAAGCCCTCATCAGATTAGAGAAGGTAAAGATGGGACCCACCTTGCTGGCCCCCTGAGGATACGACCTAAAAGTGCCAATCAAGCTTTCTGGGGTCAGTTAGGTGGCTTCACTTAGGAAGAACTGCTAGGTTTCCAAGATAAAGAGACTCTCTACCAGTGACAGGAAGATAAATAACCAGAGTATTTTAATGGAGTGGAAAAAAACCCAGTCCAGTTAGTTAGGAGAGATCTGAAAACGTCTATTAGGGTTGTGGGGGCTGGTCTGGGCAGAAAAGTCAGGGAAGATGAAGCTAAAGGATGTTCCCACCCTTCACATAAAATGCAGGCTCCTTCCATGTCCTTTGTCAGAGACCTAACACATAAAAACCTCCAAATGTTTTGATTGCCAGTTATCTCTTCAGGGAAGAAAGCAGATTTGCTCATTTTCAGTAACAGCAAAACAAACCTAAATGAAACACAGCCCTAGGCTACACTTACCGCCATTTTCGGCCGCAGTCGATGGGAGATACACAATGTAAAACACCTTACGTATCCTCCCGCCGACTTCTTAAATTCTCCCTACACACTACACTAAGCCAACCAGAAATGGCATCTGTTTGGCATAGGGTAAGTGCGGTTACGGAGCTAGTGTTCCAGCTCCGGTTCAGTTATCGATTGAGTGTGTCTACACACACACACACCTCAGTTGAAAACTGGAGATCGCGCTGACGGCAGCGACTTTGCTGCCAGCTGTATAGACTTGCCCAAAGCTAAGGGCAATGGCTGAAATAGCCACTGCTCTGTCCTGTCTATTTTCAGTCTCTCCCTAGTCCATCCCACCCAGTCATCCTTATTCAACAATGGTAATTTATCCAACAAATTTTCCCTTATATTAACAAATACTTCCCTGACTTAGGCCTGATCTGATTTACAGTGAAGTCAACAGCAAAATGTTCATTGACTCAACTGGGAACAGGATTTGGCCCTTTATTATTTTTAGGAGATTCACAAGGCCTTTCTCCTTCAGAGTGTTAGCAAGCCACATGGAACACGAACTCATACAATCACCTCCTAAGCTTACCCGAGCTACTCTACAACTTCTTGATTCTGCTGTTTCAAATTACATATGAAAACAGCCTCTGTGTTTCAGAGGATTTTGTGGATTTTAGGGAAGTTGTTTCTTGTCTATTTCAGGGATCAGTGATCTGACCATTAAAGACTAGCATCTCCAGAAAGGATCTTGTTTCTTTTACATATTTAATCTCTTGTCTCTGTCAGATGAGAACCCATTCCCGTTTGTTTCAGAATACTGGTGCCATGGGAGCTTCAGAGGCAAGGCTGTCTCTCCTGCATGTTTCACTAAAGATCTCCTCTTCTTGACACAATTCCTGGCTTATCTGGATCCCACATTCTCTCTATTCTATAATCCATCAGATACATGTCTTCTCCCAGTACTATATAATCCAAGTGTTCTTCCACACAGTCAGTCACCTATGGGACCATTACACTCCCCTAATTTCAAATGTCACATACACCATCCCATGATATGAACTGTACTACCTTCCCCAATGAACCAGAGGTGAATCTCTTTGTGTTAGAGTATATATACACATATGCATTTTGACTCTTAAGTCAGTGCTTTCCCTATTAAGAGTTCCTGTTAGCCACATTCCAGACAGAATTGAGTTCTATGTTTTGCAAGAGATTTTACCTGTCTTCTGGAATAAACCCACATCATATTCCCATGTTATCATTTAAATGTTGAATCCTAGCATATAATTGAACAGTAAAGTCTGACCCTTTTGTTTTTATAATAAAAAGCTACTAAGAACTTCTACATTTTTCTTTTTCTGTCCCCTTGCCCCGCATGCTCCAGTGTTCTGTGATTATTTGCAAGCCTTCTTTATTTCTTAGCAATGCCAGGTATGCAGGCTTCTGTGCATACAGATGGACTAGCTCCTCAGACTCAGTAGCTCAGCATCTTTGTGATTCCTAAAAACTGTTTTCCTGTGTGCCCATGTCTTCTGTCCAACTAGTGCCCTGGAATCACACCTCCATCACCAAGCCCAGTCTTCACTTGCAACTCTCCACAGATTTTCAAAATGAGCTCATGTTACAAATACTAAGGGTAACCTCGGTGGTGTTTCTAGAAAAGAAAGAAAGGGCTTTCTCTTGAAGTAATATTGTGATTGTGTGTCTTCTGCAACTTGTGGCTCTGCTCCATCTCACACAGTAAAAGTACCTCATAACAGATTTCAAAGGGTGTACAGCCCTCCTGAGGTATTTAAAAGAAAATGGAGACAGAAGTCATTAAAAACAATCTTTCACATGTAGTAAAGATTAAAAAATAAAATCTAAACTTCAAACTATTTACCTTTCCACTTGTTTTCTAATTTTCTTTCTAAAACTGCTTCTCTCTGGGCACGTGTCCATCATTGCTCTTCCTGAACCCACATTTCCCATACCTTGCACTCTTATACTCATTTGCACAGGTGCAAAATGAGTGAAACACTACCGTTATGCTTCTGTGGCACTTTGCAGAAGTGTAAATGATAAGACAAGATGTGACATTGTGGAGAATCAGGCCATCTGTCTTTATTCCCCCATCCTGAGCCAAGTTTGGAAAATATCAGCATGGGATGGCTAAGGTAGCTTTTGCCATTTTTGCAAGCCCCTGGATTATAAGGCAGCAGGAACCATTCCAGTCCTTGGGGTGTAAGTTGGAGCTGTCCAGGGAATGCTCTAACTTTTGGCCGCCTGCCATGGCCCCATGCAGACCATTACAGCAGCCAGGAATAGCCAGAACACAGTTCATTCTGACCTTGGCCCTCCCTCCTCTGATACACCCCTCCCAGATCTGACCACAGCTTTGGCAAACCCTTAAGCCAAGAGATGCCAGGGAAAAGGAGCAATGCAGAGCTATTTCCACAGCTCTACTCCAAGAGGGAAGTTCTCTCATACCAGGGGATTCTTCAGTAGGTACTTCCTTCCTCCACCCCATTTATAGCATATGTGTATGAGGAAAGACAGCACACAGATACACATAGCCCACAATTGGGGCCTGTGTCACTTAAAGTAAATTCTCTCATTTTAAACGATTGTTACCTATGTCAAACTTTTTTGTGGCACCATAACCTGCCTGTATAATGTCACATACCAAAAATGGTTCCATTTTTATCTATAAGAGAAACTGAAGGAGCAAGTCATGGGAGGTGAAAGTGCCCGTCTGAAATAACTTTGTCCTAAACTAGTAGACTGTGGGAAAGTAGAAAAAATAACTGGTCACAGACTAACACATATCCATCCTATTTAAGTGTTTGACTAATACAACTATTGTTCATTTATACAGTACCTTTCACCCAAGAATCTCAAAACACTTTAGAAAACTGAGTCAAGTACTATTATCCCCATTTTAATGATGAGAAAATGGAGCCACAGAGGTTACATGATTTGCCCCAGTAACTTACTAACAGTTAAAATAAGTTAGGTGTCAATTCTCTTGACTATGTACATTTTACACCAAGTCCTATTAACTCACACTAGAATGCAGGGTAGGGGGAAGGCAGATCTGAAAGAGTCAGAAATGTGTGTTCTACTACAACATAAAGACAAGCGGCTCCTCATGGAAGTCTAATGCAGAATGCCATGAAGCCAGATATTTCCTGTGTAGTTCTAAACCCAGCATTCCCTTGGCCCAGCGCTGCTATGGAGGATAGCTCTCATTCCATACACATCCCCAGTGCATGGAGTGGGGGGATATAACAAAGGCTGTGAAAGAACTCCATCAGGAAAGTCCTTTCAGTTCCCTTTTCCATCCGTTCATAAAAGGAACTGCCAGTGCCCACATGCTGGTCTCTGCTAAGGCTGCAGCTCTTAATTTGCAAGAGAAATGACTCATTCATTTCCTTCTGGCCTCCTCAAACACTTCAGACTGCTGAAGGCTCACTGGGACTCCTTCCTTAAACAGGTGCTTTCAGACAAAAAAGCCCAACCCTTCCCATCCACCTTAGTTGCTGCAAATTTCAAATCCACTGTACAAGGGCTTCCCTGGGGCTGTTCCATGAATATTGTGAGCGGGGCTGAACTGCAACCCCAGAAGTGTTTATTTCTATTCTTGAAAGGTGAATGCCACCTGAACAAGGGGATGCACATGAGAGGGGACAGTCTGACTCTGAAACAGATGAAGGAAAAGATATGTTTGGGGAATTTTGTGCTGGATGACACATTTAATTTCTCTGATGCAACTGTTCAGAGTTACCCCTCAAACCAATGCATGGTTGAAGAAGAGTCTTGTGGTTCTGGGATGTTACTACAGAGGGGCTTGTACAGAGATACCAGCAAAGGGATATGCAAGACAAGTGCCATTGACTTTATTAGGAGCAGGGATAATCCAATCCCTGGATTTCCTTATAGGAAAGCCAATCAAAAGGCAAGTTCCAGAGGGGCTCTTTACAGTTACTGGCCCAAGAATCTGTATCATAGTGATAGAAAGCCAGTGAATTCAAGGGGACTGTTTATGTAAGCAAAAAGATTGTGTCCCAAAACATTTAGCCCAGCCTTATATTCTTGACAGTTATTCCAAAAACATCAAAGACAGGAGAGAGGGGGTGGAAATCAGAATGCCTAAGTTTTGTTCTGTGCTCTGATTTGCTCTGTTACCTTACCACATAGTCTTTCTGTGCCTCGGTTCTCAATCTGCAAAGTGGACAGGGGGAGCAAAGGACCTCCGCTGCATTCTGGGAATTATTTTTAAACTCAAAGTGCCTTTCTATAAGCATCCATCCAGGCACTCACAGGGTCTATAATCGCAGAGCCTCAGACCCTCACAGCAATCAGTGGATTTTTATCCTCAGGTGAAGCGTTATGCCCATTTTACAGGTGGGGAATCAAGGCATAGGGTCATTTCATTCTCCTGCCTAAGGTTTGTGGCTGTGCTGGTTCTCTAACCCTTGCCTCCTGAGACCAAGTCACGTTCTCCGTCTATTAGACCAGCCTGTCTGTGTGTACAATAAATATTCCTCCGCCTCACAGGGGAACTGCGAAGTTTAATATCCTGTGAAGTGCTCTGGCCCTCAAATGGAAGGCTATAGATGGCGAAGTAAACAAAGCAGCTATAAGTGAATGAGTTAACCTGCCTTTAAAAACTCCTATTAAATAAATACATAAAGCTAACTCAAGCTGATCCAGCCTGCGGTCCCAGGGAGCACCTGCTCTGTTTTTGAGAAGGAGCATAACCTTTCCCCATGGGAAGAAGAAACCCAGTTTGGAAGCTAATCTTGTTCCCTCCCAGTTGAGAGTGTCATACATGCAGCATCCCAGCTGGGGGAAGGAAGAAGCAGCCTCTGTAGAAACACCCTCCCAAGGTTTGATACAAGAGGAACTTGGGCGTCTCAAGCTGCTCCCCAGTCGAGAAAAACCCTATTAGCTTGAGAAAGCCTCCTGCCTGCTTTCTCTCAGAGTAATTAAGAGTGAAATCCTCCTCTCAATGACCCCAATGCTCCCAGCCTGGGCTGATTTACACATGAAAGGAGCCCTCAGAGGGGCTTTCTCCCTTTCACATTCACAACAAGGCAGGGCCTATAAATAAAACCTTTCTGAAGACAAGAGCTTTTTTAAAATGTCTGTGTGTGTGAGAAAGAAAATGGATGTGTGGGTGAGAGAGAGAGAGAATGTGTATGTGAAGAGTGAGTGCTTGCCTGAGAGGAGGGTGCGTATTTCTGGGTGGGTGTGCATGTGCAGTCAGAGGGTATTCGGAAGAGTATCTGTGTTGGTGTGGGTGTGAAAGAATGCATGGGAGAGTGTGTGAATGGGCTACATTCTGATCTTAGTGACATCAGTGCAAATCCAGATTACGTCGACTGGTCAGTGGAGTCACTCTGGAGTAACTGAGATCAGAATCTGGCCCCGCACATATGTCGGCATGTGTATGCATCAGACAGACATAGGACCTGATTCATTCACTTGCAATATATAGTCATTTATACCTATGCAACGAAGTAGTTGTGAAACATGGTAACATTTTACACTTGCATTGGATAGGCTTACATAGCTACATTAAATGCAAGGCTGTGGAATAATTTGTCAGTGTCAGTGGATACATATGTGTGATGATCTCAAAAAAGCAGTCTTCTCCAGAGGTGAAGGAGTGAGCAAATGGTGCTGGGGTTTACTGATTTGTTCTTTTTTGAAGGCCATTTTTGCTGTTTGTTGATAAAAAAAATTCACAAAGCAAACACTGCAGTTGTTGCCGCTTCTAAAAGGGAAAATGAGCATCAGAAAGTCAGGCAGAAAAGTGTGATGTGGGCTTGTTTGAATGACAATGCAGAAACTGAATCTGCACTCTCGTCCCCAAGACTACAACTCACCCATGTATCTGCATGTCTTGCATATTCCCTTCATATGAAGCCTGAGAAGGACCCAACACAGTTTCCAGGAAACTGGCAGCTAGTGTGACCCTGTCTTAATCAAAAACAGGTGATAGAACCCTGACTCAAGCCAAGCCAGCCTTTCATAAAGTAGGCATTGGACTCTGTCATTGCCCTTGGTAAGGGAGGGCTTTTAAGGAACTGGCTACTGCATGATAGTTTGAGAAGTACAGAACTATTTTACCCTATTGGTCCTGAACAGCATAACCATGTGCTTACGGAGACCCTATGCAATGGTATATAAATGCCAGTGGCCAGTCTATGTTAGCATAAGAACAGCCATAGTGGGTCAGAGCAAGGTCCATCTAGCCCACTGCCCTGTCTTCTGACAATGGCCAATGCCAGGTGCGTCAAAAGGAATGAACAGAATAGAGAATCATCAAAAACAACAGAGTCCTATGGCACTTTTAAAGACTGACAGATTTGAGCTTTCGATAAATAAATCTGGTAGTCTTTAAAAATGCCACAGGACTCGGTTGTTTTTCTGCAATAGACTAAGACGGCTCCCCCATAGAACCTAACTACAGGGAATCATCAAGTTGCCCATTCCACAGCTGCTAACGTGAGAGGAGCCGTACCACAGTTAGTGACTGGTGGGAGATTTTTCAGGTAAAGTTCAGTGCCAATAAGTTGAAAGACAGGAGACTGGGGAGGGAGCACTGCCTATTTCACAACTTTTACATGTGCCTCTTTGACTGCTCCAGATTCTCATGTAAGAACAACATGCAGCAGGCAGAGAAACACAGGAGAGTTACACGAGGAAATAAAAAAAAAACCCTTCCGTGCATGCACAGTGCAAGAAATGTTTCTTCAGCCAGTTTAAAAAAAAAAACCACGCTTCTTAGCTACTTTCACTGGGCAGGAGCAGTGCGTGACCAAAGATGCAGAGCTCCCTCCTCACACATCCTTCAGTTTGCAGCTAAACTCCTCCCCCAGTTCCCAGGGTCTTCAAATGAAGATTTGCATAGTACTTCCAGATAATTCCTGAGAGAAGAGACAATGGCTTTCTGCACTCCCCATTTTCCTCTCCTGCCTTATCAGACAAAGCTGACAGTGCCCTGGTGAAAAGCCAGACAAAGAAAAATTACAGAATGTTTATTTCTGAACAGTCTTTTTTCTGAGCTGTAGAGAGTTGAATAGCTCCATGAAACTTTGTGTTTAAGCTTCAAATTTCACAATCATTGTACAGACTCTGCACTTATCAGGTCAGTTCCCGCTCCATTAGCTGACTCTGGACATGTTGCTCTTTTGGAGCTCTCTGGTCACTTCTCTCCAAACTTGAAAAAGAACAGAACTGAAATTGCCACTTTGAAAATCCCAGACTGCCATTTGTGAGTTCCAGAATTCTCACTGAATGCATAGCTTGCCACCTTGTGGAGCACTGGCATGCTACACCCTGATAATACTATGTACTTGTGTACAGTTCAAAAGGGGTCTGGGATTTTTCTCCCACGAAAGCTCAGACGATAAATAACTTTGTTAGTCTTTAAAAGTGCCACAGTACTCCTTGTTTGTCTTGTGTACAGTGTGTTCCATCTGAGGAATTAAAAATGTCTTTGGAAAATTACAAAGGGGTAGCTGTGTTAGTCTATTGTAGAAAGACAACAGAGTCTTGTGGCACTTTTAAAGACTAACAGAGTTATTAATTGCATGAGCTTTCGTGGGAGAAAATCCCACTTCGTCAGACGCTTTGAAGATAGGAAAGTTACAGAGTGGGAGGAAATTAAATGCAGGGGAGTGTATGACATAGCATCAGGTCAGGCTGTAACAGCAAATCAAAATAGGTGTTAGGATGCTATGTCATACACTCCCCTGCATTTTATTTCCTCCCACTCTGTAACTTTCCTATCTTCAAAGCGTCTGACGAAGTGGGATTTTCTCCCACGAAAGCTCATGCGATTAATAAATCTGTTAGTCTTTAAAAGTGCCACAAGACTCTGTTGTCTTTGGAAAATTAATTTATGCTCAGATCACACCAAGTGAGGTATGGAAGTATCAGGCAGGGAAAAGGAGACACAAACAGATCAAAACCAACATTTTCAAAGGTGTTTGATTCTGAGTTACTCAACATTTGGATGACAAATGTACTTAAAGCCAGATTATTGAAAGAGCTCAGGGCCATGTTTTCAAGAACTCTGTATTTCCAACAGAGATCAAATTTTCAAAAGTGCTCAGCATGCAGCACCTCCCATTGTGATACTTATGGTCAGACTGTTAAGAGCTCTGCACCCAGCATGCATTTGAATGTTTGGACTCCTTTGAGTAGTGAGCCCGTCTGAAAATGTTGGACTTTGGGATGGATTTCCAGAGGTGATGAGAAGCTTGCAGTAGCTTCCAAATCAGACCCAAGATCTTACTTTGGATGCCCAAAAATGGAAGAACCCAAAAAGACTATTTTTCAAAATATTGGTCTAAGTGTCTTCTGCAAGGGCCTGAGTGTACTAGGGAGTCCAAATGGTGACTCACAAATCACATTTTTGTGGGAGAGAAAAGCCTAAGGCAAAGATGCACAACCTGAGGCCCGCGAGCATGTTCTGTGCGACCCTCTGGGAGCAGAGCGAGAGGGGGGAATCACGTGATGTGACCCCCACACACCCCGCACGTTGCATTTGTGGCCCCTGAGTGGCCTTAGAAAATGCAATTTGGCCCTTGGCCAAAAAAGGTTGTGCACCCCTGGCCTAAGGGATCCAAAGCAGAGCTGGGACTCCTTGACTGCTGATTCTCTGCACTGTGCCTGTGAGGAAGTCATGCAACATGAGGCACAGTGCTAGGCTGCTAATAATGGCTTACACAACTAGAGCACCTGCTATCCAACCATAATGCTCAAAATGCTCTTCCAAGTTCAGGAGTTTAGGTCCAGATCTGCTGCATAAGAATGACCATACAGGGTCAGATCAGTGGGCCATCCTGTCCACCACCCTATCTTCCAACAGGGGCCAGTGATTCAGAGGAATTAACCGAACAGGGCAAGTATGGAATGATCCGTCCCCTGCCATCCAGCCTCAGCTTCTGAGAGAGATTTAGGGACACCCAGAGCATGGGGTACAATCCATGGCTAACGGTCATTGATAAACGCATCCTCCATGAACTTAACTAGACCTTTTTTTAATCCAATTATACTTTTGATCCCTGGAAACTAGTTCCCCAGGTTGACTGTGCATTGTTTGAAGTGCTTCTTTATGATAGTTTTAAACCTGCTACCTATTAATTTCATTGAATGACTCCTAGGTATTTTGTTCTGCACAAGAGGTAAATAATGCTTCCCTATTCATTTTTCCCACATCATTCATAATTTTATAGACCCTCTTATTTGTCTTTCTTCTCTAAGCTCTCACTTACAAGGGGTTTTACACGGGGAGGTTTCCAGTGACTTCAGAGAAAAGCAACCAGAACGATTAAAAAAAATCAGAGAACATGCCTTATTGCCTCTAGAGTTCAGTTTAGCTTAACAAGCAGATATGTAGTGAAGACATGGAGGGGAATACTCACAGCGCTGCCAAGTGGTCAAGCAGTGACAGATTGTCTTCCTCTGCTCACTTCATTGACGACTTGCTAATAGCTGTGTTAAAACAGATGAATAACAAATCACAGCTTCAAAGAGAAACTGCAGAACTCCTTTGGAATTTGCAGAACTCTAATTTATATGCAAATACGACTCAGTTGCCTTGGGGTTAAACAGGGACTATGGATTTTTCTCTCATTACAACAGGTGATTTGACCTCAGTTTCCTCTATGTGCTTTTCCCCAGTGTTTGAATCCTAACATCTATTTTGATTTGCTGTTACAGCCTGACCTGATCCTGTGTCATACACTCCCCTGCATTTAATTTCCTCCCACTCTGTAAGTTTCCCATCTTCAAAGCATCTGACGAAGTGGGATTTTCTCCCACGAAAGCTCTTGCAATAAATAAATCTGTTAGTCTTTAAAAGTGCCCCAGGACTCCTTGTTTGTTTTTCTGCAACAGACTAACACGGCTACCCCTTTGGAACCCTCTCTCACAATAGCTATCTTCAAAGCGTCTGACGAAGTGGGATTTTCTCCCACGAAAGCTCATGCGATAAATAAATCTGTTAGTCTTTAAAAGTGCCACAGGACTCTGTTGTCTTTCTACAATAGACTAACACGGCTACCCCTTTGGAATCTGTGCCCTATGGTAAGACATCATTTTAGTGACTTCATCTCTGGCCAGGTCATGTATTCAAATCTACATCTTTCAGAGTACACACAGAGACCAGTAACGGGGAAGTCCTGAGATGTCAGCAAGGGACTCAGTGCTTTCCCCTGGGGTTGAAGTTCTGGGACCAGGAGTACTTCCAGGCCATTCCCCGACTTGGTTCCCCCACCAGGAATCCTCTTTAGGGGGAAGTACAGGCCCACCGTCTCCATAAAGCTCTGACCCAGTTGTAGGTAGCTAAATTATGCACATTGGGGTGCTATGTAGCTGCCTCCGAGGATCACTTCCTACCTGTACCACCTTTTCCCACAGAGCATAATAAAGAACTGACCACAAAAATGTTTCTGGCCTTCAAAAGTTACCCATCCCTTCTTTGCAGGCTTCTTGAAGTCAACAGCACAGGCCTCCAGCAACAAGAGGTCCCAGGAGTTCTCTGCCTACCAGTGAACTACTCTGCTACCCTTTTTTAAGTTCCAACCCTAGCTTTTAGGGGTATGACAGGGTGGGGCTGAGCTATTTGGGCCCAGGGAGGGTCCATAACCCCTCCTTCTACAGTATACAATTTGTATATTGATCATAGTCTATAAATACTTACATGGGGAACAAATATTTGATAATGGACTCTTCAACTGCGAGTTACCCAGGTTGGCCTTTTCTCGGTGGGCTTGGCTTTTGATAGGCGGGTTGGCTTGACTCTGCTGTGTAAACTGACCTGGCACAGCCTTCCAGCCCATGGCCCTGGGGGACTGGGTTGGAAGCCCCATGTTTGCGCCAGCTACCCACCCACCCCCAGGCAGACTGGCCAGAGTGGGGCCAGAGCAGGAGCGCCCTCTGGCCCCAGGCCTCTCCCCCCCGAGATGGGGGGGGGCTCCACAGGAGGCCAGCTGGGGGAACCCTGTGGTGGGGGGCAGCCAGGGGCCTGCAGGCCTGTTAATCCTCCCCTATAGTAGACAAAGGTATAACAAGATCCAATGCCTGGAAGTCTAAATTAGATAAATTCAGACTTCACTGGAAATAAGGTACAGATTTTTAACAGTGAGGGCTTTTAACCACTGAACAATTTACCAGGGGTCATGGTGCATTCTCCATCCCTGCCAATTTTTAAATCAAGATTGTTTTTAAAGATGCACTCTAGCTCGAAAGGAATTATTTCGGGGAAGTTTAATGGCCTGGGTTATATAGGAGGCCAAACCAGATGATCACAGTGGTACCTTCTGGCCTTGGAATCTAAGAATCAATGAAGTTACCCGTGATTTACTTCACTGTAACAGAGAAGGAAATCAGGCCTTTCAGTCCTACCCTCCCCAGTTGTTCAGACAGGGATCCTAATTCATCACCACAGTCTTTCAATTTTCAATCAGTGTAACTCACAGATATCAAGACAACAGATTTGTTAACCTGGAGCAAATGTCATTGAATTCGTCGTGAGATTGCTGAGGACTCTACCCAGAGCACTAAGATCTTCAAACTCTGGCTCCTACTTTGAATATTCCCACCTTAATGCTTCTCACATGGTCCTTCCTTATGCTTCTTCTCTGATCACGGTGAAGCAATTTGCTGTCGGTTTAGCTAATCTTTTTCTGTTTTCTCTCCTTTTTCATTGCTCAACTGATTACATTTGTATGGCCAGTGCAGATGTTAGCCAGGGTATGGTTTGAAAGCGTAGGTGCCTGTTACTTCTTTATGGGTCTCTTCTCTTGCTGTGAATATGGGGGTGTAGTTATCTATATGGAACTTGTTACACAAATGGTATTTTGATTATAACAATAATAAAGCACTTAATCTTGGTCTATTCATTTAAACTTTATACATTATATACCGTCTCTTCAACTTATTACAGCCTGATCCTGCAAGCCTGCCAAATGCTGAACTTCAAATGAAGTCAACTAGGAGTTCTGTATATGGAGAAGCTGCAATATCTAGGTCATAGTACAGGAAAGAATTTAAGCACATCATAATCTCATCCCAATTCAGCAAAGATTTAAGCATGTACATAAATGTTTTGTTGAATCAGGGCCCAAGTCCTGAGTGTACAGATGTGTATAAAGCAGGGGAATTCACCATTATTTTGAAGCATGATGAATGGGGTCTGATAACACAGTTGATAATTTTGACCAGATTTGCCTGTATATTTGGGCCCTCATTGTTCTTTCTTTCTTTTCTTCAGCAGATCATAGAACCTCTTTCCTCCTAAGAAGTTTGAACAGTCAGGATGTATTGTAAATCTGGTTCTTTCTCCATCATTCACAGATAGATCAAACCTTGCTTCTGTCTTTAGTTTGAACTCCCTCTCTACTTCCCGTTCTCTGTTGCTACTTGTACAACCTAGCATCAACCTTCTCAGTTTACATGGCTTCTCCCGGAGGTTACATGGGCATCAGTCAGATTCCAATACAACGTTGCTATCTGAAGAGAACCCAGGAACTGTGCTGGTTAAGCACACAAAATTGTGTTGGGGCCATATTCAGCCATTGGGAAGCAGACACAACATCCTTTGGCTTCAGTGGAAATTGAATTAACTTACAAAAGAACCGAATCTGGCACTCACAATTTAGTACAAAGGATTAGTAATTCATTCCAGGGCAGAAATAGAATAGGTTTTCTCTTTTAAATTTAATTCTAAATAAGCAGCCAGCTACATAGGAGACGGTATTTTTTTCTTGCCTTCTTGTGACTTTTTCCTCCTATGATCTCCTATCCCCAAATCTTTTGTGCTTTCAGTCAATAAACCAACAAAGCCCAAAGGCTATACCGTAGAATCTCAGCCAAATTCAGTCCTACTGTAAGCAAATATTTCAGGAATGGAGGTTGTTCATAACTCTGAAATGTATACAATTCTAAACAAAACATTTTTCTTTCAAAAATTTGCAACTGAACATTGACTTAGTACAGATTTGAAACTTTACTCTGCAGAAGAAAATGCTTTTTTCCCTTTATTTGTTTAATTGCTTGCAATTAACACAGTCTGTGCTGTATCTTTTTTTGGTGGTTTTGGTTTCGGCTGCTGCATGATTGTGTCCTCTCGTTCTAAATGATGGGTGTGGTTGACTGGTCAGTTCGCATCTTTGAGGTTGTTTTTTTTCTAAATTGTACTATATAGGGCCACAGAGCCTATGACTAAGGAAACCCACGAGTCTCACCTGAGCAGAATCTAATGATTTCAACATACAAAGATCAGGAAGTTGCAGTGAAAGGGAAGAGGAAGTGGTGCTCAAGAAGTTATGGTAGAGACTACAGAGTGAGGAAATCTCTCCAGGCAGGATGGCCTGGGAGAAACCCTGACCAAGCAGGGAAGTGACTGCAAAAGTTCTAGGCAGGAAGACCTCAGATGAAGAAGAGAAACTTTGGATTGTGTTGACTTATGAATGGACTTTGTTCAGGGGCTTTATATACAATTTATTTGATATTAATAAACCCAGTGATCGAGGAGCGACACTTTGACCAAGAAAAAGCCTAAAGTTTGTATGAACAGTCTAAGAAGGGTACTGGTCTGCCTCTGCCCTCTAGCATAATACGACCATGAGGACGTGCATGGGAGGTAGCTAGACAGGTTACATGACCTAAGTAGATATTTACATTCCATGAGTCAAATTCTTTTCTTGTTTATATCAGTGTAGTAACTCCATGGGCTTCAATGTAGTTCATTAGGATTTACCTCCAAGTAGCAGAATGCAGCGTTTAGGCCAATACACATATACCTGATGATTTAATATAGTACAAATAGTGTCAGAATATATAATTTATATATTCTTAAGGAAAACATCATAAAATACAAAGGGTCCCAGTCCTCTCTGTATCTATTAGACTTAATAGATGTAAGTATTAGACTTAAGTTTTGTAGCTATTTGCATTCAACAAGTTTTCTTTGCAGGGACTAGAATTTTTTTTTTTAAACAAAACCACAGAGCATGTAGAAAATTTCCCTGAAAAATGTCATGATCCATGTCCACAGCAAGGATGAGAACCACTCCTTTAGATCTGCCTAGGTGTTCAAGATGCAAAAGAGACAGTATACTTACTTTTAGAGTTTAAATGTATTCTATTAAAGTATATCTATTAAAACCAGCCCCTGAATCAACAGATGGTAAATAAACTGGTAGGAACTGTAAGTGTGTGTTTCATTAAACGTAATGTGCTTGAGGGTCACGGTGGGCAGAGAATTCTCTGACCCCAAAGGGGAACAGTGCAGTGGCCACACAGGTAAACGGAGCAGCCGGTCTGTGCTCGGAAATGACTCTCAGAGCTGGGCCACTGCAACCTCTCTTACCGGGCTAAAATCAGGGCAGCAGCATCTTCTCCTACTCCTCCAGAGGCTGCCTGAATGGCCCAGAGTCGTACTTCGCTCGCAGCCCACCCTGCTCTCCTCTCCCAGCCCGGGCCAGGAAACCCCCTCGCGCCGCCCGGAACACACCCGGTTCGCTCAGCGGAAAGGTTCCCGCTCTGGAGCCAGCCCAGGGGAGAAGAGTTTGGATCCGCCCCGCCCCACGGGCCCCCCCAGCGGGCAGTGTAGGCCGCCGCCGCCCCATCCCCCCACTGATCCCCGGGCCCTGCACCCCCCGAGCCCCAGCCGCCCCACGGGACAGGCCCCCGCCTCACTACCGCCTCGGGCCTAGTCGCCTTCCCGGCGCCTCCCGCTAAGGCGCCGGGCGGCGCCCAGAGACAGCGCAGGACCCCGGGCAGCAGGGCGCGCCGCCCCCGCCCTCACCGGCTCCCGCAGCGAAGGCGAAGTCCAAAATGGCCGCGCCAGCGGCAGGCGCCAACGAGGGGAGCCTAGAACAAGAGAGGCCGAGGCGCGGCTGGAGACTAACGGATTTATGGCTCGCACGAGCTTCCGTGCGCGAAAAGCCCACTCCGCCAGGCGCTTGGACCGGAAGCCCGTCATTGACGAAGGCTCTCCCATTAGCGCATGCGCAGTACGGAATTTCCCTCGCGCGACAGGCTCTTGAGGTAGAACCCATTCCGAAGGGCGCATGCTCAGTACGAGACGAACTCGTGGGCAATCGGTGGATAGGTCCGTCCAATTGGAGCACGTGATTCGCATAGTGTGCCAACCTGTCCCACGCCGGCCGCCGTCCTCCCGCCTATTTCTTGCCTGTTCGGTGACGCAGTGCGTGCTGCTGGGATCCCGGATCTCTGAGCGGCGGACATGGCGGCCCTGGCGAGAGTTTCACGGCTGCTGCCCCGCAGCACTTCCGGGTCTGCGCCGGGGCGGTTCCTGTCGGCAGCGGCTCATAAGGAAGCCGGGGGAGGTAATCGGGGAGCCGCAGTCGGGCGGGGCCGGCGATGACCGGGTGACCTTGTGCCGGGGCCCTCAGCTACCCTAGGGTGGGGGCCGCGCTGCGGGGTTCCTCTGCCCCACGGTCTCCGCTGTCCTGCCGCTAGCACAGCGGGGGTCGGGGATGAGGCTGCAAGCCGCCGTTCCACTCCCGTCCTCGAGCCGGGGGCATTCCCCCGTGTGTGCGGCCCGGGGCCTAGATATCCTCTGCCTCTTGCTGGGTTGGTGGAAGAGGCCTTTGAACAGCTGCTTTAGTCTTGCTGTTGCGGTTCCTGGAGGAAATCAGGAGCTGATTTCTCATTGACCGAGGGCCTGTCACCATTAGGGACTCTGCAAGGAGGTATTTACATCGGTGTGCACCCTTAAGGTATCAGAGAAAGCCTTGCCTGGTGCAAGGGTTTGCACCGATTGATATAGTCACTCTGGGGAAAATGCTACAAGCATAGAGAGGCTATAATACACAGGTACTCCTGGGATTGTAGCTTGTGTCTATAAGGTGCGGTGGAGAGTGGAGCGGATACTACACTATAATGCGTAACCCCTATGGATTAACTGTCTTGTGCAGACACTGAAAATATAATGCACCATAAACCAAATCCATTCCTCCTTAGCCATGTTCTGCACAGTTCTCTACGTGCATCAATTTGCTGATAAGGAAAATGTAGACGTTTGTAGCCGTGTTTGAAAACTACTGCATTAAAAGCTGTCAGTTTAAGGTGCTTGTCATTCGAGTTAATGCAGCACAAATGTTAGAAAGGTGCATGGAGTTAATGCACATAAGAAGCCTTCTGCTGTCTCAGAAGTTAACTAGAGCCCATCAGAAAATATAAATTCAGTTTTTTTGTCAAAACGTGGATTAAAACTGACTTCCATGAAACTGAATAAACTTTGAAACTTCCCCTCAACATGTTATAATGTAACTTTTCTTTTGGGGAAAATAGTTTCAAAATTGAAACTTCATAGTATTTAATTTGTCATGTCTATAATAGCATAATATCTCGTGTACAATCATGTCACTATTGCTTTCATTAAAAATTAAATTGAGGCTCGTATGAACACAATCTTTCAAAAATTATCTGTAATTTCAGGCTAAGTTTTGAAGACTCTTCAATCCAATTCAAAACAAATTTTTGAAATGCCATAATTTACCACTAGAAGGAAATACTCAGTTTTGAGTTCTTCACAGTATATTATTTACTTCATTAGCTCGGACATGGAGAATCCTGACTTTTGTGGTTGCTTTTCCTGCTGTTGGTGTATGCATGCTGAACTGCTACTTAAAGAAACAGCAACCGCACGAAAGACCAGAATTTGTTCCTTATTCTCATCTCCGTATCAGAACCAAGGTATGTGCAACAGTGCTCATCTCCTAATCACTGTGTAATTTATTCCAAGATTACTGCAGCCTGTATTGTTTCTTGCAGTAAGTAAAAGTGAGCAGTGGTGGAATTCACTGAAGGAAAAATATCTAGGCACTTTTAAAGCCATGGATCAAGAGCTCACTTCTGTTGAAGCAGGGTGAGAGCTCTTAGGCTGTCAGTTGAGGTAGTTATATACAGATATGGCATTCTCTTTCCGTCTTAAAATAAACTCCAAGCAAGTGTCAATCTTTTGGTCTAAATAGTTTACTCCCTTCTATGCAGGCAGATCAAAAACTGTCATCAATGAATGTACGGAAAAAAACTGGAGCATGGTTCCTTAGCTTAAGGAGTCGAACAGCTGTCAGAGGTTGACATCACACTCTTTCCCAAATTGATAAATGGGGAGGGTATTGCTATGAAAACTGTTGAAAATCCCTGAAGTCATGTCAACTAACTGGCACCTCTAACATAAGCTATTAATGAAAGAAACTTAATGGGATGGAAGTAGCAGTGGCCTCTCTCTAATTACATTTACGTAGAATGGTTTAGTAATAAACTGCCTATAATTCCTACACTTAAGCATCTGCTTATCACAGTCACTGGCACCCACTACAAGAGGTGAAGTACTGACTGGATTTGTTACAGCTATAGGCATTGTAGATTTTATCAAAGCATTCGAGAGCTGTGCTACAAATTCAGCTTCAACTTGCTTTAGAAGGCTTCTAAATTCTGTAATACATAGACTCAGAACTTAAGGCAAAAGGCACTTCTGTAACAAACTTAACAGATTTGTGAAGCAGTTACCAAGCAATCTTCTCAATTTCTTTCAACAGCCCTTCCCATGGGGTGATGGGAACAAAAGTCTGTTTCACAACCCTCATGTTAATGCTCTCCCTACTGGCTATGAAGATGATCACTGAACATGTGGCTCACAGCAGCAGTGTGGACCATTGTATTTGGACCAGAACATTGCCGGGGACCCTCAGTGTAACAATACTCAGCATTCCTTGTACTGTCAGGTTATAAATGGCGTTCTGACTTCTAACCCTGTGCTTGAAGGGGAGGTCACTTAAATAAATCCTTACCTACTGTGTGTGTGTGTGGACTCTTCTAAAGAACTAGAAATCCTGAATCTCATCCTATCTAATAGTCTTTGTAGGGAGTTTATTGATAAATTTCAGGGGCAAAGGGGTTTGGTGGGCAATAATAGAGAGTGATTGAATAGCTGCTTATCTACTTTATGCAGCCTTGGTAGACATAGGAGTGGTTACTGTATTGGGGCCTATACCCAATAGCAGTAGGATAGCACTCTAAAAAAACTGGACTCTTGGGCAACGACTGGGACTGGATCTAAAGTTGCACTAGAGCCACTTTCATATTCTGAAGGGGAGCCCTGACCGGTCTTCTCCCTCAACCATTAATGAGGTTGAAATGAGCATAAATGCATGGGTAACATTACTGAAAGCTAGTGAACTGAGCGTGTGTAATAGGAAGTGTCATCCGCATACTGTATTAGTGCATGGCCTAGCTAATCCAGTGTGTCACCTAACTGCCACTCACTGGTGTTTCAAAGGAAGATGCAAGAAATCCTACAATAGATAACTATGGAACACTAATTCCAAAGGGGTAGCCTTGTTAGTCTATGGGAGAAAGACAATAGCGTCCTGGGGCACTTTTAAAGACTAACATTTATTTATCGCATGAGCTTTCGTGGGAGAAAATCCCACCTTGTCAGACAGAAGCTCATGCGATAAATAAATCAGTGAGTCTTTAAGAGTGCCACAGTACTCTGTTTAGGGAACATGTGTCATCCATAAGCAAAACTTGTCCTGGTAAGATGGTCGCTAGTTAACACCGCTCTTCCCAAGGTGTAGTGCTCTCATGGTGTGGCAGAGCAAAGTTCTGTGTTAGCAGCATGCTGAAGAATTTGCCTTGTTGCACAGTTTGCCTATTCCTTGGACCTTATCTTGTGCCTGTGCAATTTTACCAAATGGCTGAATCCATTAATAGTCTTTCATATGTTACTGCATAAATTAAGGCCTAACACTCTGAAATTGGAATGAGGCACTATGTGAATTAGAATCATAGAACAACAGGGTTGGAAGGGACTGCACGAGGTCATCTAATCCAACCCCCTGCTAAAAAGCAGGACCACTTCCACTAAATCACCCCAGCCAGGGTTTTGTCTAACTGGGCCAGCTATAATTTGAAACCATTGCTCCTTGTTCTGTCCTCTGCTCCCATAGAGAACAGCCTAGTTCCCTCCTCTTTGGAGCACCCCTTCAACTAGTTGAAGGTTGCTATCAAATCTCCCCTCAGTCTTCTCTTCTGTAGACTAAATAAGCCTGGTTCCTTCAGTCTCTCCCCGTAAGCCATGTTCCCCAGCCCCCTAATCATTTTTGTTGCCCTCCGCTGGACTCTTTCTAATTTGTCCACATCCTTTCTGTAGTGGGGAGCCCAAAACTCGACACAGTATTCCAGATGTGGCCTCACCAGTGTCGAATAGAGGGGAATTATCACATCCCTCGATCTGCTGGCAATACTCCTACTGATGCAGCCTAATATGCCATTGGCCTTTTTGGCAACAAGAGCACACTGTTGGCTCATATTCATCTTCCCCTCCGCCATAACCCCCAGGTCCTTTTCTAGAGCGCTGCTACTTAGCTGATCGGTCCCCAGCCTGTAGCAGTGCATGGGATTTTTTTCATCCTAGGTGCAGGAGTTTGCAGTTGTCTTTGTTGAACCTCATGATGTTTCTTTTGGCCCAGTGTTCCAATTTGTCCAAGTCTCCCTGGCTCCAGTCCCTGCCCTCCAGCGTATCTACCATTCCCCCCAACTTGTCATTCTCACTCCAGCTAGTGTACTATAAATACCACTGGCCAGAAAACAGGTGAATGGTTGGGGCTCCTTGGGGAAGCATAGCACTGATTCCTGCATGCTGTAAAAGAGTTCTTCCCTCCAGTACTGTATGAGGGGGCAAACTTACAACACAGCAGTGACAGCCCTGAAAGAAATTTCCTTTTAATTCTAGACAATTAGGTGGTATATGTTCTGAAGCAGGAGGGCTTTCATATTCCACCCTAAATAAACTGTACCCTACAGTGAGTGAGAGAACTTACTTTTTAATCAGATTGCACTCCTTTATGTGACTTCATCATCCTAATGAACAAGAATCTATGCTGGAGCTCAGACAACCCAGTTTAGCTAAAACAATCCTCCTTGGGACTATGCTTTCCATGAATATGTCCCACTCATTAACTGTGGTAAAGATGAAAGACCAAAAGCTGAGTTGGAAAATGCGTGGTGGTATTCCACAGATGAGGTGATGGAGCAACAGCTGGGTTTCTACTCAGTTCCTACATCTACAAGTCACTTTACAAGAGTCTTATTTTCTCACTTGTCCTTTAGAGAGCTAACAGCTCAAGCAGAAGCCAGGGTGTTCCAGCTGCAGCCTTTATACAACTAACTACAGTGGTGCCAGAAATTCTTAAGCTGTGCAAGTACTAAAGAGTTTGTCCTCACCCTGACTGAGTTTTCCAAGTCTGTAGAAGCAAGCATGGTTCCCCCCTCATACAGTACTGGAGGGAAGAACTCGTTTACAGCATGCAGGAATCAGTGCTATGCTTCCCCAAGGAGCCCCAACCATTCACCTGTTTTCTGGCCAGTGGTATTTATAGTACACTAGCTAGAGTGAGAATGACAAGTGACCAGCCACTGTAAGAAAAATTCTCAGGGGACTGTTATAAAACACTATTTCCACCCCCATTTCACAGTATTTATTTCATCCCCATTATTATAGCTTGCAAAAAAGTGGTTGCTAAAGTAAGCTTCTCCCTACATTAAAGGCAATTTCTGCCTGAAGAGTATTAGCTGATGAAGTTCTTTTTCAGAGTTGAAAGAATAGTATTTTAACATGCTATCAAAACCATCTTTCTTCTCACCCAAAAATCTTCACTAAGGTGTGCAAGCTGTAGGCAGTGACTGGAGTACATGTTATCTGTAAAGAATGTTAATATCAAATGTGACAAATCAGGGCAGTGCATAATAGGTGCCTATAGAAGAGAGCCCCAAATAGCAGAACTGTGCCTATAAACACTGAGAGCTACCAACAGCCATTCACTCTGCCAGTTGGAGAGGACACTTCCTCCCCCAACTCCTTCATGGGGCTTGTGCGTGGGGAAGGGGGGATTTTCACCATTTGCCAATTTTAGCATTACAAGAGCAGGGGGAACTGACTGCTATTCTAAGTTCTGCACATTTCCTGCTTTCTCCAGTTACATTAAGGGCTGCAGATCCAAAACTTTGCTTGAAGACCCCCCGATGGACTTAAGGAGGAAGCTTTGTTCATCATCATTTTCTAGTTGACTTAAGTTAAAAAAAAAAAAACAACAAAAAAAACCAGGAACCTCATTATGGAAAAAATATTTTTCACTATTAAGTCTCTATAGGGCAAGGGATGCAGGGCTTAAGGAAGGTCAGAGCTTTCATTTAAAGAAAATTGGAAAACAAGTGTGGGTCTCTGCTCTACATGCTACGCTAAGATCATCATGCAACATCTCCTGATGTTACTAAATCAAATTTCAATAATGCTTGAAATCAGACTGCAGCTACCTAAGTTTTGGCTCTGGACACTAGTTTTCATGCAGAGGGGCATAATAAAATTACATTTCTCCCTCTCCTTTCAGATTTCTTATTAGAAAGCAGGAAGACATTTCTGAGACTTTGCTGATGTTTTAAGATGTAATTAGGCAGGAACACTTTGTTTAATTCAAATATCTACCTTAAACCTACATGTGACCGACTTTGAAGATAATCTGTGGAATGTATTTGTGGAGGGATGCCTGTAGGATAAGGACAACTGAAGTATAACTGAAGTGTGGTTGACACTTGATGGGGCAAGAGCCATTCAGCAGTATAAAACATTAAGTTCAACACAGTTTCAATGCCTTGCACCTGTCTGCAGGGACCACCTGAGGCTACTGAAAAGAGTCCTTTGGCACCTTAGAGACTAACAAAAAAATATTTGGGGTATAAGATTTTGTGGTCTAGAGCCCACTTCGTCAGATACACCTAAAGTTCTCACTTCACTTCTGAAGACAGCTGCTCCTTTCACTTCTGTAACAGGCTGGCCTTTGTCTATCTTAAATAGGCAGGTTTAAAGTGGACAATTAAGCATAACTTCCGTTAAGCATATCTTTTGACTAGTATGTGTTCTATATTAAAATAACCATATATTCAAAGTTGTAGGACATCAGTTTTCAGAAAAACTGAAGCCAATCTTATCCCCCCCAAAAAAAATCCATCAGCACGTACCAAATAAGTAGTAAATCAACCCCCCTTTCACTTTAATCTCAGCATTTAAAATTGTCTAGCATTCTATTAATAAAGTAAAAAACTGATCAGACCAACTAATATCTAAGCCCCTTCCAATAAATATTCCGCTGTTCAGAGTACATTCACTCATGCTTATTGATTGATAAAAAGACTTTTCACACACTGCATGATGTCAAACCACTAGCAACATTCATTTAAGATGAAACAGTAATTGCCACACCATCTAGTTGAAAAAACTGCAGAAGAAACTCCTTGTTTCTTAAAAAGCCTGGCAGAAAGAATAGATAATCCAAGGCAATCTTCAGCAGTCCTCTAGTTTTGGGAGGTTCTTTTTCCAAGTCCAAAGGTCATTCTAATGTCACAATATGCCCAAACAAGGTCAGGAGGAGTTCTCAGCTTTTCCTTTGCTGGGTCCCATGAATTCCAGCCCTTCGATGGGTATGTCCTTCTCCTTAATAGCTTTCTAGGAAGAAGAAAAGCAGATTTGTTTTACTGTTTTGTGGTGTGACAGTGTGGATGTACTCTGCACTAACACAGAAAGGGTTAACAGCTCACTCGTGGGTGGCAGATGTCCGACCTCCCCCAGGCCATGCTGGACATGCTCCAAATGCAGCCCCCGTATAAAAGGGAGAAGACACGCTCACTCTAGGGTGACTACAATCGGGCAGTGAACATGTCTTCACGTAGCACCATGCCATGAGGCATCTCCACTGCGTCACTCTATAGAGTGAGTTGGGGAGTGTAGTGACCATGTGATTACCATTTGCCAGACTGTCCATGGCATGGTGAGTGAAACTGAAGCTAGAGGGACTTTCGTGCGTCAGACTTGTGAGCAGAAGAACCAAGGCAACAGAGAAAGGCTTCATGGTATAATGCATCATGGAGGAAATTGACAGGATGATGGTTAGAACTGCACTCGTTGCCTGTTCTTCTAACTGGAATGTCAATAATAGTCTGAAAAGCTTTGTTTAGAAGGGATGTGGAAGAAAGGAAAAATGTATTCATGTTAAAAACAGTATGTATGAGTAAAAATATAAAGCTTAATTGCAGTCACCTTTACTTATAGGAAAAATTAAGGAATGTATAGACGCGATTTTATATCATAGAAATGTAGGACTGGAAGGGACTCAAAGTCATCAAGTCCAGCACCTTGCAATACAAATAGGTTAATAAAAGTGCAGTAAGTACTAAAAGCATTTACTAATGAGAGGAATATTAAGGAAGTAGCCAGTCAGCCGTTTTAGCTACTGAAATACCATACCTAGTGCTAAAACATACTCTTCTAAAATTGATTGTGATTTTTTTCCCCCCAACTTTGTTCAGGATCATTTGTTTCAGAACACTGTGAATGCAACACAGAGAGAGAGATCCTTTCCTCTTAATACCCAATCAAAGGTAACCGATTTGAAAGGAGAGGCAAGAGGCCACACATTAAATGAGTTCGGAGAAGAAAAAAGAATAAAATAAAAGTGAGTCAAATGACATACGGTAAAAATGTTTAAAAAGAGAGAGCACGAACTCCTGCTAGCTCGGGGAGTGCAGGCACAGAAGATAGATGTGGACAAGTACGTGAAGAAGGAGTAGGGGTTATATGGAGAAATAAGAGCCTGAACTCGAGAGCAGCCGCGGCCCACCTGCACGCAGAGCTGGTAGCGCTGGAAGAGCTGCAGGCAGGGGTCCCCCGCGCTCTCCCCCTTCAGGAACTTCTCGGCGAACCAGCGGTTGAAGCACTGGTCGTACTCGCGCTTCAGCTCCGTGCAGGCCTCGCCCACGCTGTTCATGGCGGAGCCGGGGGAGCGAACCGGCCCCTCGAAGCTCCGCCGCTGCTAAGGGAGGCGGCAGCTCTGGACGTTCCCCCAGCGCCCCACTGACGTATTTCCGGGTCACGGAGGACGCCGGTCACGTTCCCCCAGCGCCCCACTGACGTATTTCCGGGTCACGGAGGACGCCGGTCACGCCAGCGGGATGACGCACATCCGCTGTTGTCCTTATCAGGCCTGTCCTGCACGCCTCATCCCCCCCGATGCGGAAGTGCGTGTGCTGGCCCCGGGGCCATGTGGGTGCTGCGCCTCGGCCGCTGCTTCAGCGGGGCGGCCTCCGGTGGAGCTTCCTCAGGAAGCCGCCTCGCGCGGGCTGCTCCGGGGGGCGGCCGACAGGAAGCGGCGGGGGACCCAGGGTGCAAGGGCCGGGTGAGAGACGCCGCCGGGGGCCGCACGGGAGAGGCTGGGCCCGATCCCCGACAGTGTCACGCACCATCCACGGGGGGCTTTCTGTCGCGACACGTGGGGATATCACAGACTCGAGGACCCTGCCACTCTTGGGCTGTTTCAGTCGACACGGGCCGTGGCGGGAGCAGAGACACTTGTAGGGTAGTGGTGAGAGGCTGCTAGGGGCAGCAGCGTACACCATTGACTGAATAGTTTCAAAGGGGGAGCCATGTTGGTCTGGTTCAGCAAAACAAACCAGGAGCTCTCTGGAACTTTTAAAGACTAACAATTTTGTTTGTTTTACTGACTGCATAGGTCACTAGCCCCTGTCTGGCCCTGACTAAATCCCAAAGCTACCTACAGGAATCAGGATTCATTAGTGTATCATCACATACAGCCATGAAAGCTCACACAGTAAATACATTTGTTAGTCTTTTAAAATGCCACCAGACTCCTTGTATGTTTAGCAAGGAGATGGTAGCTAGAAGACCGTTTCTAGTGCATCTAATTTTCAAACGTTCATGAATGAAATTAAAGCTGCAAAACAATAGATTACAAAATGTCATTTTTTACATTAAATTAATAATCAGGCATCAGATGGAAATGAGTTCTAAATCAGCTAGCAAGTTTCTGGCAGCAAATGTAGTTTAATATTTAAAAGTGTAAGATTGGGAGTTAAACTCCTGGTTTCTGTAACACAATCTTGTGTGAGCTTTGGCAAATCACAATTTCAGTAGGCTTCCCTATCCTTAAAGTATTTAGAGATGTTGTGAAAGTGTTACAGAAGTGCAAAGTATATTTTGTTTTGCAGCAGTGATGAATCACTTTCAACTTTATTTCTTGTAGCCATGTGTTTGTTTTTGTTCTCCTCACTAAGGCTAATATTCTCCTAAATAAAAGAATCTGAGTATTTAAGACAATAACTTTATTATATGAGATGATTCACTCTGAATATTCAAACTGTTGTTGCATATTTATCTCTGTCCATCTCTTCCACTTTAGGTTTTCCAGAATCCAACATGGCAGCATGTGGAACAGACACCACTCTCTCAGGTATGGTGAATTCAGCAAAACATTTAAACGCAGACCTGGCCAATGTAACTTTCTCTCATTGGATAGTAACTGCAAATTTGAGAGGAAATGGTAAAATTAATGAGGTCCTTCCATATCGAAATTGAGGACAGTTACTCTAAGCCCTACACCCAGCAGTGCTGCCATGTAAGTACAGATTAGAACTTGAAATACAGAGCTGTACAAAATAACTTGTCATTAATTTTCAAATTTAACAAAAAATCATTAAACTAAACCTCTGGTCTTCTGGGTCAACATTAGTTAAGATCACGTGTTCTCATAAAATAACATATTGATAGTTTATAGGTCACTCAGTTTATGGAGGCAGATATTCAGCTGCTATAAACTGTCAAGCTCTACTGAAGTCAAAGAATTATGACAATTTACCCAAGTTGAAGATCTGACCCGTGTTGCTGGGTCTATGGAGAGAAGATCAATGACTGTGGTAGTGCATTCTTTGGTTCTTCTAGCCAGCTGTCTTGTGGAGTTGTATGTATTGGTTATAAGAATAGCATTTCTTTTGACTTACCTCTGCTAGACACCAAATGAGTAGGGTAAAGACAGCGGGAATGCTGGTTCATACAAGCAGCTGGGCACTCATATGCTACACAGCTATATCCATTCGGCAGTGTGCTTCCCCGGAGCTTCTAATCTGGTTTCACTAAAAAGGTGAGGAAATATAAAATACAGCAGAAGTCGTCAACATGTTCCAGTATAACAAACAAAACTGTTATTTCTCAAAGAAAAGATTTTACTGCGGAGAATTTTAGCAGCAATATTTGTAGCTTACTCATCTCTGCCCACACCAACTCATTCATATTGGCAGTCTTCTCCCAAGACCTACTTATGTGACTTTGTTTCCTTGTTTTTGCAGAAAAAAGTAACCGTGGAGGTGCTTGATCACCTGGAGCGTCTGGCACTAGTGGACTTCCGCAACTGGGAGGGTGTACAGCAGCTGGAGAAAGCAATCCAATTTGCAGATCAACTGCATGCCGTAAACACAGAAGGGGTAGAGCCAATGGACTCAGTACTAGAGGACAGGTAACAAATCACGATTAGAGACCTGTTTATCTGTTACCGTACCAAATTGTTTACATCCACAGTCTCAACAAAAGCACTTTTTTCCACCGATCATCCCAGCTACACAACTGGCTCCTTTCCCACCAAAACTTTAATTTGTGTTCTATGTCAGTGTGATTCTGTGGAAGAAAATTGTCTGTGTAGTGTCCCTGAACTAGGCACGAAAGCATAACAGAAATGAACTCCAAGTCCTTAATGTATCTTGTGCCAATCCTCTTGTCAGGTAACATGCTGTCCTCCAAATTCCGTGCAACAAAATCCTCAGTCACTTCAAAAGGTGTTTATACATGCTGCTCTTGATACCCAGGCCGCCTGCTTTGTATTGCTGTCACTTAGGCAGTTTCCGTGGGTCAAGAAGTCAGCTTGACTGTACACTTTCATAGAAAATTTTTCATTGAACTTTTTTTACGAAGTACAGGAATAATCTTCAGCAATAACTCCAATGCGGTGCTTCTGTCCTCATGTCCATGTGTAGCTCAGTGCTGAAGTTCCTGTTTATTTGAGGACATTGGAAAATTTCCCAAGGTTTCACTGTAGTTTCAGTACCTCATTTGTATGATTGTATGTGGAGCCTGATCAGCTAATTGAGCTATAAGACTGGCAGGAGGAAGGTTGAGGTTGCTTAAGCACCTGTTAGTGGCTTTAAGCAAGAACTATGTAAGATGTACTAATAGGATTTTGATCTGGAACAAGTTTAAGGGATGAATGTTAATTGTTTTAGAACCAGGCAATCTCTCCCCTTGGCTCAAGGGGTAATGATGTTATATCCAATAACAGATGCTCCTGTACTTAGCTGGCAAAGAAGGTAGTCTCAGAAATAATTGTTAGTGGTCTCCCGTGCTCCTCAGGTGTCTGTATCTCAGAGAAGATAACATCACAGAAGGCAATTGCACTGAGGAACTGCTGCAAAATGCCAAAGAAAAGGTTGAGGAATATTTCGTAGCCCCTCCAGGTACAACCTTCTTATACATAACTCATTTGGACTTGATAAATCCCTTGTGCGGACTTGGGAAATGTAATCTGCCACAGGTGAACTTGCTTCCATGTATACTGGTCAATTGTGGAAGAATACTGAAATAGGGCAGATAGCTTTTACCACACATGGAAAAACACTGGTGTCTTGCTCTTTATTATTTGGCCAATAGTAGTGTAGAAATTAATGAGTTTGAGTCTATCCCCATGTTGTTGCACATATTTGACTTATTCCAAAAGGGAACCCTGTAAATTAAAGTGGACCTTGTTTGCAGGGGAAAAGCTAATCAACTGTAAATTTTCAAGGGCAAGTGTATGTTGATTGATTTGATAATGAGCAGTTGGCCGCATGCTATCATTGTTTCTGTTTGCTATTAGGTAACATCCCTTTAGCAAAGCTAGAGGAGCGAGATACTTGTCTGCAAGTCTCCAAGTGAAAGTCCAGGTCGGAAATGCCACGTCAGCTTTTAAGTCATCTGTGACAATTGTCATTTTGTGCAGCCATGGTTGCGGAGTATCTTGATGCAAGTATCTAATCCCAAGAATTAACATCCTCCCATAATTATCTGATTTTTCTTCTGTAAGATTACTTGAAAATTAAAGATTTGGTGTATTTTTCCAGTATACATGCAGGTGGAAGGCTATGGACTTTACAAGTCTAAAAACTTGGCCTCCGTGCTGCTTAGTCTGAATCTGGTGAGGCTCATCAAGTGTCATTCTTGAAAATATCATCCACCGTTAGCACTCGAGACACAACTACTGCCTACATCAACCCTGCTGATGGTGAGAGGAACAGGTGGAAAGCTGATAATATGATATATTACTTTCCTGTCAAATTTCTTATGCAGAACGAGTAGAATGTTGCAGGGTTGCCGTATCTACGTAGGTTCGTTTTGAGCTTCTAGCTAGTTGCTCAGTGATCTGGTACTGACCCAAAGTCCCATATCAGAGAACATGATATAAAACTGCTCAGTACAGTAGGGGGAGGAACTCCCTTTCCCCTATTGACTAAGAAAGTACATGTTTTATTAGATGCTTCCATCTATATGAACTTTATTGCATCTACCCCATACCTCCACATCAGTGCTGTCTTCTTCCACATCCACAGCCTCTGTCTAGTTTTGTACTTGTAAATTAGGTACCTAAATTTGTATTTGAAATGTGCTTGATTCTGAAATGAAATACCTGCTTTGGGGGGAGATCCTTGCCCAACAAGCTAACTGGACTGGTTCCAGGGCCATTATGAAAATGTATTCAAAGAACAAGTTGCCTTTGCTGAAGTGACACTGCTAGCAAGCTGACGTAGTGCACAATGCAACCCTCCTGAGTTTTGCTCCTGGCAAGTGTAATGGGGGTAATGCTGCTAGTCTTTATCTACCACTAAAGCATTTCTATAGGATCCAAAACCTGTTAAGCAGTGTAATTGCTTGCACTGCTGAAATTCTCTAGCACAGCTCAGCCTTCCTATCACAGCCGGACTGTCATTTATGTTAATTCACTCCACTCTATGTAAGCTAGACAGGTGTTCTGCAGTTGGGAGTGAAATAAAGATGCACACTACATTTTTTGGTCACGCATCCATCTACGTAATTTTCTAAAATCTGCTCTATCAAGCTGCTGTAGCCTAGAAAGACAGTAGGAGCCAGGAGCTCCCAGAGGAGCATCTACTGGAAGCAGCAGTGGACTGGGATTTGTTAGACCTGGGTGCTATTCCATAGTGGTTGGGCAAGTTACTTCTGTCTGTTCCTCATCTATGCAGTCCTGTAAAATGGGAATAACACGGGCCCCCTCGTTGAGATCTACTGAAGAAAAGTGCTCTAAGTATTATTATTATGAGGGAAATTGTAGTAGAACAGCCATGAGCAGCACAGCTCCTGGACTTTATTATTTGTCCTATCCATGACTTCCCATAAGTCACTTTGGCTGTATTGTAATTTAAGCATATCTAAAACAAGCAGTAATTACGGATAGGTAGTGAGATGCTTAATAAATGCAGAAAGTGCTGTGAAATCTCTAACTGAAGAAGGCAGTGTAGCAGCACAACTTTAATTTCTTTTTTCAGACATATTATTGCAAAAGGGGGGAAAGTCAACTTATTAAAATGAATACCATGCCTTGGTAAAAAGGCCTCAGGCAGTTGAGCCCTCTCCCAGCTGCCATTCTTAAGTGCACTGTTCTGATGCTGCAAGGGAGAAACACTCTCTTCAATCTAGGCACGGGAGCAGCCTATGACCCCAGTTGTTGGCAGCTGCTCCCACCTCTTCTGAATACAAAGAGCTTCCTCTAAGAGTAAAAAACCACCACCAATTGTGAGTTACTAACACATTTAAATATATTTCTACACAACAGGCTGAGCCATACAGTCACTCCATTGCTTTTTATCACCATCCTGCAGACAAGCCACCAACAGATATTGCACTGGTTCTCAAGCTTATTTTTCCTCAATTAGGAAAGAAAAGAGTACACTGACATTTTCTAAACCAAAACCAAAATTGAACCCCACAGGTTCAAACTATGTCATTACTAATATTTCCCTAGTAAAAACTGTAAGTCATTAAAAAAAGATTTTTATTGAATAAAAAGGAAAAACAAAGAGCTCCTACGAAAGACTATATCCATCAGTTCTGGAATGTAAATTCCGAGCAAAAAAGAGGCTCAGTTCACTTTTTAAAAAGTCCCTGTTGGATGCAATCAGTATGGCCTGAAGGGCGAGGAGTAGCGTGGCGATCCCCTGCTCTGGTATGGAGAATCACGACCCCTTGAACCAGAACGGGACCGCGAGTAGCCATAGCTGGTACTTCTTTCTGGACAGACTCTGATATAGGAAGTTTCACCCTGAAATTTAAACAAAGAAGAAAACCCAAACATTTATGTTGCACCCTGATTAATGGTCCTCCACTAATATGAACACCACCAAAGGGATTCTAAGACCAAAGCGTAAGTTACCAAAAACTGGCATTTCCACCAAGAGGACAGTATAAATTCATCTACTGCTGCTTGGGTCAAACTCTGCGCTGGCCCTTGATGCCTTGAAGGGACACATTGGCATGTGCATTGCATGTACCAGCGAGAACTACCTTGGTAGCCATCATCATCTGCAAGGGCAGGGGCTCAGCACCAGAAGAGGATCACAGGCAAGTTCCTCCCACATCCAACCAAAAAGGGAGAGGCTGTGGCAACCAGTACAGATAAAGGGTGAAGGTCCCACTGGTCTGACTCCATCCTTAACTGCTGGACAGAAGTAGCTATAGATACTAATATGGTCTTTTAGCACAGTAAGATGAGGCCGAACTCATCTATCAGCACCAAGTTTTGTGAGGAAATCTCCACAGCAAGCATACACAGCCACAGGGAATGGTTGGGACAGAACAGCTTGGACCACCGGAAGGTAGGTGGAGTGAAGCAGCCCCGGTCCCTCAATGAAAATGTTGTGGTTTACTAGCTCAGACACAGACCACGAAAGGAAGAGGCTCCATGCTGGGCTGTGGGAAAAACAGCTATAGCCACCAACAGAGCTGCTCACCAGTGTCCTTTGGGAGAATGCCACAGTTTATTGATACAGCCTCCGGATGCCATAGGCAACATGGCCTAGCTTAGTTGAAAGGAAAAGGCTGTGAGCTGCTGTAGCCAAAGTGATAATGCCATAGCAAGCAAGCTTACCCGGCAGAAGTCAAAGGCAAGCAGTCCATATTCTTGGCTTCCAGGTAATGAAAGTTGCAGCCAACAGAACAGCTCTCAGCTATGAAGAACAGGCTTGTCTGGCCCTTGCCCCTTCCAAATTTATATATTTTTTAAAAAATCAAATATTAGTTACTTCACACACTGAGTCAAGACCCTAACATGCCAAGCCACAGTGGAATGTGTCACCAAAGTAGGAAAGACACTATATTATTGTAAGAGGTTATTATTAACCACCAACTCCAAGGTTATCACTAGGTCCTGTTCTTATGCCTTCTGAGAGCAGCATGACAGGAGAAAAAGAAGGGCGTGTTCCTCCATGACTGTGAATGCACATGCTCTTCCCCTGAAGCCAGGAACCCACCTCATGAGAGCGGAATTTGGTGTCATCCAGCTTACGCAGTGCATATTCCATGTCTTCCTTACGGAGAAACTCAACTACACCCATTCCATCTTTCTGTACATCTGCATAACAAACATCACCAGCTTCGCGCATATGATCCTTCAGGTCCTGCCAGCTGCCTGATGGAGGAAGCCCTGAGCATGGAGAACATAAAACAAGACACCATGTAAACGAAAAGGCCATTTACTCAGGATGTCCCAGGGATGCTGACCCTGCCATGCCAATGGCTCCATCACTTCCATGTGCTTTGTGACTTTTCCAGGGGATCAGAACTGCAGTGTGAACAGAGGAATCCAAAAAAAAAAAAATATATAGTATTAAACTCCATTCCAGAAAACCAGCAGCTGTGTCCTCCATGGAAGATACAAAATTTGGGCCTCCTCTCAGTAAGGTAGTCTCTGGGTCTTTCTGGAATTCAAAGTGTTGAGATTTCAGAGGATTCTGCTATTTGTGGTGCAAAGTAACTCGGAACTACCCCTGAAACCCTGTAGGTCTGTAATGAAGATTCAGCTCCCAAAGTAGGGCTTTACTTTTTTTTTTCCTTAAGTTTCCTCAAGCTCAGATCCCCATCCAAGATTGGCTTGTCCCATTCACATCAGTTGTATTAATTTGGGTCCTGAGATTCCAGCAGCTCATCCTCTGGCAGTGAGCGAACATAACCACATGCATTTAGCTGGTAATTGTCAGCACTTTTGCCTATAGGAAGGCAAAGGGTTGAGTTTCCCTGCCCCACAGCACACTGGAATCACTGTACTGCTGGTCTTGACAGTTTTCAAGAAGGTTTCCCAACACCTTCTAGCAATGCAGGTTTTCATGGTCGGGCCAAAAAAAAAAAAAAAAAAAAAAAAAAAAAAAATCAGATGATTTTCAGTAATTCTCCCCCAGCCCTCCCAGGCTCCTGAAGAGGAGATGTGCTCCTGGTTTCAATGGACAGTGTTCAGATCCTGCTGCAAGGCTGAAGATACTTTATTGCTACAGTCGCGTGGTTTCCTTATTCCTTACAGAGAACATTTTAAAGTTTTAGCCATAAAGTCATAGGAACATACAGAGAAATGGAGATGGGGGTATTTTAAGATGATGCATAGAGATAAGCATGTTTTTGGGAGAGACATAGAGGTTTGAATTTTTTAGGGACTGTTCGAAGCATCTACTGTCAGGGAAAACTGAATTTCCTCCTTGGATTTGATATGCACTGCAGAACTTCAAAACATACTTTCATTTTTCCCACAGTGGGGCCCCTCTACCCATATGTCCCAATGTCAACTGATTACTGGAATGGCCTTTTCAGTTTATGTATCTGGGTTTTTTTGGTAAGAAGTCCCAACTTAGGAATCCATTGGTTGATTGAGGAGGCTCCCTTCCAATGTGCCTTGGCCATTCTTTCCCGTGATCAGCAGATCATGTGGAGATACGCAGGCACAGGCCACGCTATTCATGAACAAAATGTCAGCACCTTTCAGGACACATCACATCATAGGATATCTCTAACAAATCCTTTCTAATTAGGATGAAACATTACGAACTATTCCATCTAGTGCCCAACTGTTTTCATCATGCAAGAATGGTGCTCAAGGTCTTCTCCCTTCCTCCACCCACCGGCCCACTCACACAACACTGGTACATTTGAGAATCCAAGGCTGAGTTCACAGCTGAACCTGTATAAAAGACATTTCTGCTCGCCATTCACCAAGATGAGCTGAAAAAGGCAACAAGAGGACTCTTTGAGTCAAACTGGAAAGGGTTTGTTGTCCTATCCCTGCACTGGGATACTCCTTCACAGGAAGACGTCTTGTGTTATCGGAGAATCTTAAACTGTTGCAGTGATATGAGAAGCTCCTTCTCCCCAAGACAAGGACACAGTACATTGAGGCACAGCATTAGGATGAGTCCTGGACAAAGTGAAGTGTGGAAAGTAACATACCTGAAACAAGGACTCGAAATTCAGAACGTCGTGATGGAGGACCATTCCTCCCACGCAGCCCACCACCAAAACCTCCACCCCGGGCTCGGGAGGCTCTGGGGAACTCAACACGCAGTCGGCATTCACCATAATCATAACCATTTCTCCCATAAACTGCATCTTCTGCATCTCTGTGAACAAACAACATGAATCAGTGATTAATGATGCTCAGTCAGTGGTTCCTATCATCTCATCAAGCATGTTAGAAATATTGCAGTTTTAAATTAGCTGCAAAAATACTTGAGGATATTTTGGACTGAGTTTGAAATGGGTTCATCAGCAACCAGTGACTTGCTCTATTGCCATATCTGAAACTGTTAGATACTTTTCCAAAGTTTTAGGCTGCTGTGCACCATGTTTTTCAGGTGACAGCCATGTTCAATGGAAAGCACACAGGAGACAGTCACACAGTCTTGCATTCACCAACAGTTTCAGCCTATCCACTATGCTTGGAAGCAGGGGCCATTTTTCACTTAGCTTCTCAGAAAGGTTACATTTTGATTGAGCTCTACATGGAACAAGCTCTTTCATAATCTACCCGTCAGCGAGGGCAAATACTTTCCTTCACTAATAACTCACTTATTAGCAACTGCCTCATTACTGTGTTTTGGCTTGCACAATTCTATACAAGGGATATTTGTTTTCCTGAGGGAGTTCTGATGTTGTATAAAAGTCTAGACCTAATCTCACTTTCTATCCCAGCAAGGCAGTGCTAACACATGCAAATGGGCATAAACTCAAAGCTGAACCTTGAGCGTTGTTGCAAAGCTATATGGAATCATAGCATGTGTATGTTTAAATATAAATCTTTTCAAAATTCAGACCTTGCAAGCTTAATTTCACAAGTGTGCAAACCCCTCCTAAAATACATTTTGAAAAGTTTTGCATAAAGTAGATATAACAGTGGAAGATCATAAATAAGAATGCAAACTGCATTAGCAGAGCATCCTCATCCTGAATAGTTTTGTGTCCCTTGTTATTAGTTGCTGTGTGTATTACCCTAGCACTTAGGAGCCATAGTCATTATGCTCCCCCTTATCAAGGTTCAGCTTTCTCTTTTGAGTTGCAGAGGGGATGGAAGATGGGTTTTTATATGTTTTAAAAAATAGCAGGAGGGACTACAGATTAAAACTCCTGTGAGCCATCAAAAAAAATACACCAGTAAACAAAATAATCTACCGAATAACTTAAATAAAGAACACCTCTTCCTTTTTGGATTGTCCGAGTATTGAAGGGGCATATTTTAGAAGTGTGATTGCCAAACGGTCTGAACCACCAGTGGTCAATAACACACTACTGGCTCATGAGCCACAGAGAAAGGGCTGGTCACATAGTTCTGACTCTTAGCCCTCCGCCACCCCCAACTCATAATCTACATTAAAAGAGCCCCAAACCATTAAGTGCCTTCTCAGTTAAATGTTTTCTTTTCCCTGAAAATAACTGTTGTAACTGCTGAAGGGACGTCGCTTTCTCTGTTGCTAGCAAATCAGGTATCTGTGATTTAGTGTCTCTGCTAAGATAAAAATGGTTAGAAGCTATGGTGTCCGTGAAATGTTTGAGAGGCATCTATAATATGCCTATAAACTCTGATTCAAATATAATGAACACATTTTAAACACAACAGTAAGAAATTTAGATATATTTCCCCAGTAATAATTGCACCTTAGGCATGGTATGCACATATTTGAAACAAAGCTATAGACTTGCATGGTTATCAGGGATCAAAACGGTTGTTAAAATTGCTATGGGAAAGCATCTGAGTTTTCAAGTTGTGCTCAAATTGTTTGTTTGTTTGTTTTTATATGGGAAGAGACAAAGATGATAACAGCTCTTGTTGATGGGTATACTCAGATAAACAGAAATTCAGTGTGGGGCTATGTATATGTTACAAACTGTTCATAACTGCTGTTACTAAAAACATTGCCCAGACTTGCCAGAACCCTTCTCATGCAACCTTAAAACGGTAATATAGAGAGAATTCAGAGGAGAATACTAGAGAGCATTCAGAGGAGAGTTATCTAGAGAGCTGCACTCAGTTGAACTCACTACAGAGGACAATAATGAGCCTGTATTCCTCCCAGGCACCTCTCTATTATTTATTTATGAACTGTATGGTGCAAAGCAGTATCCCTTGTTGAGGACTACAGCCCTGCCAGCTTTAAAATGTACTCTCGCCCGGGACAACTTACATGGCCAAAGTGAATCAGTTCATTTCTCCTGCAAGGCCAGACCTTGAGGTCTCTGATATTACAAATGCTTCCGTGCAGATAAGCCTGTGACATTGCACCTGAGTGCAGCAAAACCTGCACGTGACTTAACACAAGGGGAAAGCGAGGCCAGGCCCGTGCCCGGTTCCGGGGCGACAGAAAGCGGTGTCACTCAAGCAGAGCTTCCGCTCGGAGAGGGCGAGCAGGGGAAGGCGGCGCACACAAAGGCCGGGCCGGGCCGGGCCGGACGGGAGGAGAGAGCAGGCCGGGGAAGGGGAGGCGCGCCCGGGCCGTGGCGAGGAGGAATTCCCGGCGCGGGGAGCGGCTGCATCGCCCGCGGGGGCCCGGCCCGCCCCGCCCCGCTCACCGCGGGTCCTCGAAGCGCACGAAGGCGAAGGGCACCAGGCCGCGCTTGCTCTTCAGCTCGATGTCCCGGATGCGGCCGTACTTGTAGAACAGCTGCTCCAGGTCCTTCTCCCGCACGTCCGCCGGCAGGTTCCCCACGTAGATCCGCCCGTCCCCCGCGCCGCCCCGGCCCGAGGCCCCGGGGCCCATCTCCCGCTCCCAGCTAGACATCCTCGCCGCCCCGCGCGCGCCCCAAGCCGCGCGCTGCCTGACGGAGGACACTAAACACCCTCTTAAAGGGGAGGAGGCGCCGGGTGGTCCGCAGTCTGTGACTGAGTGTTCTGCGCATGCTCAGTGAAGTTCGCTGCTGACGCTGCCCGCCGCGCTGCCCTTACTTGGCGTCAGCGTGGCGCCCGCGCCCTAGAGTGACGGGGCTCGGTGGGCGGGGCCGGCGGACCCTTACTGGCCAGGAGGGGGCAGAGCCAGAGCAGGGGGAGGAGGGGTTCGACGCCGCCGTCCAGCCCGGCCCGAGGGCTGCGAGCCCACCGCAGGGAGGGACAGAGGGTGCAGCAGTGAGCCAGCTGCCCCGCTTCCAGATGTGGAGGGGCCTTTTCTGTTCCCAGCTGCAGGAGCTGGTGTCAGATCAAAGGCAGGAGCCGTCTTAGTCTAGTTCAGCAAAGCAACCCAGGAATCCGGGGGCACTTTTAAAGATATATTTTAAATAAATTTGTTAGTCTTTAAAAGGGCCACAGGACTGTGTGTTTCCTGGAGTCACTCAGCCTCTGCTTCCCATGCTGGCCGGGGCCCAGGAGCCATGGGCTGTCCCCTATTATGGGGCCCCGAGCATGGACTCCTACTGCAGGGGCGAGGCCCCACTCCCCCCATTGCTGCCCCCCCCCGAGGGCACTCCCACCCAGCTCCACTCTGACCAGTCTGCAGGAGGAGGGGGGGTGGCTGATGCACGGTGTAGCAGCCCCCAGGGCCATAGGCCCTGGAGAGCTGTGTACTAGGCTGGGCCTGGAGCACAGGCAGGGCCCGCTGGCCCCAACCCCCCGGCAGAGTGAGCCGGCTCGGGCCCCCCCCCCCCCCCGGGGGGCGGGGCGCCCCCCCCCCCCCCCCCCCCCCCCCCCCCCAGTAGCTGCAGGGCCACATCCCACCCTTCTCCCTCCAGCACAGGCAGGGCAGGAGTGCTCTCCAGATCATCAAAGGGGGTTTAGGGGCTGGCACCCAGGGCCCCCTTTTTGCTGGGGCCCAGAGCTTAAGCCTCTAAAGCCCCTTTGATAATCCAGCCCTGGATGTGACAAAGAAAGACTGGATGCCACAGTGGGAAATACAAAGTTAATTTGTTTTATGGCCTGAAGCCAGGAGGATGGCTGGGTAACGAGGTAATTTTCAGTAACAGAAAACGTGAATGGTGAGTGCATTTCTGCTGAAAAAGTTATTTGGCTTTTACTAACTTTTATTCAATTTTTGTAGGTTATCAGTGCATATTTCTGTTGTGTGCTCAAGAAGCAAGTGTAAAGGTAGGAGGCTTATAGAGATGGAGCATGGAAATATCAATATCAGTTTTTAAATTGCCTGCTAAACATGGGAGGGAGAGCAGTGGAAGTCCACGTATCTTCACAGTGTATATATTAAACTCTGCTTGCACCCTATGAATGTGCTTATTGTTGGCAAAAATGAGATCAGATGTTTCTATGCAATGCACATAAAATCTTTGCCATATTGAATGTCAAGTTATATTGGACATACTGTGTGGCCATAACTTAAATACTGCCATGTGCAGTGCTTACTAAGAATTTAAATCAAATATTCCTAACAGTAAGTATTGCTTGCACATATGTATGTATTAACTGCACTATGTTGTTTGTGTGCCACAATGACAAATCTTTTTCATAAATGTTCTTGACTGTCAACAACAGGTACAAGCTATCTCATCAGTCCTTTCCACTAAGATTCTCAAAGGGAAAACAGCAAAAGTAACTCTGAGGAAGGTAAATGTTAGCAAGGTTCCTTACAACACCAGAAAAAGTAAATTTTGTTCAGGACAGTTAAGAACATTGTTTGGAAACAGAGAGAAATCCCTTGTAATGTTGGGGAATGGGTAGCAATAGCTAGCCATCTAAGAACATTGTGAAGTACAGTCTCATCCACATTGCATCTTTTGCCTCATTGCTAAGAATAAATCCAGTCCTTCCCACCTCCCGGAACACAGAGAGGATGTAGGGCAGTGGCTTGTCCCTCCCTATCTGTTGGGGTGCAGGGGCAGGAGGAGGGAAGGCCCCTGTCTCCTCAGGTGGGGCTGTTACACCCTAGACCTTACAACCAGTTCTTGAGCTCCAAGCGGGCAGTCAAGCAAACAGTCTGTGGCCCCTCAGGCAGCAGGCACACAAGCAGTCTGAGGTAGGGGAACAAGCACCCTCAGGGATCAAGTGAGTAAATGGTCTTGGGGAGCAGGCAAACATAGGCATTGCTGTCCTGGAGGAGAGAGGAGTTGGCCGCAGGCCCACCCATCTCCACTGTGTCACAGCCCAGGGTCCTAGCTGGGGCTGCCAGCTTGGCCACGGGGTCAGCGGGGTCCCAACTGCAACACGCTGACTCACCCACCAGCCTCAGGTCAATATGCCTGTGATTCAGCTCCCCATGGCCACTTCCTACCCCATTTCCCAGTGGTACCTGTTCAGCCTCGCCCCCTCGGCCTCATCGGGGTAGTCCCCCGGGGGGATAAGTTGCAGAACCCTTCTACATTGTCTGGGAGTGGTAGGTCATCAGGGCTATCAGCAGATGGCAGTTCCTCCAAGTCATATCCCATTGGGGTCTCCTCCGTTGTCAGCAGCTCTTCCAGGTCAATGGTCTCAGATGAGACCACCAGGTCCTCCAGTTTGATTGGTTCAGGGGATGCCTCCGGATCCCAGGCTGCTGGTAACTCCTCCACATCACAGGCCTTCAGGGTCTCTTCCTGGAAGCCGGTGCCCGACCATACCCTGTGGCTCAAGCCTGCTGACCAGCTGTATGCAGGGACAGGCTCTCAGTTCACAGGCAACTCCTCCTTAGGGTACTGGTCCTAGGGTCAGGGAAGCTCCTGAGAAAAGGAAGAGACATCCTTCCCTTCTAAGAGATCAAGCCAAAATGACCCCTCAGGCCCTCCTTTTGTATTTCCTGCTTCCCCTCCCCCCCTTGACTTCCAGCCTGACAGACAGGTAGTCTCAGACTCCTCCCAGCTGGGTCTGATCCATCCCTCCTTGTCTGTCTCAGAGAGGCCATGCCCCTTCACTTTAAAGGAATTATACAAAGTGTTACAGTACTGATTCCTTTCTGTGAATCGAACCATTGGATTATTGTGGTAAGATTGTTTTCATTGCTAAACTTTTGGATAGTCTGCGGTACATGAATTACTGCACTGCTGGCTCCAGATAATGATTTGTAGCAATTATATACTCGTATTATGTGATTACAATTCATTCCATTGATACACATAAAACTTTGACTTCACTGTACAGGCAGAAATTATGAGGATTGCATCTTAAAAAGTAAAATGCAATTTTGAAGATAGGGTTATGATGCTCAGAAATGTACATTTACCATAAATAGTCAGTCCTGTTTCTCAGGGAGTATTGTACAATATGTTTGTCCCAAATGTGTACCTGCTATGATTCAAGTGAGAAAATCCTGATGAAATGTTTTGAAAAATCACTGTGTTGGATGAAATTGTCATATTATAAAGACCAAATATGTCTGAATTTACACTAACAGATAGCATCAATGGAAAGAAAAGAATTGTTGATAATGGTCCCCTTGTGTCGTGAGACTACCTGTTAGAGGGCCTTGCTGAAGAATTGGAGGTGATTTTAATGCACTTATTTTCTCTGGTCACATTGTGCATTGCAAAAGTATTTTAAAAAAGTAAATTAGAGCCTAACGTTTATGATAGATTCATAGAAGGTGGAGAGGCATGTAGCATGAGTGGGAAGGAATTGTTTGCAAAATGGGATCCATAGAAATAATTAAAACGTTTTGCAATACAGCATGATAATGTTACATGACATGTTATCTAAGCAATACAAAGCTGCAAGCATGCACTAAAGACAGAAGGAAAAGAACGGAGCATGTGTACACAAAGTGTAAGGAAGGCACAACATAGGAACACATCTAGATAACATCCTCCCAACAAATTCAGATCCTTCATCTACCAAGAAACTGGGAAATTTGGAAAACGAAAAAATTGGAACACAGGAGACAAAGTGATGAGTACAACTGCGGACCATTCATCCTAAAGGTATTGAACACAAAAATTTTCCTTATTATTTGTATTGCTATGTAATCACACTGTGATTCTTCTATCTATTCACTTACGAGTACAGACATTGTTCCACCCAGAAAGAACAGAAGTGATAATGATCAATACAAGCAAAGACCCTCTGACTACATTTGGGGTGGTGGATGTCAAGGCTGTTTCCCCACTCTGGCACATCGGGTGCAGAAGGTGGGGGCCTGCGAAAGGCCTTAAAAACCACTGGCCCTAAAGCCTTGTCTTAAAATTCCCCAGGGCTACCAATTTCCTGCCCTTGGAGCAGCTGCTGCCACCACCTAAATGCAAATACCTCTTGAAACCCAGGAAGGCGCAATTGGGAATTCCTTCCTGCGAGGTCCCCTCAGTTGCCTCTATTCCTTCCTCAGGAGAGCGACTGAACCCAGCCCCAGAGGGGAGGAGCCAAAATTCCCAAGTAGCAGCTGCCACACCAGCCGTGGGGAAGCCAGGAATAAGCATTATGGCCACAAATAAAAAAAGAATTAGTATTAGCAACTAAACCATTCATAATGGCAGCATCGGGGGAGCCAGCATCTCAGGTTAAGAGACCCTCCCCTGAGTCTGCTCCGGAGGAGTCTAAAATAGGGATGGATAAAGTGCCCCAGGGTACAAGATAATAGCGGCAGGAGCTATTCCCTGCAAACCAAGCAGTTTGATTACCATATGAGCAATAGCAGATTAAGCCAGAAGGGGGGGGGGTTCTTAATCTAATGGGTACAGGCTTTCTGTCTGGATTAAAATCAGGTTTCCAGACATAGTCAATGGGCCTGCCACCGGCCGGGTCTTGGGGGCCAATAAGGGAATAATTGGCCTCCAAAGTACAATTACGCTGAAAAATAAAAAGCTTGTGGTCATCCCGGGTGAAATTCTATTTCCCCGCGATGGCGCTTTGACAGAAATCTAACCAGTTAAAGGGGATAGCCCGCCAGGGCAACCCAGCTGCGTGGAAAGGGACCTAGGAACAAATCCAACAATTCAAAAATTAAATGAGCAGGCAAATTGTCTTTTCAAAGCTTCAAAGGTATTGACGTCAGTCTTTAGAACTGGCTAAAGTCCCCCTGCCAGCCCGCATGGGCGTGGATGGTTGTTACAGTTGGCAGCCAGAAAAGAATCAGGAACGACGCTGAAAGCATGGCATTAAGGGCCTGGAGCTTCGGTGCTGTGACAAGCAAAGTCCAAATTGCCTGAGTCTTCAGAGGGTTTTACAGTCCACGTATCTTGATCCTGAGGCTGGGGTACTGGCTTCAGCCGGGAGTAGTGGATCCAATTCTTGTGTCCCTCAACCTTCGCCGGGGTGTGGGTAACCAGGAGAACTGTAAAGGGTCCTTTCCACCGCTCCTGGAGGGGTTCATCTTTCCAGCTCTGGACGAGGATGGAATCTCCGGGCTGGAGTGAGTAAGCCGGGGTTTCTAGTGGAACAGGCTGAGCATCTTTCACACCTGTGAAGAAAAGAAAGAACAGACAGCGAGAACAAATACTTGGATAGCATTGATTCTCCTAAGACCCACTCCCCTAGCGGAACCGGGGCACCATTCATTGGCCAGGGGTGTCCAAAAAGGATCTCAAAGGGACTTAAACCCAACCTCCCCTTAGGCAGTACCTGAACCCGAAGCAGGGCCAGTGGCAAGGCATCTGGCCACTTGAGAGCAGTTTCCTGGCAAATTTTGGAGAGATGTTGTTTGAGAGTCTGATTAGTCTGTTCAACGACCCCACTAGCCTGGGGTCTCCAGGGAGAGTGTAGCTTCCACTGTAGTTGCAGAGTCTCAGTGATGATTTTTACAATGTTTGCAGTGAAATGAGTTCCATTGTCAGACTCAATCCATTGGGGTAGTCCAAACCTGGAATCGGTGAAGCTGTTAACCCGCTTATCGGCGGCCAGCTCAAGTGCTCGGGTGAGGGCAATCAGTTCTGCCAGCTGTACGGAGGTCCCAAGGCGGCAGGGTCTGTGCTTCAATGGTGTCGAAGAGGGAAACCACAGCATATCCTGCCTTATGCTGGCCATTAACCACCATGCTACTCCCATCAGTATATCATGCAAAGTCTAGGTTAGGCAGGGGCTGGTCCCTCAGGTCTGCCCTGCTGGAATGTTGTGAGTCCACAGTCTCTAAGCAATTATGTTCTATACCCTCTGAGTCTGGGAGGAGGGTGGCCGGATTAAGAGTTGAACAGGTTTGCAGTTGCACCTCCGGGTTTTCAATAAGCTTGGCCTGATATTGGGCTAACCGTGCCTGAGTTAGCCACAGACCCCCCTTGCTCTCTAGGAGAGCCTGGATCATGTGGGGAGTATAACTGTCATGCTCTTTTCAGCCCTAGATTGACCATGTCAAATCTGTATATGAATTCCAATTCTGCCCTTTCTCTTTGAAGCTTTGATTTGTTATCCATGACAAGGAAACTTGTCCTGCTGCTCCCAAGGGTTAACTTCTCAGCCTCTTTAATGATCAAGGCTGTAGCAGCGGGGTAGGGACTTGGCAGACTGCCTCCTTTCTTTCATTAGAGAGCCGCCTCTGCCCTTGCTGAATGTGGAACCCCAGATACCGAACCTCGGTGATCTGAGCCTTCTTACGTGACATGTGGTATCCCCTGAGCCCGAGAAAGTTTAGCAGGCTTACCGTAGCTTTCAGGCCAGTCCCCCAGTCCCTGGACTGCCAGGAGGAGATCATCTATGTATTGCAACAGGAGTACCCCCTCCTGGTTGTCCCATTCCTGTAGGTCCCCAGCAGGTGCCTGGCCGAAAATGGTGGTGGAGTTTTTGAATCCTTGGGCTAAAACAGTCCGGCACATTTGTTTCTTTACCTGCTTTCTGTCCTCCCACTCAAAGGCAAAGAGTTCCTGGGACTGTCATTCCACTGGGATGGTAAAGAAGGCATCCTTTAAATCGAGACCAGTAAAGTACATATATTGTTCCCGTATAGAAGCAAGTAGTGTATAGGGATTTGGCACCAGAGGGTGCAGGGGTTTCACCCGCTCGTTTACAGCCCTAAGATCCTGCACCAAGCGGTAGGTGCCATCCGGTTTTTTCAACTGGCAGAATGGGAGTGTTCCAAGCCGACTGACACTCCCGGAGGACCCCACACCTTAGGAATGTTTCAATGGTATTCTGCAGCCCCTCCCGCTCTTCTTGCCGTATGGGATACTGGCGAATTCTCACTGGTGTTTTCCCTGGGAGGAGCTGGATTGTACCCGGAGTAATGTGAGAGGTTTTCTCCAGAGCCTCTGTAGCCCACAGTAGGGGATAAACCTGATCCTCCCAGTGTGCCCAATCCTGTGCTTCTTGGGCTTTTCCCTGAGGTTTCACTACTATTAGCCAGGCATGCTCTGGGGGTAAGTTAAGTGTGATTTCACCCTGTATAAAATGCAGAGTGGCTCCCAGCTTACAGAGGAGGTCCCTTCCCAGCAGAGGGGTGGAGCAGTGGGGGAGCTATAAAAGAAAAAAACTAAATTCCCTCCCACTGGCCATGAGGAGGCTGG
>ML685811.1:575833-593566 GCA_007922175.1 Pelusios castaneus
CCCTGGGGCAGATTATCTGATCACTGCTTCCTGCGTGGTTGTGTCCTCTGTCCCGGAGCCATCTACTGATGGAGAGAAAATTCAGTTGGATGGACCTGTTGCAGGTGGACGCCTGAAGACAGGCTGGGGCTAGTAACAGTTTGGGTTCGTTGCCCGGAGTGCGCAGCACCAATAAACACACCAGGGCGGAGAAGCACACTAAGATTTATTTGAGATCTCAAGCAGGCACACGGAGACAGACACGTCTCAAATCATGCGCGCCCCCACTCAGTTACAGTAACTCTTATATAGATTTCCTCTTGCTGTGAAAAGATCCTACCCCACCTCCTCTTTGGGTGAGAAGCATGCTTTCAAGGCTGTGTTATAATTACAAGCGGAGACTGTTATTCTGTTATGGGGAACAGGTTATCAGTTCCTGCAACCGGGAAACATCCTTAGATGGGCTATTGTTGGGCGCCAGTTATGTCCCAGCCGTGTCCGAGTCTAGAGCGAAGGGGATCCATCGACACTGTGGCCTTCCACCCGCTCGAGTTACCCAGTGCGCAACCCCAGATACAGCCAGGGGCATCAACAGACCCCTGGCAGATCTCGTCTGGCAAGCCCTGTGTTCCTCAATGATCCAGCAGCGTCATGCCCTTGCTGACTGCCAGCTCACACGGGCACGTGTCTGGGGCCAGAGGTTCCTCTCCTTGCCTATACCACCACGCAGCGCTGCACAAGGCTACATCAAGAGCTTGTCCCCTGTATGTCCAAATTCCAAAGGGGGAGCCGTGTTAGTCTATTGTAGAAAGACAACAGAGTCCTGTGGCACTTTTAAAGACTAAGATTTATTTATCGCATGAGCTTTCGTGGGAGAAAATCCCACTTCGTCAGACGCTTTGAAGATATCTTGGGGGCTCATATGGGGGCTCATGACTTTTGTTTGAGGAAATGTTGATGTCATTTGCCAAGGCATCTGAGTGCTAGTAACACTATTCAGGGTAGGGGAATGATCAGGAGAGAACAAAAACAATTGTGGAACTTTAGAGAGATCTTAAAACTACCACATACACCAGAATATATATTTTAAAAATAATGTAAGTATGATCAACTTCCTTGTCTGTAACATGGCATTATTCCAGACTTCAGCTAGAGTCGTAACATGCTCATATCTTAAATATGAAAAACGGATCCTAAATACACCAGTGGTAAATGCAAGACCTCAAGCCGATAATGCTCTTCATACTGTGATTGTCACTTCAAGATAATTAATGCCTTGCCTTGAATACCAATGCCATCCCAGATTAATTGCCTAGCGTGGGCAGATGGTAACTGTGTGGTTATTGGATATACGCTATGTCAGAGGTTACAAAGTGAAATGCAGTTCCTATGGTATAAAGCCAGAAGTTCACTGTGAAAATTGGCTTCCATAATTCTGTCCAGAAAAAGAGAAACTTTCTTCTGTCCTTGCGACACTCACTCCTTGACTGTGCTGTAAATCTTTTGGACTGTTGCACACACAAATTCCAAATCCTCAGGATACCTAATCTCCAACTCCACATTTGCCAGATAGTGAGTGCCTGTAAACTCTGAAAAATAGCGGCCAATATCAGGGTGAGGGATTTCATGAGGCTCCAAATTATATTCCAGGTTCTCTGTAGGAAGAAGAAAAAGCAGTTATCACACTAACTTCCTGCAATGAAGTAATTATTTGTCTCTGCCGCCATCTATTCAGTCTTTTGTTTCAGGGGTTCACCTGCTCTTTTTCTAAGCAACCGTGAATATATTTGTGATACTATTGCCAAACTATTGTGACGGAGAGCAGTACTGCCTGGAACTAAAAGTGTGTCCGAATGCTGACTGGCTGCTGCTCTCAAATCATTAATGGGTATCAATTCTCTGTGCAGAAGACAAAGGAATGGGTCAGCCAGCTAGGTTCATACTGCAGAGAGGAAAAGGATACCTGGGAGTTCGGTCCCAGTCCTATTGGGACTTCATCCATGCAGAAGCTAAAGAACTAGACTCCAGCTTCCACAATCAGAAAGCCAATTCCCTGAAGAGGTGCTACCAAATGGTCCCATTATTTGAAGAACAAAGGAGAAGCCAGTTTTATCAAACATGCCTGAAGAAAGAATCAAGACTTCCACCTTGAAGGCTCCTGAGTATCAGTAGGGACTGAGCTGCGTGTAGCACACAAAGATGAACATTAGAGCCCAAATTTTCTAGAATCGCAGTCCTAGGAGTGGATGTTTATTACTTGCCACTCCAGTATTTTTATGTCCTTTTCTATTTTTTAAAAAATGACCATTTAATCATTGCACATGGACTAAAGTAAGGTAAGATGTAATGGCTCTGCAGTAAGAAGATGAATCAAATGACTACTATTCATTTACTGTGCCAGAGGAAAAGCTCTCATTATTTGTGTAAAGCAATATTGCTGTGCAGTGGCCAATTAGTGACTCACAGGTGCATGATCCCTTTGGAGGTCTTGAATGATGCAACATATACTTAGTAATAACTGGAAGATAGGTGGATACAAACTCTGCATAGCACTGTTTGGCTTATCTGTAGCATTTGGAGGGGGAATGCAGAGACCACCAATTAGGAATAATCCATTGATCCCTAGTTCTGCAACTAGCAAAAGTTAAAATAATAGTTCACAAGCAACATGCAAAAACCCTTAAACGACCGAGAACATGGTTTGAGTTAGTTTTCAGCCAAACCATATGCATTGCAATTGTTAAAACCAAACACGTTTGTTTGAAATTCTCCCCCTCAAAATCCCACAAAACTGAAATTCCATAAACAAGCAAGAAGTGACGTGCACACAATTTGGAAGGGAGAGTAAGTATGGGTGGTTAAAGGAGATAGGTGATGAAAAGAAAGGACAAAAGAACCATAGCATACAAGACTGTGCCCCTAAATAAAAACCCTGGCACTCATTAAAGACAACAGCCCACAGCTTGTATAGCAGAACTTGGACTCTGCCCAGTCAGTATTCTAATTATTAGTGTTACTTTACCAAAAGAAAGAAGTGAAACAGATGAGAATATAACACAGAGTAAGATACCAGGGCAGATATTCTATTCTTATCAGTTTTCTATTAGTACAAATCCTAATAGTATGTGCAGAGAGAAAAAAACATTGGTTCTGATAAAACGCAGAACCTCCTGCAATGGGGCAGCGGCACAGATTCAAGAACCCCAAATCTCCCAGTATTTTACAAGTATAACTGACCTTTACATTTTTTATAACTTATTCTTATGTACTATAGTGCAAATTATGCTAGATAGCACCCTCTAGTGAAAGCTGAGCCATATTTAGACAAAATCAATTTTCATAAACTCACTCAAACATTTAATCAATCTTTGTAGCACCCTTGTGATGTAAGTATGAGCCTCATTTTACAGACAGTGAGAGGTAGATAAGTGAAGTAACTTGCCCAAGATCAAAAGAAGAAGTTGGCATCACAGGAAGTACTAGAACACAGAGGTTCCCAGCTCCCTGCAGTCCTATGTTCTGACTACCACCACCACCACCACATTTCCTTTCTTAGACAGTACTGTATTAACCAATGTGTGAGGCATTGTGATTATGAAAATGAATCCTATTACACAATTACTTTACCATTAATTTTTGTCCAAATCTCCTTAAAAGCTTGACATAAAAAGGAAAAAAATGACTCCAAAGCCAAGAAGTTCAGGGTTAAGACTGAAATTCCATCCTTAACATATTCCACCTAGACAATAAAGCTCCCGTGGGGTAAGATCAGACGGTTCTGTAGACACTTACAGAATTCCATAAACCGTGCCACCACCGTAAGTCAAAGTTGGATCTATTTTCCCAAACAAAGGAATGAAAGTTTAACATGACAAGCAAACATTGCTGAAAACTATTAAATGCATTACAAAATAAAATTGAGGATGGGGAATTAAACTGAAGTGAAATTTGGGTTAATTTGTGGCAGTACTGATCTCACTGTGAAGTGAAGAGGTGTTCAGAAACAAGGTAGGTCAACTAAAGATTTGCTTGAATCCTGCTTTTCAGAGTAAATATTAATTTGCTTAAACTTTAATCAAAAGTGATTTAATATCCATATAACTTTAGTGTAGATATTAACGGTGTTCAAAGAGTAAGCATTACGGATCTGATATGCCCCCCCCCCACACACAAATAAATGAAATGCACACGTATCAAATCCACAGGCTAATCTGTTTGCTCACCTTGCGCAGCATATCTGCAAGATCCATCCTCCACCAGCACATTATAAAAAGGTTGATCGGGACCATGAGGCAGGCTATGGACATTCATGTTTCTAATCCATTCTTGTCCCATCATGCAGGTGGGATCCCAGCCATATATCACACAGCTATAGTTGTATCTAATTAAAAGTAAAAAACAAAAAAATGTGAAAGGTGCACAGCTAAATACTCTTTCTGAGAGAGTTGGACAGTGGCTGACGGTTATAGGAGCTGCATGCTGGCACTCATGCCCCTTAGAGAGTCAATATAAAGAACAGTTATCAGAAACAACGGGAGTCCTGTGGTTAGTCTTTAAGGTGCCACAGGACTTCTGTTGGTTTTGCTATATACAGACTAACATGGCTCCCTGCTGGAGCTGTTGTCAGAAGCAGATTAAGAAATTCAGTGTTTCACCAGAAACTGAAGACAAAACTAATCAAGAGCCATTCTGAAAACAAAAAATTAATCTTGTTCTCATGGAGCCAATTTAGTGCAATCCACCTAAGGATGTGACTGCAGATAGGAGACTTGTTCAAAGAGATCCTTTTCTAATAGTCATCTTTGTACTTTAACTCTGTGGTCAAAGACAGTACCTGGAATAATAAAGCAAACATGTTTAAACTGACCACAATCAGCTGTTCTCTCTCCATCTCCGCAGGTAAGTCAATAATAATGATCACCACTGTTCCTGCCTCACACTGTCTGTATACAAATCACTTCAGACACACTGACACCTTCTTTCCCTTTACTCAACAGCCTATCCTTCACCATAATATTTCAATACCCAGAACAGGTCAGCATCCATTAACTCACAGCACGTACACCATAAACCTTAGTCAGTAGCAAACTGCCCTAGAGGACCAGACCACACAATTTGTAAGCCAATGGGAAAATTCCAGTAAAGAAGTTTTTCAATGTAGAATTAGGATACAAGAATTTCTGAAGGGTGAAGTACAAGACTAAGAGCCTTAGGTATATAGCTCATGTACACTGTCCCCAATCCCATCCTCTACAGGAGCAACCATCTTGCTGTTTTATAAGTAGATATATTCCAATGCCAGAAAGAACCACTGTGATCATCTTCTCTGACTGCCTGTATGAAACACAGGCCAGAGAACTTCACGGCTACCCCTTTGGAATTTAAAATGGTGAGTGATGGAAAATCACTATGAGCATTGGTAAATTCATAAAACACAGATTGTAAAGTTTCCTTCAAGCAAATTAAATCTTCAAATGACTGAAATACAAACTGTAACTTAAATACTAAAAGACAAGAATCAGTATGTGGCATGGAACTTGAAAACTAGAGTGAAATTACAGTAAAACATACGTTAAGAATGGGGAAGGAGGCAAGTTGCATTCTAAGATGTGATTTGGGCAACAAGCATATTGAGTTGCTATGCTCTGGTCAGATAAACCTGTTACAATGCAAACTGAGTTTCAGTTTACATAGATCCCCCAGTTTAGAAGTCATTGTATGACAATTATTGTCCATTCCTGCCATGTGACCATGTGCTTCTAGGCAAAGAATTTCCAGAAACATAAAAGGTATTCTGTCTTTAGAGCACTACCCATGATTGTGCGATATCCCTGGAGAACTCAGAGTTACTGCCTCTGCCCTTAAATCTGCTTCGGACTGACTTCTCAGGAGCAGGCGCCTGAAGGGCAGCTGAAGCAACAAACCACTACAAGGTTGCACTGCAAAGTAAAGCTAGAAAAAAGAAGCCTCCAGTGAATGGGGGAAGAAAAGGGAAGATATTATGGGAGAAAAAGAATATATAAAGGTGTTGCTGTTCCTTCAAATTGTCCCTCCAAAGAGGACAGAAGAGCAAGAACGGAGCAAGCAAGGAGGCATGGTCATCCCTACTAATACACTAACATGAAGGGTTCAAGTGGCTCACCATCATCCTCTGACTAAACTAAGTAGGGACAACACATTTCTACTCTGTCAAAGGATAGGGAAGTACACAGAAGTCAGTCTTCATATGTCTAAAAGGATACATCTCTAACTACACATGGGGCAGCATGTTCCTGCTGAGACATCTCGAACCCCTCCTCACCATGTAATAAAAGTGATACTAAATCACAGCAAGAAGGAAGTCACTGAATACAGCATTCCACATACAATCAAGAGAACACAGCATTACATTGGCAGCTTTTGGATGCTGAAAAATTCAGAGATGATTGATTACCTCTTGTGTTTCATGATCAGCCCAACAGAAAAGCAGATATCTTTGTGCTTCTCATCAGAATGGCGCTTTACCTCAGGTCCCACTTCCTCCTTACGGCGTTCAATGTGCTCTAGAGTATGCTGAACCAAATACCCCACTGCGCCATGCTGGGACGGATCCAACAACTGGACATGCTGCAGGATGTCCAGAACCTTCAGCAGTGAGAGAAAGACAACTCGGTTTATAAACAGATCTCTGCAGTAGCTTCCCTTTTATCTTCTCCATAGAGCTTAAGTGCCTATCTCTAGAGGTCTGCTCCTCTTCAGAGCAGGGTTCTCGACTTTTTCCATAGAGTGAACCACATTCTGGTACTGAGATTATCCCGTGCACCATTGCAGACCACCTCCCCTGTCATTCAGCATCATGTAACATGGACGTGACAACCACTGCAATATTTCTCTGAAAAAATAACACTAGGAAAATATTTAATATGTCAGCTGCCTTTTATTGCAGTTTAGCAAATGAAAGTGAGGATCTGGCTCAATTCAACCACTCATTCTTCGAAACCAGCCTGAGACCCTTTTTGCTAGACTGCAGCACCAAACAGCCCTTCTGTGCTGTTTCTAATTACAGGCGCCCTCAATGGCTAGTATCACGGTCCTGAGCCTTTTAGCCAGGAAGGACAGGAGATATTCCCTTCAAAGTCAACTAATGTTGCTCCTAATTTCTCAGTAAGGTCAGTGTTGCAAAACATGAGGCATGCCCCTGAAACGGAGTGCACTCCTTATGAGTCCTAAGCCCTGCAGCCCCTGGGTGAAGGATTTAAAACAGGTTTCTGAGATGGTGGGAGCTCGCTGTTGCTAGACTATAAGACCACCCTTGTGAGACCATTATGGAAAACATTTCACAGACATGTGTTATAAAAATGGGATACTTGTTGGGACCAGTTGGCGTCAGTCTGATCTGCCTTAAAGTGGAAGGGGAACTGCAGCCCATTCCAGTATCAAAAGCCTTATCTGCCTCCTACTTGCAAAAAAAAGAACTGACTTACAAACCTCAGCAGCTGCCAAACACCCCCACAGCCCGTGGATAGCTTCTACAACACAGAATTACATTTTCCTTACAAAAGGCTGCCCCACAGTGAAAATCTGGGACAGGATAACAAGTTAACAGAATAAACATTGACCAGTTTGGCATATACTAACTCAGAGGAAGAGAGAGGAGAGGCAATGAATGAGGGCATAAAAATAACTAGACAAATAAGCAGAAGGCTTGGCTGGAGGTCAGTGCTCTATAGTTCAAGAGCCTCCAATCCCTAATTTTGGTCCAATGGGCTGCACAGAATATGAGATCTTGTTTCCAATTTAACGTCTTAGTACAGAGAACCAAATGCAAAAAACCAACCCTGGAAAAGTGAAGTCCTGGCACAGTGATCAAAGCTGTCCCAGACCTTTTGCTATTTAAAAGTGATCTCTTTAAATTTTTAAACAACTATTTATTTCCTTAGGCAGTTTTAACAGGTTTATAAACCCTCGCCATGTAAATATCAAGAGCAAAGCAACGACTGTGAAGGTGAAATTTTGTTTAAAGAGCTTTATATAGGCATATAGTCATCAGATCTCTATATCCCATGCACTGCTACAGGCTGGGGATCAATCGGCTAAGCAGCGCTGTAGGAAAGGACCTGGGGGTTATGGTGGACGGGAAGATGAATATGAGCCAACAATGTGCCCTTGTTGCCAAAAAGGCCAATGGCATATTGGGCTGCATCAGTAGGAGTATTGCCAGCAGATCGAGGGATGTGATAATTCCCCTCTATTCGACACTGGTCAGGCCGCATCTGGAATACTGTGTCCAGTTTTGGGCTCCCCACTACAGAAAGGATGTAGAGAAACTAGAAAGAGTCCAGCGGAGGGCAACAAAAATGATTAGGGGGTTGGGGCACATGATTTACGAGGAGAGACTGAAGGGACTAGGCTTATTTAGTCTGAAGATGACTGAGGGGGGATTTGTTAGCAACCTTCACCTACTTGAAGGGGTGCTCCAAAGAGGAGGGAACTAGGCTGTTCTCGGTAGTAACAGAGGACAGGTCAAGCAGCAATGGTTTCAAGTTGCAGCTGGGGAGGTTGAGGTTGGATATTAGAAAAAAAACTTTCTCACTAGGAAGGTGGTGAAGCACTGGAATGGGATACTTAGGGAGGTGGTGGACTCTCCATCTCTGGAGATATTTAAGGCCCGGTTAGACAATACCCTGGCTGGGATGATTTAGTGGGAATGGTCCTGCTTTTAGCAGGGGGCTGGACTAGATGACCTCATGAGGTCCCTTCCAACCCTAAGATTCTATGATTTGATAGGGTCCGTCCCTATTATAGTGAGATCATTATTACATCACCCATGATGTCATTTCTAAAGATTATATTAAAATTGAGTGAAGTCTCCGATTACACACTTAATAGATCACACATATCTAACAACTGCTAATGTTCAAAGAACTGGACAGGTCTACTAATTTTTTATTTTGTATGGCAGGTGAATGTACTCTGAATATTGAAAACTGGTAACCAAATATCTAAGTATCTATTTGTTCTATACGTCTTCGTGGGTATGTAATTGGTGCATTAATTTTTTGTAATTCAATATATTAATTAATGCATAAATAAATTGTGTATACATAAATTAAATATAATTGACTAAGGTGGGTAAGTTTATGGAGGGGATGGTATGATGGGACAGTCTAATTTGGCAATTATCTCATCTTTATCTACTAGTGGTAAATATGCCCTATGGCTTGTGAGGGGATGTTAGATGGAGTGGGTTCTGAGCTGGGCATCTGGCTGGTGAGTCTTGTCCACATTCTCAGGGTTTAGCTGATGGCCATATTTGGGGTCAGGAAGGAATCTTCCCCCAGGGCAGACTGGCTGAAGCCCTGGGGATTTTTCACCTTCCTCTGCAGCCTGGGGCATGGGTCACTTTCGGATTGACTCTGTATCTTGGCGTCTTTAAGTCATGACTTGAAGACTCCCATAAAGGTTAGGGGTCTATCACAGGAGTGGGTGGGGAAAGAGTCTGTGGGTTGCGCTGTGCAGGTCAGACTAGAAAAGATGATCACAATGGTCCTTTATGACCTTAAAGTCTGAGTGACAACAGAGTCCTGTGGCACTTTTAAAGACTAACAGATTTATCGCATGAGCTTTCGTGGGAGAAGATCCCACTTCGTCAGACGCTTTGAAGAAAGGAAAGTTACAGAGTGGGAGGAAATTAAATGCAGGGGAGTGTATGACATAGCATCAGGTCAGGCTGTAACAGCAAATCAAAATAGATGTTAGGATTCAAAACACTGGGGAACAGCACATAGAGGAGGGGGAGGTCAAATCACTAGCTGTAATGCGAGAAAAATCCATAGTCCCTGTGTAACCCCAAGCCAACTGAGTCAAATTTGCATATAAGTTCGAGTTCTGCAGTCTCTCTTTGAAGCTGTGATTTGTTATTCATCTGTTTCAACACAGCTATTAACAAGTCGTCAAGGGAGTGAGCAGGGAGATTGAAGTGTTCCCCTACAGGTTTTGCAGTGTTGCAATTTCTGATGTCAGATTTGTGTCCATTGATTCTTTGGCGCAGAGACTGTCCTGTCTGTCCAATATATAAGGCAGAGGGGCATTTCCGGCACATGATGGCATAAATCACATTGGTGGATGAGCAGGTGAACGAGCCCTTGATGGAGTTGGTGGCTTGATTAGGCCCTGTGATGGTGTCATCAGTGTAGATATGAGGGCAAAGTTGGCAGCGTGGTCTGCTGCAGGGCTGTGTTCCTGCTTTAGTGTTTCTGCTCTGTGATCTGTAGTTGCTGGTAAGCATCCTTTTAAGGTTAGAGGGCTGTCTGAAAGCAAGGAGAGGTCTGTCTCCTAAGGCTTGAGAGAGTGAGGGGTCATTCTGTAAAATAGGCTGTAGATTCTTCCCTCTGGGTGGACTTCACTAAAAAGAGAAAATCCATCTACAACACACACTTTGCTTCCCTACAGAGGAAAAAAGACAACAAACTGTCCAAGCTCCAATATACCACAAGGGATAACAACAGCACCTCTAACCCACCCAACAACATTGTTAATCTTTCTTGCTACAGACTTACTCCAGCAGAGGAATCTGTGCTGTCTCGGGGACTTTCTTTCTGCCCCACCGCCCCCACACATAAGATACAGTTCTGCGGTGACCTTGAGAACTACTTTCGCCGTCTCAGACTCAAGGAGTATTTCGCCACCACCAATGTAGACCGCAATGACTTTCAGATACCTTCCTCCCAACATTGCAAGAAAAAGTATTCAACGTGGACTCCTCCTGACGGTCAGAACAACAGACTAGACTCCTATATAGATTTTTTCCGCCTCCGGGCAAAGGCTGAAATTGTGGACAAAGAACATCACTTACACCAGAACCTCAGCCATGCAGAGCGTAATGGCTTCCAGAGCCTCAGAAACAACTCTAACATTATTATTAAGGAGGCTGACAAGGGAGGTGCCGTCGTCATCATGAATAAATCGGATTACAATCAGGAGGCTTATAAACAGCTGTCCAATGGAATGTTTTACAAACCACTCCTCTCTGACCCCACTGAGGAATACCAGAAGGAACTACAACACCTACTCGAGAAACTCCCCAAAGCAGCATATGAACAAATCAAGACAGAAACACCGCCAGAACCCCGTCCAGGGATATTCTATCTACTACCTAAAATACACAAAAGAGGAAACCCCGGACGCCCCATCATCTCAGGCATTGGCACGCTTACAGCAGGATTATCTGGCTATGTGGACTCTCTCCTAAGACCCTATGCTATCAACACACCTAGCTATCTGAGAGACACTACAGATTTCCTGAGAAAAATCCAATCCATTGATGGTCTTCCAGAAAATACCATCCTGGCCACTATGGATGTAGAGGCTCTTTACACTAACATCCCACAGAAGGATGGATTACAAGCTATTAGAAGAACCATTCAGGATGTTGACACAGCCAAACTTGTGGCTGACCTCTGTGACTTTGTACTCACCCACAACCATTTCAGATTTGAGGATAATTTATACCTTCAAGTCAGTGGCACTGCTATGGGTACCCGCATGGCCCCACAATATGCCAACATCTTTATGGCCGATTTAGAACAACGTTTCCTCACGTCTCATCCCAAAGCACCTCTACTTTACCTACGCTATATTGATGACATATTCATCATCTGGACCCATGGTAAAGATGCCCTTGAAGATTTCCATAGAGATTTCAACAATTTCCACAACACAATCAAACTTAGCCTGGAACACTCCACACAAGAGATCCACTTTCTGGACACTACAGTGCAAATTAGCGATGGGCACATAAAGACCTCCCTATACCGCAAACCTACTGATCGGTATAGTTACCTACATCCCTCGAGCTTTCATCCTCGACACACCACATGATCCATTGTGTACAGTCAAGCCCTAAGATATAACCGCATTTGCTCTGACCCTTTAGACAGAGACAGACACCTTCAGGATCTCTACCAGGCATTCTTAAAACTACAGTACCCACCTGCAGAAGTGAAGAAACAAATTGACAGAGCCAGACGGGTACCCAGAAGTCAACTACTGCAGGAGAAGCCCATGAAAAACAACAACAGAATGCCACTGGTCACCACCTACAACCCCCAAGCCAGAGCTCTTCAACACATCATCAAAGATCTACAGCCTATTTTACAGAATGACCCCTCACTCTCTCAAGCCTTAGGAGACAGATCTCTCCTTGCTTTCAGACAACCCCCTAACCTTAAAAGGATACTTACCAGCAACTACAGATCACAGAACAGAAACATGCTTGTGGGGTTCAGCTTGTTCGTGCTGTGCAGAACTGACTGACTGAATTTCTGTGGAATACACAGCCAGGTATTATTCATAATCAACCAGAATTGGAGCCCAATTGTTCTAAGCAGTGCACCAACATACAGGAAGCTAGAGTTCCTGCCCCACAGAATTAACAATAGGAGCCTTAAGCAGTACATTACTCATCTCTAGTGGGAGTGTGGGTAAAGTTCCAAGGATGAGTCTGGGCTAAGTAGAGAATTACCTTGATTTTGATTTAAGAGGTAACCCCCTTCATTGATATGAACTGAATTTTGTAAATTATATGCAGCCTCACTGTAGTAACATGCGCAATGTAATGGTTTCCCTAATTTTGTGCTTTATTCTCATCTTGCTGAAAGGCTCGAGTGACCCAGACAAGTTATATGTCCAGGTCCTTCCTCTGTCAAATTATTTGGTCTCCTGCCCTTGGCATGATTAGGATTCCTTTTGAAGTTGTTTTATTGTGAAGCGGGAATGGGTCTAGAGCATCAAGATACCATTTTAGTTTTGTTTGTTACAGATAATTTATTTTATCAGGTAATATTTTTTCTTACTCCAGTAAGAGCTATTTCACCTATAACATATATAAGCCAGGTAACACATTGTGTATCTGACAGTTCTATGGCTGATTAAGTTTACTCAGAAACATACAGTCGCAGTTTAGAAGTAAAATACTAGATAGATTTCCAGATACTCGATGTAATTTAGAATGAAAAGATGGCTATAGAAAGGGAATCCTAACTTTTGACTCGGGTCAGAGGCATCCACAGGTATACAGTGGGGAATACAAAAAGGAATATTTCTTCTATGTACAGGACGTATTGATTTTTGAAGTGTGATAATTCTTTACATTGTTTGTAAGTCATTAGCGGCTCATGGTTGGCACCACCACAAGCTACTGTAGCTCAGAATCAAAAGTCTACCATTTTTATAGCTTAGCCTATCATAAAACATAGGACCAATTATCGGAGTACCTTTTCTGGCCACATTCCCAGGTGGAAGTATAACCTAGCCTGGTGTATTAGATGCTGCACATTGTCCGGATACATGGCTAGGTACAGATCCAAGGAGTCTCTCAAGAGCTGGTAGGACTGATCAGTGCTTTCCCTACCAGCAAAGAAGAAATTCAATTTTAAAGTTAAATCTTCATTTCCTTTCCCTATTACTTCAGCATCTGGGAGACACCGATCAATAAAGACACTACATAGTACTGGTATACTCATCCAGTTGGAACAACTCCAGGAGTTTATCATTGCTAAGAGCATCCGCTGTCCTGCTAGGAGGGGACTGCACTAAAAAGTTACCTTGCCATAATTCCGCTCTTTGGAAATAAGACTCATGGTTCTAGTATCCCTTTCCAGAGAATTCACTCCCCAAGCTGCAAACTTGTTTTCTCTCAAATTCTTCTATGGATCTCTTTGCTCATTTATGCTTGGAGCAATTATTTTAAGTTTGTGCTTTTTGGTCTTCTACAACTAATAGTGAAGACCACTTAAATGATATGAAGAACCGTGTTCATAAATTAAAACAGAATTACAAGTCCAATTATGACAGCCCCAACGTAGCTACACAAAGTTGATCAAGTGGGATAAATCCACCAGATCATAATGGAAGATCCTTTTTCTCAACAGGATAGAGAAAGCTCTAAAATGCCCCAAAGGAAGAAACAGGCCCTTGCTTTGCTTGTATGAAATCTGTTTTTCTAAGTACTTTCTCTGATATTAGAATATTCCTGTAGAGTGAGTAAGTCACTAAATAAAGAGAAGTGATGGATAAAACTGCCAAGTGAATAACTGGCACAGCTTATACCCCCACTCATGACTATCAAAAGAAGCATATTACTGAACATCAATGCAGCATTTTTCAGATCCTCATTTACCTAAGACTTTCATTTTGCATGAGGCACAAGTAAACCTTACCGCTTTCCAAGGTTTAAGAGGTTTCCCACCATACGCTGCAAGACCTCCTTCGAAGTAACCACTCCATAGAACTCCTCTGTCACGTGATGGCCAATGAGGTACTCACATTCTTTCACAGTTAGCTGCTTTCCCTTTCCAAAGGCATCTATGTAAATGTAGTCAAAGATATCTGTGCTTCTAATGCAACATGAAGAAAAAAAAACAACTTGTAGGTGTCTCATTTAACAGAGATTACTTATTTGTCCTCTTCAGACACTCCTCGCTCTTGTGTTTAAGTTTGAGGTGGATATTGTCAGTACCACAGCTACTTCAGTTCGGGCTCGACAAAACCTAGCTGCCAGGTCACCATGGTGACCGGGGTTTGTAGCCTGGTTCCTAGCTCCGCTGCAGAAGTGCAGCAGTGGAGCACCCTCTGGTGACCAAAAATAAAACTGTTGGTGCCTAGCAGGGGGCCAATTTTGTCAAGCCCTACTTTAGTTACAGGGTTTAGTTAGATTCCTTTTATCTATCTCCTTAAAAACAAGGAAAAAGACAACAAATGTCAAATTATTTTATCTGTTGTGCTATTTCTTTCCACAGAGTCTTGCAAACTATTTTCAGGTTGGCTTCAGCTGATACTGTGACAATTAGAAGGCCACATTTGACTAACGAGAGATCGTTGTACAATGTAGCTCATGACAGCGTATTGTGTCTGGATGGGAGTTGAATACCCAGCAGGGGTATGCAGAAGCAAGTTCACTGTATTGAATGACATCACTGAGATTACCCCTGAAATGTGTACTTCTGGAAGTAACATCATAGTCAATAGCAATCATGAGGTCATTCTAGAAGCCACCAACACTGATTCAGAAAGCAGAGGGGTACCATGACACAGTAGCATCAGCCTCTATCAGTTGTGTTGCTCAAAGAATTACACGAAACTTCTTCAAAACAAACAAACAAACAAACAAAAATCCCAATGAAATTAGGAAAGGCAGATGTGTTACCCTAACTACTGTCCTATTTACTCAGGAAATCTGCTGCCATTTGTGACTAGCTCAACTGTCCTGCTGCAGTTTATGAGATCATCAGAACCCTTGGAGTGATTTCACAGCAATTTATCAGCTTTAGCAATTAAACTATATAGATCTATACTGGGCAAGATGCTCTTGCATTTATGAGTTGCCTCCAAAAATACTTCTTGTTTCAGCATTGAGGTAACTTTTCTATTTGCAGCAGAAAAAAAACCATACTATGCTTTCGTCACGTGAAAAATAGTTCATTAGGAACTTTCAGCTGACTTATTTTAACATCTTGTCCATCAGATATGGCTGCTTTACTTGACCTCACTGCCAACAAAGTTTCTGGCTCGGAAAACTGCCTTTTGGGGGTGAACAGTTTATAGGTCTAACCAAAAGCTAAATGGAATATAAAAGAAAATCTTACCCTTCTGCCCCTTGACACCACCTCAGCAGGAAGTGACTGGGAAAGTTGACTGGCTCAAGTCTGACTCCCAACTGCCTGGCAATTGTTAAATAGAGCACAGACAAGGTGATAGGGATTCCTGTCCTACGGATTAAAACCTGAAAAATGAGACTAAGTCAAAGGAAGGCTTACAAATCATAGATCATTTAATGTAGGGTGTTAAACAATTCAATTTATATAGCCGTGGTCCTTGACTGAGAAGCACTTTTATTCAAAATGCCTCAAAATCCAAAATATAGATGTACAGAAAGTTAACGTACTATACAGCTTACAGAAAGCCATCCCTTTGTGACATGGGTGTGCACGAGTTTATTTTACTTACTCATCCATGCAAAAATTATAAAAGTATAAATAGAGTTCTCTTTCAAACTTGTACTAGCAGTGGTTTTCTAGTGTGATTCAGTAAATACACACTTGCCTGGTGAATATATGAATTCAAGCAGTTGTAGTAATCCCTCTCATTTCCTTTGTATTTTAATTGTTCATACAGGACACAATTCATAGCATCCAGTACCTGCCTTTGAAACTCCACCTCAGGAACCATGAAGACCTCTCCTAAAATGCATATAGAGTGACAAGACAGAAGAGATTATTAATTAAGTAATGCTTCATAGACTAGCTGCTCATTCTTGGAAGGAGAGCAAACTTTACAGATCACTTCATAAGGTTCATGGGAGAGAGGCTCCCCTCTTTTAGATCCTAGAAGACACTCAAGAGTGTGATTTCACAGAATCATAGATTAGGGCTCGAATAGACCTCATGAGGTCATCTAGTCCAAACCATGTTAAAAGCAGGACTCCTCCCATTAAATCATTTTATTGCTGCTCACTTTGTAATACCGCCAAGAAAGAGAACGATTCCTCCCAAACCCCAGCTCTGCCTAGTCCCAGATTAGGACTATTTAAAAATTACAGAATAAATTAAACAAAATAAGAATTGTTTTGGCAACAACAAGCCTAGCATAATTACTCTAGAAGTACTGACTTGACCACTTTTCTCTGCAGTACCTGCCTTTGGAGCCAAGCTTGGATGCCTGGGGTTTTTGGTCCGCAGAACTTTGCGAACTTTGTCCGTGATATCATCAACTTGCGCTTGGACACTTGTTAGACTGATGTCTGATAGAGGATTACAGTACTGGTCAATTAATACGGCACCTGGAACAAGTAAGTTATTTAAAACCAGGACTTTAGTCTTTTCTTCACTTAGTTTTGTGTGTCTAATTTTATATGGCTGATTTCTGTAGTCTCCTAAAACTACACCAGTAAGCAAACATTGTGAAGAAAAATAAGCTTACTTGAAAATGTAAAGAAGTGACAGGAAATGCCTTTTGCAAAGAGTTATCTTGAGAAAAAAGTTGAAAGATACAGGAAGAGATTACAAAACATGGTATATAAACCAGCCTTTCATAGTATTGAAACATTCTGTTAGTCAAATATGTGTGAAATGTAAATATTTATTCTAACATTGAATGGCAAAGTGAAAACATTGAAATACTTTCGTAGACAAAATAACATTAACACACATACAGAAGCAAAATTAGTTGCAACTTTCATTAAAGCACATTTCCTTTGACCATTCACACCATGCAGCTACCATATAGCCCAGTTCCAGTTAGGAGAATCCCTTTTACAGCAAATCATTTAATTCAAGCATATGCTTAAGTGCTCTGCAAACAGACCAGGGATCAGCAACCTTTGCCACCCACCCATGCCAACCCCCCGTTCCTGACCCTCAGCCAGTGCTGGCAGCCCCCTCTGCCAAAAAAAAGCAAGGGGGGGGGCGCGCCTTCCTGGGCATGCTGCTAAAGGAGCCACTTGCAGAAAGAAGCTGCCCGGAGAAGCTAGGTCAACAGAAGAATGCTTTTATTGACGCAGCTTCCATCACTTGGGGAAGTGGTGTTCTTACAACAGTGGAAAACCTGCTGTTGCTGGATAATGTGTTTATGCCAGTACAGTTATGGTAGCACAGCTATGCTGCACAATTCCTCTAGTATACATACCAGTAAACCCCCGATTCTCAAAAGAATCGCAAATTGAAAAATGGTAATCACCGCTGGGTGGGAGGGAGGGAGGGCGGGCAGCCGTGCGCTCCC
>ML685811.1:593966-605905 GCA_007922175.1 Pelusios castaneus
CCCCCCACTCCCTCCACAGTGCCCCCATCACCGGCCCCCACCCCTCCTCAGCGCCCCTCAGCGCCCCCCAGCTCCCCACCCCCTCTAACCCTGCCTCTCTCCTTGTCCCCACTACCCCTCTCCAGCCCCTTCCCAACCCCCTTACCCGGCCGGAGGCTCGCAGCTGCACGGCCGGCCGGCAGAGCTGCTTCTGGGCCAGGCCTCTCCCACCCTGAGCAAGCTCTCTCTGAGCATGCTCAGAGCGGGGGATTTGCATCTCCCCAGCCTGGCCTCAGCAAGACCGGGATTCAACACACCCCTCTAACCCTGCCTCTCTCCTTCTCCCCCCCACCCCTCCCCAGGCCTCCCTCCAGCCCCTTCCCAGCCCCCTTACCTGGCCAGAGGCTTGGAGCTGCAGGGACATCCGGCCGAGCTGCTTCTCAGCCAGGCAGCTCTCACCCTGAGCAAGCTCTCTCTGAGCATGCTCAGAGCGGGAGATTTGAATCTCCCCAGCCTGGCCTCAGCAAGACGGGGATTCAGCTGCTGCGCACGCAGCTGCGTCCCCGCCGTGCATATATACATCTCTCGATTAGATATATAGATAGCCTGGACATAAAGTAAAGGGACGAGTTGTTTGTTGGCTGGACAGAAGAATAATTAATTGAACAGTCTATCCTTGTGAATGGAGGATCCAGAAGAGGCAATGGACATCACAATGGCCTGGAACAGACAGGGAAGGAGACTCCCCCAGGTCTCCAAAGGCTCCCAAAAGTGGAGAACAAAAGGGGAAGTGTCAAGCGTCTGCATTAGGAGCAGGGTACATTGTCACAGAAGAAGATATTCTCCTGGGGCTGGGAGACAATAGGGGACCAGGGCGTAGCAACACTCTGGCTCCCACCAAGAGGAACCATATCCTAAGTCTGCCACTCTCGCGTTAAAGACTTTCAGATTCTGTACTGCATATGACTGATGAGTAGTTACCCTGTTCTGAAAAGGCTACCTGGTGTCATTGAAGATACTCACTTAGGTTATGTCTACACTTGTAAATTTAGGTCGACTTTAGCTAAGTCGACTTAGCATGTTTACACCTAAATTTTAAGTCGATTTAGGGGGGAACGTACAAAGTCGTCCTAGAGCATCCACACTGGACGCCTAGGTCGACTTCTAGGGGCTAGGGGGACCTAGGGCAGGTCCACGGGGGCAGGGAGGGCACCCCTTGCCCAGTGCCAAAGGGCTCAGCCTTTGCCCCATTTTACATAGGTACAATGGGGAAAAGGGGGACAGGGACCCTGGCAGGGCACAGGGGCAGGGCATGCCAGGCTCCCCTTGTGCCACCCCCCTGACATGGAGGGCAGTGGGGGAGTCCTGGAGTAGCCCTAAGTCGATTAGGGCTACTCCAGGTCTACACTGGCTTAAGTCGACTTTAAAAAGTCGACTTAAGCCTAAAGTCGAACTAAAAGTAGGTTTAATAAATTCGACTTAATTTTCATTAAGTCGACTTAAGCCACTTGCTTAAGTCGACTTAAGGAAACTGTAGTGTAGACGCAGAGTAAATTAAGTCGACTTAATTTACAAGTGTAGACGCACCCTCAGAGCACTGTGCCCTGAAGGGGTGGGACCAAGTCTCCCCACAGGAGTCTGGCTTGGCTGGATTCACAGCAGGGAGCCATGGAAAGAAACAGGATGCCCAGTTTCTGAGTCACGGAGGCTACAGCTCTGCTTCTGGATCTGTGTGGCTCCTGTCACACTGCACATGTTCTCCCAGGAGAATGGTTACAGGCTACAGCATAGACCAAACCTTGTGAAGCCATCCCATTAACACATGAGACTTCCTTCAGGCCATTACTCACCTTCCAAAAATGACTGCTGGTCCTCAGGTCGTTCAAGATATGCCTTCAGCTTTTTTAAAATATTCTGTTGTCGTAGAAAGTAAAGAATTTTCTTTGCATAGTACTTCCAGGTTAGCCACTTCCTGTAGAAGTAAAGAAAAATGTAAAGGCCCTATTACCTACTACATTAACAAGAAATGGCAGCATCTCTGCAACCCTGGCTGTTTCAAAGAGTGAATAACCATCAGGGGAGGATTTTAGAAGTGATCTTGAATGCAGCAAAGGCATTCACGATTAGGAGATTTAAATGCCAACAGTTCCAGTTTACAGACACTCATAAATCACTTCTATCAGGATCACCTCTGGTCTTTGCCATTGTTGTACCAAACGTCTCCCCTAACTCAGCTGTTCTAGAAAGAGAACAACTGCACAGATCCCACACTCAGAATGGCAAGGCAGATTTCCATTCATTTTCACCATAGTTTTATTTCACCCACTATTATTGCCATGTATTTAAAAGAGACAAGGTAGGTATGGTAGTATCTTTTATTGGACAGACTTCTTTTGGTGGAAGGTGCAAGCATTCAAGTTTCACAGTGCCTGAACTAAATATAAGTCGGGACAGATTGTTAAAGAAAGGGGTTTCCCACGCTGTAGGAAACAACTTAAAACGAAATGGGCAACAGAGGGTTAGCAGGCAGCGCAGTGTGTTACAAAGCATTGTAAGAAGCCATAAAACTAGTGTCTCTATGGAGTCCATGGTTTTTAGTGTTTGAATTTAAGTTCCCAGGCTTGCCTTCTGAGGTGCTGTACAGGTTTCCTTTGAGGATTAGGATTGAGAAATCAGATATGGAGTGACCGCATTGTGAAAAGTATTGGCTACAGGCAATAGGGTGTTTCTGTCTTTTATCATTTTTCTCTGAGTTCATTTCAGAGCATAACGGCTGCCTAGTAGATTTCGCCTACAGTTATTGTTGGGAGTATTTGATACACTGGTTGAGGTACACTACATGTTGTGGCAGCATGTGCAGGACCCATGAATCTTAAAATGTGTTCTGTGGGGGTACTGATTATTGTAGGTATGTGTTCTCATCCGTGGGTTTCTTGTGTACAGTCCTTCCTAGGGGTCCACTACTGAAGCTAACTGTGGTGTCCAGGTAGTTGATCCTAATGTAGGAGTGCACTAGGGAGAGGTTGATGGATGGGTGTTGGTGGTTGAAGTTATGGTGGAAATTTGAGGAAGTTTAGGTCATCTGTCCAAAGGATGAAAATCATTCATGTACCACAGCTGTATCAGTGGTCTCATGGTGCATTTTCCCAGAACTTCTTCCTCAAGGTGGCCCACGAAGAGACTGGCCTATGCGGGAGCCATACTAATATCCATGGCTGTTCCCAGAAATCAAAATCAGATTTTTTTTTATTTTTTTTTAAAAAGACTTTTAGGGCTGTTGTATCTTTGGGTTGTATCACATGGAGCCAGTATATGGTATCAGGTCTCTTGGAAAGTAAAGTATTTCCACTCCTGTTAGGAGTAGTTTGGGATTGTCATTAGTGTCTATGTGTTGGTCATGCTTTTGTTGATTTCTCCCAGAGGCAATGTTCTGTGCATTGGGGAAGTGTAGTAGTTGGTTGCACTTTTTATTTTTGTGTTGGCTGCCAGAGTTTATCTGATCTTTTTAAAACAGTTGTTTTGTTTCCTGCAAGATCTTGAAGTAGGTTTCCTGATTATTTTTTTTTTCATCTCCCAGTATGGTGGAGCATATGATGATTTCTTGTTTGAAGAGGTTTCTTTTGAATATGTGAAGCACAGAAGCTGACTTCTCAGTTTTCTAAGGTCCCTCCATAGAGCTGTTGAGCAAATTTGGAGTTGTATGTAGTGGTCTGAGGGTTACAGATGATGAACACCCTAGGAGGCATTGTTTCTTGCATTTGCTCAGGAAGTAAATACCGCTGTTCAGTCTGGCTTCCTTCTTCAGGTGGAGTTTCCATCGAAATATATTTGAATTTCTTCCTTGAAGAGAATTCCCTTCCCTTCCCCTGCTCTTCTTTCTTTGCCCCCACGCCATACACCAAACAACTCTTCTCCATTCTGCCAACTGAAAGAATCAAATCTCATAATACTTTATCCTCCACTAATTAATCAGGATGCTCAATAGGGACAGCCATTTTACTGGGACATTTTCCAGGGAAATGATTTAGCCTAACGATATTGAATGGCAAGGACTACAGGTCAATTAGAGTGGAGTTATCATGAATTCTATTTTATGAGGATGCATGTGGCCAGTGCAAAGGCTCACATTGTGTTTTACTAGTTGTCAAATACAAAATTAAAGCCACTATTTCAATAGAGAAGTTACAAAATAAATGTGAAGAGAAAATTAAATGAATAGGTTCTTTATAGTGTATGTCCCCTCAATCAGGAAGGAATCTCCTTTCATTTCAATCACAAGAGAAGCAACAGTAAACTGTTTGTATCTCGCTGATAGAACAGCCCGGGATGGAACCGTCCGTGAATGATAATGCTCACTTCGTCACTGCTCCACAGATTAACAGTGGCAACAACAATATTTACACAGTCCAGAGCCAGAGGTGTATTGGTTTGTTTCTACCTTTAATTTATACGATCAATATAACATACTGGTAGCTATGCAATTGAACCAAATAGTATATTTTGTAGTGACTCAAACAAACTAATTTCAGGACAAAAAAAAGTTAAAAGCTGTGTGTCCCTATCAAAAACCAGAAAAGCAACAGAAAGGACTATGTGCACATTGTGCAAAAAATTCCAAAGGGGTAGCCGTGTTAGTCTATTGTAGAAAGACAACAGAGTCCTGTGGCACTTTTAAAGACTAACAGATTTATTTATCGCATGAGCTTTCATGGGAGAAAATCCCACTTCGTCAGACGCTTTGAAGATAGGCTATCTTCAAAGCGTCTGACGAAGTGGGATTTTCTCCCACGAAAGCTCATGCGATAAATAAATCTGTTAGTCTTTAAAAGTGCCACAGGACTCTGTTGTCATTGTGCAAAAAATCATGCTTATTGTTGAATATTTAAAATGTTTTCCCTCTAGGAAGTTATTTCATTAAGCTTGCTCTGAAGTTTAAAACAGAGACAGCTACTATCCAAGGGAAAGGAAGTGAAATATCAAGATAAACTTCCTAAATTGAGATTTATTAAGGTATGAAATTTCTGTTTATTTTAAACAAGGGAGGATGAAATGAGTCTGAATTTGGCTGGAGTGCATTCAGCACTGGAGGATTCAGCTCCATTCAGCAAACATGAAATTAGTCTTTCCCACTTCCATTTCTAACTCCTTTGACTCTCTCACCTTTCTTCCATGTTAAGGATAGACATCAGCTCGTCCTCAAAAAAATGAACTGGGCATCCAAGAGTCTCAATGTCACTGAAGCCATCACAGGGGACCTGGCAAACAGAACACTCTGTTAGACACTACAAGAGTTTTTTTTCTCAATCAGAAATAGGTAATTTCAAAATCCCAATTTAGTACTTTGCACACACAAATGAAATTGAACGAAAAACATATTTTCCAGGCCTGGAAACTGAGAGTTCTCATTTGAGGCCCCTCATCTACAATACTGGGCCTCCAATAATTCAAGTGACCTGAAGTTTTGCAGTGTTCCAACTACGATGAAAAACACGTCTGAATAAACATCAGTGACTAGCCATGGGCTCCAGTACACAGATAACAGGACAGTAATTCTTCATGAAACACAGTTGTCCTGTTAGTTTTACACCGAATGTAAAAGTACACTGATGCAACAGAAATGGATAAGGAAAAGATTTGTTACTTTTACTTAATTATAGTACACAGTGCTTTGTGTCTCTCTTAATTATGTTCATATTATGCCTTACAAATTGTTTTTCTAGCCTCAATCCCCTCCATTCATGAGAAGAACACATTGTCACACAATCTATAAAAACGGTAGAGCCAACTAATCTGAAAAGAATGAGAGAGAGCAGCTTCGGAAGAATCGGTATGTTTCCACATGCTTGTCTGATCAGCCAGTGCTCAGACAAGAGCTCTTAGAGATGCAGTCAGTCTCAGTAGCAGCTGAACTTGCTACGTACACAAAGGACTTGGAACTTCATGTGTTATTGAACTAGTTTTTAGGTCACTTGGACTATATGGATCAGCTCTTCCACTTTGGATGCAGGCTGATTCTCTAGTGTGGATTCATGAAATAAGAATGATTCTGCTGCAGAGAGCAAAGAGCCAGAAACTCCGGTCAGTAGAAACAGAGACCTTTGATTCCTGACATTCTAAACAAAGCTGTTAAAATTTCTCTGACTTTTCCTACCCTAAGCTCATTGGCTCTTTCCCTCTCTCTACCTCACAGTCCCTTTACCTCACCTTCAGTCCACACCTGGCTCTCCTCTGTTGCCTTGTTGACTAAGTAAACCCACCCATGGGGGACGGGCATGAAACTGACGTGATATTTGCCACTATCACATTATTCATGCTTTTCCCCACCCTACATGCATCTTGCCAATAGTATCTCATTGTTTCCTTGTACTCCCCCCGTATCCATCTGTTCTCTCTTCTTTTGCACTTAGATTGGAAGCTCTCTGGGACAGTCTTTTTGTTCTACATTTGTATAGCAATTTTCTCCGTGAGGTCTTGGTCCATGAATGAGGTTCCTAGATACTACCGTAATACAAATAAAGAAGAAGAAAAATGGCTAGTAGAAGGAAATGTAAGGGTTCCCCCTCAGAGTGAGAAGACAAGAAATGAGAGATGTAAAATCGGAAGAGTTAAATGGTTAACCGGTAAGTACGAGTCTTACCGTGAAGACTAATATTGATTGGTTAACCAATGATGGCAGGCTCTCAGTCTCCATGGCAATGACATAGGGCCTTGGCAGAGGCATTGCTGCTGTTGCTGCTGCCTGGCGAGGCTAAGGCCTGCTGCAGAACACCAGGGACCACACGGCTGAGTTGGGGGACTCTGTGGAGCCAGGCTGGGGGTTCTATCTGGGAGCTAAGGGAAGGGAGCAAGGTGTGTGTGGAGGGAGACAAAAATTATATTGGTTAAATGGTTAACCAATACAATTTTAATAATTTAAATGGTTACCTTTTCTAATCAATATTTACAGCCCCACAACGAGTATGAAGTAAGAGATGTTTGTGCACAAATTGCCAGATTATTTCAAGACTATGATAAACAGAAATCTTACATGTTCTGAGAAGAATCTTTTGGAGAACGATGCTACAATTCTTCGTGCTTCTAAACCTGCACTGTGCCGCGCTTTATACTCCTTTAGCCAATTAACGCTGTCCGTTTGGCTGTAGTATTTCAGTAGTGATGGCCACCTATGTAACATACAGAGGAAGAGGTTCAGTGGTTAATACTTCAACCTCCACAAGACAGTCTGCTATGGTAAAATGTTACATATTGCTAGGCAGTTAACCATCTGTGACTTGAGTACCTGAAACTAAATCAAGACATGCTGTATTTCGAAAATTCACCTACATCCTGAAGTAAAAGAAGCTAAGTATATTTCCCATTCCCATCCAGTCTGATTATTTCTGGTTATAGCATAAAAAATACAGTAACCATAAAGTAAGCATTACAGGAAAAAGTGCCCAAGGGGCACATCAGAGACATGAAGGACTGCCAAACAAACAAGGAGTCCTGGGGCACTTTTAAAGACTAACACACTTATTTATCGCATGAGCTTTTGTGGGAGAAAATCCCACTTCGTCAGACGCTTTGAAGATGGGGAACTTACAGAATGGGTGGAAATTAAAAGGACTTGGCCGTGTGTGTTTCTCCTGCTACAGCTTACATTTCTACTAACTAAAAGAATATGCAGAATGTAGGTCTGTATGTTGAGTTAGGTGTACACGATGACATCAGCCATTGCAGAAAAGTCACAGAACTCTGAAATCAGATCTTACTGTAGGCTTCTACAAGTACTTTTAAAGTACAAAAGCACTTTGCCTAATACACTGATGTCATTTTGACACACCTGCCAAGTGGAGCCCAACTGTAAGAGAACAGGAACCACCACAGTGATACCTAGGACTACTCAAAAGACACAGAAAAATCAGCTGCTTGCATTGACATGATTTGCCTTAAATAAAATATTTTTAGAGTCTTAAAGTTTAAGGTCACTAATGTGCAACTATAATGTTTGAACTAAAACCCATGGGCTATGTCTACACTTACAAAAGCTAGTTTGAATTAGTTAATTCGAACTAACTAATTCCAACTAATTTTAGTTAGTTCAAATTAACTTAATTCGAACTAGCATGGCCCCACTAGAATTCTAGTTTGAACTAGCCATGTTCATGCAGGGCACTTGCTTAGTCTGAATTAGTCAGTTGCATGAAGGTCAATCTGCTGATTAGTTTGAACTAAGCAGTTACTTCGAACTAATATGGTCACATTGACTTAATTCAAACTAACTATTTCGAATTAAGGGTTAGTTTGAACTAAGCAATCGAATGCATTAGTTCGAATTAAGGAAGCCCTTAATTCGAACTAATGAAAGCCTAGTGTGGCCAAGGCTTAAGTTAGTTCGAATTAAGCTTCCTTAATTTGAACTAACTTGCCAGTGTAGACACAGCCATGGAGAATACTTGTGTATTAATTAAAAATAAGACTATCCTGAATTTGCTGGCACACAAACTCAGAGGCTAGCCAAATACATTTACATTTCTATAGTACTTTTCATTCTAACTGATCACAAATTGCTTACCCATGACTAAAATGCAGCCACATTACAACAATACTAACAACTATTTATTTTAGGGTGATAAATGAAGAATAATTTCTCCAACTGAAATTACAGTGAGGATTTGAGAGATAAAGTGTAATAGCTGAAGATGGAATCTGGCCAGGATTCAAAGGTCAATATCTATCTAAACTCTTGCCAAAAGTTCTATTATCAAAGAAGTGGATGCTACTGGGACAAAAATATCTATTATTTACCCACCATAATCAATTTCAAGAATGGTTCTCAACCATTCTAAAAGTTCAGACTTGGTCCTGAAATTACAACTACTGAATTGATGAAAATATCTGGCTAGCTACTCAAAGTCATAGCTTGTTGAATTGATGAACTAGCTAGCTATTGTTCAGTAGCCTATTTAGCAGATGGAGAGAGAATAATTTCATTTGAATTAACCTAAATTTTAGAAGCCAACTGGCAGGTAGAGAAAGCAACATAACTTATCTTCTTGTGCCAAGACTTGAACAAAATTAGGTAGCAGATGAATTTATTCTATTCTAAAGAGCCCAGTGGCTTTAGTGAATTATAGAGATCCATCTAGTACTTCCACAGCCATTGAAACTAAAGTAGTGCTAAAACTAAGAACAATCAGTCATGCTATTGTTCCAGCTGCCATGTTTTGATTCACTTTTATTTATATTTTTACTATGACAGACTCTAGTCACTAGCACTTGTATTACAATGCCTATTGCAATGAAAATTACTTTGCCACGCATCCTGTATTTTTCATTTAATATAGGGTTTTAAAAATGTATTTTAATCATCATAGATGTACCCTTTTATTTCAAGTGAATTTTGTAATGCTGTATTGCACCAATGTAGGTTCAGCTCTGGTGGCTACAGTTTTAAGCTCTACGGAGTGGAAGTCACTTCTGCTGCTTCCTTCAGATTTAGATCCTCTATGACCACAGAGACCAAGGACAGTGACCACACATACATTTACAAGTACAAGGTCTAGTCTGCTTTACAAGTTTTATTAAAATTATAGTTAAGGTTATGAATACTCAAGCATATAGAGATCCCCAAAAGACTCAAGGCTCAAGTTACAAATATAGTCATGCTCACATCCTTAACTATGTTGTTAGGGTCTGATAGATGCCTTGCCATATGATCATGAATAGAGGGATGATTCCTGCTGGAGTCTTCCTGTAGGGATTTCATTTTTGCTAATTTGGGAGCCCCCTTTTACCTCGTGATTCTGACTACACTACACTAAACACTAAGCAGGTGTATGAAAGTCCACCTTTTTAAAAAAATTTGTTGTGTGTCCCCCCAAGAATACTGGGTTATCCATTTGTCAAAGGTTGAGTGTAGTTCCTTTTATTCTCATTAGCACTGATGCACAACCCATATCCTGTGGGATTGGCATATGTTAGGGGGGAAAAAAGTGCCTCTAGGGTATTGGGATCTAAAATTAATTTCCCGGTTAATTTTGTGCAATACCATCCACTGGTACATCCAGTCCTGTAATGCTGTGGCATAGGGTCACTTTTTGGACATTTACTGATGTCAAGCATTTCTAAACTCTAAGAGCTATGGCTAAGCTAAAATCTTGCAGGCTATTCAGCATGCAGGGCTTGCACTTCAGTCCTACTTACTTAAATGCTTAATACATATTTATCCCTTCCAACTACAATCAATCTTATACTTTAATAATCCTACAATGTAAATCTATTTACCATATAATGATTTTATATATGACATGTTATGTTAATCGTAATATCACACAATAAATGAATAATAAAATGAACTAATTGGCTACATAGATTATTATAGTTATTTTAGCCCATGAAATAGTACATTGTACATTCAAACTGAAATTCTATAGGTGTTCAACTTTATGCTAAAAATTAATGACAAAATTTTATGCTAAAAATTAATATGAAAATTTTTATCTGTCCAGTTTACAATCTCTCAAAAAGTGAAACAAGTGGATGTAATCTCCCACACTACCCAATTGGGCAGCCCTAAAAACAATTTTATTTATAATAATTTATATTGAAAGACTTCTGTAAATGATTATCTATTTTAACAGATTCTTGGTATGCGAGTGCCTGACAGCATCATTTTCCTTGTTCCGACAAGGTAGAAACTTGAAATTTGGTTCATTTGTTCAACCAGGGTTACCAAATACAGTAATTGATAGGGGTAGGGTGAAGTTGAAGAGTTTCCTATTTTCCCCTTTGGCCTTTTCATTTCAGGTCAGCAAAAGATTTCTCACTGAGTTTCAGCTGCGGTCTTGAGATGTAGTACACATTATAGACTTCTGATTATAACAACAAACATAACATTTCTCATGCTACTAAAAGGGCATTAGACTATATGTACACTTCTTCACCTGAGAATCATGTTCAGTCTGGTGTTTCTGACTCAGAAAAAACAGATTCTTCTGAGAATCACATCCTCTTTATTGGACATTACTACCAAAATTACTGGAGCTCTAGTCACATCCATCTGACAGTTGGATCAGTGCCCTCTAATCTCTCTCTGCAAACCAATGGTGGGCAAAAGACCTCCAGCAAATAGAATGATAAAAATGGAAGGGACTGTGGGAGACCACTGAGTCCAGTCCCCTGCACTCATGGCAGGACCAAGGACCCTCTTAAACCATCCCTGACAGGTGTTTGTCTAACCTGCTCGTAAAAACATCCGATGATGGATATTCCACTTGGTAAACTTGCTGGGGGGGCGCCCCCCAAGAAAGAAAAGCAAAACACATTTGTCAAGACAGAAACTATTAATTAATCCAAGTCAAATCTGGTGAATAGCTTTGGCTGAAACAAAATGAAAACGCTAAAAGGCAATTCATTTAAAAATTGAACTATTGAACAGCAAAAGAGATTGAAACCTAAAAATGACCCAAAAAAGAAATTAAAACAGAAAAAACATTCTGGGTCCAACAAAACAGTCTGCTGGTGCCAGAACAAAACACTATGGGTGAGAGGGGAGGAGGAGAGTGGCACAAAAAGCTCAACTAGTGATTTTTTTTAAATCATCCCCCACTCATTTTTTTAGTTCCTGCCCTGAGCCAGAAAATCAAGTATTCCTGCAGCTCCAAAGGGAACCCGTGCCCGGGAGACAGAATCTGACGGTGCCCCGTACCCGCCGATCAGACACACCCCGGTGCCGGTAACAGCCTGGCGGGACCCGGGTTATGGGGCCGGAGACCTGCAGGGGAGATGATCTGCCTGGGCACGGGGACGATGTCGCCATGTCGTGTTGCCGCCCGGCTTTGAGGGGGCAGCCAGAGACCGGCCCGCGTCTCACCGCAATGTGGCTGGGCCCTGGGCCGGGCCCCTCCGCCCGGCCCAACCCCCTCCGCCCGGCCCGGCCCGGCCCGGCCCAACCCCCTCCGCCCGGCCCGGCCCGGCCC
>ML685811.1:607006-687668 GCA_007922175.1 Pelusios castaneus
CAGGTCCTTGATGTGGGCCCGGTTCTCGATCCGGATCCAGGTCCTTGATGTGGGCCTGGTTTTCGATCTGGATTCAGGTCTTTGATGTGGGCCCGGTTCTTGATCTGAGCTCAGGAGGTGGATGTTTCCATGCAGCTACAACATTCATTCATTCCATGCACGTAGCCTATTGGGGTTTTTTACAGAAGGATCAGTCCTCAGTGGGGTACTTCTGAGTCCCCACTACAGTCTCAACCCACCAACATACTCAGCCTGGAAGAGTGGTTGAGACATTACAGTGGCAGGCTGGACAGCCCCATCCAGAACTACTGTCTCAGCAATGACACTTGCCATCTCTCTTTATTTCTCCAGATCAATCCCTAATCACATCAAAGAGCGGTTTCTATCAAATCCATTTCTTTGACCCCTTTGCCACCTTCCCTGCTCAGTAATACCTGAGCTCTGGGATCATGCTCTGGAACTGCACTACACCACCTCAGTGAGGGAAGTATTTGGAATGGCTAACTCCAGTAGCTGAGGCCCAGGGATCTCTCAGCTCCTCTGCCCTACAGCCCTGGCACTTGTTTCCCGTTAATATGCAACTGCTAAGGAGTTTTGTTTCCTGGGATGTGTGATCTCCAACTTCTCTGTGAATCCACTGCCTGAGCCGTGTCTCAGCCAGGCCTTGCCCACTTCTCTTTTTTCTGGGCTGATCAAATTCTATGATAAAACGTCCTGGCTTTTGGAAGACCCAGTCTTTCTCTCACCACTGTTCTACCTTTCTTAGGGTGGCCTGGAGATGAATCGGGCAGTGGCTTCACGGGCTTGTCACTGCACCTGTGCCTGGATCTGCCCAGGTGATCCTGGTCTCTTCCTATTTCCATTCATTCTTTCCAGGATTTTATGGACAAGTCCCATTCTCCTCGTTGGGCTGCTTCTTGGACAATGCACCTTACAGGACAAGCCTTCAAGAGCTGCTCTAGGAATGTCCATCCCCCATTTCCTCCCATGCATGCACTATATGTACCGCCAGCTCAAAGCTCTTTACACTGGCCCCCTTTTCTGCACCTCACTCACTCATCTGCCTGGGGCTTCCATGGGCATTTGGTACCGTCATAACAGTTTGTCTCTCACCGCTGTAGGCACTTTGCTCCAGTCCTCCTGACTTCCTCATGTAGAGGCCTCTAGCATTTTCCCGTGAAAGGAGCAGGGAGAGATGAAGGGCCCACAGTTCCTCTCCCCTCTTGGGGTATTGGCCACAGTTTCCCACGTTCCCAGGACCCAGTCTCTGCCCCTCTTTGCTGTGGATGTTATTTGACTGCAGGGTTGTTGCTGCATCTCTCCCCTCATTGATCCCCTGTCTTGAATTTTTTTTAACTTGGTTTTTATCATCAATCTGCTCTCACCCCCTTTCCTTTCTGGGAAGTTGGCGCTGATGCTGTGCTCGTTTCTCCTAGTCTGAGCTCCTCTCTCATCCTCTCCTTCCAGTGCCGTTTTTCAGCCTCTTGTCTCGCTGTAGCCCAGATGTTCTCGGTCTCAGCTGATAATGCTCTAGCTCTCAAGGCCAGCATCTGACAGTGGCAGGAATTCTGGGTTCCCTTCCCAGCTTCTACAATGATTTGGTGGGGTAAGATTCCCACCCTTTGGACCGCACTTAGTAAATAACAAGAGAGGAAACACAACTCACTTCAACGGCTTTCAAAAGGGATTTGATCTGACCAAGCAGAGCCAATGAGCTTCTCCTTAAGAAACTACTGGAACAGGAGGGACTTGCATACCATCAGGACTTCAGGCTCCATGGTGGCAGAGAAGTGATTGAGAAGGACAAACCCATACGATCCTAGCAGGTGATCCACGGTCTATGCTGCAGAGGAAGGTAAAACTTTACCCCTCCACGCCCTGTGGTTTCTGCCAATCTGCCTTGGAGAAAAATTCCTTCTCACTCCCAAACCTGGCGATTAGTGTGACTCTGAACATGGGCCAAGCCTCTAGGAATAGATGTTTACTGTACTGCCTCCACACACCGGTCCTTTTCATCCAGTGTCCTGCCTCCAGCTGTGGCCAAGATTGATGATTCAAAGGAATTGAAAACCCACTGTAACGTACCTGACCAACTGTGGGTCTGGGAGGCAAAATTTCTTCCTGACCCCTGCAGGCGGCTGGCTGAAGCCCTGAAGCATGAGGCTGATTATACAAAGTATCATAGCACCCAGTGCTACAGGTGAACTCATTACCATTGGAGCAAGACACCTAATCCTGTTCAGCTTAGATGTTTTCTTACTGTAAGTGTCCTCGCAGAGGTCTCACAGTGCAAATGGGGTTAAAATGTAAAGCTCAGAAACCAAGCAGCCCTGCAGGGAAGTGTCCATCTCTCCCGGAGAAATACAAGGGATCTCAGTTATGGGTAATTCTTTTTAAAGCACTGGCATTTCTGCTATCTGTCAGTCAATGGAGAGATGACAGGCTGTAGTGAGGTGGACAGTGCATTTTCAGTGTCTGGAATCCAAGGTAAGAGGAACAGAAAAACCAACCAACTAGACAGTCCTCTAGATATAGTCCACTTTTTTATTTTGACTGTAATGCAAACAGGCATAAGTATTTTATTCCATAAAATCAAAAGATTGGAACTATACAGAAAGGTGCATGCTCTAGAACAGTGTGGTTACCTCGCAAACAGAGCAGAAGTCAGTCCAGGAGAGAGGTGCTGGAGTACATTGTACGAATGGCAGAGAGTTTAGCAGCATTGAGAGCTCAGAGGTAGGGGAAACCATGTTTCTGACTGTTTAAAGCACTGGTCTGATCAAATACAACACCTGCCTCACCCTCCCCTTCCACTCCACCCATCTTCCTCCAAAGAAACCTACATTTGAATCACATTTAATGCCACAAAATGAGCCAGTTTGCCCACCCACCTCAGGAAACACAAAGTGAGAATCAAGTCGATGCTCCGGGCTTAACTCATTCTTTAAATAAAAAATGAAGGCACAATGATACAAGGGGGAGGTCACTAGTATGAGGGAATGGGGGAAAAGTGGAGTTCCAGCTAACGGGGATTTAGAGGTTTCCCTGACCGTTGTTACATTTCATAAATGTCCCCCATTTCATTTTTGTGCCATTGCTCTTCATGAGAAGAGAGATTTAAAAACCCCAGATTTTCAAAGCTTTCTAAGGGAACAGGAAACCCAGTTCCTTTTAAAATTAATGGACAGAGCACCCAAAATCCCTGGGCAACTCAGAGAATTTCAGCCTGTGTTTTTAAGTAGGTGGGAGCCTGTGCTATTCAGCTTATGCGTTAAATAAATTTGTTAGTCTTTAAAAGTGCCATGGGGCTCCTTGTGCTATACAGGAGTGCTGTAAGGAGTCTGGCCTGAATTCACTCTTGTCCTGCTCCTATGGAATTATGCACAGCAGGGAACTGAGTCTTTGCCCGAACCAAGTAGAAATCAGCCCTCACCTTTCATCAGTTCTTTTAAAAACATATTTCCAGAAGGGTAGCTGTGTTAGTCTGTGTACAGCGAAAACAACGAGACTCCTGTGGCATCGTGAAGACTAACAGATTTTTTTTGGCATAAGCTTTCGTGGGTTATAACTCATGCATAACCCATAACTAATGCATCTGACGAAGTGGGTTATAGCCCACGAAAGCTTATGCCGAAGAAAATCTGTTAGTCTATAAGGTGCCACAAGACTCTCGTTGTTTTTAAAACATAGAAATCAGGATTTCTAAATGGCTTCCCAAATGGGCAAGTTATTTTGTCCAGGCCTGGAGTCGATCCAAACTTGGAAGTTCCTGACATTAATCTGTTTTACAGAACTGTAACCACAACTGGTTTTTGCACTGCATTTTCTTGCCTTTCAAACCAGCACTCCAAGCCTGCACATCAGCAAACCTCATGTCTGATGTGCATTCCTATAGCAGAGGCATTCAGTTTTGTAAATATATCATTCAACACCCTGCACAGGACTGAACGGCTGCTTTGGAGTCATCATGCAGGTTTCCTAGTTACAGGCGGATTTAGATGCAGTTTTAAAAAGTTGTTTTATTTCCCCTGACACTGGTAGATTTTTTTTCACATTTTGATTTTTTAAGAATTATTTTTGACAAAATGTTGAATTTTCCAATCAACCAGCCAACCCCCTAAGACAATTTCAGAATTCCCCATTCCCCCCAAAATGTTTTTGAGCAGATAAAGAGCTGGCCAAAATTGCCTCATTTTGACATTTCAGTGAAAAATTTCCACAAAAATTTCCCCATTTTTTTGTTCTTTGCATTTTCAACCAGCTGCAGTTGTTTTTGAAATGAAGTGCCTGGATTGTGCTATAAACTTAGCACTATTTAGCTGAGCCAAATGCAGCCTTGGGTGGTTGCAGTCAGCTCACACTGAAATCAAGGGGAACAGTTCACATGCATGCAAACATCTGGAACCTTATTATTAAAGCCAAAATTGCTTGCTGGTTGGCACTTGTGGAAACACAAACTTACATTTTTCAACACACGACTTTAAAAAAAGCATTGGTTACAGACTCAGAGTAAACGCCCGAGCAGAGTATCAGTTCTGCTGCATTTCCAAGTAGGGCTAGTTGAAAATTTTCTATCGGGGCTGATTTTTTTGATGGAAAATTGAGTGTTTTACTACACTTTTCCTCCCCAAAAATGCTGCTTTCTGTGGAATTTTTTGAGTTTTTCATTAAAAAAACCATGCCCTGAACCCAAAAGATTTCAGTTTTTAAAGTTGCCAGTATTAGAATTTCTGCTAGCCCTCCTCCACACATCAAAATCTGTATTGTCCCCTCCCATCCCCACCACCCGCATATAGACCATTTCCCAACTAGCTCTATTCAACAGGATTCAGCACAAGCCGGTGCAAAGCACTAGCGTGTGGGATCCCTTAAATGAGAGGGGACCCATACAATCTGGGTTGATTGCCTTTGAGGCAGGCCCACATTCAGTGACACGGTGAGAAAGAGAGGTGTCCTCCTCTGTGATCAGCCCACAGAGAGTCAACGCCACTAGCATGGGGCATTTCAGAGTCCAGGCTGCTTCCACCCTGTTTTAATTCTGACTCAGCAGTCGGAAGATAGGCATGTTAAATATTTCAGATGCCATCCTCATATCCTTAGCAAAACCCAGGAAATGCTAACCCATTTCAGCCCTGGACTGCCTGCTTTAAATCAACTCTCTCATTAGCTTTTTCCATCGTCCCTGAAGTTTTAGTAACTAACCATAGTTGCATGGGAGAAGCCAGCGTTCAGCTCCCGCAGCCAGGGATAGACATCAGAGAGGATTACTGTGGAATAACGCATAGCGGGCGAGCGCAGCATAGTGCATGCAAAACTATCATCACGCTGCCTGCTGTCGTCATTGGGTGGGATGCTGCAGAATGAGGCTGATCCTCTGCTCCCACCAGGGCCAGTCCAAAGGTTTTTGGCGCCCCCCCTCCACATGTAATAAGCGCTAACATATTCATGTATTTTGTTTAAATAGAGAAAAAAAATCACTTCCATTTAACTTGGTGCCCTTTAAAGCCTGGTGCTCTAGGTGGCTGCCTAGTTCACTTTTCAGAGTCCAGGATCCAGCTCAGAACTCCATGGCTGCCCCACATGCCTCTTGTTTCACCCCACCCAAACTTTTGGGCAAGTTTGAATTTGGATCCCAGCTCTGCACCCAACCCCTGGAAGCAGAGAGAAATCGCGGGCCACTGAGTCCTCTGAGAATTGGCCGAGGGATCTGAGAGCTGGATTTGACTCTTTAAGGTGAAGTTCCTCGCTCCCTGCATCCCTCAGTCTCTCTGTGTGCCAGGGATCTTGGCTCAGCACCACGGAGAGATTTGCGTGTAGACAGGAGCCCCTTCTCCCCCTAGTCTGACTAGCTCCATCTGCCCAGCACTCTGTGCAGTGGGACAGCCCAGCATCTATGGCTCCACAATCTGCGCCGTGTGCATTTCCCCTGGGCCCTTTAGTCCTTCGGAGGCACTGCAGGACAGCTGTTCAGAATGCACTGGTGCAAACACTTCTGGATAGGTGCAGGTGCCCAGTCGCTGCTGCAAATGCCACCTTGTCACTTATAATCAGTTACAAAATCACCTCTGCAGTGTGGCTAGAGGCTTAGCCGGGGTCTTTATTCATCCTGGCCACCCTCAGAGTGTGTGTGAATTACCACACGGTGGCAGCATCCATGCACATCCCTAATTAAAGTCCAGCTGTCTCGGAGCTCAGCAACCCTTCGGAGAGATGGATTTGAGCCACAAAAATCCTTGCTCTGAGCTTTCCCAAAGCTTTGCGGCCTCCAGGGCCAAGTCTGGGGTCAGATCCATCTGTGGTGGTCAGGGCATCAGAAGGCAGCGAGTAGGAACATTGGAGAGCCGGGGTAGCAAACCCTAAGCATCCGCGTGGTCACGTCCTAGAGGGTGGCCAGCGAACACTAGCCGAGTTGAGTGTCCAGGATGAGGGAGGCTTCAAGCCTTGCTGGACTCAATTTTTTACACACATGGCTCTGGGGGAGCCAGTGGCAGATCCTGGAGCATGAAAATGAAACACCCCAGGCTCAGCTGTTACAGCGCTCCTCTCCCTTTGCCATGCACAAGTCCTGACCCCCTCCCGTGGTTATTCCTGGCATCAGCAGCACCGGCCTCCAGTAGAGCCACAGTTGGTGAGGCCAGGAGGCGGGATGATGAGGCCTCCCCACCCCCAGAGAACCTGGCAGCTAGAGAGGGAGGGGAGAGTGGCCGGAGAAGCCCCCTGCCTCTAAAAGAGAGTGAGCGAGATGGCCTGGGGTTAGGGCAGCAAAATTTCCACCTGGAAAGGGGACTGACCTCTGGGGGCAGCCAGCACCGGAGCAGGTTATGTAATCTCCTGTGGGGCTGGATTTGTGCACTGGGGCTGAGCCTGATATTAAACAGCACCTGTGCCTCTATTCTGGGCCTTGCTCCCCGTGTCTCCTTGCAGCTCTTGGACCAGATGTCGCATGCAGTTCGCAGGTGGAACGATGGCCCCAAACGCACAGCAGGCAGAGTGGGCATGGAGAGAATTTGGGGGTTTCTGCACCTGCAGCCAGCCTGGCGCACACACGCTCCTGGGGCTGCTGCGGAGCGAGGCCATCCCACACCATTGTGTGAGGACGGACTTGCCGTCCTTTGAGTACTCTGCTCGTTTCAAGGGGCGTTCCATGGCGCTCCCAGGGGTCAGGAATGGCTACAGAAGACCTGATAAAGTGGCTACTTGCTGGTTTCCTGTCAGCCTTTTCTATACGCAGGTGCCCCTTGGACCTGGGCAGAGATGAGTTCAGAGCCAGTCCATCCCTCAGCCCTCATGCTTTACATGTTCTTTTGCCTTGCTGGAGAGGACATGCTTGCCCACCGCCAGCACCGGGTTGATCCAGGGAAGCTACAGGACACCACTCATCCCTGATTCACGGTCCTTCCTCCTGGGACCGTGGCCAAGCTGTAGCCCTCACATTTACCCCTTAACTCCCAGCTCAGGCTGGGAAGGTTTGGAAGCAAAGCAGACAGCAGTTCATGCTTCCCCATGCCCAGCCAGGACCCACGTGCTGCCCCTTTGCAGAAACACCAGCCTGCATGTGCTGCGCTCGTGCAGCCCATGGGGAGACTTTTGTACCAGCCGGAAGGTAACGGGCCAAGGGGGGCAGAGGGTGGGGACTGACAGCACAGGTACCATGAATTCGTTACCCATTGAACACAGACAAACCCCACAGAACAAAGCTCTGTTGCCTCTCACCAAGAGCAGCAACGCCCACTTCCTGCACCAACTTCTGTTGGGGCCCAAGCCCAGCGAGCCAAAAGGAAAGTGAGGAAGATGCGGTGATTCAGCCAAGTTCCAAGTCATGCTGGGGGGAAGGGTCTTTGGCAAAACAGTTCTCTCCAGTTCTGGCTGTCCGATCAGGAACAGCCAGCCCCCCCAGCAGGCCCACCCCCCAAACACCAAAGAATGCTGTTGATCACTAAGGTGGCGAGTTCATGCAGCCGCGAAACGAAACGCCCTCGTGGGACCAAGAGAAGAACCGTAGTTTCGTAAGAGCCACTGCGGGTTATAAAGCCATCGCACTTCAGCAGGGAACTCCGAGGAGGGGAACAAGGAATGGAAAGAAACCGCCACAGGACGACAAAGAGAGAAAGGAAAGGGAAATCATCATCAGGACACGACGACAGGACGAGAGACAGAGCACTTTCCGTGGGCAGGCCCTGCAGAAAAGGAGCCGCCGTGTCCGTGTAAGTACAAAACCCAGTGCCTCTGGTCGGAGGAGGCGGCTGCCGCTGCAACTGGTTTGGCATCCCATCTGAGACAATGGGTTCAGGTTATGAGCAGAAAACCCTGCAGGAGAAAGGGGAGAATGATTAGCCACCAGTGCTGCTTTCTACACTAGCCCCACAGCCTCCCTTACCAGCATCGGACAGTGAACTTTCAAATGCACTAGGCATATCTGGTCACCCGCCAGCATACTGCACAGGCTGATATCAAGTGGTGACTGTTAGGGCCACTGAAGTCAATCAGGGGTCACCACAAACCAGGGACATCAGGTGGGAGTCAGCATGGAACCAGAAAAGCCACTTTGGAATCCTAATGGGTATTCTGCCATTTGGCGTCAGTGTGAACGGAGTCTACAGTTAGCTCCCCTGGCTAAGAAACTGGCTAGGTGGGGAACTGGCCTCCTGGCTCATCTGGGTAGCCAGAAAGCTTGTCTGTCCCAGCCTCCCTCCCACCAGGTAGTTGCCCAGGCTCTGCAGAGGCGCAGGTCTCGATTCTATAAAACTGGCACGTTCTCACTGATCTCGATTCCATCGGGAAATTGTCAGTGAACTCTGGTAGTGGCCCATGCTTGCATACTTTGTAGCTCGTCTGTTGTGCCAAAGGTTTGGGGGATGGAAAAGGCTGCGTTAGTGGATACAGTGGGCCAGACTCACCCTGGTGCAATTCCTTTGGGAAGCAATAGAGATACACTAGGAATGGATTTGGCCCACTGAGTTGATTGTTCTCCCAAAGAAACGAGTGCAGTGTGGTCTGTTCCTACCTGCCTGTTCTTGTCTCTGCTATTACAGGCTTCATACATGCAACTAAATAAAAGGATCCTTCCCAGTTTTATTCGACAGCCCACATACGTCTACGAAACAATAGCGCAGGTTAAAATAAGTATGTCAACTCACTCATCCGTGTCCTTTTTGCTTTCCTCAATGAACGCAATTGACTCAGATCTAAGGCGGTTAGTCACTTCATATGTACGCAAGGTGACCCCAAAAATATCCTCGTGGTATCGATTGTCATCCTGAAACCAAGGACAGCAGAGGAATGGCACCGGGAGAAAGGTGGAGTCATAAGCTAGTGTTACTGTATTTCTGTAATGCCTAGACTAGAGGCACTAGCTGAGACGGGATCCCATTCTGCTAGGAGCCGTGCAAAGATGGTGTGGAATAGTCCATACCACTAACAGATTATATTCCACAAGACAGGCAAAGCCTACAAGGGGAAACTGAGGCACAGAGCGGGGCAATGACTTCCTCAAGATCACCCGGTAGTCTGGTGCCAAGCCATGAATAGAATCCAGGTCTCCTGGCACGCTGTCCAGTGTTCAATCCACTACACCATCCTGCCTCTCGAAATGGCTACTTGTCCACATGCCTTAAGGTTAAAAAGCGAAGAGAGAAAAAGCAAGAGAAAGCACAGGGAGCTAGAGACCCTCTTTCAACCTAAGAGGCACATTGCCTTGGTGAACAGACCTAGCATGCAGATGTTCCAGTGCCCTCTACTGGATGGACTCAGAACTGCCTAACGGGTGTCCAAGGCCTTATATTGCTAACAACTAGAGGAGCTTTCCGGGAAGCTCAAGCACTAGAGGCCTGTGCTTATGCAGAACTGTGTGGCCATATTGCACAACAAAGTGACACGAAGGAGCTACGTGGCCACAGATTTGCTTATCCCAGTGAAGACGCTACAGCCCATTTTTAGGTCAGTACGTCCGTGCACGGTGGGTAAAGGCTATTAGCTCGCTGGCCCTTGCCTAGTGTTCCAGAGACATCTCCTGTGCAGAGCCCGCATTGCTAAATCACACGAACAGGCATTTATACGGGCACTGGAGCTGCACCAGTGCTGGACTAGCGGTGGGTGAAGAGCTAGTGTGGACAAGGCTATGGGGTTAATCTGCAGAAGGTGAGCTCCCTAAGAAGCTGTCCCCCAATCAGGAATCAGTCCTTTGCATGCCTGGCTCCCTCAGACACACTCCCTGTGCTGTGCCTAGGCCTGCCAGGAATGGCAGGAATCATTCTGCCCATTTACAAACCTGAGTACAATCCCAGACTCCTGGGCCCTCGGCAGGGGCCTGAATGGTACAGCCCAAGATCCCAGGAAAGGGGAACATGGGAGTCTCAGCCAATCCTGCCAGTAGCTCAGCTGTCACCCAGCTTCTCTGGGGCAAGGGAGGTTCAAGAGATCCAGCTGGGGTACATCAGCAGAGCGGAGCGCAGAGCCTGGGCCCAGGAAGCCAGGCCAGGAGGCTGGCAGGGGCAGACCCTGCTGAGCACTCCCTTTCATGACTGCAAGTCTCTCACTGTCAATGATCACTCAAAAGGAAGCCCCAAGGAGGATGCTCTGGGCATATGGGGAATGGGGAGAGGTGCTACTCACCCTCAGCTTGCTAATGAAAGCACCAGCCTCCTCTGCGGACAGCTGCCCCTGCTGCTTCACAATCCGCTGAATGGCCTTGAAGACGTCTCCAGCCATGGTGACGTCACCACACACGTAGATGTGGCCTCCCTGCTCCTTCAGTGCCTTGTACACAGCCTGAGCCAGCTGCTCCTGCAGCACATCCTGCACGTATTTCTGGGGGAGACAGGAACGGGCATTGCGCAGCGCCTGTCACCCGGAGTCCCCAAGGAGCAGAACCCAGCTTGACACCTGGGTCACTTCACCCACCCATCCAACAGCGGAGGGTGGCCACGTCTGGCGTGGAACGTGGGCGGCGGCCATTTAACAATGCCAGCAATGAGTTTGGGTGGGAACTGAAGACAATCGGGACCTGCACATTTGGAGCTGCAAGGCTCCAGGAACTTCAGCTGAAGTTAGGGGTGCAGCGCAGCTGGGGGTTTCCATTGAAAAAACCAGGCTCACGGTATGATTGTACAGACAGGGGGAAGTCAGAGGCACGATGGGATTTGGCCGGGGCCCTGAGGATAGTGCAAGGCCAGTGCCAGCAGATTGTTAGTGTCCACAAGCACCATTAAGCCTTGTCTGAAAGGGATGGAGATGGAGAGTCAGATTTAAACCCTCCCAAGGGTTTTTGGGCAGTAATTGCCTGGTGGCTTCTTTCAAGCAGGGAGCATTTCTCCAGTGAGGATTCGTTGGCCCACATAGCTGATAAAAGCTGAAGCCCAGATCACGTCCTCAAACTAGTACTGGCAAGCCCCCCCGGGTGATTGCATAGGAGGCCAGGCACTCCCCCTACGTGTCTCTGCTCACTAGGACGCAGGGTTGAGCAGGTGTCGGAGCAGGGCACTGGCCAGGGTTACCTTTGGTTTGTCTGGTTCACGGGAGTAGGCTGTGTACAGCTCTTTGAAGATGCCTTTATTTTTGGCTAGGAGAGTCTCCTCTTTGTAAATATGGTCAATCTTGGACTGCCGGCACCCGAAGACTAAAATCATAGGGCAGGGCTTCAGTGCTGGAGCAGAGACAGGTGGGATAGCAATGAGTCATGGAAAGACTGTAGAAGACGGAACTAGGAGCAATGGTTTCAAGTTGGGATGGGTGGGTGGGGGATAGGTTGGATATGAGGAAAAACTTTTTCACTAGGAGGGTGGTGAAGCACGGGAATGGGTTACCTAGGGAGGTGGTGGAATCTCGGTCCTTGGAGGTTTTTAAGACCTGGCTGGACAAAGCTCTGGCTGGCTTGATTTAGCTGGGGTTGGTCCTGCTTTGAACAGAGGGATGGACTAGAAAATGACCTCCTGAGGCTGCTCACAACCTTAATCTTCTTGTAATCTCTCAGAGCCGTAGGCACCAATCCAGAGTCCCAGGTAACTGGAGCTGGGTAAAACAGCTCAGCTGGGTTTGGGGCGGAAGGGGGAAGAGATTTTTTTGTTTTTGCAATAAAATTGCTTTATAAAAAACTACAAAAATTATTTTTCATTGAAAAATGGAATGAAATGGAATTTCAAAAATATGCCTGAAATTTTTCATTTAGAAAAGGGCAATGGGAAAAGGTCGAACCAGCTCTATTTTAGCTCATCCCACTGCTAGTGACACACAGCTATGGCTACACACACACACACTCCCGTAGCAGCTATCTGATACCACTAGCACTGATCACACAAGTCCCTACCCCATCCCTGGCGCTCAGGGAACAATTCTGTTAGCTGGAAGTAATATGCTCCAGTCCTCACCAGGACCAGCCACCCAAGGGCAACATCCACTCAGCCAGTGTATTGCACCTGAGTTTTCTGTGGGTCACTCACTCGCCCTGTTACAAGAGGCTCAAGACCTCAGACCCACCTTTGTGCTCAATTTCAAAAAGCCGCTGCTGCCAGAAGCTCCGGAATGGTGCGATACCAGTCCCGGGACCGATCAGGATGCAGGGAACCTGTGGATCTTGTGGCATGTGGAACCCAGGAGCTCTGGACACACAAGTTACAAAGTTAGTGACGAATCTGAGGCTGGGTCAGGGGTAGAAATGTAGCTCAGATAAGCAGGCACAGAAGTTTGAGGGTGGAAAGCAGTGGCGAAAAGGGGCATTTTAGCACAGAACACCTGAGCAAAGCACATGGTAACAATCCCCACCTGCAGTCCACACTGCACTCTCTTCTATGCCCCCTGGCTGCGCAGGTGCATCAGGCACCATATCCCCCCCGCCCTGATCTGTACTTTGCTGTTGCCTACTGCTCTACAGAGCAGAGCATCAACCCTTCCACCACTGTGAGTGTACACAGCCGGCTACAGGTAGGGGTGTGGGTGCTCTCTGCTGTGAGCATCTTACAGGCTGGCCAGTTTTGCAATGGCTCTTGGGATTGAGGTGTGAACCCCTCCATTCTTGGCTCCCCAGGACCCCACACGCAGTGAACCTGCTACTCACCCTCTTACAAAGCAGGGCACAACTTCATCAGCCTGTATCCGGTTGAACCAAGAGGAACAGACCCCATGGTGTATCGGTCCTTCCCCGTCTGGGAGAGGAAAAGAGGCAATGGTCTGTACCCTGCCCCAAACAGCTGAATGGGTTGCCTGGCCATTTACCCATCCACACCCACCGAAGTGCTCTGCCAACCCTCCCCTGTCACTGCAACACCAGCACCAGCCAGCCTGTGATTCAGGGTCAGAATGGCCAGGCACCAGTTCCTCTCTTCCAAACGCCCTCGTTGGGGTGGACATTGGCACCCCAGAAGTGCTGGCTTCTCCCAGGCTGGAGCAAGGCAGTTCGGACTTTGCTGTGGTGCTCAGCTCCGAGCAGTCTGGTGACTAAGACACGCCTCCCGAGGGTCAAATGGGACCTCCCGGAGCTGACTCCAGCTGGGCTAGTGCACAGTAAGCAACTGGGCCCAGAGGCTCCTTTTGGAGGTTTATAAACCAGGAACCCCGGGTTGGTTCCGCACCACTTTGAGAAGACGACAGTGGCTCTCTGTGCTATGCTCCCTGCTGCCGGCCAGGGAAGGGAAGCAGGATGGACGCAAGGCTGCAAGAGGGAATCTGGCCGATCCATCCTGGGGGCAGCAAGGGCAGATCTGCAATCTCTTCTCCCGACCACCCACTGGCATGTAGCAGCCATGACACTTGAAAGCTCCCTGCTTCTGCTGCTGTGTCTGGGTCCCCCAGCCCCACCCACGGGACCCTGCAGGAACAGGCAGCAGGGTTTTAATGTGTGGTACCCCATCCTCATATGTTAATGGCCATCACCCACAACACAAGCGAGGAAGATGGCCCCTCTCAGCACTGCCCTAGGCCAACGTAGGCAACGCTGTAGGAAAGGTCTAGCCGGTCGCCGCCACGCAAACCATGAGCCCCTCCCAGCCCCGCTGGCCCAGTACCTCTAGTGCGATAGGAGAGCACGGCCACCGTGAGATGCACCTCGTCCGGGGACATGTCAGGGGAGGAGCTGATGGAGTAATAGCGAGGCTGCAGCAGGGGCAGCTGGGTGAGCAGCAGCGTGGAGGGCATCTGCACAGATGGGAACTCCTCCAGCACCTCCACTATGGTGGGGTTTTTGGACCATTTCCATTCCTCGTACTCCTGCAAGCCCTGCAGCAAAGGAGGGGAAGGCGGAGTGAGTGACTGCGTCTGGGTCGGACACATCACGCCAGGTGCCCCAGGCGGGACGAGGCAGCTGGAAGAGAGGTCTGGCCGGGGTTCCCAGGACTGCCCCACCCAGAACGGTAGGGCTGTGACATGCTGCCCCCCACGTACACCCTGTGTATCATTCACGTTCACCCTGATAGAGAAGCTACATGTGGGCTAATGAAAAGTATGTCATGTACGGGGTTTTTGGAAAGCTCATGGGACACTGAACATTACGGTCATGGTAGCATGTTTCCTGCGGCATCGTCCGTGTGCAGATATGAAACTCTGCCAGGTCATGTCCTCAAATGATCTCACGTGGCTCGAACAGATGCAAACAAACACAAAGCTATGTTTCCACACCCAGCGGAGGCATGCATAGAAGAACGATAGAATGCCTTAAGCACCCTGGCTCAAAAGGGAAGGATCATGCCCATTGCCAGACATGGATGATCCCTTGCCTTTAGAGGGTGTTGAGGAAACTTGTTAAAAGAAAGAGGCCCCCTTGTCTAGGGGCTCTCCCCTAGAATCTGGCTTCCAAGCAGCATCAAAGACTGGCCCCTACCCACAGGGCGGGAGGGTTTGGCTGCAGGAGGTGTCAGCAGCCAACCTGTGTGGTAAGCTAAACACAGACTGAAACAATGATTTATCGTTAGAATAAGGGCTTTTTTATTTGAATGTGATTAACTCCTTGACTTAATAATCATCTAATTTATATTACGCTGACTTGGACTTACTTAAAATGTTACTGTAGTCAATAAACTTATTTGTTTGTTTTATCTGAGGCAGTGCCTGTGGATTGGGTGTGTTCAGGGACCTCACTGAGAATGACAAAGCTGGTGCATACTAATTTCCTTTACAAACTGACAGATGTGTAAATGAGCTGGCGGGGTGCAGTGAGCAGTGCTGAACTCGGAGAGATGGCAGTTCCCAGGGGGGCATCTGGGGCTGGGATCTATCCCATGAGTGTCCAGCCAGAAGTGATCCTCCACTGGGTGAGGGACTGATTACATGCAGGAGGCTGGGTGTGAACTGACCCAGGAGTGAGGGTTCACACAGTGAAAGCAGAGTACGTTGGGGCCTAGGAGTGGCGAATTGGGGTGCACAGCTGCACACCAGTCCAGATTGCAGGAGGGAATGTCACAAGGACATCCTGGTATTCTCTAGTCCTGCTTCCCACCCAGTTTAGGGCTGCTCCTCCTGGACTGAGTCTTCTGTGGTTTCTGAGCTTCTCCCATTGTGCAGCACAGTCACAAGATCCCAGGCTGAGAGACTGTTCTGCACAGACACAGCATAGTGGTGCAAGGTGCCCACACAGACGTCAGGGGAAGGGTGGTCTAGAGATAAGGGCACAGGCCTAGGAGTTAGGAACTGTACGTTCAATCCCCAGTTCTGATATGGACACCCTGCATGATCCTGGGCAAGTCACTTAATTTCAGAGCCCTCTTCTGCCAGACAAGGGGATGCGAGGTTAAATTCACGGAGCATAATGCACACATACAAGCTGAGGAAGTGACCCATTAGACTGTGTCAACAGCTCTGTTTGCAGAGCCAGTGAGGAGACCATGTTGATCAAGATGGAAGAACACATCTTGGGGACATGTCATTGCCAAAGGCTGTATTTCTGTAGGAACTGCCCAGGACTGGAGTGAAATCCTGGAAGGCTGAGGGGGGATATGATTGCCCTCTATAAATACATCAGAGGGATAAATACCAGGGAAGGAGAGGAATTATTTGAGTACAGCACCAATGTGGACACCAGAACAAATGGCTATAAACTGTCCATCAAGAAATTTAGGCTTGAAATTAGACACAGGCTTCTAACCATTAGAGGTGTAAAGTTCTGGAATAACCTTCCAAGGGGAGTTGTGGGGGCAAAAACCATAACTGCTTTCAAATCTGAGCTTGATAAATTTATGGAGGGGATGGTATGATTAGCCTATTTTGGAAATTGACTGATATTTGGCTACGTGTGGTGGATTTACAAGTGGCCTAAGAGGGGAGAGTACATGGGGTGGGTTCTGAGTTATTACAGAGAATTGTTTCTTGGATAACTGGCTGATGAGACTTGCCCACGTGCTCATGGTTTAACTGATCGCCATATTTGGGGTCGGGAAGGAATTTTCCCCCAGGGCTGATTGGCCTGGACTCTGGGGGTTTTTCGCCTTCCTCTGTAGCACAGGGCATGGTTCACCTACCAGTGAATTCTCTGTATCTTAAAGTCCTTAAATCATGATTGAAGGAGGTAAATAACTCAGTCATAGGTTGGTGGCCTATTGCTGGAGTGGGTGGGTGAGGTCTTGAGGCCTGCATTTTGCAGGAGGTCAGACTAGATGATCGTACTGGTCCCTTCTGAGCTTAAAGTCTATGAGTCTATAATCCTGCACTAGGATCTGAGAAAGCAAGTCTCTGACAGCAGTTGATATAGACAAGCTGTTTTCCTCAGCCAGGTTCATCCTTAGACATTCAGGAGGCAGATGCAGAGGAAGCGTTCTCACCAAGAGGGAGCCTTATTACCCACTTTCCAAGGTTAAGCAGAAGTGTGGGTTGAGTGGGGTATGTGCGCCCCCATATTAGGAAGAGGCTGACAATAGGATCTAGAGATTTACCTTGCTAAGGACCTGGAGACGTTTCTTCTCCTTGTCGCTGGTGGCCAGTAAGGCAAACTGCTGCAGCAGCAGGGGGGTGGGAGGCGTGGTGATGTCCAGGTAGCACTTAAATGCCTGGAAGATAGTGCAGGGTGGGATGCGGTTCTCATCCGTCCAGTTACTGATGACACCTGATGGGAGAGAATACAGTTCAGTGCTGTGTTCAGCGGAGCCTGCCAGCCCAAGGAAGGCTCCGACGCCAGGGCGAGACAATGAATGAGGAAGGAACAGTCTGGCAGGATCTGCTGGTGCTCACAAAGACCTTACTTGGTCCAATCAGCCACACTAATGATAACGAGTCTGGTCCTCCCAGACTTGCATCGCTCTGGGGCAAGAGCATTTGCCACCCACTTTCCGTAGGGCAATGGGGCATCCGGTCCGTAGACTTTCCAGTGTGCCTACCCCATCGAGACCCTTTTATGCTACTTTCCATGGACCAGGTTTTCAGGTCCTACACCCTAGGTACCTGAAGAGGTTTCAGCTTCCCAGAGGGAAGAGAAAACCCTCCCCTACAGCCCTGCTCTCCCATGACTTTGCTGCTGCAAGCACCCCACAGCCCCAGAGGACAGGTCAGCCATGGCTCTGTGCACCCTCTCTCACAACAGTGCTACAAACCCTACTGTCCTTATGGGAATGGGGAGTGGGCCCAAAGAAATGCTGCTAGGAGCCACATGGCAACCAGAGATCCTGCAAGAAATGTCTGGGAGACAGGGGAAGGGGAGGTGATGAGGTCCAGCTGGCCCTGGTTACCTAAAGCCGTGTTCCTCTCCTCTAAGAGCTCCACCTTCACCAACTGGTTGGCTGGGGGCGCGTCCTCCAGTCTTTCGATCAGGACGCTGACCAAGTCTTCATGGTTGCCTGGAAACACTCCCAGGTGGTCTCCAGGCAGGTAGTGCAGCTCCTGGTGCCCATTGGTGTGAAGTCGCAGGAAAATCGTTGACCGACTACAGGGAGGGGTTTGAAAAAGAAACCAAAGGACAGCTGTAAGCCTTGAGCTAGCAGGTTCCTTCCACAGCTCTGGCAGTTGGCTCATCAGGGCTGATTTGCTAAGGCATCAGGAAGGAGGGTCCTACAGCTGCCCAGTGCATCTGCCCAGATGATCGTATATTTGAACTAACAAAAATGAAACAAGAACGGAAGTTTGGGAAATAATCCACCCTCGGTTCACACCTAGCCACCCGCCCCACTCCAATGTGGTGGTATTCTTCACTGTTAGCCATTCTTCTGGGCAACACTTGGAAAGCTAACTACTGCATCATCTGCCATGCCATGAACGCAACACCCTGGGGGGCAGGCACTGTCCCTTTCTCTGCACCAGCGCTGTTGGTGTCTGCAGGAACGTCTCAAGGAAAACAGTTAGTCCCTGACGATCTGCAGCACTAGCAGCAGAAGGCCAGGTACGTTTGGTGGGTCACATCAAATCAGTGGGCCACAGGTGTGAGTCACAGGAACTCCGCTGATGTTGTAGAGCATGCATAAGTGAGGCCAGGTCTACAAAACACGCTTCCTTTGGTATCATTACATCGCTCTGGGGGTGTGGAAAAACCCTGAGTGACACAAGAATATGGATCCAACCACCAGTGCAGACAGCGCTACATCGACAGGAGAGCTTCTTCCGCTGAAACTCTCATGGAGGTGGAATCATAGAATAATAGAATCATAGAATAATAGGGCTGGAAGGGACCTCACGAGGTCATCTAGTCCAACCCCCTGCTAAAAAGCAGGACCACTCCCACTAAATCACCCCAGCCAGGGTTTTGTCTAACCGGGCCTTAAGAATCTCCAAAGATGGAGATTATACCACCTCCCTAGGTAACCCATTCCAATGCTTCACCACCCTCCTAGTGAGAAAGTTTTTCCTAATATCCAACCTTGACCTCCCCAGCTGTAATTTGAAACCATTGCTCCTTGTTCTGTCCTCTGTTACCCTCGAGAACAGCCTAGCTCCCTCCTCTTTGGAGCAACCCTTCAAGTAGTTGAAGGTTGCTATCAAATCTCCCCTCAGTCTTCTCTTCTGTAGACTAAATAAGCCTAGTTCCTTCAGTCTCTCCTTGTAAGTCATGTGCCCCAGCCCCCTAATCATTTTTGTTGCCCTCCGCTGGACTCTTTCTAATTTGTCCACATCCTTTCTGTAGTGGGGAGCCCAAAACTGGACACAGTATTCCAGATGCGGCCTGACCAGTGTCGAATAGAGGGGAATAATCACATCCCTCGATCTGCTGGCAATACTCCTACTGATGCAGCCTAATATGCCATTGGCCTTTTTGGCAACAAGGGCACACTGTTGGCTCATATTCATCTTCCCGTCTACCATAACCCCTAGGTCCTTTTCTACAGCCCTGCTACTTAGCCGATCGGTCCCCAGCCTGTAGCAGTAGATTGGATTTTTCCGTCCTAAGTGCAGGACTTTGCACTTGTCTTTGTTGAACCTCATGAGGTTTCTTTCGGCCCAGTGTTCCAATTTGTCCAAGTCTCCCTGGATCCTGTCCCTGCCTTCCAGAGTATCTACCATTCCCCCCAGCTTGGTGTCATCCGCAAACTTACTAAGCACACAGTCTATCCCGTCATCAAGATCTTTAATGAAGATGTTGAACAGAACCAGCCACAGGACCGACCCCTGGGGCACTCCACTCATTACCGGTTGCCAACCAGACATGGAGCCATTGATTCCTACCCGCTGAGTATCTGGAGTATCTACATTGATGGGAGGAGCTAGGGGTTTAACGCAAGGCACAGGTTAGGACAGTCCTGGCCAACTGACAATGGTGATGCCTTGAAATAAGAAGTTAGAAAGTGCTGGGCGTGTGTGTGCACACGTGTACACACCAGCGTAGACTCTATGTGTCATGGATAAGCCATGCGTATACAGGGGAGATCTATGGCTGCCGCTCCTACCTGGATTTTGGGCTCTGCAGGTTCTGGCGTGTTAGAAGCCGGGCTGCATAGACCCGCTTTTTGTGAATACTGTACAGACCTGTGGACGAGAAGAGTCAGTCAAAAGAAAGTAGCAGGGAATGGCAAAGACAGGCTGCCAGCCACCCCACGTGACTTAGACTTCTTCCCCTTGCTTTCAGCAATGAATGCATCTGCTCTGCGAGTGGGCTCAGGGGAAAGCAGGCCAGATTCAGCGCTCCCCGAACACCCCACTGCCCAGGCTCAGGTCCGGCTTCCCTGGCTCCACCCGCTCGAGAGGCCTGTGGCTGTTGCTACTATCCTTTCTCCAGCAGAGCGCTGGCTTCCTACCTTGCCTGCGGCTGGAGAGGGTGGTGAAGAAGCGAAAATGGGCAGAACTTCAGTTGAACTCTCCTCCTGGGCCTCAGTGTGCCAGTTTGGGGCCATTAAGTCGAATAGGTGGGGTTACCAGGGAGTTTTCTATCTACTGTTAGGTTTGACATTGGGTCAAGGATACGGGAAGAAAGAGAGCTGGGGAGGGAACCAGAGGGAGGAGGTGAGTGGCAGGAGGGAGCAGAGGCAGGGCAAGCCTGAGGGAGGGTGAGATACGGACAAGAGAGGGTTGAATACTAGACAGAGGAGGAAGAGGGTCTCGGCATAGCTCTGCCCAGGGTGATCTGCTTGTCCCAGATAAGCCCAACACTGGGCCCCAAGGACTGTTATCTTCCCCAGTGTCTGCCCCACGTTCAAAGCCTGCCCCCGTCATCCCTGGCGACACAGCGGTTGGACCTTGTGTGAGCTCGGGGGCCTCGGCCACGTAGGTCAGGCGGAACTTGCTCCTCTTCCAGCTCCGGTCGTTGCTGATGAGGGAGTTGTTTGCCTTCTCGATGTTCACGTCGTCTCCCACGCAGAACACATCACACGCTGCCTGCAGCAGACAGCTGGCTGTCAGGGGACTCCTCAGCCCAGCCCCGCCTGGCTCCCAGGAGGGTGCCTCCACCCACGCTTACCCCACTCCATTCCACCCGAGTGCTTATGGAAGGGAGGGAGGAAGGGTGTTGGCTAGAGTGAAGCCCAATGCACGGACGTTGTGCGGGCTGCCTCCTTGCACTTCTCAAGGGTACATTCTGCCTGTGGTGCCTGGACACGTCTGTTGTCAGCATTCGTGCTCCCCACCACACACATCAGCAGGGGAATATTCCCTGAAACTCACCCCCCTTTGGCTGCAGAATTCCAGCTTTGATCTCCCCCACGCACTGGCCTGTTTGGAATTAGAAATGGCCCCTTCTTTTTACAGTGGGCCAGACCAGAGCCTTGGGTCTGACCGCCTCCCGAGTGGGAAAGTCATGGGTGCCAGCTTGTATGAATTGATTGCAAGCCTCAGGATCTTTGAGGTTCCCGTTAACAGCCCAGCTCTTGGAGTTCAGTTATTATATGAGAATATCAGCATTTCTTAAAACTTAAAGGAGTAAATTTCTCATCCTCGTGGCGTGGAGGAAACCTTAGAAATGTGACCACTCAAGGCTCAAGAGGCCAGGAGAGATAGCTCAGTGCTGATTCTGGTAACCCAGCCGATGAGACAGTGCTGCGTTATCCTCAGCTCTGCTCTGTCTTTCTGGCGGGGCTCCCAGGGGCACCTTGTGCCTCCCAAACCCGGCCATTGCACCCTCTCTGGTCCCCCAGGGGCTGCAGTGCACAGGCAGAATACCTTTGGAGGCTGGCCTCCGACTCTTTGCTGTGCTATCGTGGGCTCTTCACAAAGAGTAGGGATGGGCTAAAGATGAGCTCCAAATGACGAGTGTCATGCCGGGGGCTGGAGACCAAGGGTCTAGCTCAGGCCCAACTTGAACCAAAAAAAGATGTGCCCAATGGTAGGCTCTTTCACTTCCCCCTCAGCACCCCCCGCCCCTCTTCCCAAGGACAGTGGAAGCAGGCTACCTTGAAGACCTTCTTGGCCCAGGTCCTGAAAGACTCTTCCTGGCCACAGAGCTCATCCCCCTCCCCCATGCGGAGGATTCGCTCCCCTCCCAGCTCCTCCAGGAGGGTGTCGACGGCACGGGCAAAGGCGCAGAAGTGGGGGTAGGCACGCGATCCCAGTCCAAACACGGAGAACCTGCAAGCAGATGAGACAGTGGCCGCTACCAGAGGAGGACTGCAAAGGCAGAGCAGGCAGTGTCTCCCTGCAAAGACAGGGCCCCCACCCACGTGGCCACTGGGTACTGTGGTTGTCCAGCAGCACCAGCAGAAAAAGAGAGGCACTGAAAACCTCCCCAAAGCCAGGGCATCAGGGCTCAGCCTTCTGCTGTCTGAAACCAAGGGAGGAACCTTCCCCAGTGACTGCCCTCACCAATTCTAGGTGGAAATAGCCCATGGCTGCACCCACCACCTCAGTGCTCCATGGCATTTCAACTCCATGCCAGGGTAGCAGGGGCTGGTGAGATCCAGCCAGCAAGCTGTCAGGGCAGGAGAGGCTGGAGGTAGCTGAGCCAGGGCTGGTACGCCTAGGGGATGTAGATGAACCAAGCACAGGGAGTTAGTTCTAGAGGGCCTGGGGCTGTCCTAGGGACTCAGGTGGTCCAGTGCACTGGCCGAGTCAGTCAGCAGAAGTGGGGGAATAGAGCCCAGGCCAGCTTAGGGAGCTGGTGGTTATTTGCATGGGGCACAATTGCCTAGAGGAGATCTTTGCTACAGGGTGCTGTGACCGTGGCAGAGCAGGTGCCGACTCATGGCCAGGCCCCAAATGGACACTGGCAATACACAGCTGGAGCCAGTCTGGGCTCACCTGTGTGTGAATATCGCTGAAGTACGGGCCAGAACCATACCAACATGTTTAGACTCTATGGAAGGCTGTGAGTTGCTGCCAGCATTAATCTGTAACCACCTTGGAAGAGAACATTGGAGTGTTTTGCCCTGTAAGCCTCTCCAGCTGTGTAAATCAGCAGACAGGAGAAAGACATTAACTAGTTCAAAGTGCTGGTCTCCAGCAGAAGGCACTATGTCCTGCCATGCAAGGAGGGCCTGTGGACACCAGGCAAAGTAGAGTGGAACACTGAAGAGGATGAAAGACTTTGCTGTTGTGCACACCCTGCCACGAAGGAGTCATATCAGTTAATTCCTCCCATCAGCTGGCTGGCAGCTCAAGAGCAAGGGGGAAAGAGAATAAAAGCCCCTAACAAGAAGGAACTGTGTCTTTATGTTGCTTGGATTGTGGAGGGGCAAAAACTGCCAGGAGTAAGAGAAAGATCGCAGTACTTAGCCTGGGTTAAGTCCAAAAGGATGTGTTGAGTTTGCTTATTATAGAACCGCGACTTTGTACCCCTGTGTTCACCCCTTTCACAACAAAAACTCATGATCTGTTCATCATTATTATTCAGGTGAAATGTGCGGCAACCTTGCATGTAAAGACCATCGATTCTGCTGTGTAATGTTCCCAGGACGTGGTCCTGCATGCTCTGGAAGGCAATCACAAACAAGCTCCCCAGAAACAAGAGGCAAGCCAGCTCCTCAGCTCGGATGTCAACCAGGACACATGGACCACCCCCCTCAAGAAGCTAGCACCTCCCTCCCTCTCCAGCCTGCTCACCTGACGTTGGCCAGAGGTCCTGTGCTCTCAAAGTTGTCCCTGGCCTCGGGCCCATCACCTGAAGACTTCCGTGCATCCGAGTAAGAGGAGACGCTGTTAAAACGGACCTTATAGCTCCTACAAACGGAAAGGACAGCGAATGTTATGGCAGTAAAGGTACCTCTGCATCGGTCCTGTGGCTGGGCTGTGCTCCCTTCCTGCAACCCACCATCAGTGTAGGTTACACGCCAAATGCACTGAGGACACGAAGCTGTTACAAACCTCTGCTAGCCAGCCTGGCTCCGGCTTCAGTAACTCTCATTCTGGCGGGCCCAGTTCAATTCCCAGCTGTGGTGGGGGAAACAGAGCCTTGAACCCAGGCCTCACTCAGTTGTGTAGCAGGCAAGGGTTTTTTTAACGACCTGGCTTCCCCCTGCAGCTCCATGACTCGCTGGAGGGTTGGGCTGGTTTTTAAGGCATTTCCATTCACCTCCAGGAAGCAAAGACCCTGATGAAGCACAGGCCCCTGCACATGGCTTCCAGGTGTGATTTTTCAAAGGCGCCCCAGGGATTTAGCCCCATTGAGAATCCCAGACTCAGTGCCTGCCATTAGAGACTCAAGTTCAGCAACGTTGACCTTGGCACATAACCAGGAGTTCTTTACCGAACGGGGTGAAGACCACGGTCCCTGGGTTCTGGCAGCTTCCCCAGAGAGATGATGGCTGGGGGGAAGTGTCCTGTGCTGAGAAACTCCAGCCACTATTACTGGAGAGGTCCATAATAAAAGCAAGACGGTCTCTGGAGCTCATGGTGGGACATGGAGGACAGAAACCATCTACCATATACCCAGGCCCTCAGAAGTAGTTCCCAACACCTTGAATTGTACTCGGAAGTGCTGAGTTCAGATGCTGGCATTATACACTCATTGCTGCCCACCTCACAGCTCAATACAATCTCCCTCCAGGACACCCCCTAATACAGTGTATTGCAAGAGTCGAGCCTGGAGATGACAGGTAACTGGGGGAAGAGCCACACTGAATAACTCAGTGGAACCCTTTTTATTGAGGCACCCCTGTGGCTGAACTATTATTCTGTTCCACCAGCTGTCCCCAGTAGGGGAAGAGGCCATTAAAATCCATAATGGTTTTCAGATTGCAAGCCCTGTAGGGATGTGCCATATTACATGTTCGCACAGCAGGCCAGGCCATTTGAGAGATGCAACACCACCACAATCAGTGCGCAAATAATTAACTTTACGGCTCTGAACCAAAGTGTCATTCGCAGCACTTCAGCTTTATTTAACCTCATCTCTTAATTTCTGCAGGAAAAGGCCAGAGAGCGTAGGCTTTCCTACCTCTTTACACCTGATTAAGCCCCACTTATTGCTGGCCAGATGCTAATTCCTTCCTGACTAAGCAGCAGACATTAGCAATCACTATTATCATTGCATTAACTCGAGACGTCACAGGGAGCCCATGTCCCAAACAAGAGGAATATGCTGCACTCGACAGCTAAAATAACAACAGTAATAATTGCTTAACACTTGGCCGTCCTGTAGCAACATGGATCTCAACGTTCTTTACAAATGTTAACTAACTCTGGCAGCTGTTGAGTGACTTCCCAAACCTCACCTTGCTTCAGTTGCAGAGCCAGTAAAAATGCCATAAAACCGACTCCCAGTCCTCTGCTCCAACCGCAAGCCAGACTTCCTTAAAGGAAGGCCCCAGTCTTAGGCTGACCACAGCACTCATGTGCCGTAGAGGTGTTTCCGCAATAATTGGAGTCCAGTCCCTCCAATCCCACCAGCCCAGCTAAAACGATTTTATGGAGCGTTTCACTATATTTGGGGCCTTCTTTGAAGCCCCAGCATCTGGAGTCATGTGAGAATATCAGCATTTAAAAAAAAAGAGATACTCGGCCTTATGGTTGCAGAGAGGAGCTAAAAAACAGCGACCTTTCAAGGCTTAAAGGCGAATACAAAGAACCAACATTTATTGTTTTTGAATAATCTCAAATTTAAGGTTGGCAATGTGAGAAGAGAAAGTTGTGAAACATTGCCACCTAGTGTTAGTTGGATTCACTACTATGTTCCTGGATTGCTGGTGGGCCACAGGGTGTTGGCTGCTCACCTGCTGCTGGCTCCTCCTCTTTGTTTGCAGCAATCAATTTGCATTAAAAGAAGCTAAAAATATTTGCAAGTGTTCCCTCGTCCTTTTCCCCATCCACGCTTGCTGCAGTGGCTGGAGGGATGGAATCCCATTACCAATAGCAGGGGAGAGGCCGTGAGACCCTCTCTCTGTTCAGAAGCAATCCGTGCTACGAAAAGGTTTGAGCTGCGTTTGGGAGTTAGCAGTGAGCGTGCATTTGTAAGGTAGTGTCACAATGTGAGCTGGCCCTTTAAGGATTAGCCCACCTCCCATGCAGTGTCTGGGTGGCGGGAGGAAAGGGGACAACATGAGGGGATTTAATGCCAGCGAAGGTATAAACCCGGCTCCCCTTGAGCCAGGCCTGCACTGCAACCCCCCAGCCTGCCAGACCCTGGAATTCTAGATCAGGACCTCCCAGGGGCAGCTCCAGGTCTGGTTCTCTGCCTCACCTAGCAGAGCACCAGACATACAAGGGCCAGTTTCACACCTCTCTGAAGACACATCAGGCTGGATCCCGCTCCCACAGCTTGCTTGGGTCCCTACAGACCCTGAGGCCAGTCAGCATCCACCGGAGAGTGGAACTGCCAAAGTCGGTTTCACTTGTGACCTGAGCCTGGACTGGAGGGGAAAGGCCAGTGCTAGAGCATTGGACGGCCTGCCTGCGTGCAAGTGCGCCCCTCCCTAGGTCTCAGGCATGCGGCTTCGGGGGGGTTGAAATCCAGCCCTGGACCCAGCTAAGCCAAGGGCTGGCTGTGGTCCCTGGCGCCCAGAGATGGGCGTGGAATCTGAGCTGGGGCGCTCTTCCTAGTCTCTTACTTCCTCTCTTCCAGGTGAGAGTTGGGATTCCTCATTTCCATCATGGCACAGCCAAATTTCTATGAGAGAGAAACACAGCAGGGTTGTCAGTTCCACAGAGCATCGTGCAGGTCTCCCAATGGACGTGGGGGTCTGTGGGGCTGCGCCCAGAGTCCCCTCACCGGCTTTCATTACTGGGACCACCTTTGTCCCTCAGCATCTTGCACTGGGGCTGGACTCCCCTGTCTGACCGCAGTGCTTTGTAACCTGCCAGGGCCGGCACCAAAAACATCCCCGGAGCTCAGTGAACTGGTTAATAATAATCGGCCCTTGTATGGTGGCCTTACATCAGGGGGTCGCTGAGGGTCTGACCCAACTCCCTGAAATCTATGGGAGTCCTTCCATTGAATTTAATGGGATGTAGAGCAGGCTTTTCATTAATGAAACCTCACAGCTGTCCTGGGGGCAGGCAGATGTTAGCCCATTCAACAGATGGGGAAACTGAGGCAGCACAAGGTCTCCCTTCAAGTTAGAGGCAGGTTTGGGGACAGAACCCCGGTCTCATGATGTCCAGTCATGTGCTTTGACCACTTCACCGTGCCCCCCATAATGAATGGACCTACAAGTGGGTGCCCTTCTCGCTCCCCCACCATTACTGCCATTGGCAGCCTTCCTACCTCCCCGTTCTCCGGTGGGTCTCCGTTGCCGAACGTGCTTGTGACCACCAGGACAAGGGTTTCGTGCTCCAGGTGAACGATATCGTACTCATCCATGGACATCACCTGAGAGAGACAGAGATGCTGGTAACAGGCCCTTGTGTGAGGGAAACTCCTTGCCAGTCAGCAGGTTGGACTTAAAACTAGGGGCAAAGTCCCTCCGCTGACTTCATTTATGCCAGCAGAGAGCTTGGCCCTAGGATGTGGCAGAGGACTTGGCACTGAGATCAAATCCATAATGCTAAATAGGTAACAGAGCAAAGCTGTGCCAAAGGCCTCGCGACACGTCTTAATGTTGCAGGCAGGTTCTTTCACATCCAGGCCTCTCTCTTCTAACCAGTCCAATCCTGCTAGCTGCTGAGGGCCTACAGTTTTGGGGAAAGTCCCTGGGAGATGAGGGCGCCCAGCAGTTTGTTACACTGGACCTGCTGTATGTAAGTCAAATGCCCTGTTCTCTGTGGGTAGCAAGCTGGTACGTTACCTTGGCATCGAAAGCGTGCTTGAAGATTTCACACAAGGTTTTTGCATAGACCTGGGACTTCCCTGTTTCCGTGGCATAGAGGATGGTCGCTTTGACCCTCTTGGCCATTGCCTGTCCCATCAGCTTGGCAGAGAACTTCACGGCTCTGGGAAGAAAGCAGAAGCCTCAGTGAGATACTCGGACACGCTCACGCTCTCTCCCCCAGATTTCGAGCACAGCTCTGTGATCACAGGGGAGTTATTAGTTCATGACGGTGGGGCGAGAGTTCGGGAGTCTGGGGAAAAGTGAGAGAAGTTGTTTTAAACAGTCCCGGTGGCTCAGGCAGTCATTATTTGCAATTGAGCGAGATGGGTATCGCCCCCTGCCTGGGTGGAGAGCCAGCCTTCTACGCTCGGCGCAGCTGTAAGAATATGCACAGGGCTCAAGGTAGTGGGGAAAACAGTCACCTACTGCCTATGGAAACACCCCAGTGTACTGCTGGCTCTCAGGGACGCCTGCCAGCTTGTGTTCTCAGGTTCTTGAGAACCTCCAGAGAACGTTTCATTCCTGGCACTCACTCATGCTCCGACGGCATCTGGGAAACGACTGTTTTCTTTGTTTCCAGTAACGCGGAAGCCAACAGGGCTTATGGGTTTGTTTTAATAAGGGGGAAAAAAAAACAACCCACACTTCCTTTTCTGTGCACAGGGCCTAGAAATTACACCTGGCCAGGTTGCTCTGGGGATAATGTTGATTATTAACTAGCCCTAACCTGCACCTCACCCCAATCAGCCAAAGCCTTTGTTTACTTAAAACCCATCATTTTCCCACCGGTAGGTCCCAGTGAGGAAAGCACTTAGAGGCATAACTTGACTCATGGGAGCAGTCCCATTGGATCACTCCTAAGAGCCAACTTTAAATAGTTACAGGCCAGGGGCTCTAACCACTCGCCTTTCATGGCCTGCAGCTGGAATCTGTTCCCCAAGCAGATGAACCCATTAGCCTTGTCTACATTAAAGCATTTTTTACCCCTGAATTATCCACGTTTACTACTATTGACCTCGAACAGCCTTAGAAAGGGAGCCATGGGGACAAAAAATGCAGCTAGTTTCAAAACTGAGCCTGATAAATTCCTGGAGGGGATGGTACGATGGGACAGCCTAGTTTGCCAGTTGACTGATCTTTGGCTCCTGGTGGTAGATATGCCGATGGGCCAACTGATGGGGGGGTTCTGAGTTATTACAGAGAATTCTTTCTTGGGTGACTGGTGAGACTTGCCCACATGCTCAAAGTTTAACTGATGGTCGGATAGGAATTTCCCCCAGGACAGATTGGCAAAGGCTCTGGGGTTTTTGTGCCTTCCTCTGTAGCATGGGACACAGCTCACTTGCTGGTGGATTCTTTCCATCTTAAAGTCTTTCAATCACGATTTGGGGACTTTAATAACTCAGTCCTAGGTTAAAGGTTTATTGCAGGAGTGGGCGGGTGAGGTTCTGTGACCTGCATTGTGCAGGAGGTCAGACTAGATGATCGTACTGGTCCCTTCTGACTAGCCCAGCTGAGAGATGTAATTCCAGCTCGAGTAGACGATTTGCACTGGCTTTGATCGAGCTAGCATGGCAAAAACAGCAGCGTAGCCAGAGCAGTGCAGGATGCACGGGGAGCTAGGCACATGGAACGCACTCCTGGTCAAGACCCTAGGCAGGTATTCGGGGTGACTAGCCACTCCTGTCACTTACACCACTGGGGCCACACTCCGTGTGCAGCATGCTATCTTGATCAACACGAGATGCGTATGTCTAGCTCAGCTGGAATTTACACCTTCCAGCTCCCATGGAGACACACCCAACATGACATGGCACCTGACCCTCAGTGGCCATCAGCTCTGTCTTAAGTAGTGCTCCTGCTTCTGCTGGGGCAGAATCTGGGGTGAAAAAAGCATGGCAGAGACAGATTTCTTGTCGGGCCATGAGCACAATGCTGTACACACTTGTTTGTCATTGGAGGGTCCCTTGTAACAGTGGAGCTGTAGGGACTGGAGTTCTGCTTTCGAAAATATTCAGCATTTGCTTTTTTCCCTAAAGTTACTCCAAGTTTGTAAATGGACCAGTGTAAATGGCTGGTGAGAGAATGGGCCCTGATCCAGACAGCGTCTCTTGAAACAATCCATGCAGAATCAGCCACGGCAACTTGTTACGTAGATGCCACGGGAACTGCGGCATCTTGAGTTAGCTGTTTGACAGTTGAGAGGTGGGCTGAAAAAGTCACGTTTCCTCACATTGTAATACAGTGCACAGACCGATGTCCCTGGGCCTTTTCCAGCAGCTGCAGGTGGGGTTCCAGGGCAGCCCTCAGAACAGACATGCCTTGATGGGCAATGCCCCTGCAGCCACGCTGAACGCTCCAGGCCACCACTGAGAATCCATTAGGGTTATATGCGATGGGTGTCCATTAGCAAATCTGCCCTGGTTTCAGAGATTTGGGAGTTTTTTTAAGGCTGTACTTTTGCTTGGAATTAGGGAGGAGGGAGGAAAATCCTGAACTGGATTTCTTTGTCCCAGCCCCCAACAATATGGTCTCAAGGTACTTGCATCCACAAGCAGTGGAGTTTCCAGATGGGAGCCGTGTTAGTCTGTGTACAGCGAAAACAACGAGAGTCCTGTGGCACCTTAAAGACTAACATATTTCTTCAGGCAAATAACAAAATGCATCTGACGAAATGGGTTGGAGCCCATGAAAGCTCATGCCCGAAGAAATTTGTTAGTCTTTAAGGTGCCACAGGACTCTCAATGTACAAGCAGTGGAGGTTCCTCAAGGCAGTTTCTACCATGCTTTCAATCTGATTCATTATGATTATTACCTGGTGCTATAAAATAGCTCCTGAATTCACCCTTCCATATCAATTTCACCCACTCATTTCAGATCCCACTGGCCTCCCCTGTCTCTGGATCTGATCAGACCCTAGCAAAAGTGCCTGAGTGGGTTCTAGGAGGAAGCTGAGAGATGAACTGTCTGGCCCCTTCAGAACCAGTTCTGGACAGCATCGCAGTAATCTTGTAACGAAAACCCACCTGGTCAGGAATGTTCTGCTCACTCAGCCATTCCCATCTTGTGCATGGGAACAGGCAAAAAGCAGATTAGCTTAGATCAAGGCAGAATTGCTGGTAAATTAAAAAAATTAAAACCACCCACACACCAAGAACAATGGAGGCGATATTATTTAAAAATCTTACCTGCCAAGTTCACATTTTTATAAAGCTGTTTATCAGTTGCATACACACACAGGACAGCTATAATTAACATCCACTATGTACTCGTCTAACTCAATAGTTCCATTAATCTTTCTGAATCCTCTACCTCCCCCAGTCTCCAGCTGAAACCCAGGAGCCAGGCACTGGCCCCAAGAATGTGAAGTGGCTTCAGGGACACAGCATGGGAACTAACATAATGGAAGAGATGGAGGACATAGGATGAAAAAAGAGTCACAAGCAACAACATCTAAATGATTTTGTAGCAGCATTGTCAGCTAGTCTGTGACATCACACATTACTGGCTAATAATAGTACCGCCTATCTCATCACTTCTGTTTTATAGATTGGAAAACTGAGGCACAGAGGTGTGACGCGGCTTACCCCAAGGTCAGCCAGCAGTAGATCCAGAACTAGAACATGGGTGTCCTGAGTCCCAGGACGCTGCTCTTTCCACTCTGCCTTCCTTTTTGGAACACCTCCTCCAGACAAGGAATAAGATACTGAGGTTGCCCAAAGTGGCCCAACTCAGATTCCTGCTGAGCATGCCCGAGTGTGCAGCTCTAGGGGCTTGTTCTGTCCGCTGAAGGGACAGGGACTAGCTGTGAAATATGGAGCTAGGTTTTGATTCCTAATGTGAAGGGGTGTCCAGAGCCGGGATCCCAGTTTGAGCCTATCTATTACATTCATACGTCAAAAGGCTGCCTATGCCATTCTCCTTTCACACTTGCAAAGGGTGCGTTCTGGGGCCCAAATGTTTTGAAATGCCAGGGAGCAAGCTGCTGTAGTACTGAAATAGTACATAAGAGGTCTCTGTGGGCATGCATTTCCTCTTCCTTATACCAGCCTTAATGGGGAACAATGTCAATTGTCACTATGGGAATACACAGGAAGAATCAGGCCTTATAAACCCAGAGAGAAAGGAAGAGCAGCCGTTGGAAATCTCTCCCTAACCCTAGGAATAACCAGAGAGACATTGCTGGAGAACTAATTGGTTTTTGGGAAGAGACCAGAGGACAATTTTTAGCTGTTTCATACCTCACCCTCCCATTTACATTCCAGGGGAATGCCCCAAATGCTGCCCACTTCTCCAGGCCCCAATCTTCTGTGCCACACGAGTGACACAGCACAAGGAGAAGCCTTCAGAAAGCAGCTAGCCACGCAGCAGTAATTCAAGCAGCCCCTGGCAGCTCCATCGCACAGAACAGCAAGCTGAACCATAATGCTCAGGGTGCTACATTTGAGGGCTCCGGGCCCAAGTAATATATGGGGACATCTTCTGCTGGGTACTTACTTTGCTAGCTTTTTAAAACCGATGGCTCTCTTTTTGGTAGGCGTCCCATTGACCCCTTTCCAGATATGCGTGTTCCAAGGGTCAGGCTAGGAGAAAAAAGACCATCGTCAGCTGAGGGACAGAGCATTGTGATTCAACAAGTGGAGGGTCTGTGTGGGGTCAGTAATGGACGTGCATTGGCCTGTAATGAGAGCTTATTGAAATACATTCATGGAGCCCGTATGCTGTGGACCAGCTCACCTCTTCATAGGTCGTCATTCTGTGACCCCCGCCCATTCCTCTCAGTCCAGCTATTTAAACTTTGAGACGACCGTCTCTCTAGATGCCCCTGTCTTCCAGGTCTGACTGGATGCACCAGGGTTTCAACATACTGTCCCAAGACAGCAAGAACTCAGCTAACACGTCCCTTTGCCTCCCACCAGGGAGACCTTCCACGCAAGTGGTGACAACTCTGAGTAGGGAGATGCAGGAAAGGCGCCCCTCTGCTTTTTCACAGAGCATGGAGAAGGGGTGGAGGCTACAAAAGAGGATGGACAGCTCTGCAGTTCCCACTGACTCAGTGACCTTTCCCGAGTCACTCCAGAATCAGGACAGGGAATGATCTGGGTTTGTGGTGGGTTGAGAACAGAGACGAACAAATGGCTCCCTTTCATGTTATTCTATATGGTTCCAGATGAAGGGTCACGCCTAATGAAAGCGGCGGGAGCATAGACATTTGGCTAATGAGTGTGTTTGCTCAGGGTCCTTTGTCCCATTCTTTGAAGGGCTACGTGTTCTGTTGCTAACATTATGGCTTAGTGCTCATGTTCTGTACTGCCATGCCGGGGAACGGAGAACGGAGTCCAGCTTTCCTTCCCCAGGCTGGCAGGAGCAGCTTGCTCCCGTTTGCAAGACGATGGAGGAAGGGGGAAGTGGTGACTGGCATGCAATGAGAACAGCCCCCCGTGGCGGATTGAAGAGTGGGGCTGATGAGGTCCAGAAGGGGTTCTGCTCTGTTGCACTGGAATGAAGGATGCGAGATGGGACCTTAGTGATACTCCTGGCTCTGGCAGAGATGTGAAGAGCTATTTGTCCTGAGGGAGACAACTCACACAGGTGGTCTGCAAACCTGATTGTACCTTGATACCTTGGAGCAACCGGTCTTGTTAGCAGGCGCCTTGCCTTGCAGAGAGAGCTACTGAAATACAGAGCTAATGCACAGCTGGGGGGAGATCCTGCTGCACCCCCCCCCCTTCATCGTACCCTTGTGCGCCAGGGCAGAAGCCTGGCTACAGACGGTACCTGGTACTCGAAGGAGGGGGTGAGCCGATAGTTGAGCATTTCCTGATGGAAGACCGGGGTGATGCTGCTGGACATCGGGGGGACGATCCACACCCAATCGGCAGGGCACCCACCACGGCAGCGGTATTCATTCTCCATGTGCTTGATGAAGGACTCGGTGGCTGAATGATGATCCACAATGGTCACCTTGTCGCTCTGATGGAAGGAGGAGAAGAGAGCCAGGAGTAAGTGGCGATGAATGCTCCTTGGGAAGCGAGGAGAGGAGCTGGGAGCCAGCATTCGGAGCCAGAGCTGGAAGCAGGGGGCTAAAAGGAGTGGTCCACCCCATCAGGAGGTGCAGTGGACATTAGGACAATGAATGGCCTCTGCACAGGAGAAAGGAAAGGCTGAATGATGTCAGTTCTTCCTCCCAGTGGAAGACTTCCTTCAGTGACAACAGGGCCCCATGGGGAGGGATGATGGAGCAGGCAGAACTCACGTTACAGCTTCATTTCACCTTATTGTCCTGGCAGGTGGGAGAGACCCTGAGCGCCCGGAGCTCTACTGCAGGCTGGCCAAGGGGTTGGCTACCCTCGGTGACCGGTCGCTGCTCCCTTCCCAGCTAACTCCAGGGAAAACAGCTGATGGAAGATGTTGCTTTCCAAGACTAAGATTTTACCCATGTGTAGCCCTGCCCTCCCAGAGCAGATCCACTATGGGGGTGGGATCACGCCTCAGTTGGCTGCCCACCTGCATTCTGTGCCTTCCACTAGTTTTGGCCTGGATGAGTCAAATGGTTAAATCCCTTTCCTTGCAAATCAGGGCCAGATCCTTGACTCCCCACTGCAGCTTTTTTGTGCCCCTCATGCTGTGTAAAGTGGCTGGAAAGATCCCCACTGCCAGGGTTACACAGGGCTGATGTGGGCAGCCCTACACCACCCATCTGTGCAGGGCCCAGTGGATAACTTTCTCTGGGGGCCACCCTGGCCCCTGGAACAACCCAAAATTAGGAGGCAGTAAAGGCAGCATAGCCCCTCCTGAGCAGCACAGCCCAGAATCTGGTCATCGCCACCACAAAAGCACATTAAACCACCAGCTGCCATGGCCCTGGGGCTGGTCTCCCTAAGTCCCTTCCCAAGCCGGTTCCTGAGGGTGCACCAGGCGCCCGTCTCATTCCCGACCACAAACCTTGGACAGGCCTGAGCCAAAGCTGTGTCAGCAGCAAGTCCTTTGGGTACCTGGAAGCTGTACAGAACAGCTATGTTAATTTCCACCAGCGCTTGGTCCTTCCACAGTGAGGAGGTCTTCCGCATGTCCAGGTTCATCTTTCTGGCTACCTCCTGCAAAGACAGTCAGTAATCGGTGGGCCTGGGCTCGTCCAAGGTGCTAAGGGCGTGTAGTGTGAGCTAAGGGGGCACAGCCCCATTGCCCAGCCGGCAGAGAGCTTCAGTGAATGGATGCCGGGCTGCTGGGTATGAGGTGGAGTAAATGGCCTGCCTGAACAGCCAGGGCTCAGCTGTGCCCAGCCTTACACAGCGGGGAAGGCAGGAGCCCAGGTGTCGGGTCAAGCCCAGGTCCCCATTCTTCCTTGAATACTGAGGAATATGTAGCTGGACTCCCTCTGATTCACCTGTGTGGTGGCTTTGTTAAAATAGGGATTAGTTATTTAAATGTTCCTAGTGTTCCGATGTTATTGAATGCTTGTGAGTTGCTGCACTCATTAATCTCACTCGTGGCAGCCGCATTCTACAGGATAAGGTAATATTTGAGTCTTTTGTACCGTGAGCTTCTGTGACTGTGCAAATTGCCAGGCAGGAGAGAGACTTTAACTAGCATAAAGAACTGACCTCCAACAGGAGGCGTTATGTCCTGCCCCACTAGGAAGGCCCAGGCAAACTATTGTGGAACACTGAAGAGGACAAAGGTCTTTGGTGATTGCTCCCACCCTACCATGAAGAGGAGTCATACCAGTGAATTCCTTCCCTCAGCTGAGTCTGCAGCTCAAAGCCCAGCAGGGGAAGGGGAAAAAAGGCCCTAACAAGAAGGAACCATATCTGTTTGGTGCTGGGACTCTGAGGGGCAAGCATTACTAAGCATAAGCAAAAGATCCCCAGTGCTTAGCCTGGGTCAGCCCTGAGGTCATATAGACCTTGCTTATTTTAGAAGCTTCTGTTACTTTTTAGAAGTGAAGGCTGGTAAACATACACACAAATGATTTTCAGCTTTAATCTTTTAAATAAGTCTCTGGTTTCCTTTTCCTATTATAAATCTCTAGATAGTTTTTTATAGGACTGACAACAAGCGTTGTCTTTGGTGTGATATAAAGTGCGATTGACCCCGGGTAAGTGAGGCTCCTTTGGGACTGGGTGGAACCTAGCTATTGCTGGGATCTTTGGTATAAGGGACCATCTGTCACAACGTTAGGCTCAGCTGGATGGCAAGACAGTCCCCTTGGGTACTGTGATCTGCCTGTGACTGCATGTTGTAGAGTCTAAGGAACTGACACTTGGAAACGGGATAGTGAAATCTAAGTATAGAGTTTAGGGTTTGTTCCCTGCTTCCCAATGCAGTCTGTCCTGAGACTAGTACTCCTAGAGAGCAGGCACGGCTCCCTCCCATGCCCCCCACGGGGATGGGGCGAGGGGTGAACGATGTATGTACCCCACACCCAGGCCTCCGCGTGAAGCTGCAGAGTGGGCTGGGTGTGTGGGGGACAGCACAGTATAAGTCTGTGGAGGAGGAGTGTCAGAGTTCCCCTGGAGACTCCTCCCACCCAGGGTGGGGAAGCCACAATCTGGGTGTGTTTAACACCAAAGTTTCTTCCTCCTTCCCCCCATATCACGCAAGGACGTGCTGGGCCCCACGTTGCCCCGCTGTGGCAGGATGGCTCCCGTTCATTCTTCTCTTCAGAACATATTTAAGGCAGGACTTGATCTCATTTACTGTCCCACACGAAGCAGTGAGATGCCCAGCTTGGCGCTCTGCTCCCCAGTAACTCCAGACGCCCTGGAGCACCGCCACCAGCCCCGCAGCGAGGCAGGCAATAGCCGAGGGCAAGGTTACCTCCAGCATGTTGTAGCGAGAATTGTCGCAGTAATCTCGGACTCCGATCTCAGTGCCCATGTACCAGCCGCTGAAGGGGCAAGCTGTGAACTCCAGGCCTCCGATCTCTAGCAGCATGTTCGACACCGCTGGCAAGCCGTACCACTTCAGCCCCAGGTCCTTAAACCAGGCAAACCTGCCGGACAGCACACAGGGGGGTCAGCCACGTAACTGGATCCTCACCGCCATGGGGAGGGAACAAAGAGGGGGTGGCCCCTAATGGTTATTCCATGGGAAGCCTGAAGGCAGCTTTTCCTCACTACAACGCTCCAGTCTCCTCCGCAACCATCAGAACCACTCCTGGGGAACTGGCGTGAACTGGGCAGGGCCCAGGCTGAGACAGCGCCTTTTCCTTTGTTTGCATGGGGGAGGCAATGCAAGGGGAGAGTTTTGTGGGGAGGGGCTGAGCGGGAAAGAGGTGAATGGCAGGAGGCTCAGGGCAGAGGGACTGGAGAAAGTGAAGTGATGTGAAGCCAGCCCTGCCATCCGTCCACGAAAAAGGGAGCTGCGTCATGGGTTTTCTAGCCTGCGTCAGTTTTCAGAGGAGAGGGGAAGGAACCTAAGGGTCACACGGCCTGGCAGAATTGGGTGCAACTCCATGTTGGTAGGATTCTCGGTCTGTTTGGCCCTGTGAGCAAGGCAGTGGGAAAGGCCCGGTAGTGGGGAGCAGGTGTGGGTGAACTCTTCACAACCGCGGCACCCGGACGCGCTCTAGCTAGCTTACTTGGGATGCCTGATGGGTACTTCCATCACCAGCTCTGGCGGGATCTCAAAGAGCTCGGGATCATTGCCATTGGCCTGGAGGAGGAGTGGTAGGACATCGAATCGGCCCTGGGGCGCCTTCCACCCTTGCTGGATGCAGATCTGCAGCCAAACAGAACTCACATTAACATTCTCGCCTGTCTGGTTGTCCCGGGATGTTACCATCTCTCGCAGGCAGGACATGGGGGTTGCGAAGTGCTAGGCTATTACTACACAATAGTGTTGAATTTTTTTTTTAATTAAGGGTCATCCCCACTCAGTCCGTGCAAGCTAATAGTTCAGACAATCACCGAAGAGGAGTGTTCTGAAATCACGGGGTAGGGATAAGCAAATTCTCAGTATGGTGCACAGAGACTGACAAATGGTACAAATCCACAGCCACCTAGGACTTCACACGTGCCACTGCGCTCTGTGCTGGGAGTCCTGTGGTGCCGACGGATGACAGGGAGTGTAGATCCTGGAGCTCCTGCTCCAAGACACTGTCGGAGTTAAAGGTACGGTGTTGTTCGTCCGTAGCAGTCTGGAGTCTGAGTCCGCCTTGCAGAGGGTACTGGTGCACGCACACACAAGCACAAATACCAGGCAATACAGAAATCTCATGACCTTCTTGGGAAAAGCAAAGCAATCCGCCTGGGTCTCCTAGATGGACTGAAACCCTCTAGTACCATCTGCAGGTGTCCCCATGCCACCCGAGTGCCTGAGGTGTCAGCCAGGCTGACCGACAATGATTGGGAAAGATGGGGAGTTTTGTCCTGCTTACCTCTGTGAGCTCCACGTTGGCTGGATCTCCCAGAACGGTCCCGTCTGGCTGCTTGTAACCAGCATAGCGGATGAGCTGGGCATTCCAGACTCGGAAGTCATGCTTGCCGTCTGTCCGCTGGGGGAATATGGTGATTGCAGACCTGAAAGGAGCAGACGGGATGGTGCTGGCTTTAGTGATGGGAAAGGTGATGGCCGGGAGGGCATGTGCTCATTGGGGGCTGAGAGTGCACAGGGTTGCCAGCATTTATAGTCCCTCAACTGCTATGCCTTCTGCCATGGGGCCTGTGCTTGTGAACGTGCCTGGGAAGAGATTAACCCCCACCCTCTCCAGGGAAAGAGAAGTGCCTCTTTCAGCTGATTTTCCAACCACTACCAGGTTGCCTTCTGGAGTGGGTGTTCCCATGGAGATGACAGTCCGCTCTGCAGACCAGCACTAAGGTCTGACATATAGGCAGTGTGAGTGGAGGAAGAATTCTGTGTCACTGGCAAATTCATCTCCCGCTCAGTGGTTGCCCGAGGCTCCACCGGCCCATTAATCTATAGATCAAACAGGCCCATAAAGGAGGAGGATGGGGCATGTGAGGTCCATCCAGTGGTTGAGAAAAGAGAGGAGCAAGAGAAAGGAGGAGAAACATTGTGTGTTTCTCTACAGGCCAGCAGCTAGAGACAGAATGGCCCAGTGGGTAGAACACAGGACCTGGAGACCCGGGTTCTGTCCCTTCTCTAGTACCGATTTACGCCATAACCCTGGGCACAGTGAGTGAGTCTCTCTGGGCTTGGGTTTTCTCATCAGGGAAGCAGGGTTACTGGCACGTCCCCGCCATTGTAAATCCCAAGCATTACGTATCATGGCTGCTGACACTGATCGCTCAAACGCCGTGTCCAATCCTTAAACACACACGGCGCTTTGATGCAGAAGGCAGCAGTTGGACTCAGACAGCCATGGGGCTGTTTTGTTTCCTGCCCTTGGGAAGAGTCGGGCTGAGCAGGGAACATAGCGTAGTGCAATGGGAAGGAGAGGTGGGGCATATGCAAGGTGCGATTAGAATTCAGCCAGCACAAGCGAGTCTGTAATCCTGAATCCCCATCTAACGGCAGGTCAGAGGTTCCCTTGGCACCTGGCTCAGGTCAGGGGCATCGCTCTCACACCAAGCCACCAATGCAAACGTTAAGTAGATCGAAAAGGTTAACAGACCCCTCTGATTGCGAGCAGGGCTCCCTGCCCTGGCCCGGGGCACTCACCGGAGGTTCCCTTTGTTAGTGGCATATTTGATGTGGTTGCAGATGTAATTGAACATCCCATGGGCTGTGGTGCAGTCTCGGGCATCGAACACCTGAAACAGCGGAAAGGAGTGGTCTTTCACGTGGCATTACGGGTGCAGCTCCTCCCACAGAGGCCACGGCGTAGGGGTTGACACGATTTTATAGACAAGGGTCCAGCTAGCTGCGGCTAAGCCCTTCCGTGCTCCCTGTCCCCATATGTCTCAGCACGTAGCGCCTAAGCCCTTTCCACTTTGGGGAGCCAAATTAAACCCTGATTAAGCCAGGACTGAAATGTGTTCAGTGCTCTCGGCCTCCTTCAGTCCCCAGGGCCATAAATAGCAGCAGGCTTGTCCAACCACGCAAGCCAGCACCTGCCTTGGGTCTGGCAGTCTGGTGAGACCCAGCCTGGAAACAGCAGTGAGTGAAGTCGGGATTGAGGGGCAATGGCCTGGGAGAAAGGGGGGGAGGAGGGGAGAAAGGCCAAGGTAAGCTAGGAGTGGGGAGGTACAAACTAGATGGAGCCACTATAAGATGGGTGAAAAACTGGTTGGATAACGGCTCCCAGAGAGTAGTTATCAATGGTTCACATTCAGGCTGGAAGGACATAATGAGCGGGGAGCCGCAGGGATCTGTTCTGGATCCGGTTTTGTTCAACATTTTTATCAATGACTTAGATGATGGCACAAAGAGCAAACTTACAAAGCTTGGAGAGGATACCGAGCTGGGAGGGGGTGCAAGTACTTTGGAGGATACGATCACTATTCAAAATGATTTGGAGAAACTGGTGAAATGGTCTGAGATAAACAGAATGAAATTCAATAAAGGTAAGTGCCGAGTACTCCACTTAAGATTGAACAACCCATTGCATGTGTACAAAATGGGCAGTGACTGCCTAGGAAGGAGAACTGCAGAAAGGGATCTGGGTCTAATAGTGGACCACAAGCTAAATATGAGTCAGCAGTGTAATACTGTTGAAAAAAGCAAACACCATTCTGGGGTATATTAACAGGCGTATTGTGAGTAAGACACCAGAAGTGATTCTTCCGCTCTACTCTGCCCTGATTAGGTGGCAACTTGAGAACTGTGTCCAGTTTTGGGCGCCTCATTTCAAAAAGGATGTGGAGAAACTGGAGAAAGTCCAGAGAAGGGCAAAAAAAATTATTAGAGGTCTGGAACATTTGACTATGAGAGAAGATTGAAAGAGCTGGGTTTGTTTAGTCTAGGAAAAAGGAGACTGAGAGGGGATATTGATACAGTTTTCAAATACCTAAAAGGTTGTTATGAGGAAGAAGGAGAAAAATTATTCTCCTTCATCACAGATGACAGGACAAGAAGCAACGGGCTTAAATTACAGCAAGGGAGGTTTAGGTTGGACATTAGGAAAATATTCCTAACCGTCAGGGTGATCAAACACTGGAATAAGTTGCCTCGGCAGGTTGTGGAATCTCCATCATTGGAGGTTTCCAAGAGCAGGTCAGACAAACACCTGTCAGGGATGGTTTAATGGGGGTATTTGGTCCTGCCATGAGTGCAGGGGGCTGGACTCGATGACCTCTCATGGTCCCTTCCAGCTTCGATGATTCTGTGATGTTCCTTTGCAAAGCTGCACAGGGACCTGGCAAGCAAGTTCCCGCACCATGCTGGGCTGTGGCCGCTCCTTTTGTTGCGGCAGCCAAGTGCTCCTCAATGTTCGTTGAAACATCCTCCAAAATCCATGCGACCCTCCCCCATGAGCACCTTCTCTTCCAATGCTCTCCCTTTTCCAGAGCCTCCAGACAAGCCCCAGCACCCAGAGATACCCAGGTGAAAGGCAGGAATGTTCCTTCCAGCCCCCCCATCCCCTGTATGAATAACTGTATCCTTAGCATCCCAAGAAACAGTTTCGTCTCCCCTGATTTACCTTCCATTCTCACCAGCTGGCAGCTGTAGCAAGCACAGTCTGACACTTACCTGCAGCTTGGACCACTGAATCCTGCCGACGCAGCGGGATGCATTTCGCCAGGCGTGCTTTGCGCCGTAGATCAGCTCTGTGTCCCGCAGCTGGTAGGTGTCGGTGGTTTCAATCTCCTTGGTCACTTCTTCCAGCCTGTCCATGTGAGCCTTGGAGCCAAACCTGTGAGCATGGAGAAAGATGAAGGGGCCAATTCCAGTGTGCAAGCTCGCGGATAGCACTGGATGTTCTTTGCACACATGTTGTTCTGGCACACATACACGTACGCACATGCCAGCTGGAGGAAACTCTGGACCAGCCATGATAATTATGGGGTGAAAGCTCCCCTTTGAGTCACAGGCCAAATGCCACATTGTAGGAAGGAACTCTGTGGAAGGGAATCTCCGTGGCTGCACCGACATGTTACCATCTCCACACAACTCAGTATCCCACATGCTCTGGAGCATGTGTATATTTGCTTGCATGCCCTTCTAGACATGCACACGGAGCACAGTTGCAGACCACTGGAGGCACACAGCTGTCTGACATCGGGAACCACCCTCCTGGACCTATTCATGCCCTGTATTCTTTTGAGGCTAGCACAGACGTCAAAAGGCCTGGCCCGTGGGTGTGTGCTCAGCTAGTGCACACAGATTTAGCAATAGCTCTATTGGTTAGCCCTGTGCACTGGAATTTGATCATACCACCAAGCCCGAGCTTACATCCAGCTTGGAGAGTAACAAGCCAGAGATATTCTAGCGCGCAGCGTAGCTCACATTAAACACCCTCTAGCAGTGCCTCCTGGGGACACCAGACTTGCCTCTTTATGGAGGAGTAGTATTGATCAATGAAGTCCTTGGCCAAGGGGAGCAGCTGCTCTTTTGTTCTGGTATCTTCTGGTTTCCGGATGTGCTGGGTGGGCGTCATTATTGAGCCCATGCAGATCTGCTCTGTACACGCACTGGCCTGCAGGGACAGAAGGGCCACACGTGAGCCTTGCATTACTGAAGGCACCGCCGCAGACAGACACACGGCCAGGGCGCTGGGCTGTGCTCACGCTGGTGAAACGCCAGGTTTGTAGCTGGGAGAAGTGGTGATAACCCCATTGTGTTTGCATTCACGTGTGTGTTTTTTGGGGGGAGGGGGAAGGTCACTGAGCTCAGGCACACGACTAAGGGGGGCCCGTCACCCTGCCTGACCTATAATTGTGGCCTGGGCAAGTGGGATTCATAGGAGTCCAACCTAAAGCTCAGTTATAACTCTCTCCCAAGTTGGTCTTCCTATCCTCCTTGGAAAAACAGTCATACGTCATCAACTTTCTGCCCTTCTTCCTCCCTCCGTCCTACCAGGAGCAGGCAAATGCCTTCTTTTTAATACTGAGAGTGGCTACGCTTCTCCATACCTCACTGTCCCTTCTCCACCCCATATAGTTGACCTTCCCTGACACCATACCTCCCCCTAGGCTAGAGGTAAGCACCTATGCATCACTTCCCGGCAGGATCAACAGCCTAGAAGTCTATCCAACAAGCCATCTACTGCCAAGGAAAGGGAAAATTGGGACTGGGAGAGATAACGCAATTGGCATGTATTCTAAATCAACCCCAGCATGGAAAGGTTCAAAAGAGCTTCATTGCTTCTCTGTGATTCAATCTAGCCAAGCCCCAGCCAGAGTGGCTCATTGAAGCCACCATGGCAGCACACTGGATGGGCTGAATAACTCGATTTCTTCCAGCTAGATCACTGATCTGGTCAATGGCCCTCAGAAAGCATTTGGCCAAAACATTTAGTCCCCTTACCATGGCCGTCTTGAGATGCAAGGTATCGTGAAGCACCGAACCAGTCTCCCAGTTCTTGACTTTGGCAAACCGTGGGCACTTAGAAGGGCTTCCATTCACCAGGCTCTTAGTGGGGGACTGTCTACCAGCTAGTGGTGGCTGGAGGAGAGAAAAAAAGGAGAAGTGTAGGATACAACAGTAGGTGGATACAGGATTGATGAACTTCTTCAGCTATGGAGGTCCTGCAGGGATGGCAGGACCAAGTACCCTCTTACGCCATGATGAAGGAAGCCAGTGCTTCAAAACAGCTCACTTTGCTGATGAACACACGCTGGAAGAAAAATGATGGAACCCATACGAAGAACATGCAGATTAAATATTTTAATCCGCTGTTAATAGTCCTTTAAAGGACCTAGTCACTGAAGATTCATCTGCTTCTCCTAGATCTAACTTTTTTCTCCCATCCATATTTAAATACAGACACGAAAGCTGCTCATTCTTCAGAGGCAGTCACTCACTTGACACAGTTGACAGCTGTGGAGATAATGGGTACAGGACCCTCAGTCACATTTTGAGCACCACAAGAAAAGAGCTTCGGTTCTCAAACTTGCCAGGGGAGGCGAGCGATCAGACATTCCAGCAGCAACCGCTTTTAAAGCTGCAGCAGGAATTAGAATGGAAGCTATAACCGTCCATTAGGGCTTTGAATTTTGTTGCAATAGGCAGCTTTCTGCCCTCAGTCATGATGGTAAAAAAATCACTCGTCTCAGTGGAAAAGCTCCAGCTTCACACTGGCACACGTGGAGCAGCATTTGGCCCTGAACGTCCTGCTGTGTCACTTTGCTCTTTGTGAAAATGTATCTGCTTTACAGAAACAAGGAAGAGTTGAATAGAGAACTGCAAAGCCAGACATTGACTATCTCTGCTCCTGCTCTACCAGGTCGTGTGTGGTCTCCCCCGCTCCTGGAGTCATGTAACGAAAGGCGGCTCTCTGCTTTCATTGTTTTAAAAAGGCGGCTCTAGCCCCTTGTGGCTGCAGAAAAAGTGAACCCTAAAGGCTCAAAACCTGGAGGCAAGTCAGAAAAGCTCCAACATGTATTATTTTTTAAATCTCAGGATTTTAAATCTAATCTCATGGGTTTTGGGGGCTTGACTTGTGATTTTTGAATGCTTGAGGATGGCCACGCTGTAATCTTCTTTCCTATACACCTTCCTCCTTCAATAAATCGCAACAACTTGTGGGCTGGCATCAACACTACTCTGTACTAGCCGACTTCACCTGAGCTGCACCAGTGGAACTGAGATGAGAAGATGGCTTTTTATTTCCATAGGGTGACGTTTACACAAAATCCACAGGATTCATTCTTTAAAGAAAACTGACACATGAAACTCTTAAAAAAAAAAAAAAATCAAGGTTCCTCCCCCGGACAAAAAAAATTGCAACAAATTAGGAAGCCCCTTATGCATGACTGTGAAATTCATACTTCCTGAATGCAGAGAGCAGATCTTTCACCAGAACCACGGAGCATACCTGCATGTTCACAGAGCATTATACAGCCCATTATATAAATGATGAAGTGGGTTGCAGCCCGTAAAAGCTTATGCCCAAGGAAAATTGGTTAGTCTTTAAGGTGCCACAGGACGCGCGTTGTTTTTGCTGTATACAGACTAACACAACTACCCCCCTAGAACCTGTCTTAAGAAGTGCGATAACAAAAACCTGCTGCCAAACACCAGTGAACGTTGGATTGTTTGAAATTTGGATCCAGATCTTCAAGCTTGAGCCCACCCCAGACAAATCCACTGTGTGTGGTGTTTTCCTTGGGGAACTGGATGAGGTTTGTGAAAGGGTTGCAGGAGAGAGGGCGTGTGTGTGGTGATGCTGGGGGGATGCCGTGGGGAAGCATATGTTAAAAGCCAGAGGCAGCGGTTCATTATGCCATGCTGACCAGGGAGGTCTGTGTCCCATAATGTCTTGGGAGATAGCACCCAAGAAAGGACGTATCACTTGGATCAGCAACTGTGTTCAGCGTAACAAGAAAGAAACTGATCACCAGCAGAAAAATGTAGAGTGCTTTTTGGCTCTCCACTCAGCCTCATTGGTGGGCATGCTTGAAACCAAACATTATCCAGGGCTCTGTCAGGGAGGCTTTAATAGAACTGGTTATATTTCAATCAGGTAGCAGCGATATTAGCGACTCAGGAGTGGGACAAACGGAGAGGTTAATGTAGTGGTTGGGGTGCACATGCGTCATGCAAAAGACTTTTTACAACAGTGCACACTGGTGATCCTTCGGCAGCTATTACACACGTTTGTGGGAATGCAATCCAGCCCCCTAAGTATTTGGTGGGTTTGGGAGTGTGGAAAAAACAGGGGGAGTTTATTTCTTTGTGCGGACACAGAGAGGCCATAGGGCAGGTATAGGTACCCACGGCCAGGGACTACCTCTCCCCATAGCTACAGCCTTCCCCTCTCTGCTCTACAGCTGGCCCCAGTACAGACAGTCTTTTAGGGTGGGCTGAGGTAGGCCTAAGGAGGGAGGGGGTCTGGCTGGATTGTTCTTACTCCCTGGCAACAGGGGTTTCTAGGGCCCACTGAGACTTGGCCCTGAGAGCTGGGTCAGGGCCTCAGCTGCCCCTGCAGGTCTGGAATCAAAGACAAGTAAGTTGGGTCCAGTTTGTCTCTGCAAAGACCTCGGTACCGGCCGCCACTCGTGCTGGGGAGTAGAGAATTGAGACTTGGTAGCACCTCATCCCCACTCGGCACTAACCTCTCAAGCGTGGAAAGGGCTGGGCATGATGGAGGTGAAGCAGGCCCAACGTTTGGTCTCCCCATAGGTTGGCCATAGCTGAACACTGCCTCCAAGTACAAGCAGGTTAAAAACCAGGCAATTCTTGCAGAGACTCTTATTACGAGGAACTATTTCGCACTGTTCTAAGGAGGTATGAAACCAGCATTCTTTTCTTCATCATACAAACAGAGAGCCCCCCGCTCTCGTTAGCCCAGGGCTTCCCACAAGTGTTAGTGCTGAGGAAGACAAGTGCATTGAAGACCAGCCCAGTGACGTCAATGGGCACCTGCCCACTGACTTTAGCAGGAGCCGGACTAGGCTCTGAAGCCTTTGCTCTGGGATTCATGACTTTGTACAAAGGTCAGAGGAGTGCCTTCCCTGGTCAGCCGTGACATTATCCTGTGTGGGTATTTTAATGAGCATTCACTGGCGTGAGGAGCCATTCAAGAAAAATCAAGCTTTAAACACAGATTTGTACGGAAGGCCATCATTTGTCTTGGCCGAAGGAGGGCCCTGAGGTTGCCAACACCATCGGGCGTGGTATCGATTCACAAGTTCAATGCGATTGCTCACGGCAGTGCGTTCTCCGCTCAGCTGTGTCCGTAGCACTAGACCACAAACCCTGCTCAGTCCCTGCACCAGTTCTTGGCTTGATGCCACATAACACGGACCATCCCAAGGGCCCTTTGGGAACCTAGAGAAGCTACAGCATCTGGGAGGAAACAGCCATGGCTGTGAGGAAGGTTTTGAGCTCAGACTGCAGCCAGGATCAGCAGCTGGGTCAGTTTCAGTCTTAACTGGGGAGAGAAATGGGCAATACTACCATCTGCCCACTCTGCTCTCCTTCAGGTGCTCCATTGCCCTTCCCAGAGCTTCCTTCCTCTCCATTCATCTGCTTCTGGGTGCTGGGGCCGTGTCCTCCTCTCACTAGCCCTTCAACTGTGGCTCCACTTGTTCACTGCCCCACTTTTAGGTCCCAAATTAACCTATATTGGTGGGGATTTGAGGGGCATGGTACCAAGACAGCTCCTGGCACAGGCTGTAGGGTGCCAGGGACACACTCAGCTGCAATCTCTTCTGGCCCTGACCCCATGGAGAGCAGCCTTGTTGACAGAGCAGAAGTTGTAAGGCTGGCTTAGCTGTGGGGGTGGAGGGTGGGAGGACAGGAGAGGCGGAAGCAGTTTCTGCATAGAGAGACTCACGCTGCCAGTGAAGGAGGATGCACAGTGATATGGATAAGAAGGATAAAAGGGAAGCCCAGGAAAAATGAGTTTAATAGCAGCTTAAGACTGGGGATTTTAGCATCACTGACATGGAGAGAAATTAAGCTCTGAACACAGAAGGCTATAAAGTGCTCATGGTCACGGACACATGAAAAGAGCTTAGCAAAGACAATAGAAAGACTGTGCTTCCAGGCCAGGGGAAAGGGCCAAAGCAGTGAGTAACCGGAGCGTGGCTGGGGAGGATTCACAGCTCTCCTGACCCCTGTATATTTACTAAGCGGAAGGAGTCGGGTTTAAACAGGGAGATAACTCTGCCAACTGAATGAGGTGTGTCGTCAATATCACAGCACATATGGCGAGATCATCTACGCTGTTACGAGAACCGGATCAGCAGCAATATGGGGCTGCATTTGGGTGAGGTAAGAACAGATTTTCAGACTTTACTCTGAACTGTCTGGCTTTCCTCAGACTAAAGCCGCCACCGAACCTCGGTAAGGAGCTATACTTCCTGTGTGCACGTCCCCATAGGTAGTGTGTTGGGATTTTTTTTTATTGAAATACACATTTTAAAGCCTTTACTGTCTATTTTTAAATCTTTAATTAGCGACTCAACAATGGATCTTTCTCTTGTAAAGATCATAGCAAAACACCAACCCATCATCATGTAATTTTGGCAGGTGTCACCATGCTGGAGAGGTTCAAACTCCAGGAACAGGTTGAGAAGTTTAGAAAGGTCTCCTGGGCCCCTTATTTCCTGGGGGCACCAGGAAATACCACCCTTGTAAATCATTGTCCACCATGATGCCTGCACTTTGTCGCTTCGCTAAGTACACTGAGGGCTCAGTGGAGAGGTAAGTTCTCCACACTGGTACCCAAGACCCCTGAGTCCTAGGCCACAGCTACAACTGCGCTGCTTCAGAGAAGAAGATGCTCTATGCTGACGGGAGAGAGCTCTCTTGTCGGCGTAATAAAACCACCGCTGCAAACAGCAGAAGCGATGTCAATAGGAAAAGTTCTCCCACCAACACAGCACTGTGCACGCAGCACATATGTTAGTGTAACTTGCGCCGTGTAGGGTGGGGTGATTTATTCACATGGTAGTTATGCTGACATAGGCTGTCATGTAGACATAGCTCGAGCCACTTCAGTGGGAGTTATGGGCACTTGCCACCCGGCGGAAGATGCTCCGCCTCTTTCAGAGTCAAGTTCTCGAGGAGCAGAGAGCGTGCCAAGCGATGGAGACCCTGTGTTATAGACAGGGCAGAACAAGCTTATTTCAGAAAGAATTATCTAGTAGCTAGGGCACAGGACCAGGAGTGCAGACAGCTAAGCTATGAGCCTGGCTCTCCTGCTGATTCCCTATGTGATCCCAGCAAGTCACTTCACCTCCCGGTGCCGATAGCGGCCAGGTGGAAGGGCAGCGATGCTCGCAGCTATTTTATGTCTTCTCTTGGACTGTAAGCACTGTGGAACAGAGACAATGTCGCCTACTTGTTCATGCAGCACCTAGCACAGGTGGGCCCCAATCCTGGTCAGCACTACTGGAATATAAGGGCATAACATGTTAATAAGGCTTGGGCTGGTAAGAGCGGTCTAATCCCAGCCCAGGCGGCAGGAGCTGGCGAGGACAAGTATGAAAGAAAAATAGTCTTACATGCCCTCCATCAAAAAATGCTGGCCCTAAAGATTGTCCCTGAGCAGGAAGGGGGTAGGAGGTCAGGCCTGTGCTGTGCAGCCTGTTTTCTTCGGGAAGTTAATAAGTGGAGCAGAGGCAATATGGCTTTTCTTGGACTCCTTCATGAATGGTCAGCTGTTTCTTCCCTTGGAAAGCGTTCTTCACCATGTGGTCTACCAACAGTTACAGCTGGTGGAGCCACAGCAACGTGAGGGCCTGAGAAGCGGGCTGGATGCTAGGAACTCCCACATTCTAGCTCTGCTTCTGACGCTGGTCTCGTCTGAGAAATGGCTTTCGGCCAATAAGTCCAGAAGCCAAATTCTACACTGCCTTGTCCCTGGTGCCATCCCACTGACTTGGGGGTGACATTCTTTACCTCTGTCTGTTCTGCAAACACAAGATGAATACCTATCCAGCAAGACGGAGCAAGAAGTAAGGAATGCTTGCAAAGTGCTAGGCGATGAAGAGCGTCGTGTAGTCACTAGCTGAAGTGCTATGTCAAATCAAATTAATGCCACCAAATACATGCTTAATACCACTAAGGGCTTTGCTTGCAAGAGAGCCGTTGTTCAGGACATGCCAGCCCATTTTTCTCTGCATGTCACACTCCGGCCATGGGCTGGAACAAGGGGGAATCCTCAGCTTGGACCCAACAAACCGTCCTTCCAGGAAGAAAGCATTGGACCCTGCTGCCTGCACTCTGCAAAGATCAGCAGTGACTCACGCAGTGCAAGCTGCACGCCTGAGCTCAGCATCCCACCAGCTACATGGCTTCTGGTCGGAATGGGCCGTACTCATCTGCAGTTGCACTGGTGCGATCCCTTTGCAACAAACGGGGTTGCCCTGGAGTAACTGGGCCACATCTAGATGGAAAGATAGTTGTGGTCATGTGCTCAAAGAAGGGCTCAAGCATTGCAGCCTGGGACGGAAAACGCTGCCTCCCGTTGGGATCCAACCCAATGGAGCGATTCAAGGCTTCAGTGACCTCCTCCTATGCTACCTGATAGCCCAGAGCCAACCAGGCATGGCCGTGGTTTTGGGAGAAAGGAGTGTGACATTGGACACTGTCAGCTATGCTAGGAAAGCCCATTTCTCTCACTGAAGCAGCAGCCTCCATCCTAGGACACACCCCAGACCCCAGCCTGCAAAGCGCTGAGCTCAACTCCCTTTGAAATGAATGGCCTTTGTGGGAGCACATGCTCCCCGCTGCCACAGCCCTTCTCACGGCTTTAAAGGAAGTCCCCCACACAGGCCAGATCTCTAGCAGACACAAATCCCTTCCCACATGGAGAAGCCACTTCAGCCAGATCGCAGCCATTCTTACGCTCCCCGTCCCTTCCCACACAAGAGCAGCAACGGGACACAGGCACCTACCTGCTCCTTTTCTGAGTAGGGGTTGTTTAGGACGACGGGCATGTTGCTCTTCCCCCACAGGTCACTGAAAACTCTGTCATTTTCCATCCCGGCTGGCACTGGTTTCTGCAACTTGCTGTCCACGTCCCTGAAACTGAGAGTGGGGAATATCAGTCAGTTCATCCACAGAGCTGCACGCTGCTTGATCCCAGCGCAGGTAGGCATTTGCAACCATTTCTGAGTACCACATGCATTGGTTATCCCTCCATAAAAATGCTTACAATTTTCTATGGCGTTTATGTCTATAGCAATTATTGTCACAAGCTAGCAAACACGGCATAACACAATAAGTATTGTGATTAACAACGGTGGGCGTAGGACCTGGCAGCAGTCAGAGCAGGGTGGAACAAGCGTTCCGCCGGAATTTTCTATTTTTAGGGGCCCCGGAACTCTGGCCCCTCAAATTTGTGGGCCCCGGAACTGCGTTCCGGTGCGTTCCCCCTTACTTTAACCCTTGCATCACACTGGCAAAGAGGCTGGATCACCCTGTGTTAGCTCGGCCGCAAACGAGGAGTTTTGAGACACAGAAACACAGTTCCTAAAGGGAACCGAAGGGCTCACGAAGAAGTGAAATGAGAACGGTCCAGCTGACACAGCTGCTCTGGGAGGGAGGCATATCCCTAACCAGAGCCGGCCCAAGGGATTTTCGTGCCTTAGGCACTGTGACTTTGGCGGCCCCATCAATGGGCGACACTTCTTTATGAGAGATAACATAGTAATATATTTTTTTAAATAGAGGAAAAAAATTCACTTCCATCTAATCTGGTGCCCCTCAGGCCTGACGCCCTCCTTGGTGACCGCCTAGTTCACTTCTGTGGTCGGCCGGCCCTGTTCCCAACCCCAGATTCGATATGCAGAGAGGTAGCACTCCGAATAGCAGCCACCATGGGAGCCACTAGTGAGTAGAGAAGCTTTAGCCATACTTCATTGCAGTGACACACAATGGTAAAGCATCTGTTCTGCAACAGAATAAGAACAAAGAGCACAGTCAAAGTGCTCTTAATGTACGTCACAAATTGGGGGCCCAAGTTTACAAGCGGGGTTGGAAATAAAGGGGATAAAATATAGAGCTGCTGGTGGTGATTCTAAAACTGCATGGGGAGAGGGGCACATGTTGCTTTTTATGAGTGGGAAGAAACAAAATGACACGGCTTTCTCGGGAGGAGAGACGGATTCTTCAGAGCTTGATCCTGCAAATACTTGTGCACAGAAGTAACTTTACACTCTGAATTCCACTGAAGTGCATAAAATTACTCGCGTTTCTAGGACTGGAGGATTAATGTGCTAAGAGACAATTACTGTGAGAAAAAGAACATTGCTATTATTACCTGTTCTGGATCAGATTTCATTTAAGAGCTACACCAAAAAAACCCCCCACAATGCAGAATTGACCTGTGGAACTCACCACCACAAGATATTATCGAGAATAATTATTTAGTAGGCTCCAATGAGATGTCGAAGGGCAACTGCAATATGAATACTAAAACACAAAGTTAATAAGGAATTCGATATTTGCATTGTAAGAATGCAATCCAGTCAAACTAGCTAGGATAAAAATGTGTAAATGTTTTAGGACATAAGCCAACTGTTTGCTGTCCAGGTTGGGAAGAAACTTTTTCCATAAGAATGCTAGTCTTAAATTGCCCACTGTTAGGGTTTTATAAATCACTAGGTTAAATGGGCTATTGTTCTAATCTGCTCTGGCAATTCCTTTCTTTCTCTGGAGGTCTGGTGTTTATTCCCCTGACAACATCAAGCACTGAAAAGCTGGTCCTGCTGCATATGTAGGGTCCCATCCGAAGCCTGCTGTGGTCCATGAGAGCCTTTCTGCTGACTTTACTGGACTTTGGATCCGGTCCTATTCAGCCAGATGGCACTCAAAACAAACTTTACATAGGTGCTCTCTTCATGACATCATTTGTAGCTTAAGAAGTAGGGAGCAGCACATAGCAAATTAACTTTCATGAGGCTTTTAGTATAAATGAGGTTGACAGCTTCCAGCTCGTTTCTTTTTATTCCAGGCTGTCCAGAAGTTTCCACTTCATTTGTGGAATGAAATGAGAGCCCTCCGGCAGCCAGACTGTTACCCCGATCCCCTGGATAGTTTCTAAACACCGGGATAGCCTTTGGGTGAAAGCCTCCACTTCACATTCCCAAGAGAGTTCAAACCCCATAGGAGTTGTATTTTTCATTGACATCCCCATCTGTCATCTCTAGGAGGATGAAACTGGTCTTTTCCGAACTTGGTTCTTCTGGGCATGTGAAAGGGTTTTGATCAGATAAAAGACAGAACTCAGCCAAAGTTAATTGGCTCTGTTTAAAGTTCAAGACAAGAGGCCCGACCCTTTGATAAATGTACAATCATGCCTACATGCTACACGCAGCATAACACACACCTCATACCCACTGTGTGAATGTTCTGTATTGTGCTGTCCCGCTCCTGTCTGCCCTGCCCGTGGGGCAGTTTATCTATTGTTCCATGCCACAAACACCACCGGGGACCTACGTGAGAACGAAAACCACAGGAATGTTACAGGAGAAGAATACAGCAATTCTCCAGGGCTTTGGTAGTTATATGTCCCTGTTACTGCATTATCTGACCCCACAGGTGTTGGCGTATTTACCCTCACAACGCTCCCATGAGACAAGGCAGAGCGTTTATCCCCATTGCACACATGGGAAACTGAGGGACGGAGAGGCTAAGCCCAAGGTATCAAGGGCTGAGCCAGGAAATGAACCCAGAGATCAGCTTTTGAGTCCCAAGCGAGTGCCCCTAACCACAGGACTAATATTCCTTTTACTTTGTGTTTGCAAACACAATCAGGCATTAGCATTCTTAATGAGGCCTCATTCACACACATGCTGCAGCGGGGCCGCACAGAGGTTTGGGGTGGCCCAGGACAAAATCCAAAGCTGAGGGTTCTCCCCCTTCCAAAAACATTACCATGGAGCTGAAGGCATCTACGAACACCACTGACGGCTGAAGTCAGGAAGACACAGGAGCAGAAGTACTGGGTGGAAGGGGACACTGGAAAGTGCGCTCGCCTGTCCTCCCCCCTTAGTGTCACCTCCCGTCCGTGCAGGGCTGGGCACTCAGACCCGGTACAGGGGATCACAGCGCAACTCAGGTCTGGCTAGGCTGTCCTTCCATCAAATTTGGTTTGGGGGCCTTTTAAATATGGGGCAAACCACTCCTTTTGTCTCTAATTTCCCATGCAGAGATGAGAGAGAGAACTGGATGCTCTGATTTCTGGGCTCATTTGGATGAGACAATAAGAGCTTGGGAGGCTAATGTTTACCCGGATGCCATGAGGACTGCCTAGAGCAGTAACCAGAAGGCTGGGAATGGGAAGAATGCAGCCAATCCCCTGTGTGTGCATGTGTCCTGGGGGTGAAAAGCATATGTTGGCTTCCGGAGTCTGCTCCAGGATGAGCTAGCAGGGGAGCTCTGTGTGTGAGAAAAAAGAGGGTGTGCATTCTTCTGGGCTACACAAAAGGAACGTGTTTCTTTTCCCATCTCACTTTGCCCTAAGCTTTCCTCTGACAGGGTCACCTGCCACCAACAACTAAGACGGGCCAAAGAATAGTTCTCCACTGCCCTCTCTCTGGTTCTTCCATGGTCTCAGGTGGCAATTCGTGCTCTGGGGAACATTTTGGACTCAGGAGTCAGCTACAGCCATAGCCAGCGATGCAGGGAGTAGCTTACGGTCTATAATGCTGAAGAAACTGCTGCCCAGCCATTTTTCTCCATTAGCTGGGGCCAACCAGCGTCAGACATGGGAGAGTTACAACGAGCTTTCCTGTGCACTCAGGCCAAAGGGTCCCAAAGTATTTCCCAGGCCAGGACAGAGGAAATCCCATGCATCACACAGCAGTGAAAAGCAACCCCATGGGACAGCAGCATTCTGCAGTCGATGTGGAGAATGCCACATGTGAGCTGAACAGGGCCTGGAGAGAGGCGGGATGCACTTGCCCAAGATGGAACGAGGCCTGCACACCGGGGCTGCTCTCGCAGACAGAATCAGGGGATCCGAAATGAGCAAAGTGAGAACAGCTTCCTCAGCAACAAAGGAACATTCAACACATACGAATGCAAAGAACAAAAGCTTCCCCAATGAGAACACTGTGTGGAACGATCAGTGGTTCCCCCTCCCCCGCCTGAGGAGGAGATGCTGCACCTGGGGAATTGTGCTAAGGTTTTGGATTAAGCAATGGAGGGGGCTGACTAGGCTTAGGAGTGTCTTTTTATTCACTAAGTGTTTGTTAAAGCTGCAGATTAGGTTCTGAACAGCCCCTTCACTCCTGCAGGAGTTCGAGGAATACAGACATTGGACCCGAAAGCCTTTAAGGACCCAGAACTCTGCTTTCATCGGCCAGGGTTTGGTCAGGTTCAGGAACTGCATAATGTGATGCGCCCCCCAGCTGGGTTTCCAAAACACAAGAGCAGCCAGAAGATACATTCAGCACGAATGTCTTACTTTGGATTAAGCAAGTCAGCAAAGATGAAAGGACAAAGTAAAGTCTTCATGACAGCCGAGGGGAGAGAGAGTCCCCTCAGCAAGGCCAGGAGTCCGCAAAGGGGCTGAACCAAGAAAATGAAGATAGAGCAATTCCCCCACTACGTCCTCTGCAGCAGTGCAGAGATCAGGCAAGCTGTTTCCTGGGGGACAACCGATAACCATCAGCTGGGCTCTGCCGAATCGAGAATTGCAGGCCGCATTGGTGTCCACACCCCATCTGCCTGGGCTTGGGTTAAGGTTACGCGCTAAGTTCTGCTCACGTTCGTGGGATCGGTACATCCCAGTGCTGCCTTCTCACTGACTGGCTGTTGACTTTCCCTGTCAGCAGATTAGGAATGACAAACGCTGGGTGCCACAAACAGCAGCCGCTGGCTGCCAGTGTCTGCTCCTTTCTTTATAGGCAGCAGAGGGATTCAACACACCCAAGACAGCTTCCGTCTTTGGTGATCCTCCTCCAGCCCCCCGAGCACAATCCTTAATTAGTAATGAAAGCAGGACAAGGACTCAAGCCGCTGAGTGCCAGGACTCAAGCAATTTTTTTATTTTCACAACGGATGCAACAAGCCCAGACTATGAACTGCCAAGCCTACTGGCTCCAGAGCTCGGTCCCAGCCCCAATTAAACGCTGGCCTAGGAACTCGCTATGTTCAGGTGATGTCTTGCTCTGCTGTTTCCCAAGGAACTGAGTCCTTGCATATTTCTCAAGTGATCCTTATTTTTGATCAGGGAACCATCATGAGCTGTTCTGCCCCCTGGGCAAAAGCCTGGCCTCACAAATGGAAATGAGAGCTTTGCCGTGGACCTCAGCACATCCCAGGGATGTAAATCAAGCCCCAGCTCAGCCATAGGACAATCAATGAGGATGCACTCCAGTTTTAACCTGCCTGGCAATTTAATGATGCTGCTAGGAAGTATTTTATAGAGAGTGTCGTCATTTGACAGAACTCAACAAACAGGACCTAATAATTATTGGGGAAACCGAGGCACCATGCAGCCGAGTGATTGCTCCAAACCCACTTGGTGAGTCCATCGCACAGTGCGGGGTGGAACCCAAGTCCTCTGACGCCGTTGCACTCACCCATCCCACTAGACCACATGACCTCCCAGCTTGCACTGGGCCCCTTCAAAGCAGCAGAAACCCCACTGAGGTCACCCCCATCTTTGACATAGAGATGCAGCTTGCAACTGGTTAGATCCCAACATGCAATATTTCCTTCTTGGTCATAGCAGCTGACTGGAACACTGCCTGCTGGGCCGGCAGGACACCTGCACTGAAATGAACAATCCACACTGTAGAATGTACCACCCCATCTGGACCCATGGCCAGGATTTTGGCTACCCCTGCTCAAGCAGATTTCTCAGCTATGAAGCCGTTGAATCATTTGAATAAATGGAATTCAAGGCGCAAGAATAAATGAAAACCCTTAGGGAAAAAAATACTACAGTATCCTGTAAGAATAGTTCCAAACAGTCTGCCTTTTTAGGGCTGGTGATAGGTGAAACTTCAACAGAAAACATGCTATGTCAAATGATGTGGTTCCATCAGAATCAAAATGCTTTGGGAAAGCAGATTGTTTTCATTAGAGCTTAGTTTTAGAAGAAAACCAAAAAAGACATCTGATGATGTCGAAACATCCAGTTTCAACGTTTTCAGAAAGAAATATGCAATACTTTGGTATGATTTTTTTTAAAAAAAATGTTGTGTTTATAATACAATGTATATTATAATACAAAATCAAAAAGTCAAAATCAAAATGTTTTGATTTCCCCAAAATGAAACATTCTTCAGAAGTTTCCTTCATGGAGAATTGTAAAATTCTGGGGTTTCGTTCTGGTACGGAAGGAAGCCAGATCATTCCATCCTTTGCAAAACAAATTGCGTCCTTCAGACAGGTTGGCCGTTTACTGTAGTGTTACTGTTCTGTAGGCCATTACTGCCTAAACTGCCATGTTTCCATGTAGCTAAGGAACAGGCCTTAGAGGGAAAAGGAAAAGAAAATAGAGGGTTACATAAAATAAACGCTGGCAACATGAAAAGGAAATGGGACATGACAATTCTCTTCCGACTGAAGGTCAAAAATAGAACAAGGTTAGCTGGCAATGAATGAATTATGCTCCATTTCTACCCTGAAGCCTGGTACAGTGAGATGATGTTTCTCATCATAACTTTTTCCACACTTCTAGGATTTATTTTTATGTTAACTCAGTTACCGATGGTTTGTCCTGTAGAGCACGTTCAGGGAAGTCAGTGACCATGAGTGGTTGGCACCTCCTTTTTAGGTTGTACCCAAAAGAGCATCTCAGTGCCTCCTTCATGCTACGTCGAAGCATATGGGTGGAAGAGCACCACCTGCCCTCCCCAATGCCCCAGCTCTCTTTTAGCAAGGAAACGAGCTGACCATCTTCAGCCCAATGGGGTGGTAGGCAGGGATGGAGCGACTGCCCCACCTTTCTTGAGGGTGAAAGCACTCTTTGACCCACAGAGCTGCTTCTCTGCAGGTTTCCCCTGCAGGGTTTCTACTCATCGATGTCTTTCTAAGATCTCCAGCATCGGATCTCACCACACAAGCTGGGCAGCCAGGCTGAGAGCATTTGAACAGGTGAGAGAGTTTAGAAGCTTAATTGCAGCACATGGCAAATTCCTTCCAGGCAAGGGTGAGATGCCAGAAACGGAAAATCCACCTGAGCGAAACATGGGAGGGGTCAGAAAGGGCAGGAAAAGCATCTTTGTCTTTGCCCTCACCTTCACTCGGGGCAGGATTTCATCTGCAATAATTCAAGTTTTTGGCAAAATAAAAATAAAAACCAATCTCCCTGCCCCTGAATGCCCCTCCCTCCAAATTAGCTAAAAACTTTCACCTGAGCACCAAAAATTTCCATTCAGAAATATCAGTGTGGTGGCTTTCAGACTTCAGCTAATTCACCAGCACTCCCATACGAGCACCGGATTCAGCCTGGCTTATTGCCTTCCTAGCATGGCAAGCCATTCATTTGGCTTATCCTCATGTGCCTCCTCCTCTACAACTGGTTGCCTTCTCCTCCTCTTCAGCAATATCACAGTAAGTAACTTCCACAGACATGTGACATCACGCTAGCAAAGAAAGGAGAGTGGAGCGAGACCGATGCCTGGCTTGTAGGGATCAAGATTCCTGCGTTCTACCCTCGGTTCTGCCGCTGACACACTGCGTGCTGCTGGTGACTCCTCGTGTCGACAGGAAAAGAGACCACTGTTTCACATCCTTCTGTTTTTGCAGTGCCCCACCTGAGACACCTACAGACTTGATTTTCAGCGGTGTGGAGCCCTTGCAGACCTCTCTAACTACAGCTGGAATTTAGGATATGCAGGACCACTGAAAATCATGGACCCAAAAACTGAGATTACCAAAATCGCTGACCACTTCTGAAAATGTTGGCCTTCATCTCCCTGTGCCTCAGTTTCCCCAGCTGTAAAATAAAAACCACCACCTTACAAGGGGGCTGGCTGGGTCAGGGTAAGTCTATACTGCCAAAAAAACCCCAAAACCTCACCCTGCGGCAGCATGTCTGAGTCAACTGACTCAGGCTTGTGATACTGGGCTAAAAATAGCACTGTAGAAATTTGGGTTCAGGCTGGAGCCTGGGTGCAGCCACCCTTTCTCCTCACTGGAGCCCAGACTCCAGGAATGTTGACATTGCTATTTTTAGCCCTTGAGTGCAAGCCCCTGGGGCCAAAGTCAGTCAGCTGAGGCTTGGAGACTCATTGCCGTGGGGCTCTTTTTGCTAGGTAGACTTGTCCGAAAATACTGGGAAAATACTTTGCGGTTCTTAGGGGAAAGGGCCTAGAAAAGGAGAGTGCTAATCAGGAAGGAGCCTGCGTCTGCGAGCACACAGACACCAGAACAATTAACAGCAATTAAAAACACAGGGGGAAAATTACGCAGATCATCAATTACATGCTAGAGAAATGTAGTTTTTCAAGCTCTTGGGGGCACTTTACAGACTCTCGGCTTACAGCATTTCTCCTGCTTGTGTGAAAGACATCTAGGATCCAAACCAGACACATGGGGATGAACTCCCACTGCTTTCTGTGGGAGCAGGGTTGGACATCCTTCCAACAGCTGGGTCTGTCTGGAAGGACAGGCATACAGTAGATAGTAATAAAAGATTTACTTCTTGTATAGCACCTTTTATCCAGAGAGCTCGATGCGCTGTCCTAGGAGGGCCAATAGCATTGGCTTCTTTTTACAGATGGGGAAACCAAGGCACCGAACTCTGCCTACGGTCATGAAGCGAGTGAGTGGCAGAACAGAAATAGAAGCCAGGTTTTCTACGCACCCCTGCGGTACCCAGTCCAGAATACCACACTGCTAACTCCAATGTCCATGGAACTTTATTTTCCCCTCCCTTTGTCCTCTTCCAGTCTCCTTTTCCTTCCATTCTCCCATGTTGCCTATCTGCTTACTCTTTTCCCTCCCACTCATCTGTCCTCCTCTTAACTCCACTTCTCTCTCTCATGCTCTGCTTCCACTTTTTCTTTCTTTTCCCTTCTTAGCTTTCATCCTCTTTCCCCCTCCTCTCTCCTGACCATCTTGCCTAACTGGGCAATGGGTCTGTGACCTGGAGCAGGCTCTAGCCAGATCCCACCAAATCCACTTGTCTTGTCTTACCCTAACCTGTACATTGCACCAAATGTAAAAAAGGCAAGTAACCACTTACCTGTCCACCTGGATTTCTACATCTCTTGTCTCCACCTGGGCTGGCGCTTCTCCATTGAGCTCCTTACTGCCACTCTTCAGGAGCTTCAAGACCGGTTCTATTTCTTTTAGCAGTTCATTGTTTTCGACCCCACCGTTCAGACAAGGCCTGGCACTTCCCTTTAAAGCGTCCTCGCCTTTGGTGCTGGTGACCACTCCATTGACATGCACCAGGGACTCTACTTCCTTCCTGTTCTCCCTGGCCCACGTGGAACAAGCTGGGTCTGCACCATGCTGCAGATCTCTGCTGTGGATACTCGGATTAGACAGGTCAACCGCTTTTGCAGGTGGGCACAAAGGTCTGGTTACTCTAAGGGTCTTTGGCATCCCATCACCGGCAAAGGTGGTCTCCAGGTGAGTGGTGAAGCCCTCGGGGCCTCTCAGGATCAGAACCACATAGGTCTCAGAGGCGATGGTCCTCAGGATCTCCAGGGCACTCTCATAGCTCATGTCCACCAGAGGCCTGCCATTGACTGCCAGGATGATGTCCCCTGCCTGTATGAGTCCACTTTGCTCAGCCGCCCCTCCCCGGATGAGGTCAGAGATGATTACTGGGGGCTTGTTGACACGTTCCTTCACCAGGAACCCAAGACCCCCCACCTTGCGCTTAAAGAGTCTCACTGAAATGACGTTGGGCTGGATCTGCTGCACACTGAACACATTCTCTTCCATTGTAGCCCTTGGTCTTCTAGCCTGCAGCCCAAGACCACTAGACCCACTGCTGAGCAGAGAGATTAGCAGCTGAGAAGAGAGCACAGCGGATCTCTACTTGTGAGGAGGAACTTGTTAGCTCTGGAATGACTGGCCTCGTTGCAGATCCTACAGAGCATCAGTCATTGCACATCAGTTCCAGCTCCGTCTTCACCAACATAATTTCATTCATGCCCTCGTTCCGCCCTCCTCTTTCTCATAGCATAGCAATGCTAACAGCCCAGGAAACCTTCATTGGGGTAGCAAGAGTGTGTCACCGGCAGAAGGCAGGCGTGGAGGGAGCACACACAAAACTAAGCATTTCTCAGCTGAAGAGGGGCTCAGGGATGAACTGTTAAAGAGGAGACATGACAGCCTTCAACCATCCCTTCGTCTAGTGCTTGGGAACTGGATCACTTCACGGACATCTCCAGGGACTAATTCTTAGGCTCCGGTTGGATCTTGAGCTTTTCTATCTGTAAAGGGGAATTAAGAAAGAGAGAAGGAAAGACGTAAGCTTGGACAGGGCTATGAATGGGCCCTGTAGAGAGACCTCAATACTACCCAGATATGAAACATTCAACACCAGTGTCCTGCTGTGGCCTGGAACCATACCATGCTCTATTTCCCTTGCCCCTCTGCAAACTCTCCCCCTGGTCGGTATGTACGGCTTGAGTGGTACAGATGGGGAATAAAGGCCCAGTAAAGAAACCAATTCCTCAACCATATCTGACTACACCCCCCCTCCCTCACCCCTTTGCAACCATGAAGTCTCTGGTGAATGTGTTGGGATCCGTGTTTTAGGAGAAAAGCAAGCGTATCTATGCCTGCCCTCTGGGAGACATTCATTGGGGCCTCAAGACACACAGATTCTGCACAAACACATCTGACTCATAAGTGATCGGAGGAAATTTCTTGATTAGCTCTTAAACTGCTGGCCCAACAAGCTTTTTCCGTGACATGTTATTGTCTGCTAACAAGGATGAATGGGGTGGCCCAGGGGGAGAGATATAGCCTCTTCAGGGATCTCTTCTTGGACACAGTTTTGGCATTCCCCAACAGCAGCTGGAAGAACTGGCCTATGAGCTGGCCACCACTGTACTGCTCAAGAGAGACACCACTCTTCAGTAACTATGGAGGGTTGGCAAACAAACAGGAGTCGTGTGGCACTTTTACAGACTAACCAGACTCCTCGTTTGCTTTGCTGAACTAGACTGATATGGCTCCCCCTCTGGAGGGGGTGTTTTAATAACCTGTTATGGATGAGCGTAACTTCTTGAGACTAAGTCAAGTATAGCTTCAAAGCGAGAGCACTCTTGTATTAGATGGCGTCTACCAATCCCTGTGTTGGCTGGGCAGCCGTGTCACTACTCGATTTATGTCCTGACACCGGCTCACACAGAGGAAGGATGCTGAGCTTTGGGTTGACAGGGGAACAGAGACAGCAGAACCCACCTATTGTGGGGTAAGGGCATTCTTCAAGTCACTGGGGGACCATCTCCATGGCAATTCAACACTGGCAGCCGTGAGCTCTCCAGGCTGCAGAGCTGTAAAACATGGTGCTGATACTCAGCTCTAGCTGAAGTCTGACCTCTGGGACCCTCCCTCTCACAGGGTGCTTAAGACAGACTCGACCTCCAGTTTATTCTCACAGTTTCATTGATGCCAACATCATTTTGGTGTTCTTGACTGACATTTGTCCTGTACTTTAGGGTCAAGTGTTGACCTGGCCCTGACAGCTGTCAGGTCAATACTGCCCTGGGGCAAAGATTTTCATCCTCTAATACCCCCCTTTGTTGTCTTAGTTCCCTCTGCAGCTCCCCATCTGTGTAGGCAAGATGGGATAACAGGCCGACTGCCACCACCCGTCTCCTCCCTCCACAGTGCCCATTACACACGACGCAGACAGATGAAGATACCATCCTAGTTGTCCAAAGGAGCCACAATACAGCAGGTACTGTAGGGTACCAAGGCCGTTTCTCACCTTCTTCCACCCTGTCCGTCCATCTGTCTCCCTCCCCTGGCCCAGAGTGTGAGTTCACTTCCTGATTTATCAACATTAGAGATCAGAACAAGGCCAGTGCACCCAGCCCTAGATGGCTTCCCTCCCTTCTCGGGATCCTTTCTATCCCCATGCTTCACTGTGAACAAGTGCTCAGTTCATTAACATGCATCAAGGTTTGCAGGAGATAGAACTGCTGAGGGGCAGGAGGCGAATGAGTCTGGGATGAGTCTCCCAGCTCCTCTGCCCAACGGCCTTGTAAGCAAAGAAGGAGAGAGAAAGCCTCTTGTGCTCTAGCCTCCTATACACTGACTGTGTCCAGAGCTTGCCGAAAGGGCGAGCTGAGACTGGAAAGAAGAGAAGGGTCCCTACTGAGCGCAGGTCATTAATCTCTGCCTCTCCCTCCGCCTTTTGGATCCAGAGCATTTTCTTGCCCCTCGCTCTCATTCTGCCATAGGGGGAAGATTGCTTGCCATTGTTAGAAACAGCAGGACAACAGCTGACTAAAGGAACTTGCTACCACTCTTTGAGACACTGGGAGAGGGGGCGACCCTCCCTTGGGATAGCTAAACATGGACACTTCCCGCGCTTCGTCTGCCCCAACCAGCATCAACCGAGATGGGGGACGGGGATAATGCCACCAGTACCACAGGGACACTAAAGCTGAGCAGAATCTGAGCAGGGGCAATGGGGGAATTTCTCACAGAGCCTTTCTGAAGCTCAGTCCTGGTCTAAACCTCTGGCCTGACTGTGTTGATGCCGACACAATGCAAACAGCTCCACTCTCCAGGCACCTCTCAGACCAATCTTCCCAGCGGCCGTGCCTCAGGTTACCGCAGCCCAGTGTCTCGTTGGGGCTGCGTTCAGCCCTCACTCCTGCCGCCGTGCTCACAAAGAGATGAGACAGAGTATGAGACAGGCTTGCTTAATAACCTAGGATTAAAACAAGGCTTTACAATCAGCAGATACGCCATGCGAACGGTGCAATTGTCAAGGTGGGGAATCTTGTTATCAGTCCAAGTCTACACAGCAGCAGCACTTGGCTCGTCAGCTCCTTGGGGTGGGGATGGTCTTTTCATTCCCTGATCATACAATGCCTAGCACAACGGGGTCCTGAGCTGGGAACAGAAATGACAATTCCGTACGTAGAGAGCGACTCCCAGACATTTACTAATTTAATTCTTGCTCACGAGGCGGGAGCAAGATATTATCCTCATTTGACAGGTGGGGACAACAGACACAGAGTGGCTGGATCCTGGTCTCACACTGATGTAATCAGCAATAACTTAAGTTGCTGGGGACCAGAGAGACTCAACACCTCTGTAAACCAGGCCCAAGGAGTTTTATGCTGAGCATCCTCAGGCTGACACAGCCAAAGTGACTTGGCCCAGGTGAAGAAAGAGCCAAGGACGGACACGGGAGCCCCCAGCTCTCAAGGACTCTGCCCAAGCCACTAGACTGCACCTCTGAGGTTTAAGATCCAGCCCCATAGATCTTTTAAGACCAGGCAAGACCAAATTCTCCAAAGATCTCAGCACTTCCTTAAGCACGTAAATACAGTGGCCATTGTCACCATTCATGTTCTCCTCTGTGGTCCCTGAGGGCACCCCACTCTTTGGTATCCAACACCCAATAGTCACCTCTTGGACACAGACCCATGTTTCTCTCCCTCCAGACTAGCATTTTGTCCAGACTGCACAGTTCCCTGCCTACATTGTGATATCCCCAGCAAGCCAGATCGCCTAACAAGGTCAGTGTCTGCATTCTGCTTTCCCCTCAAAGGCTATGAATGTCGTAACTACTCACAGTTCTGAGTTGCCACCCAGCCCTTTCTAAGCAAGCACATTTATTTTTAAGGTGAAAGCACTGCAAAGAGAACCTTAAAGCCAATAAAAGAACCTACGCCCATGCCAAAAGACTTCCCAGAGATCACTCCTCCCACAACTCTGGCAAGCAACCTGGGAGGAATCCATTCTCCAAGCCCTGCTGTGACAGAATACACCTATGTCTGCACAATGCACACTGTTATAACAATATTTGTACAAGGTATACCTTGTGCTTTATCATTTTAAAAAAATCATTTGCTGATCAGTAAAATCATGGCAAAATGCTCTTGCCAGCGTCATATGTGAAGATGGAATTGTAAGTCTGGGGCATGTCCAAAGCAGTTCCTCAGAGACAAGGAGCCAGCTGACAGCTCACCCACATTTGCAGAAGCGCTGAACCGTGTCTCCCACTCAGCAATGAGAGCAGTCGGATGCAGAGCACTTCTGGACACTTACCCCCTGCATCCAGGTGCCTGCACTGAGCCATTGGGTACTGAGTTCTAGCAAGAATCAGACCCATAGTCCGTAATGCCTGCAATCTGTATCGTATGCCACAGAGGCGTCAATATCGCTGTACATTCCCGTCTGCACCCATCGCTGAAGCGGTCTAAGAAACGTATTTTCTGTGATCTCAAAACATCTTCCAGCCATGCAAAATAAACAAACAAATAAATAAAAGTTGAGCCTCTCACACTCCCGAACTACAAGTTTTCAGTTGTTTCTTACAGAATTATGAAAGTGTAGTGAGAAGCGAAACAGCTCTTTCCCTCCCCTGCTAGAAACTCCTGTGTGCAAAGCCCTGCTATCCTGGGGGCTGAGCCCATTGGCCCTCAAGCAGGCCGAAATAATTACCCAGTTGGTCAGATTAATCTTCAGTTTGACCTTTATGCAATTTCCCTGCTCTTTGTCCAGATGCCTTAGGCTGAATTCTGATCTCAATCATTCTGGTTTTACCCTCTGTCGACTTCAGTGGTGTCTCCTGGCTGTACTTGATATCAGAATCAAGCCCCGTATGTCCCTCTGAATCTTTTCCTGCCTAGTCAATCTCCCTCCTAAAGGCCCAGCAGGTGTCACGACGGGGAGGCTATAGAGAGCAGACTGTGCCATACATACATTGTTTGGGGAATGAATAGCCAAGCTCCAACATGTGGCCATTATAAATCTTTCCCCAGACACACAAGAGCCCATTAGAGGCCATCACATGTCAATTAGCTGAGACGTTTTTCAGGAAAAAGTCAGAGGTAGCAATAAAAATCTGGTCTCCAGGCAAACACCCCAAGAGGGTAGCCTAAGGAACAGATCCAGAGGCTCCAGGAAGCACAGACTGTTTCATGCATTAGTTACACACAGCTGATAATGCCTTTCAGATTCTAAATGTTGTGTAACTTGGGTCATTTCCTCCACAGTAACTCACTATAATCTAATCCTTCATTTATCACAAACAATAATAATGTGTAGCTCTTCTACAGAGCTTTTCGTCCATAGATTTTGGAGCACTTTACAAAGCACGTTAACATAGCTAGAGCAATTCATTCGTGGAAGGTGCCAGATTGTCAGGGCTGGGGACTTTTCCATGGAGCCGGGACAGCACGGAGTCAGTACAGCTCCTGCTGAGCCTTGTCCCACTAACGTGGCCCAGTCCACAACACAGAGGCCACTGGTGAGGATCAAACGACAGCTCAGTGTCTGTGACCCGCTCAGTCCTTGTCCCCGCACTTTGCAGTTTCAGCCAAGAGAGCTCACAACCTCAACTACACGGACGTCTTGTGTGATACAAATACTTTTGCACCAGGAGCTGATCTGTAGCCACCGATTCATTTCACGCTGACTCGTGAATGTGCAGCGGATGGCAATGCTTTCAGTCACGGAAAAGAGGCAAGGGAGTTGCATGAGTACCATAAAGCAGAATTTAGTCCAGTGTTATTTTACACACTCAGCTCTGCACATTTGCTCCTAAACCCAAGATTTTAAAAAAATTTAACATTTAAATATTTTCCTTACATGCCTCCAGAATTTAAGGGAAGTCTGTTGGTGCAAAGCCCTTTCAGAAAAAAGGAGGAATTACGTGGAAATAAGGAGCAAAAAAGGTCCAGTCTTTCTGGAGAAAGATGAGAGAACAAGTATTTTTTTCAGTGCTGATCGGACCAGACACTAACTGTGTGGAACGATGGATTCATGTGACCACTCTGTCCCTCAGTTTCCCCCTCCCTACAATGGAGATAAGTTGACCTACCTAACAGAGTCGTCGTAAGGTTTCATAAATGTTTGTAAAGTGCTTGGAGATTAAAAAGGTGTGCCCAAGTGCAAAGGCTTGTTTATAAACTTTTAAAGGGAGACACTAGGGACTGGGACAGAAAGGAGGTTACAAGCAGAGGGGACAATAGGGAGCGTGAGGAGTTACTATTCTACCTGAAGGGCATTCCCATGAGCATGAGCTTCCTTACGGTGTATGTTGCCTCCCGGCAGACATAGGTCCCATGATCATTCACCACCTCTGCAGAGCTCCTTTTACAAGCTGAGGATGACGAATTTTAGACCAAAGCTGAAGTGTTGCAGTAATGGGAAGAAAAGGGAGAGATGCAGCACAGTTCTAATGAGATGGCAAACCGGTGTGATAACTTTAGTTATCTTCAGGAGAACTGTTAGTAGAAGGAAAAATGCATCACCTGCGCTCAATGAATTCAAGAGCATTGATTCAGATAATCAACTAGCTTTGCATTAAAGTTATTAGGAACCAAATCCCACTTACTCCCATTGATGTTACCCATGTGAATAGAGTGAGCAAGATTTGCCTTTGAATGCACTAAACGCATGCTGCATCGATGCATCATCTTCTCATTTCCATATGAAAGAGCCACTTCAAACATTACACTAGGCGATGACTTGGGACGCTCCTTGGTTGCCCACAGGCTGCCTATGTGATACCTCAGTTTCCTATCTGTAAAATAGGGATAAAAGCACTGCCTTGCCTCAGAGGGCCAGTGTGATGATGGCGGGGGCCATGGAAGTACCCAGGAGGTCTTAACAGCGACCCAAACACACACACAGAGCAGCCCTGTCATAAGGAATTGGTGCTATTGATACCAGTTCCCATGCTATGCCGGCCACCCCTCCCCCCCGTGGTCTAATGAGACCCCGCAGCAATATACTGACACCACGCTGCTTGCCAGGCAGGGAGTTTGTGCAGGCTGAGAGACAGAGCAAGGAGGGACAGTGGAGTGCTCTTGCAGTCTTGTACCAGCTGGCTTCACGACCATGGACGAATCAGTTAAAATTGCTGCCTTGGTTTCCCCAGGTGTAAAAAGGGGAGAACAATATGGCCCACTTCACAAAGGTCTTGCAAGGCTTAAATGGTTTGTGGTATGCTTTCAGGTATTAACTCGGGGCTCGTTCCCACTGAGCTGGGCGTTACCGGATCAGCTCTCCCCTGGGTTTCAGTGGGACTATTCAGAGAAGAAGGAACACGTCAGCATGGGCGAGGGTGGCAGAATTGGGCCCTGTAAGATCTACCAGTTGATGGGGGATGAAAATCAAACAACTTGCCGGTCCTTGGCTTAGGAAACAGCAAACCCCACAAAAACTGATAAGAAAAGCTTTTAGAGTCACAAAATGCAATTTCAAGTAATAAAATCCAGCGCTTATGTTAATTGGCTGGTTGTATTTAAAAGCAAGATAGCAGGCAAATAAATCTTACTTGGTAACATACAGTCCTAATCACCCCAGCCATCAATCCCAGGCGACTGGAAGTGTGCAAACATTACACACCTGCCCTCAGCAATGGCACTCACTCCACCCCGGCCACCAAAAAATCAATTGAGTCCTCTTGGCTACGGTAATGGCACACATTTTTATGTGCCAGCTTTAAACGCACACTGTTGTCTTGTTTAAATCACTTTTCATGGGATATATTTGTTAGACAAAGAGCCCCGGAGCTGACGGATTTCTGCCGATTTAATTTTACAAGCCATGGCGCTTCAGTGAATCTGATGAAGAGCAACGGCCTGCAACATATGCACAGCTACTGTAAAACCATGTTTGTGGCCCTGAAAACAAAGCAGTGAAAGGATTCACTGACAGTCAGCTCCATTCTTGCCAGCTCTGAATGCCATTCAGTCCCAAACAAATGCAGCGCCCCAGTACCAGAGTCTTTTTGCTTCCATGACTATATTTTCCTGACAATCCCACACCGACTTTGAACAGGACGTTTCTTTGACAGGCGAGTAAAATATTCTGCGTCTTGTTAGCCATGATACAGTAAAGAGCAGCTAAGTAGATTTCGTGCCTGGGCAGACTTGTGCCAGGTTGACTCGCCCCTACAGGCAAATAAAATACGTTCCTTTGCCATCGCCAAGGCTCTGTGCTTTCTGATAACAGGCCAGTGACCACCCCAGCATTTAGTGGGACCATTCGATTGAACCCTGCCAGTCCACGCAGGCTAGCGCAGTCCTTTTTAATTCTTTCCCTGCTGGGCCTCCACCACATCTAATATGATACGGTCACCATGGAACCTCCCACTGAAATCACCAGATTGTTCTGGCCAAATCCTTCAGTTTTGACTTGGTTAAAGCTCCCATCGATTCGAGTGGAAGTGGTGCCTTAGTGGGAATGGCAGGGTTTAATCCTAGAGGACAGCTCTTGCTTATTCCTCCTTATGTGTGGGCACCCCTAGGGTAACGGAGCTGGCGTGGGTCTGCTGCACAGGGTAAAGAGGCTGCAACACATACCCTATGGAGCGCAGGGCCCAGATCAGAAGGGTCTGCCTGGCAGCCTCCTATAGGGGAAAGTATAGAGTGTCTACCCCCATGGAATGGGAGCCAAGATAGAACCAGGGAGCCCCTGCCAAGTACTAGGTGCAATAGCTATTGTGCTGGGCTGCCATTCTGCAGCCTGTTAGTGGAACGGAAAAGGGTTCTTCTCCTCTTTGCCCCAAAGGTGAAGTTAAACGCTCAGCCCAGACGCTTAGCCTGACATATACCCAGCGCAGCCGGTGTGTCTTCATTGTGGATGGAGACAGAATGGGCATCAGCAGGAAAGCAGTTAATAAAACTGTTACTTACTTCCAGATATAAATAAATCTGTATTCATTTCCTAAGAGAATACGTTAGCCTCTAATCAGGGCTTTGTTTTCATGAAATTAAAGCAGTACATGTTTACTCATCCCGATATAGTTGAACTGAATCCAGCATACCTCAGCTCATCCAAACGATACTGTACTTCTTCAGTGTGAACCAAGGCACATTTATGTAATTACGAGAACATGGTTTCATATTGATCTGAATCATCATTGCTTGGTGCATTTCATGGCCAAGTAATGCAAGTCTGGTAACCCTACATGTCTTGTGATACCAGCCGACTGTATTTTATCTGGACAGAATTGCTTTCCTGTCCCAGTGAAATCAGTGGTAGCGCCCATCACAAATAGGATCTGATCCTCAGGGAAAGCAAGACTGGATCCGATATATGAAGCGCCATTGAAATTTGTTTGAAATGTCATGAAATAACCTGCAGCTGTTTAAGCAGATTGAGGGAAATAAATTTTAATGTTGCCAGGACAACTATGTTGATGATGGAAACAGCTTTTTTAGAGTTCCAGGCTAAACATATTTCAACAACATGATTGCCACTTCCATTCCACGGTTTTGTATTTTTTGGTTTCTATCTGAACTGTGAGATTGAAACAATTTGGATAAAATAGTCCATTCTACCCCATCCACATGCAAAATTAATGTTCTTATTAGGTATGGGCCCATCTGTCGAACAGAAATTTCCTGGATCTCAATTTGCTGAGTGGAATGGAATTTTATCGGAGGCTCCAATTTGACAAATGGATCTATGCTGATATGACAACAGTTTGTTCAAAATCTCACCAAAAGTACAAGAGATGGATGAGAAATAAATGAGAAAATGTAACTTGATGTATGGCTTTAAAATCCAATCATGGCACAAGAAAGAAAACAGGTTTCCATTTTAAAAGACGTTTAAAGTTTCAGCAGGTTGGCTCAAACTTTAATAGCTCTAATGCAGTCAGCCAGCCAGAAACAATAAAATCAACGGCAGAAATCTCAACCTGAGATATTCCAGGGATAAAGTGTGGCACTAATTTCAGAGAAGCCCAGACGCCCTTACATTCGTTCTACTGCTGACTCACAGAAATCTTCCTAACTTACTGTTAAATGTTCCTAATATAACAAGCCGGAGAGAAAAAGAGCCCAATTAAGACACAAAATGATGATAAACTTCATTGTCACAGACTTTCAGAAAGAATGACTCATATCACTATTTAAAATCCCCATGAAAACGTCAAGCTTCTCAGAGCACGAGTTATGGTGTCTTGGTTTGAAGCACAGTCGTTTATCAAGACAGCGTAGCACCCAAGATCTGCCGCCAGTTTCTTATGGAACCATTCCATTTAGAGACAAATCTTCCAAATTTTCACGTTCTCCTGTTCCCACCCAACCTCACTACTTCTATCTCTGGGGTCATTTGTATAAAAGCAGGGGGAGGGGGCAGATTCACAATAGTCTTTCACTCTTCGTCATTTACACCACTGGGGAGTGAGTATGCAGCGCTGCCATTTGGATCCGGTAGCCTTACACTTTCACTTTTCACTGATGCAAATGATGGTGCAAGGTGTAGAACAATGAGGATTTAGGTCCAGAATCTCAACTGCTTCTCTTATCTTAGAGATTTATGCACTGCCTGTTACTGTAGAATCTGTGTCTTCCATGCAAAAATGGATAGAGATAGCAAAATCCCTCATGAACTTCACTTGGTCTCTGGCAATTCCCTTCACAGGTCAAAGTTCTGCTTGAGGAAGGGGTTTTGTTGGTTGGACTTTGGAGTAGATGTTGGGGAGAGTCTGGGGTTCCCCCTTTTCTTCTTGTTAGTGGAAGTTTAAAAGTAAAAGGACTTGTCAATACTTTTAAGATGGAGCTTGATGAGTTTATGAACAAGACCAAATGATAGTGTTGCCTGCAGAAGCTGGGGGTTGGACTCTAACCAGGAGATCCCCCTAGGACTACGAGGTCTGGGATCTACCTACCTAGTGGGTAGTCTCAGTAGTTTCAATCAAACTAGTCTGTAAAGTCCTGACCCTGCATCCACTGGGGTCCATGAAAACATTCATACTGAGTGCTGGATGCAGGGTGCAGAATTGAGCCCCCCCCCCCAAAATGACTACTTAACTTGCGCAAGAGGGTCAGGCACAGGTATCTGTTCTGGAGGCGTACTTCCTGGTCCAGTGTCATAAGCCAGCATGTGTCTCATCACTTCTGGCTGATGTGAAAATAAGCACTCTATCACAAACTGAAGGTTATTGTACACGGGAGGGAGAGGCAAATTAAGAGCAGGAGCAGATGAACTCTTAAATTGGGGCCAGATTGTGCCCTGAGGATGGGCTCATAGAGATGCGTTGATACTAACATTGAAAGAAGCAGAAGGACTGATGAGTCCAGAATGCCAATCTCGCCTCTTCCTCATGCACCTGGCCAAGTCCAAGTTTTCAAGGGGGCACTAATTTTTTTAGTTTGTGGGGGAAGAGGGAAGTCCAATTGGAGAGAGGATCCAATTTTATAATACGCTGAGCATTCCCAGCCAAATATCAGTAAGAGCTGCAGGGTCTCAGGATCTCTGAAAAGGTGGGCCTACAGTGGGGGAGATAATAAATAGATTTGTGAGGCCCAATTAATTATTTATAGAGTGCTTTAAGATCCTCAGATCTTAGATGTTCCAGAAAGGCGAGATATTAACTTAAGTGTATATATGCAATACTCAGACACCCCAGAACTGTTTCTATAAACTGTTTGCATGCGATGTAACAAGTGCATCCAAATCTATATCCATGCTCTATCTAGTCACACACAAACTCTGAATACTTGTGCATTATCACCCCAGCACTCAGAACTGCTTGCTTTCCAGCTGCTGTGTATGGTGACATTTAACTAAGCAATGTTAACGTAAGAGTACACTGGTTCAGGTACCATACACATTGTTCTGTGCAATACACTTGGAACAGGTCGATGGGAGTAAACACACATTCCCTCCATTTCAGCAAAGACATTGGCTTATGGAACTCTCTATTTTTAGTCCAGAACATGTTTATTTATGGACATACATGAGTGACCAGATAATCCACACCAATCTGATTTGATGCACGGATGCAATAACTGAGACGTGAGTAGAACAACCCTGTCATGGTTTGTGTACATATCTGGCTCCCACCATGGACGTAGTGCGGGAATATTGAACAGTACCCTCCTTACTTAGGAATGGTAAATGTTAATATATGCAAGTGGAGCACACATGACTTAGCGGTTACTATACATAGTTTTCAGTCACCAATTTATATCTTTGGGCAGATTTCCTGAGCCTTCTACAGATTCACTACAGACCTGCAAATACAGGCTACATTAGCAAAAAGGCGCAACAGCTAATAAAATGAGCTCCTTAGCTAGGTTACCCCTAGGATGTGAAATCTAAATCTAGATTGGAAACCCTTCCCCTCCAGAATTTACAAGGCACAAATGGCATTTAGGTATCCCTTATTGAAAAATCCATGATAAAAATCCTCCATCTCCCACACATCTGTACAGCTCCATTCACACCAAAAAGTGGATTCCGCTCCCATTTAAATTAAAGAGTACCTAGTTTGTCCATTGATTTCCACGGGTTATGGATCAAACCTCTACGGATTTAATACACAATTATCAAGTAGTCTGACAGATTTTTCTCCTGAAAATCCTAAAAAAAATGAACACACCTACCTATGTGATCAAAGCAGCCAGTTATGCAAAGCTCTTCAGATAGTGTAAATCCACTGACTTGAATGGCATGAAGCTGATTTACACCACCGCGGATCTGGCCCCTTGGATATCAGTTACTGTGTAAAACATCTCTCCATATTATTTGTTAACCAAATAGGAAATCACAGCACCCCACCCCGTCTTAGCTTCCAGGCAGCTGAGGTTTAGGCACTCCATCCAAACCTGCTCTGAGTCACAGACAAAGCCAGCTCGCTGTGCACAGCTCATTTGATTCCTGTGGGAACACGGTACACTTTTTAAAGCTAAAAATTGCCTTTCCGTTTCCTTGAACCAAATGAAATCCCCAGTTTCCTTGACAAGGCACATCCTGCTCCCCCCCCTTTTCCAGCCCTTAAACTGAAGTAGAAAGGAGCCTGCAGAGGATTTGGGGGAAATCGCCAGGGGTGTTGCTCAGTCTCCGAGCTAGGGCTGGGCACCCCGGATTACTGAGGGGGGAGGGGAGTTTCAAAATCTGCATCTAGATCCGGAGCTGAAGTTTGTCTCCCTGAGATGCGCAGCCCAGCCCCATATTAGTAGTTCGGGTGCCTTCCTAGCCTGACTCCGGATTTTGTTGCTCGGGTGCGGGCCAGTTCCCAGCCGGGGGTGCAAGGAGAAAGGGTTTCCAATCGTTATCTGTGGGAGGGAAAAGGAAAATGCAATTGTCCTGGCCCGGAGCTTATTACCCAAAGCAAACGTGTTCCCACGGGCAAAGTCAGAACACGACGCGGGACCGGAGTGAAGCCGGGTAAAGCGAACAGCCCAGATAGTCCCGGGCGCCCAGAAGTGAAATGAAGGGCGCCCTACAGCAATAGGAAAGAGGGAAATCCCCCGGCCCCGGGGCCAAGCCGACAGAGCGAGCAGAGGTGGGAACGGGAGCAGGCTGAAGGCGATCAAAGCCCGGACAGCAGACAGAGCCGCCAGAGAGCGGCGCCCGGTTCAGCACCACGGACAGCTCCCACCCCGGCCGGCGCCGGAGACCCGGCCAGCCGCTTGTCCCTTCCCGTCTACACGGGGCAGCGGAGCGTTCCGACGGGCCGGGCAGCGGGGTGAAGGACACCCCCTTTCCACCGCCCGTGAGAACTTGCCGCAGACTCGCTCCGGAGCAACTCGCTAAGGAAAAGTGGGGCCCAGAGGGGGAAATGGAGCAGGGCTGTTCCGGGTGCCCCTCTGGCTGAGTCTGAGCAGCACTACACAGAAAGGGGGGCTTAGCTATTCATCGGTAACCCCCTGCGCGTCCCCCCGCAGCCCCTGGCCGCGCAACACAGCAGTTTGTGCGCGCAGGTTCCCGCTGCCTGTCTCTGCAGAGCCGGCCCCCTTTCTGGGTCGGAGGGACAAGCGGGAGGAGGTGCCATGACTGCACGGGGGCCCCCAGAGCTGGCTTTACTGCCCGGGCTTGCTGCATCCCAGGCCCTGGGAAGCGGGGCTGGCCCTGAAAAGCAAACAGTCTCCAAACTTGGGAAGAGCCGCGTGGGGAAACGGGAGGTTGGCAGATCGGGGCCGGGGCTGGTTCCCCTTCTCCGCGCGGGTTTGGCGAGCCCGGGCTCTGTCCGAACACCGCCGTGGGTTCCAGCTGCTCTTTCCAGCTTCCCCCGCGGCCCTGTCCGAGGCAGGGAGACAGCCCGAAAGGGTCAGAGCTGGCCCCTCATTTCCCAGCTTTCCAGCGTAGGGAACTCAACGGTTTACTCTAAACCCCGAAAGTATTTGCGCACAGCCTCAGCCCCCGATGGGCGCCCCCAATCCAGCCTTCCCACGGGAAAGGCAGCCCCGGGGAAACGCCACGAAGCTGGTCCTTCTTCCCTTTCGGCCAGGGAGGCTCTCCCGGCTGCCAGCGCGGAGGAAAGGGGGCACTGGCCCCCGGAGCGGTTCCCTCCTGCGCTTGGCCCCTCTGAGACCCAGGGCCATTCATTCAGACCTCAGACCCGCGGCGCCTTTTCTCCCCCAGCAATGCGGATTCTCCCCCAACGCCTTACACCAGATCTCACCCGGAGAGCGGAGTGGAGGCGCTGGCTGGACGGAGAGGTACATATTGCCAGGGCCTCAGCACCCCCTCCCCGGCCTCAGCTCTGCCGGCTGCTCTTCATAACAAGGTCAAAAGAGCACGGAGCGGCCTCCGGACGCATCCCCGCCACCCGAGACATCACGGCCGAAGTGAAGCGTGTGCCAGCCGCCACTTCGGTTTGCTAGCTCCGTTTACACGGCTGGCCCTTTCCGCTCTCCCCCACTGCGCAGGTCGGCCGGGGGAAGCACACAGGGGGGGGAAGGGCAGAGAAAGCCCCAGTCGGGATGAGGAGGGAAAGAGCCATTGCCAAGTGGAGCAGGAGACGAAGGAAAACAAGAGCGGGCGGGCAGGAATATAGCCCAGCGCCGCCCAGACCGGCCTGCCAGGAGTTCAGGAGTCTGCCTCCCTTCCACTTCTCTGAAAGGTCTTTGCTGCCGCTAGAGCCCCGCCAGGCAGGACCCTGCCCGACACCTGGCTGGAGGCACGGGGGCGCCTCGCAGGAACCTCCCGTGCCATGGCCCAACCTTCCCTGGGCCACCAGACGAAGCCCCCGGCAGGGATGTCCTGCTCCGGCTCAGGGGCCGGGAGAGTTAGGAGCAAAGCCGGCGTCAAGCCGAAACAGCCTTGCGCCGCGCAGCCCGTGGCCCAGCGCGGTCGATCCTCTTTACGCCGCGGGTCGCTCCGGCTCGGAGCCGCCCGAGTGTGAACGCGAAGAGGAGCCGGGACGTTCGAGGGCGCTCGGCTTCACTAACGCGACAGAGCGGTCCCGGCGCGGAAAATGGGATCGTTTGTTCTACGGGGCGTCGGCACAGAGCAGCCGGCGCTGAAAGGGCCCCGGGTGGACAGAGCCATGTCCTCGGAACACACATGCCAGCTTTCCCTGCCACCCAGAGACAGACAGACACACACACAGGAGGGGGGAGACAGACAGACACAGCTGTGATTGTGTGGAGAGAGACGCGCTTCTGCGCCCAGGGAAAGTCGGGGAAAAGTTTGCCGGGACCCGTCAAGCCGAGCCCGGGGCTGGGCCGGGGCCAGATCCGCCCGCTGCGCCTTGGCTCCAGGCAGGGCGGCTGGCCCGTCCCGTCGAAGAGGCACTTTGCCGGTGGAGAACAATCTGCGGGGCCAGCTGCGCCTGGCGACCCTGGCTCCAGCTCCCCCAAAACCGGGGCAGGCGAGGGTGCCAGCCCCCGGCCGAGAGGGGCCCGACGCCATCCACTTACCTTCCCGCTGCGCTTGGCCAGGTGCTTCCCCGGCCCCGAGAAGCGGGGCTGGCTCTCGGCTCTCCTGCGCCGGCGAGGACTAAGTGGCTCCCCTGTCCCTCCTCCCTGTGCCTCCTCCCCCGCAGGCACGGAGTGGCTCGTGGCTGGGAGAGGAAAAGGCAGCATAAATATGTAGGGACGAGCCCCAACGACGAGCTCAAGGCGGGTCGGGCGGAGAAATTTCTTCCCCACTGTGCCCCCGTTTATCCCAGCCTCGCCGCGACGGTTTCACCTCGACGCTTCTGTGGGTGTGGAGGAGACGCTGCAGCCCTGCTTAGAGTGGCTGGGCTGACAACCCCGCACATCTTTTATATAAGCTCCTTGCCAGGTTTGTTTGGGGGTTTTTCCACTCCAGCGGGGCCCTAGACAGCAGCAAGCCGGCGGAAACTCCTTTGCCAATTAGAGACCGATTAAGAACGCCCCCCACCCCCCAGCCCCGCACTTGGGGACAGGCGCCTTGCAGCCTCATTCAGGACACAGGCACCTCTTCCCAGCCACGGGGCTCCAGACCAGCAAATACCAGCCAGAAAGTGCTCCTGAAAGGAGATGCCCCCACTCAGCCAGGTAGGGAGGGCACCACACAGTCACTGCTGGAACTTGAGGAGATTGGTGGCAGGTGGACAGCCACCCTGCACAGCCCAGCTCTAGCTAGTGCCTGGAATAGGGTTTGCCTTTCTGCACACTGCCCCCCTGTAGACGGGTGCGGAATGTACCCCCACGCTGGCTCTCCAGCAGACAGCGTGGGGAGGAATCAGTTAGCAAGCATTCCCCTCATTGAGATAAAGCTATTTGCCTGCCCTTGGCTATGCAGATAGTACATCTCGCAGGCTTCCTCCACCACCCTGCTTCAGCCATTTCTCTGCCAGGGAAGGGGGGGGAACTGATAGCCAGGAGGTGCACTAGACTGTTTGAAAGACAACAGTTTAGAAGGTATGCCGCATTCTGTCCTGTCCCTCACCTAATGTGTCAAGGAAAGGAGCCCAGCCTGGAACGCAAGGCAAAAACTCTTTGCCCGTGTGATCAGAGTGGAGACTTGGGTTGCTGGGTGTGGGAAGGTGTACATTTTTTCCTCAATGAAATGTGTCTCTGTTCTTAATAACCAAGACAGAGCTCCAGCAAGGAGAGACGTGGGCTGGCTTCAGTTCTCTTCTGCTTGCGGAGCCGGTCCGGCTCCTCAGAAAGCACAGTGTAGATGGAAATTTCACATCTTCCTTCAGTCTTTGCAAGTGCTCCCTATTTCTATGGCAACACCACACAAAATATATCAAAAGTCTGTGTAAGAGTTCACTGTTCACCTGCGTAAAACAAGAAACCTAGAGCTAGGGGCCTACTTTGGGGAGCTGTATATACAAACCCCTCCCCTGAGAAACCTGGGCACCAAGTTTCCTGTGTGTAAAAATGGGACCCAAAATGGCTAGGGCAGGAGTGGGTGGCCAGAGCATTCCCTGGCCTAAGGTACGCCAAGCAGAAGCTCTGGTAATACAAATAGAAAACTTTCCACAGTTGGCTTAAAGAAAAAGCAGCCCCCACTACACTGAGATGTCAGAGCAGTTAGTGGATGACAAAAGGGGGAGAAAAAAAACAGACCCCAATTAACACACCCGCACGGGAAAGCTGAAGAAGCCAGCTAGCTGCATCAGTCAGTTCAAAAGAAATTAAGTCCAGTTCCACCTCTCTTTTTTTCTGGCATGCCTGTTACATCAAGATGTAATACATCAACCCAGGCTAATGAAAACATAATTATCTCCATTTGGATGCAGGGAGGACTAATTTAATAGTGAGCTATCCAAAGGCATCTGCTTCACTACACACAGCAGGGAAACCGGCCTGCACCACATGATTTAAGGATGAGGGTTGGGGGGGTAGGAGACTGACCGGTCAACGTGAATATTTAAGTTTTCCATCAGTGCAGGGCAACTGCTGTGAATGAAGCCCACGCTGAGTTTGGGCTAGTGGGACCGTGCTAGGCCACAGCTGCCAACCTCAGAACAGGGCTCAGTGGGAAGGGGTCCAGGATGGGGGCGTGGCCTCCATTCTGCACTGGTCGGTGATGCAGAGATGTGCAGTGCAGGGAGGGGTACAGGAACATGGCTGGCCCCTTGACGTGCTCCAATCCCCCTCCCTGGCCCGTGTGTTAAGCTCTGCTCCTAGCCCTAGTTAATCTCTGCTCTTCTCCTCCGGGGCTTGGTTCTGCTCCCAGTGCATTCGGCAGCACCATTTCTGACACCAGTGCTGCAGGATCAAGCCCCAGGCGGCATATCTGCATTTGCAATGCACATCAGGTCAGATTCTGTTCCTAGCCGCACCAGCATCAATCTAGTGTATCCACACTGAATGGAGCCCCATCTGGTGCAGATCAACAACTTCAACTGCATGGAGCAGTGGCGATTTATACCAGCTGAGGACCTGGCTCAGCGTGTAAACCCAGGGTAGCTAAGAATGGAATTTAGCCCGGTGTATTCAAAAAGCATTCCAGGCCTCTGGCTTCTTTGCCCCGTTAACTTTCACATGCCCTGGGCAAGTGTAAGTCAGTTCTCCCTTCCTATACACAGCTGCGAGCCATACTGGAGAAAGATGTTGGGGGTTAATAAAAAATTCATCCTGAGTGGCACAGCAGACAAACTGGAATCAAAAGGAAGACTCATGTAAACAGAGAAGGCGAAGGATAAAGACCCTACTCATCGCAGCAGGGCTCAGTGCCTCCCCGGCAATACTGCACAGGGTATGGCGATGGGAAAGCAGATGTTTGCATTCCTGTGGAAGAGGCTGTTCTTCCAGAAACAGGCACCCACAAAGTGAATTTCCCATAAATGGCTCTCACTTTCTGTGGCCTCCTCTGGGGGAAAAGGAAGGGTGTTACCAGCATGCTAATGTCGGTCCTCGAACTCACATCCCTCTCTCCCACAGCATTGTTCACAAGGAAAGCTGAACGGCTGCCCCAACAATCCAGATGGGCCTCAGAAAATCAGAGCAAGAAATGCCCATGTGGGCACAGAGATGGGCTAGAGGGGGCACTCGGGAGCCACCATCCCAGGGAATAGATGGCATCTTCCCCTTTCTTGGATGGCGTCTCATCTCCCCATTTCTATACATGGCTGAGATAAACTTGCCCGTGATGTTTTCTCCCCAGGGCCTGGAAGCATACCTGGGAAGTGCAAGTTATCTGCCTCTGGCTTGCACCTAAGTGGCAGGTTTAAAAGAGAGAGAGACACTCACAAAACAACTCTTCCTTACTCCCTCCCCCATCAGAATAGCCTCCATGTCTTCAAGTGCCACCCCCCCATTTCAAACAGCACAGGCTGAACACTGTTCTAGGCTATCCACACCATCACTGGGGTTATAGGAGCCAAGTATAAATACTCCCAGCTAATGCATATAATAAGTTTTCTTCTCCCATAGTGCTGTCCTCTCTTCCTCTCAGACATCCTCCCCCACCCATCTGAGAGCAAACTGGTGATCCAAGGCTAAGTGGGGGTAAATATATAGTACAGTTTCTTCTGCAATGAGTGACGGCACATCCCCAGGTAGGTCACTTTTAGGGACAGCCGCAGACAGGCTCCATTGCAAAAAGGATCCAACTGTGAGCCAGGCTGTCCAGAATGGGCTGCTCTTGATGCACAATTCTTTAAGATCCTTAGGAAAAAATGTAGCCCCAGCACAGACCATGGATGTGGTAACCAAGGCAGCAAGCCAGTATCTAGGGGTGGCTCTGGAGTCACTCGGGTGCCATTCTAAGGGTTTTAGAGGGATTACTGCACTGGGAATAAAGAAACAGCTAAATGTATTTATACCAAAGGCTAAACAGGCTGCGCAGTCACATCTATACACATAGCAGCTGAGAGTAGGTGGCCTGGCACAGAGACTGGAGAGATCTGGGACAAAGCCCAGGATTTGCTCTCTCTGCTCCAGTTTGTAGAGGGTGTCTATACTCAGGCTTGCCTAGAGGTGGCAGTGAACCTTCACTGTAGCACCCATATGCAACTGTCCAGCATGAGGAGAGGGCTGAGAAGTCCCCTCAAGGTTATGGGGTTTGTCTTCTCTGTTCATCTGCTCCTACATTCCATTACAGTGCGTGTGCGTGCACATCCACACGCGCCATAAAACAGACTCCTCCGAAGGTCAGAAAGGAACATTATGACCTGCACATCACAGGACTCAGAACTTCACCCTCCTATTCCTGTAATAAACCCCTAGCCTCTGGCCAACCTCACAGTGAAGAATCTGATCTTTTCTCTCTCCCTTTGTAAATTAAGATAAAATGTTTAGCACGCTGAAATCAGACTTCACTATGTGTGTAAAAGTCACTGGTTATTAGTAACTGATCTGATCATCATATGATTTTATATTAGCTGGGTCATCACAAGTTTTATTTCCCTTTTAAGAAATACCCATCTTATCAAGATACGCAGCTTGGAGCATAAATCATCATCATCAAGCTATCCAAAGGAGGAATTACTTTTTAATTTCCCCCTCTCCTTCTCCCTTGCATTCTGCCAGCTGGAAAAGAAACCTCTCCTTAGCACCGGACCTTTAGCTAGCAAAGAAGTCACGAATATTCGGCAGTGGCGTATCCAGCCTCTGGCATGCTGATTGCAGCTTTTCACTTAATTCGGCCCCAGTGCAGAAAAACATTAAGGCATATTCCAAAGGGGTAGCCGTGTTAGTCTATTGTAAAAAGACAACAGAGTCCTGTGGCACTTTTAAAGACTAACAGATTTATTTATCGCATGAGCTTTCGTGGGAAAAGATCCCACTTCGTCAGACGCTTTGAAGATAGGAAAGTTACAGAGTGGGAGGAAATTAAATGCAGGGGAGTGTATGACATACAGCCTGACCTGATGCTATGTCATACACTCCCCTGCATTTAAT